>OY757555.1:5533967-5568002 GCA_963584105.1 Alviniconcha strummeri | reverse complement strand
AAACATTCAAGGTACAGTTTCTTCTTGTACTGTAGGAGGTGATATGGTGTTTTAGACTTCTGTTAAATGTTGTGTTTTGTGACTGAAGTATGACTGTGAGATAGCCAGTTGGAAGTGCTCAACAGGGTTACAATGCTATGATTACAAGCCAACTGTATGTAAATTGGAATGCGTATCAAAAAGGAAGTTGAATACAGTACCCTGGATCTAAGTACATGCTACCTTTTGTGTATTTTTATAGCTGAAGAGAAAGTTTAATGTTGTACTGTCAAGTCATACGACTTTGTCGCAAGCTGATTTTCAACATTTTATGAATCATAAAATGTTGAAACTAAAACTAAAAGCCAACAATCATAAGTTGAATGTAGCACTATGTTTAAATATATGTTTTTACGTTTGTAGTTGAAGATAAATGTAGAATCTTCAATAATTAATGCACTGTCAAGTCACATTTATGACACTGTCATACTTTGTTGTAATGCTGATGTTTGACACTTTTAGTGGGTTTTTTGGTGCTATGTCAAGAAAAGAAATAAAGTCCTCAAAACTGACTTTCCAATGTGTCTGTTACCTGCACTAGAATGTCTGAATGGCAGAATGGATGAAACTTTTTGTTTTTTGTTGTCAGAAAGAAAAGGTGAAAAATTTAATTATGCCGGATGTCAGGTATTGTGACAAACAGTACACGCCAGTATTTTTGTAAGAAGGCAAACTGCAGTAAATTTATTTGAAAATACTTGTGAGGACATCCTTAATCTGTCTAAAGTGGTTGGGAATAAAAAATAATAATTTAACAGCCATACAGTAGCACTTGCGTGTCGCAATCCCTGACATCCGACATAATACACCTCATCTTTCAAAGCTAATTTTCTCAAAAACTAATAAAGTCGTTATCTTCCACTTTGAAGTGACGATTACCAATACAGTACACATTCTAAAAAAAAAAACTACTTCTTTTTACTTTATTTCATACTTTTTTTGTGACCTACTGTGTCCTCTTTTCATGCACACCTTTTGGCATTGAGTCATGTAATATATATATATGTAAAATTGTGCATGATTATAGTACTTGTGAAGCTTTACTGTTCATCCTTTGTTGTGGTTAGAGCACTACCTGACCCTGACTTTGTTTCCTTTTCAAAGTCAAAGCAGCATCAGAGAGTTCTGACTAAAACTGAAAATTGAATTTATCATTAAATGTAAAGAGTAAGATAGAGTTTTGTTGAATATGGTGATACTGACAGAGATCTGTGTACAGTACACACATAATACAAGGTGTACTGGTGTATTGTTTTGTTTTGGTACATGTGCCAAAATTTGTTCTGATTAACAATAACACAGTAACAGAAACTGAAGAAGAGTACCATTATGTGTTTCACTATATAGTTTGTAACACAAATAATAATAATTATAATATGCATCATATAATATATATATATGGTATGCCTGAAAAGAAAAATATATCCGTTCAGAAATTCAAGGTAAAGCACACAAGGCATCATATATCAGTTCCTTAGCCATTATTGCAGGTAAGACAGATGATGCCAAAGGCCTAAACTTTATTTAGTTTTGTTCAGTAAGTATTCCTTGCTCAGTGACCAGTTTATCCAAAAACAGTGTGACTTTGTGTGTTTGTTCATTTTGCTGCAGCTGGCAAATGGGACGCATGCCCCTTTCTTCAACCTGCTGAATGTGTTTGCCTATGGAACTTACCGTGAATATAAAGGTGAGGCTGTTCCGTAAATCCATTGGAGTACTTTCTGTGTAGAAGAAAAATGTATCTAACTTGACATGAGTGGAAAGTGGTGTTGAAATTTACATTTGTCGTAGGGATGTTTCATAAATCCATTGACATGATAGAAATTAGAAGAGGATTGTGCCAGTGGAATACAGTAATAATAATGAAATTTGTAAAGTGCGAACCAATAACATAAAAATAGGGATCAGTGCACTGTGCAGATTTCAAATTTAAACACCCACATTGAGACACAACAAATGCAAAGTGACAAAAACAAACCTCAAGAAGCCAAACAGCAAGACCTACATTACATATCATGCATGCATGCATGTATCCACATGCAGTGTGTACCTGAAGCATACGTAGGTGATTTGATTCATCTTACAAAGAGCACACATTTTCATGTTACTGTCTTTTCACTACCACCAGATTATAATGAGAAAGCTGATTAACCAACCAGAAAACAGTTGTAATATTAAATAGCCAATCAAACAGGGTGCTGAAAACGTGCTTTGCCGTTTGCAACCTCACCCTAAAATTATGCATGTGTGTGTCTGGCACACGTAGGTGTTTGAATGGACTTTCTCAAAATTATGTACAGCAGTACAGAGATGTACCCAGGATGCTTTTGATATTTGACATATGCAGCATTTAAGCAAAACATTTCTGTAAGTGTGGCCCCAGAACTACCATGGATTCAAAGATGGTATCGAGTTACATTGATGGAATCTGATTCTTTTTGATATTTTTGTATGTAGTTGTTTTGCCCCATATAGTTGTTTTGCTGCTGTTCTTGTTGTTCCACAGCTGTTTTTGTTGTTGCTGTTGTTGATTTTGGTTTACTCAGGAGTTCTGAGAGGGGGTATTGATTTCTTTCTGTTTTTTTATTACTTTTGTTTTCAGCTGAAAAAGCAAACTTACCAGAAATATCTGCAGTCCAGTTGAAAAAGTTGCGACATCTGACTGTTGTTTCCTTGGCAACCAAGAGCAAGGTAAGCTTGAGAAATTGCTGTGTACAGATTTTTAAAGATTTTTTATATATATTTGATTCCAATGAAATTTGCGCAGTGTTAAACATTTTATGCACACATAAATGCAGTTTAAAGGTGCAGTCAGAGATAAATGTTGCAACTCTGTGTAGCCCAGACATATTTCATGGCTTTTCACTGGCTTTTGGAGTAAGAAATGTAAGACTCATAATTAAGGTCTAAAGACAATAACAGCAAAAAGAAAACATGCAGAAAGTGTTGGTGCTTCTGTCTCAGTAATTTTATCATTTTAAAAAGTGTGTACAGATATTCTATAATTTTTGGACTACAACTACAGCTGTGCAACTATAAGGCACTACAAATTATATGGTGCACCCCCCCCCCCCCCCCCGCCAATCACCAGTTGATTTCTGCATGTGTATTGTGTATTGATGTTTTGAAAGTTGAAAAATGTTGCAAGTGATGTGTAGAGGTTTGTATATGTTGCTGTGTTAAACTGCAAGTGACATGTAGACGTTTGCATGTGTTGCTGTGTTAAATTGCAAGTGATGTGTAGTTGTTTGTATGTGTTGTTGTGTTCAGTTGCAAGTGATGTGTAGATATTGTATGTGTTTCTGTATTCATTTGCAAGTGATGTGTGGATGTTTGTATTTGTTGCTGTGTGAAATTGCAAGTGATGTGTAGATGTTTGTATGTATTGCTGTGTTCAATTGCAAGTGATGTGTAGATGTTTGTATGTGTTGCTGTGTTAAATTGCAAGCGGCATGTAGATGTTTGTATGTGTTGCTGTGTTAAATTACCATTGGTGTGTAGATGTTTGTATGTGTTGCTGTGTTAAAGTGCAAGTGATGTGTAGATGTTTTTATGTGTTGCTTTGTTAAGGCTTGAGACTTGTTGCAAAAGCAAATTATTGTATTTACAGAGGTTTGTATGTGTGTGTTGGGGTTTGAAAACTGTTGCAAATGATCGTATTTACAGAGATTTGTATGTGTATGTTGGGGTTTGAAAAATGTTGCAAATGATTGCATTTACAGAGGTTTGTATGTGTATGTTGGGGTTTAAAAAGTTTTGCAAATGACTGTAGGTGCTTGTACATGTGTGTTGAGGTTTGAGGAGAGATGCAGTTAATGCAGTGGTTCATATGTGTTTGTTGAGGTTTAAGAAGTGTTGTACATGTATACATGTAAATGTTTGGACATATGTGTTGCAGTGGTGAGGAGTGAGAAGTGTTGCAAAGGATGTGTGAATGTTTGTATACGTGTATGCATGTGTGTGCTGATGTCAAGTTTGAGAAGTGTTGCAAGATGTGCAGATGTTTTAAACCTGTGTTGCTGTCTTGAAGGTTGAGAAGTGTTGCAAGTAATGTGAAGATGTTCGTTTGTGTGTTGCTGTGTTGAAGGTTGTTGCTGTGTTGAAGGTTGTACTGTGTTTCTATGCATATGTTGCAGTGCATTCCCTACTCCATACTCCTGGAGGAGCTTGAGATCCCCAATGTCCGCAACTTGGAGGTCAGTGATAACACACAGGTCATGGTCCAGATGCATGATGAGCAAATAATTAAATAAAGGCATGGCTCCTAATCCTGATTTGCCAGAATCCATAAGTCTGAAGTACGCTTATTCTACACGCACAAGTCACCAGTTGGCTCAAAAAAGCTATTTTCTGGTTTTTGTTTTTCAATCAGGAAAGTCTTTAAATGCAATGCATGTGACATTGAAAACTCAGAACTGATTGGACAAGAATCTTGTCAATTTTAATTTCAAAGTTCATTAAAAGTTCACTACAGTTAACCAGTCACAGAACCCTGCCCCCTTGACCTAGTTCCTGTCATGATGTGTTTACTAGACACAAGCAGTGATGGCTGTGTCTCGAGTCACATGATTATTTGAACTTAACAACAACATTTTGGAACAGATGACAGCACTCATAGACTGCCACAGAGAGCAGATCTTTTCTGCAAGGCTGCCAGTATGTTCGTAATTATGTGAAACTTTCATGCTGCGCAGCAGAAGTTCAGTGTTTTCATGTTTGTGTACAGTACAGGAATCATTTGAAAAGCAAGGTGCCACACCAACTCAGTTTGACCATTGATGCACTGAACATTGCTTCAGATTATTTCTGCACTTGTAAAGCAGGGTGAGAATGAACTGAATGAAATGAACAGTGCACATATGTATATATATATATATATGGCAAAATGCAATGTTTTAGTTTACCAAGTAACCAACGTGGGCGAACTGGTAATAGCTGTGTGCTTGTGTGTGTGTGTGTGTGTGTGTGTGTGTGTGTGTGTGTGTGTGTGTGTATGTGTATGTGCATGTGTGCATGTGTATGCATACGCATGTACAGTACTACACATGTGTGTTCTTAACTCTTTCATCCCTGAAAACCGCTACGGCGGTTGAGAGAATCTTTCCCTTCATTCCTGAGAACCGCTACAGCGGGGCAGGCATAAACACTCCCTTCCTTCCGGCCGGCCGCTGCAGTGGTTCTGCCATTGAAATCCGCACCTACCTGACACATGGTCAGCAGGTCAGTTCCCCCTGGCCAGTGTAACGGGACCTGAGGAATGTTTTGATAAGCCGCACAATGCTTTGATTAGCCGTGCCTGGCCACTGCCAGAGTGTGGGAAAGTGTCCAGTGCACAAAATTTGTCCATTTCTAGGGATGGGGTTAGGTTATTCTGTACAGTTGGAAAGATGGAGGCGGATGAGTACAACGACAGTGATCAGTTCTCTGACGATGATGTTTATGATAATCTGGGCGAAAATGATTTTGATCTGTTGGAACTGACAGAAGAGGAGAGAGCAGAGCTTGCAGATGCATTTAATGATGATAGCGAGAGTGGTGATGAATTGGATGATGAAAATCTGCCATTATTTTTTACTCGGCCGCGTTTTGAGTGGACAGGTGGGGAGTACGTTGAACCCCAACCTCCACGAAAAGAGTTCGATCGGCAGCCTGGTCCTGTGCGAGTGTGTGATCCAAGTATGAAGGCAGTAGATTACTTTCAGCTGTATTACTCCGACACAGTTTTATCAGATTTAGTGAAATTTGCCAACGACAATGCTGAGGAGAAAAGGAGGACAGAACCAGAGAAAAACAAAGGAGTGTGGAAGAACCTCACGCTTGAAGAAATCAAAGCGTATTACGGTCTTTTGATCATGAAAGACATTCTTCGGCTTGATCGCGATGCGCATTACTGGTACACCGGAGCAGAGTATTTTCTTTTGTCAACAAAGTTTGGTGGAGTTATGAGCAGGGATCGATTTTTCCAAATTCGTCGATACCTGTACTTTGTTGACCCCAAGAAAGATGTCAACCATGGTGACAAGTTGCACAAGATCCGGTATATTCTTGACACTGTCCGACAGAGCTTCAAGGACGAATACATCCCACACAAGGAGGTGACAGTTGATGAAGCCATGGTCCCCTTCAAGGGTAGACTGGGTTTCAAACAATTTATGAAAGATAAGCCGGTCAAATTTGGCATCAAGTTGTGGGTGTGCGCTGATGCGGTGACAGCATATTGCTACAACCTGGAGGTGTACACTGGCAAGCACGGGGGACAGATCAACAAACTGATGGGGTTGTCTGCTAGGGTCGTGATCGGACTGACAAAGCCGATTCACAATTTTGGCCATATTGTTTTCACTGACAATTTCTACACATCACCTGTGCTTGCAAAGTATCTGGCAGGTAAGGATACTTACCTGTGCGGGACAGCGCGACCCAATCGTATTGGGTATCCAGTGGACCTGATCAAGACCAAAACAGAGATCAGACGACTGCCCCGTGGTGCCTCAGAGTGGCGACAGTGTGAGGGGATGGTGGCCACAGCATGGAAAGACAAGAAAATGGTGCACTACCTCTCCAGTGCCCACGCACCTGACTGGGCACCCAACACACCTAGTGCCACCACTCAGCGCCGACAGAAGGATGGGACGGTCATAGAGCTCCAGTGTCCACCATCTGTGGCAGCCTATGCCAAATTCATGAACGGGGTGGACAGACTCGACCAAAACACGCGGCAAAACAAGTCTAAAAAGAGCATGAAGTGGTACAGGCGGGTTGAAACCAAGCTGATGGAGACGAGCATCTACAATGCTTACGTCATCGAGGGTGACACTGTGTCACACAAAGTCGACGGCAAGACCAAGCGGGACTTTCTGTCCTTCAAACTCGACCTTGCCCATCAGCTTGTCGGGGATCACTACCAGGAAAGACCTCAGACAGGAGGGAGACCCCGTAGTGCTGTCACCAACACCGCACTGACCACTGGCCAGTGGCTGGAGTCGGCAAAGACCACACCTGTGTCGTCTGTTCTGACCGTCACAAGCGCTACAAGGACACACATGCTGGAGTGAGTTACGCTGACAACCCAAACAAGGTCAGCAACACAACAATGATGTGCGAAAAGTGCAGAGCATACCTGTGCTGTAATAATCACAGAGACTGCTTCAGAGTGTACCACACACGTGTGGAATATGTGTGACACTGCTGTGACACGCGACATACCTCTGATGTCCAGTGCAGATGTGTACATAGACATAATAGATATAGTTGTACAGTTACGGTGCAAACATTGTGTGTATATATATGATAGAGACGGCGCATGGATTACACTAAAATGAAACATCATACTGTGAACTCATACTTCCTACTCTTGTGCAAACCGTCACCTTTTCATCACCATTTCAAGGACACAGACAATGTGACAAACAGAATTTTTGGAGACAGTTTCTGTGTGGATGTTACCTGGGACATCCGACTGTAAGTAGGGAGCATGTTCCATTTCTCTTGGCATGTTCTGTGGGCCTGCATGACATTGGTTTCGTCTGTTTGTCTTAAAAAAGGTATGTGTCACCTTTATTTGCACCTGTGTGTCACCCTCCTGGTGACAATGGCTCTGAAAGTGTGACCATTGCCTTCTGACTTCATTTACCTACACAGCGATATATAGGTTGCCATGGTTTTACTAAGAGCTTGCAGACACAGATGACTCAAACCCACATACCCTCTTTCACAGATTTTTTCCTTATGAAAACCCAGGAATGAAAGGACTGTTATGTACATAGGAACATAGGAATAAGGGGAAGTAATGCCAAATACGAAACAGGGATGAAAGAGTTAAATGTATTTGAAGAATAGCAGGCCCCAGCAATTTTGGATTCCAGCTCTTGCTTTACCTTACACTCTGCTGATACAGCACTCCTTTGAACACAGTATATGTGTTCACATTTTCAGATTTATGTACACACCTGGTCATACTCATTTTTACACAGTCACTTACAATATGTTACATGTACATGCAGAGGCAAGTGTGTATGCATGCACACACACACAAAACACACACGCACACATACACACACATTTTGTTTTACTCATGTGCATTCATGCACACACACATGCACACGCACGCATGCACGCACACACACTCACACACTCTTTTTGTTTTACAAGAACCCTTATCATACTTGATATGATACACTATCACATGTGCTGATGGCATTCCTGCTTGGACAGGACCTGATCATTGAGGGAATCTACGCAGACATCATCCACGGCAAGCTGGACCAGAGGAACCAGCAGCTGGAGGTGGACTATGTCATTGGCCGTGACATCCGCCCCACCGCCATCACACAGATGGTCACTGTGCTCAGGGAATGGTCAGTACTCTTTCTGGAAGGAAGTATGTGTCAGTCATTATGTGTGTGTGAATACAAGTGAATGTGTGTGTGTTGGGTGGGGGGATGTGTTCACTGGAAAAAGACACAGAGATTGGTCTGTGTAAAAGATAGAGACAAAGAGTGAAAGAGAGATGGATGTTATATGTGTTGGAGAAAGAGGGGTGTTTTAAGTAGCAACTGTGTGAGAGAAATCCTGCTTTGTGAATATGAGGGGTTGTAATGTATTTAGCAGGACCTGTTTTCAGGTGCAGTGGATGTGAGGCAGTGCTTCAGGGTATAGAGACACAGATCACAAAAGCCAACATCAACAGGGAGACACAGATTCGAACCGTGAACCAGATGGAGCAAGAAGTAAGTGTACTCATCAAGACTTATTAGGCATATGAATTCTTCCCCCTTTAAGCAGCTTTTTACTACCTTTACCCAAAATAAGAAATGACTGCCTCAAATCCTCACAACCCCCCCCCCCTCCAAAAAACTGGAAGAAATAAAATCAATACATTGAACATTCCTCTGACATTGCTCAGAGATGAAAAACAAATTTTGCTACTGCTGTCCTGTTCTCACTGTGCTGCCCTACCCATCTTCATTCATTCCTTAATACGTTTGTCAACAGTCTGTCTTAAACAGCAAGACCTGCATACATGATCTGTCTTGACTACATTGCACACTTTGTATTCAGTGAAAACAAGGGTTGTGTTCTGTGGCATTCTGACAAAGTATCATGTGATCATGAGGTAGGATGTGTTGCAGATAACATCCATAAAGAAAACGCTGAAGGCAAGTCACTCCGGGGAAGGGACTGGGGAAGAGCAGATGGTTACTGACAGTCGGGTGGACCTACCTTCAGATAAACCAAAGAAGGCTGCAAAGTCTAAAGGGTAAGTGTCTGCTGGTGGTGTGTGTATGCGGGGGTGTGCATGCATGCAGGTAGAGGGGTGTACAAGCTTGTGAGTGTGTGTGTGTGTGTGCCATTATGCATTTATATAACATTTTTTTAATTTTATAGTGTGTCTGTCCATTCCTTTTTTTATGTTTTTCTTTAACCTGGTATCGATAAATTAGTTGGAATGGTCGACAATACTAGCATGTCCTAGCCTTATGTGCTCTTTTAACAGGGTAATATTGAAAGGACTAACTCTTCAAAAAATTTGTGTCTGATGTTTTATGTTTGCAAAGTGATTGGTTTTGTAGATTGACTTGACAGAGGGTTGATATATGTGAGAAGAATTTAGAAATGTGTACTTGCTTATGACCTGAGTTTGACTGTCATGAGGTGACCCTGTGTGGTTGACATGACATTAAAATCCAATTACTACTCTGTGTGTGTGTGTGTGTGTGTGTGTGTGTGTGTGTGTGTGTGTGTGTGTGTGTGTGTGCATGTGTCAAATAGAGATGAAGAATTCAGTGTTTTTTCCAGCCAGAGCACCCCCACCCCACCCCAGCTGTATGTAGGGTGTGCATGTTTGCTTGTCATTGTGCAGTGGAAAATTTCAGTCCTGCCAAGGCAGTTAAGACACCTTCTTTGTTGACATATTGTACTTCAGTTTTCACCTGCCTTGAGGTGTTTTGAATTTCCATGTGGAAGAAGTCCATGGTACAAGCATACTGGGAGTGATTTTGAGCTCAGTACTCAGTCTACTTTCCCAGCCAGACTAGAAGATGAGAGTGACCACCCAGTGTTGTTTTTAGGGTGGTTTATGCAAAGAGGTTCTTCTGTGGCTGTAGCTAGACCAGTGGGTGTAGGGTTGGTCTGGTGGGTAGTGGTGACAATGACTAATTGGCTGTAGCAAGACCAGAGGGTGTGGTGGTGGTGAGAAGTGGTGACAAGGACCCTAATTGGCTGTAGCTAGACCAATGGGTGTTGGGGTGGTGGTGTGGGAAGTGGCGACAAGGACTCTAATTGGCTGTAGCTAGACCAGTTGGTGGGAAGTGGCAACGATGACTAATTGGCTGTAGCTAGACCAGTGGGTGTGGGGGAGGTGGGAAGTGTGAAGATGTGTGAAGTGTGTAGCTAGACCAGTGGGAGTGGTGGGAAGTGGTGACAAGGACTCTAATCATCTGTAACTAGACCAATGGTTAGGGTTGGTGGGAAGTGGCAACAAGGACTTTAATCAGCTGTAGCTAGATCAGTGGGGGTGGGGGTGGTGTGAAGTGGTGACAAGAACTCTAATCAGCTGTAGCTAGACCAGTGGGTGTGAGGGTGGTGGGAAGTGGCAACAAGGACTCTAATTGGCTGTAGCTAGACCAGTGGGTAGGAGTGGTGGGAAGTGGCAACAAGGACTCTAATCAGCTGTAGCTAGACCAGTGGGTGTAGGGTTAGTGGGAAGTGGTGATGACTAATCAGCTGTATCTAGACCAATGGGTGCAGGGGTAGTTGAAAGTGGCACCAAGGACTAATCGGCTGTAGCTAGACCAGTGGGTGTAGGGATTGTTGGAAGTGGTGACAGTGATGCTAATTGGCTGTAGCTAAATGAGTGGGTGTGGGGGTGGGAAGTGGCGACAATTACTCTAATTGGCTGTAGCTAGACTGGTGGGTGTAGGGGTGGTGGGATGTGGTGACAAGGACTCCAGTCGGCTGTAGCTAGACCAGTGGGTGTAGGGGTGGTGGGAAGTGGTGACAGTGACTCTAACCGGTTGTTGTGAAGATGGTTTACTTTTCTTGACAGTCTGCGGGGCAGCTCGGCCAACAAGCTGTGGAAATGATCACTCCATGTGGCCTCAGTCTCCTGCACCGGAAGCAGACAGCCTTTGCTGACAGGCGGGAGTGGTGGAAAGGACTGGGAGATTGCGTGTGACACACCCAGACACTGTGCGTGCAGTGCTTTCAAGCATCACGAGGATTCAGTCACAGTGACACACCCCTGTATTTCGGTGAACCTGTTGAGTGTATGAATCATCAAGACAGTATATGAATTGGAACAAGGCTGAAATTATGATTTGTGTGTGTGGACATCAGAGGAGACTGTAATTGTGATCTGTTGAGTGTATAGATGTGGGATGGATGTTTGCTCAGACTGTGGGTATCTCTGCCTGCTAAGGTGTGCTAAAAGGAGTGGTTTTGTGAAACAAACAGGGGAAAGCAAGTGTTAGGGTATGGCAATGCCTGTCTGTTAGTTAAACTCATTGTCACACCAATTTCATTGTTTTCTGTCTGATTAAATTATGATTATTTTTGCACAGTTTTGTAGTATGCTCTCCCTGATATAATCATACCAGTTGACTGGGCGTAAAAAAACAAGTTATTTACTTGTAGTATGCAGCAGTGTTGTGTTAATCATCACAATATGTTATGGTGGGGTGGATAAAAAGATATGACTTGGAATTAAATATGACTGCAAACACTGCCTCTTGGTGAATGTTCTCTGTGTACCTTTAAGTGTTCCTCAACTAAGAGGCATTGGAAGAGCAGGCACTTGATGATCTTCCTTAAAAAGATGAGAAAGGTCCTTCACCAAATCAAACCAACATTGGAACTGTTTCAAAGGCAAGACTGGAGAAACTGATGCATTGATTCAGCTTGGATGTGCTCAAATCAGCAAACAAAGGGAGTTAATTAGCACTTGAAAGACTGTCATGTGAGCCCAGCAACAAAGGCCTGAACTACCCACAGCAACTCACACCTGGCACGCGAATGTCTATTACAGTGCACACAAACTCTGGCAGAGGGACATTCTTAACATCTAGGATGCTGTGGGTAAAAAGAAACACCCCCAGGATTAGGGAACAGGAATGAATAATGACTGACCTACAGAGTTCCCCAGCCATTCAGACTGCAACATAAGGGTGAAGTCAGCTATCAATAATGTGCAGTCAAGCAATAAATGCTTTGAAGGTTGATTGAGAAAATTCTTCCTCACATAATGCTTTGAGGGTTGATTGAGAAAATTCTTCCTGACATAATGCTTTGAAGGTTAATTGACAAAATTCTTTCTCACTTGGCGTCTGCATTGTCAGGCCAGTAATGGTAAAAGCTGTGTTGATCCAAACACATAAATTATATGTGTTTGGATCTTATTTTAGAACACTAGCAGTCATTCTTGTTTCAGGTTTTTGCTATTTATTAGGACAAAAACACAAGCTGCAACTTTTTGAGGTAATCCCCTTTACCAAACTACAAAACACCACTTAACAGTTAAAGGGTAAAAAATGATGAAAAATAAGATGAAAAGCTAAATCACTTATCTGTTTTGGGTTGAGCTATGTTGTTTTCCTGTCCACTGTTGTTTAAGTGCCATTTTGTAGCTTGATAAAGGGGATTACCCTGAGAATTTGCAGATTGTGTTTTTGTCCTAATGAATAGCGTTCTTTTGAACCTTTTATGTGTTTGGATCTTGTTTTAGAAAGCTAGCAGTCAATCTTGTTTCAGATTAAAAAAATAAAAATAAAGCTGTTTTGGTTTGCAGCAGAACTCCTTTTTGTAAAACTGTGAATTAATAATTTCTTTGCCATCATTTTTATGCGTGGTATTAAATATAACCTATTGGTTCAGTCATCAAGTTACTGAAACATTCTCGCCAAGACAACAAATGTGGGATGAGTTTTGTATGTACAATTGTATTCTGTAAATTAAAATGAATTCAGATGTTTCCTTGCTTATGTGTGTGGGCATGTGTGTGTGTGACACTGTTTCTTTTGCTTATGGCTGTGTGTGTGTTTCCCTTGCTAATGTGTGCTTCACTTTGTGTGTGTGTGTGTGTGTGTGTGTGTGTGTGTGTGTGTGTGTGTGTGTGTGGCTGTGTGTGCATGTGTGTGCATGTGTGTCACACACAGAGAAAGAGAAGACAATAGACAATAATTCATTTCACAATACAGCAGTTTGTACAAAGATTCTGCCATTCTCCCCCAAAAGTTCATCAACTGAAAACTAAGTAAATTAAAAAAAATCCTTCTGATTATTGTTTGTTTGTTCCCCAAATTTCACCATTAACTGAAAGCTAAGCAAATCAATTTTTATTCTGATTATCCGTCTGTTCATTGCTTGAAAAAAAAAAAAATCCCTAATATAACCGTCATGGTTGACAGGGTGTAAAACATCAGTTACTTATCTTTGAAAAAAGTGTTTTCATTAAGAATCTGCATGGTTTGTATTGCCTGATTAAAGTGAGCATTTTTTTTTACCTTTTGTGTGCTTTGTATTTAGAGTTGTGATGTTGCATGCTGAACTTGCGTGCTTAAGTACTTTCTTTCTTGTGAGCTGCTGTTGTGGTTACTGGTGGCATGAAATAGTAAAGATGGTGCCATATTATCAAAATGTCTTGTGGTTTGGCAGTGGAACTTTCACTAAACAGTGGTCCCTTTTGCAGTTTTAGTCTTCAGCACCTTCCATGAACTTGAAGGGAAATAGGCACCTCATCACAAATGAAATGTGCCTTGTATGTCACTGTGTTGGAAACTGATATAATTCAACTCTCTTTTTTTCTTTTTTTTTCTCTCACTTCATTAGAGCTTTGTTAACATAAAATAGTTTTCACGCTTTTCTCAGCATTTCCTGTTAATGAAACTGATGAGAATTTACAGGGTACATCTGTTGTTGCTTTTGGCTGCTTTTTGTTGCTTTCATTTTTAAAAAAATTGCAGTATGGTTTGGTAGTGCTTATATAAAAAATGTGCTTTACTTTCTTACTGTGGTAACAGCTGTATTAAGATAGGTGTTTTTGTTTGTTTATTTTTACTTTATCGATTTGTCTTACCTTTCTATAAAAAAAATATTGGTCTCCAAAATTTAATGTTAGTTGTTTTTAATACTTTTTTTGTTTATCTCAAAAGCCTAAAACTGTGTGACTCCACCAAATTAAAAACGCAGTCATCGATTGTGCTGTAATTTTTTTATTGGTGAGAGTGCTGTGACGTATAGTAAGGTAGTGTTTAATTTGTTATTACTGTGTAGTGGTATCTGTTAAATGCTCTGTAGGATTACTTGTGGGTTGTTATGGTTTATGTACATGTTTAGGGCTTTGTTGGAAGGTTAGGCGCTCTAAATTCTCATTATTATTCTAATTATATTCAGTGTCACGTCACCCTAGTTTTGGTCTCTACCTGCTGGAAACTGACGGGCCTTATTCAGTGCTGGGGAAAAGCTACATGAAACTCAGACATTTTGACTGACAAACCGGAAACCTTTTGGAATGATCATGCACACACCGAAGTTAATGTGCACCAAATATGCACCAAGTAATTCGCTGAAAACATGTAGAAGTTATTAAAAATTTTGGGGGTGGCACCTTTTTGGGGGTCACCCTGTAGTTTGAGATGGCTAGTTCATGTGAGCCGGTTTGGCCTAGCGGTAAGGCGTTAGGCTGGTAAGTGGAAGGACCTCGGTTCGATGCGCTTCGGCTCTCCTTTCTCTTCAAAAAGGTTGTGGTTTGTGGACACTGTCTTGTGACTTTGTCCATCACTTCCTACTGAAACATTAAAATGGCTCTCATCGCTGTCCATCTTAATGCAGAAGTCATTCTGGTGGTGACAGTGTAGCGATAGGTATATAATCTCCCTCTCCCCCCACCTCCATACCCCCTTCCCCCCACTTCTCCCCGTCCCTAATAAGCCGTACGGTTTCTGTGGACGTTAAGCACCATGTTTACTTATGGCTAGTTCATTTAAAAAGCTGGGTGGCCCCACTCTGTCGCATCTTGCTATCCCTTGGGGAAATCGGCAGTCATCCTGACTTCCTATGGGTGGAAATCGCGATATTTACTATTTCAGTGTTCGATATGGGGTTGTTATGGTAGACTGGGCGTAAAACAAAAATTACTTATTGGATATGTGACATATCCAGTGTCCCACGTGGTCGTTTACAATTGCCCCCCCCCCCCCCCGGCTTTTTTCGCGTTTGACCTGTTCTTGTTTGACTTCTCAAGATTTTGTGCCTCTGTGCTTGTTTTATTATTCATAGGTTAACCGGCCTAGAAAAACTCGACGAGGAAATTGATAGTCAGCTTGACATCGGTGTACTGTGGTTTTGATTGGTCACGCTGCTACCGACATGCTCCAATCAGCGACAAGCTAGCCGGCGGGAGACGGGGAGGTGGCAGCGGTGTGTTTGGACAAGGAGCAGACGACACCTGTACCTGTCAGGCGGCCTCATAAGTGGATCACTCAACTGCCAGGTACAAGCCACTGTCTTGGCCTGTGAGGCTGGACCCATCACAGATAATGCTGCTGCCGGCAGAACCCAGAAAACAGGCTGGCTACGGTCATGGGCTAGTCCTGACCATGACGCTCTCGCATTTACATGGATAGGCCTTCCATGGAGTCAGTAGCGAGGGTTAGTGGCAAACTCCAAGCATTGGTTTACGACATCGTTCCTTCAACCACTGCCGTATTTAGTTGCGCCATAGGGTCCAGAAAACTCAGCTAACGAGCAGTTTTTTGTTGGTGCTCAAACACTAGTAAGCTTGTTACAAAGAACTCAAATTATATCAGACGTTTGTTTTATAACTGACCATGGTGACTTATTCAACAACAACGAAGTCTGTGGGACACACATTGATTCATTTATTAGTTTTACTGGTTTCCACTAACTGGTTTGCACTAACTTGTGTACATTAGGTCCACGAAAAGAAGACAGTACCTTTGTCTTAACTTCCCATTTTAGTATCCGAAATTATCGCCTCCATATTATTTTGCTAATTATTTTCAGGTCGCACATGCTGTTGGGTCTATATATATATAATGACCCTTAATTTTCAATTTTTTAACAAACCTGATCATCACCCTCTTTACAACTCGTATTCTGATTTTATGAAAATGCGTTCATTGTCTGATGTTGGGTCAGTATATAAAAATGCGTTCCAGCATCAGACAGCATCAGACGATGAACGCATTTTCATAAAATCAGAATACTAGGAGTTATAAAGAGGGTGATGATCAGGTTCGTAAATTAAATGTAGGGGAGCGGGGTGGGGAGTGAGGGAAGCAGATTGGAAGCATGAATGAAGAGTCACAAGTCAGAGGTTGCTATAACGTAACTTTTATTTGCACCAACCAGGAAACAGTGTAGGCATTTACCCTGAGATGAACACAGCAAACAAACAACCTGCCTCAGCAGGGACACTGGGGAAAAGGGACGCTGCAGGCCCAGTGCACAAGTTTTAACACTTTAGATAATTGGGGCCATGTTTTAAAATCAAAAAGAAAAGGACGACAGGAAAGAAAAGATTAAAGGGTCATGGCACGGAATACACACAATACACTCTGTTCTCCCCCCCCCCCCCCCCTCCTCCGCACTCAATCATAACCAGCGTCCTTGCTGGTTAATCACATAGCAATAAACAAAACTAAAAGGGTGTAGGGCAACTAAGAGTGGACTTAACAAACCATCAAAGTGGTACCAATACATCCATGCACAAAACTGTACCCCTTTTTGCCAACGTAGAAATAATAGCCTGGCTAACTCAAATAAAGAGAAACATCTCCAAGCAATGACTGCACTGCAGTAAAAGGGCAAAATTATTATCGCATTTAAGCCAAGTAAACCAGACAGACCCAGAACGCATTGCTTGAAACAGGACAAAATGATGAATAAGAGGATTCCTTTACGTTAATGATGAAAACTCCAAAAGAAACATCTGTTCTTATTGCATTTCAAAAACCTACTGCCATCTGGGACATAAAAATGGAGGACGTTCCACAATTGGCTGTACAAGACCTCAAAACAACATGTTCGGGAAAACATTTTTTTTTTTAAATGCAAAAATTGTATGCATGTCATTTACCACATGAACGGTACACAAGTGATGTCTGCCATCTCAAACCATGATTTCAGTACCAAACCTTATGTGAAGGCCCCGCGGTACGATAAAACGTCTCGCTAGAGAAATGCGCACACGAAAATACAGGGCCTTATATAAAGGTTAACACGTATACTCGTCATAAACATAACTCTCACTCACAGACAACACAACGCTCAGTGACCCTTATGTGGACACTGTCCCGTTACTACTCAAATGAACATGTATAATGCTATTAAGTAATACTAGATTAGCGGTCAAGCCATTAAAGTTCGATCATGATGAAATAAATATACACTAGGGTCACCACACTGCTCAGGAAAATGGAAGTTGTGGCAGATATGGAGTAACAATCAACTAAACAGATGTAGTCACACTCACTGAGAACCCTAATCGACTGTATAAGGCGAGTATATATAACCAATTGCATACAAATCCACATATACAAAATGCAACACGGATACAATCAAGCCTGATTCGCCCTGTTGCTTGTACCAAGCAACCTTCCCGAGGTTAATCAACGTATGATTGATACTTCAACGTCTCTTGAGCATGACTACCAGAACAATCCATACTCAATAGATGTTACATCCAATCCACATAATCAAAAGCAATTGTGCAACTTAGTACATTTACCCCAACTCAACAAAACGGCATCAACAATTAACACGCTAGAGGTCCACGCAAAAGGAAACGAGCTAAATCATCATGGCTACTACCATGCAAGGTACACACTAGAAATAACAAGACATGCAGTTACATGCTCGATCTAAACCGATGCCACTAAGTTTGAACAAGTTAAGGACCCTTAAGGCAACCACATACAAACACAAGGCATTACCGAACGACCACACCAAGCATCATATCCCCTTCCCTTTTCCTAAAGCATGGCACCACAGTGCATTTCTCGCAGCTGCTGATGTAGTCCCTGACCTCTTTTGGGACATTAGGCCGAAGTGAGCTGGGCAGAACCAGCTGTTCAAGGGCACCACGACGTTGGTCAGCCTGCCCACGACGGAGGATCCCATTCTTCCGGAACCGTCGAAGGTACTGCTGCACCAGCGCCCGCGTGGAGTGTTTCTTCACGTAGGAGGGCTTGGCTAGCCAGGCTGCGAGCACCGGGCTAAGGACTGGATCCTGTTGCTGTAGTTGCAAATCAGCTATCAGTGTAGGTGAAGCTTGGTGGTCAGGTCCCCTCAGACTGCCTCAGTGCCGGACAGCCCCGCTACACTGTCCCAGTGCCTTCCGACAGCTCTTCTACACTGTCTCAGTGCCCCCAGACAGCTCCTCTACACTGTTTCCCGGTCGGTGACTCTTCTACTTCCAATCCTGCTCGCCAGCGCCAGGTTTGAAGGGGAGCGGGGTGGGGAGTGAGGGAAGCAGGCCAGCGGTTGCTATAATATAACTTTTATTTGCACCAAACAGGAAACAGTGTAGGCTCTCCCCTGAATCAGATGCATAGGCAGCAGCTGGAACTATTACTAACTGACGACCTGCTACTGCAGGGACACTGGGGGAAAGAAGGCGCGGCGGACGGGACCATTTTGCTTTACGTCCACAGAAGTAAGGTGGCTTATTAGGGACGGGGAAGGAGGGGGGACGAAAGAGTGAAGACTCGACCGCGGATACCGCCCGGAAAAGACCGGAGAGACAGTGGACCGCCGCCAGAACAATGGAAGTGTTAAGGCGGTGTCCCCTCGCCATTGCCCAGTGACTAGTGCACTGCGCTATTGCTGTTTTAACTGCTGTGCTTGGGCAGAGTCACAAAGACAATGTCCGTTGCACTGCTGTTGAGCAACAACTCGAAGCGAAAGAAGTCCAACTTTCGCAGCCCAGCTCCACCTCCCTACTCATGATTTCTTCTGGGCTAACTTGAAGGTCCAGCTCCACCTCCCTCCTCTAGATCTCTTGATCTTTTGATCTTGCCTGGAACCTTGAAAGAGGGCGCGGCGGGTCAGCGCACAACTTTTAACACTTTAGATAATTGGGGCCGTAAAATTCCAACCCTATCAAAAAAGAAAAGGACAGGAAAGAAAGGTTAAAGATTCATAGCCTGAACACATACAGTACACTCGGTTACATAAAAAAGACATTAAGGGTTATTAGACGCATACTGAAGGTCAACCTCACACGTTCGTTGAGATATGGCCGATTTTGACAGCAGTACCGTATCAGAAGGAGAACATTACATTTTTTCGGCTTCTCCAAAACAAGCGGACCTGCTACCAGTGCCGGCAAGGACTTAGTTTCTGACCCCCGGCGTTGTCAGTTTCAGTTTCTCGAAAAGAAAAAATCCGATAGATACTGACCGCGAGTGTGTTGTGTCATTCAGCATCAGTAGAGTGGTCAGATCTGTGGCCTCGCCAAAAGCTGACCCATCTGACTGTGGTTCTTATCCGAGGTTGTTGGCTTTTGTCATTATTGGCATCTTATTGTCTCGTCATAGCCAGAACGTTGGGAATGCAAGAAAATGTATGACGTCGGTAGTTCCACGTCATGGTAACGTTCAGCTATAGTAATTGTCATGACGAGACCAGCTCCGTTATTGGAATCCCCGATGGTGGAGTGCAGCTGCCAGAGGAGTTGTATGTATGACAGTAGGCTATACTGCGGAAGTGTGGAGAAACGGTTGCACACCATACCTTCTCGTCCAACAGCAGTTGGGTGAACTTCAGTCTTAATTTTTTTTTTTTATGCATTGACAGATGAAGATGAGGATGATAGCAAATGGCGTTATGGAGGTCCATTTCGGTTTGAGACCGCTTGACTTGCCACAGACTACGCTTATTGTCATTATCATCCCGGTGCCCGAGAACTGCGACACCTGCAGTGTTGGTCAGGTAACTAGAGCAACACTCTCAAAGACGCATCCGCGAAGTGGATGAAGCTCAGCTGTGTGGTCCCAGCCTTCATATTGGGTCCATAACACCATGGACCTATATGTATATATATATAGAGAGAGAGAGAGAGGGAGAGCTCGGAACTTTATTACACAGGGACTAAGATTTTAGGCAGTTGCCTATTCTTACAATCTGTCCCTGCTAATCTACATGCCAGTATCATATGCTACACATAAAACAATAGTAACAACATTGACTGCCGCAGTAATGATGAAAAAGATGATAATGTGTGTGTGGATGGGGGGGGAGAGAAACTGAGAAAAATGAAGAAAAAGAGAGATGATAATTTTAAAATCAGAGCCAAAACCCGACGACAGACAAAAATGATGATGATGATGAAAAATATGGTTCAGATACACGATGAACAACGAAGTATTCAAATGACAATATCGGATAGAAACACACACAAAAACACTGCTCAGACAAGCACTGTGATTATAAATAATGGAGGCAAGAACAGTAAATGTAGGTAAATCAGACCGACAATAAGTGAGAAGAGGCAGCAACAATGCGAACCGTTCAAATAATAATAGCGTGTACAAAGGTGAGAGAGAGAAGTTGGGCACACAAGTATTAATACTACCGATAATGGAAAGGAGATCTTTCAATGTTAATCGGAACATATATATATGATAAAAAGTGAACCATTCAAATAACAACGAGAAAACGCAACCAAAAAAACAAAACAGAAAAACATTTACATTTTTTTCCCTTTTTTTCTTCTCCTTTTTACCAATAATGAAAACAACAGTAAATATACCGGCACAAAAGTTTAACAAACATAGTTATACCAAAGATTCCCCTGAACACGATTTCATTTGTAAGTCAGCATCTTACGCAGGCCTACCTTGAAGCCACGCACAGACTTGTACGTTTTCATTTTCGGAGGAAGAGAGTTCCAGACAGATGACCCAGAGAACGCAAAACACATATAGGTCATGCGCGGTAAGACAGTTTTTTTACTCATATCGAGCAGGCGCTCTGTTAAGAAGGTCGCATACATATTGAGGCGCCCAACCCATATGGACTTTAAACATAAGCACAGCTGTGTTGTACACAAATTGTTCCTGCAGTGGAAGAATGTCCAATTTCTTAAGTTCTTAAGACAGGGAGTGATCAGGTAATATAAGTTTTGCTGCTCGTCTGTGGAGGGAGTTGAGTTTTTTTAAGTGAACCTCACTGGCATTGCGCCACACAGTAGATGCAAAATTTATGTGTGCCATTAAGTGGGCATTAAAGAACAACTTGCGACAATCAGTATCAACAAACTTCCTAAGCTGGCCAGGTAAAAATAAATTTTGAGCTACCTGTTTACGGATGTTATCAGTGTGGGGCTGCCGTTTTAACTCTTCATCAATTGTAATTCCAAGAACCCTATGTTCACGAACTTGTTAAATTATGTTTGTACCAAGTGTCAGGTTAAGCATTAGGTGCCAATTTTTGTCTGGAAGCTAATATCATACTCTTAGTTGTCTTCCCGGGGTGAACTACCGTGCGATTTTGGTGCGAGAGAGAGAGAGAGGTGCATGCATAGCTCTCCCGGCAGCTCTGGGTAGGAGCTTCTGAGGGCTGAAAAATCCCACCTGACTCTGATGGGATTAGAACCCAAGAGTTTCCGATCCGCAATCCGAAGCGCCGCTAACCACTATGCTACAGGAGCCGATCCGTCGGGTTTTTAGCTGGGGGGTCCTAACAAACGGCCGCTCTACTGTCATTTGTTTGTTGTATTTTTGTTTGATTTGTTTTGTTTTATTGTTGTGGTTGTTGTTTACGACAGATCTTGACCGTGTGTGTGTGTGTGTGTGTGTGTGTGTGTGTGTGTGTGTGTGTGTGTGTGTGTGTGTGTGTGTGTGTGTGTGTGTGTGTGTGTGTGTGTACGCGCGCGCGTGCTTGCGTGTGTGTGTGTGAGAGAGAGTTCAGACTGCGTGTGTGTGTTTCAATTGTGTGCACGTGCGGTATGTGTGTGTGTTTGTGTGCGTGCGTACGTGCGGCGTGTGTTTGTCGTGTGTGAGTGCGTGCGGCGTGTGTGTGTGTGTGCGTGCGTGTCACTGCATATGATGTGTGTGTGTGTGTGTGTGTGTGTGTGTGTGTGTGTGTGTGTGTGTGTGTGTGTGTGTGTGTGTGTGTGTGTGTGTGTGTGTGTGTGTGTGAATGAGTGCAGCATGTGTCAGTGTGTGTGCGTGGTGTCACTCAGCGACAGCTCAGACCCGGCTGGTCACGCCACAGGACTGAACCCAATTCTTTGTGTCGTAGGCCGGTCCGCCGTCCATTCCGACTCCTGTCGGGTCGTGTCCGTGTGTCATCACTGTTATGATGGGCCAGATCACACGGAAACGCGGCTCACCCACCTGAAGCCCCAACCTGGGGCAGCCCTACCATCCTGCCCGTATGCATGGGTCCAAGGTAGGTGCGCCGGCTACCTCCAAGGTAACGGCTACCTCCCGGGGTAGACGGCTGACAAATCGTTATGCGTGGGTGACAGGTAGGCTTACCCGCCGCGCCTGCCTTGGGGTTAATTTACTGCTACGAGTTTATCCCTAAACACTACCCGGAGGAAGTAACGGAATTAAAAATGGCCGCTCTTATTCTGCTACATTACCACCAAAGACGGCTACTTGGAAGAAATCGGATTTTTCGGACACGGGACAAACCCTTTAAACAAATTTGATGATTTGGAACTGTTTGGGAAGTTTAGACTCCGACGCACGGTTATTTTGCAAATGAACTGAGACGAACTGAAAGACAGGAACTTGAACATTTAAATCGGCCAGGGGCGCGCTACTGACCTCGCGTTTTCGAGTCCGCGGCAGCGCAGAATCCATGCCAGCGGCAATGAATAGCTCGTCAAACGGTTTGTCATGGACTGCCTCCAGTTCCTCGTTGTTTTGTTTTGTTTGATTTTTTTGTTTGTTTTGTCTCCAAGGAGACGGTCGGAAATTCAGTCCTGGAACGTTTTAAAAGTTATTTTGGGTCACAAATAGCATCACAGTCATTAAATGAGGTCCATATCTACCGATTACAGCCAAAATCTGCAACAAAAGGTGAGTTTTTTGTTTTGTTTTTTGTTTTCAATACATTTTTGTCTTTGATTGTTTCGAGTCGGCGCATGTTGCCACTTGACATTTGACCTAGTTTTCCAGTAACAACGTGAACGCTTTCTTAGTGCCGACGGTTGGCAAGGCAATCGTACTCACGACTCAACGTTCTCATTGAGGTTGCAATTTTTCCGTATATTTTCCGAGGGTTCAGTTTTAATTGCCGTAGCTTGTTATCGGGGCCGCTTACCTAGCAGCACTTTGTCGGCTTCGTTCGCCATTTGCAATCTGACACCGACTCGAAACAATCAAAGACAAAAATATATGATGAAAAAACCCCTCACCTTTTGTTGCAGATTTTGGCTGTACCAGTAAATCGGTAGCTCTGGACCACATTTAACGATTGTGATGATATTTGTGACCCAAAATAACTTTAAAAACGGTCCAGGAATTTCCGACCGTCTCCTTGGATTTTACCGTTTTGTTTTGTTTTGTTGTTTGTTTGTTTTCTTCTGACGAAGAAGTCTTTCTTCATGTTACTCAGCTTTTCACGAACTTGGTCAGTCTGGTGTTCGAACGCGGCACACACCGCAGTTGCTTATGTTTCCTACGATATCCTGCCACAACTTGGTAGGTGGGTAGGTAGTGTTGCTTAGTGTCCTCAGATGTCAGTTGACCATATTAGGGACAATCTGAGACCAGTGTAGAAGCATCGTTCAATAATTCTTTACGTCCATGGAAACCTGAGAAGGCTCTTTAGGACGGACAGCCCAGGACGGCCAACTCGACACTCACACAGCTCCTGAACTATACACCACAACTTGCTGGTCACCTCGCTATTTAAGGTGCTTTGAATAATCACTTTATTTGTAGCCATTTCTTCGAGGAGCACAGAGATCTCTTCGTGAGTATAACTGGGTTTCCTGACCTGTTTCCTGTCCCATTTGCATTCGGCGAGTCCACTCTTTTCTGCCATGCGGGCAGAAGAGAGTAAATCAGCTGAAGCGCATGCGTAGAGGCTCTAATAACAAGGAAACCCAACAGGAGTTCCATCATCTAAAAATAACCGGCCCTTCCGTGACTCATGCATTCGAAGCAAACCGAATTCTTATCGCCAAGGTACCTACCTACCTACGTGAGCCGGTTTGGCCTATCAGAAGGACCTCGGTTCGAATCTGCTTCGGCTCTCCTTTCTCCGTCTTCAAAAGTTGTGATCTGTGGACACCGTCTTGTGAATTTGTCCCTCACAATTATGAAACATTAAAATGGCTCTCGTCGCTTCCCACCCAAGTTAATGCAGATGTCATTCAGGTGGTGACAGTGTAGCGATAGGTACATAATCTCCCTCTCAGTCCCCCACCTCCACACCCCCTCCCCCCCTTCTCCCAGTCCCTAATAAGCGAGGATTATTAGGGACGGGGACTGAGAAGGGACGGAAGGGGGTATGGGGGTGGGGGAAGATGGATATTATATACCTAACGCAACACTGTCACCACCAGAATCAGTGACTCCTGCATTAGCATGAGCAACGATGAGAGCTGTTTTAATGTATCATTAATTGTGAGGGACGAAGACAGTGTCCACAAACCACAACCTTTTTGAAGAAAAAGGGGAGCCCAAGTGGAATCACTGAGTCGCGCAGAGGCCCTTCTGCTTACCAGCCTACCGTCTCCCCTAGGCCAAACCGGTTCACGACTCTGTCGGTCACCACGCAGCCATTTAAAGGAAAACGTGGGTGCCACACGACAATGAATTACAAGCAAACAAACAAACGAAAACCAAAAAATCTGAAACAAAAGCAGATAAGTGTCCTAATACTACGTCTCATTTTTGGCCATTTAACTTGTTTAAGTGTCGTTTTGTAGCTTGATCAAGAGGATTACCTCGAAAATTCGCATGTTATGTTTTGTTTTAAGAAATAGCGTGTGTGTTTTTTTAACCCTTTATGTGTTTTGATCATTACAAACAAACTCATGACAAAACAAAACAAAAATATATCCATGTAATTAATTTTTTTCATACAGGCATGGTTAAATCCACAAGTCTTTTTTTAATTTATTTTTAACATTTTCCATCTCGATGTACATTATGTGTGTATGTTTGTTCAGCGCTTTGAGCCGCAGGGTAGGCGCTTTACAAATTTCCATTATTATTATTATTTAAATGGAGTATATATATTACTAATGGAAATATATACTGTCAGCAGTATGGATATCTATTGTGTGTCAGTAGTGTGTATAATACACAACTTATTTCAAACAAACCGCCACTGCTAGCGTTTTGAAACAAGATTAAAAGAAAAAAGTTTTTATGTGCTAGCGTTCTGAGACGAGACTTTAAAAAAAAAAAAGGCCTTTCACCGAAAACGTGCGCGTGTTTTTAATTGTCTCATTAAAATAAGCGTTCTTTCTAACTTCTGTATTTTTCTCCTTTCTGTAAAGGAATGGTTGGGAGGGTACGTCAGTGCATGCGTGCGTGCGTGCGTGCGTGTATGCGTGCGTGAGTGTGTATATGTGTGTGTGTGTGTGTGTGTGTGATATTAGACTGATCTTACAATAATAAAGAAAGATATCAACATATGTCAGCAAGTTACACCAAAACAATCAGAGACCTCAAGAAACAAAGAAGAAAAAAGTGAGTTTTGATCCCATGATATACACATGTAACCGAGTGTATTGTATACATGTTCCGGGCCATACCCTTTAACCTTTTCTTTCCGGTCCTTTTCCTTTTGGCTTTTATGTTGCTTAACGTCCACGGAGGCGGGATGACCTATTAGGGACGGGGACAGAGTGGGAAAGGGGCCAGGGTGATTGGCTCGACCGCGGAAACCGCCCGAAAAAGACCGGAGAGACCGTGGACCGCCGCCAGAACAATGGAAGTGTTAAGGCGGTGTCCCCTCGCCATTGCCCAGCGACTTGTGCACTGCGCAATTGCTCTTTCAACTGCTGTGCTGGACAGAGTCACTAAGACAATGTCCGTTGCACGGCTGTTGACGAACAACTTGGACAACTCGAAGCAAAAGACGTCCAACTTGCTCAGCCCAGCTCCACCTCCCTACTCATGATCTCTTCTGGGCAAAAGTGAGGGTCCAGCTCCACCTCTCTCCTCTAAGATCTCTTGATCTTTTGATCTCGCCTGGAACCCCTTTTCCTTTTTGATTGGGTGGGGTTTTTATGGCCCAATTATCTAAGGTGTTAAAAGTTGTGTGCTGGGCCGGCAGCGTCCCTTTTCCCCCAGTGTCCCTGCAGAGGCAGGTTGTTTGTTTAACTGTTGCGGCCGGTGTTCATGTTTTCATCAGGGGAGAGCCTGTAAGTAGTTATTTTTCTATGGCTTGTTGTTCTGTTGTTTCTTATTGATGTAAATAATGTATGTTTATAATGTTATCATGTTCACAACGTGCCTTGATTTTGGTTCTTGAACGTGGGTAATTTCGGCGTTAGATTGCCGCCTGGTTGCAGCCGCTATGGCGTCAGACTACCTTGGTTGTGTGTTCGAATGTTAAGCCTTTATGCCACAGGAAGACCGGTATTTCCAAAATGTATGCAGCTAACCCTGGTTAGCTGATATGTAACTAGTATGTTATGTTGCCATTGTTGGATGTTCAGTTTGAGTGATGCTTTGCCGATGCAAAGTTGTCCTTCTTGAAGTGTGGGTGCTTTGTCAGTGCGGCCGTGCGGCATAACTTATTTGTTTAGTTTCCTGCCGATCTGTGTTTCTACATGAAATCGGTGGTGTATCATGGCTGACACTTTGGGGATGTTGACTTCTTAGTTGTGGAATGTTCATTTTACTAGTTGAATATGGTTTAGTACGTAGGGGTGATTGTATAAACTGTGAGACATGTTATTTCTGCTTGATCCGGCTTTTGTATGGTCGAGTCTTGGGCGCGCAGACTTTCACTCTACTTAGCTTGTAAACCCTTTCCGGGTCTTTGTGCGTGTACCCGAACTGGCCGGTGATGCGCGTCAGTGGTGGCAATTAGGTCTTTGTCTCCGTTCACTAATCGAGCAGCTAGATCAACAGTTTAGATTCTTGCTGCGTTACCCGCTTCCTGTAAGACGCTTGACGTTGTTCACAGCCGGATATGCTCTGCTAGTCTGTAACAGTAACATGCTGTAACGCTTTGAATAACTTGACGAGGATGGACCCAGGTGCCACCCGTGTCACTATCCATCTCGTTGTGTGCTTAAGTGGAACTGCTGTAACGATTATCTCACGCTTCCTGTTTAGTTAAGAATGAGCCTGGTAATCCACATTCTTCACTGTTACTTTATTGTATACTTCATTATACTGAGAGTTCATCAGTTAATTGACTGGCCGTCTCTTGTATACTCACCGTGACTCTGTGAGGTACAGGTTTTAAGTGTAAGTCAAGCACACGATTTATGTGCTTGATTATTAATCATTTTGTCATGTATTATAGTAACCTTCAGGTAAACTACATGAGTTACTGTATTTATTAGATTAGTAATGGCTGTTGTTTATACTTTACATTTGCTTTCATGTTCTAAATGTTTTGTTTGCTTGTGTCTTTTCTAAAACAGACACTGTTTCCTGGTTGGTTGGTGTACAAATAAAAGTTATGTTATAGCAACCTCTGACTTCTGACTCTTCATCCATGCTTCCAACCTGCTTCCCCTCAACTCCCCATCCCCACTCCCCTACACACAATACCCTCAGTAAGACATGACATGAAAACGAAACAAAATAAACAAACAAACAAATTCGACAGTGAAGCTTCGATGCGTCCCCTTTATATCAGAAGACGTACCCCTACCTCCACCACGACTCTCTGCTTTCAGCCCAAAAGCATTCTCGGTGACTGCCAGGAGCTGTGTGAAAGTCGTCCTGGGCCGTCCTGGGCTCCACGTCCCTAATAGTCCCTACCATGGACCTACATATACTGGTCCCTACGGTCTCTATGGAGGTAAAGCAACATTGAACTTGAACCAACAAGCCCCTGCTGATCAACAAACCTCGGAGGATACCAGTCTTTATCATCCGACGCGGCTGACTCTCCAATGTCATAAATAATACTTGGACTCAAAAAACCTACACAATTCCTGGACAACAGAGTCCTAAATAATTCCTGGACTTTTGTCAAAGCCCCAAATAATGTCGGTCTGAATCTAGTCAAGTACTGTTTTTGTTTTTCTATTCCATCTAAAAGAAAAACGTGGGTGCCACACATGAACAAACGGGAAAAAAAGAAGAAGAAAGAGAGAAAGAGAAAGCACACTTAGGGCCTACAAAAGAGTAACAGTTTCAGAGCGCAATGGAATTCAGGAGCTATGTGAAAGAAGATGTGGACGTCTTGGGCTCCCCGTCTTTAATAGTCCGTACGGTCTCTGTGGACGTAAAGCAACACCTCAAATTTTAACAAAAATCCTAGACCTCAAATTTCTCCATAAATTCCGAACCTCAAACTTCTGCATAAATTCCGGACCTCAGATCCCTACATAAATCCCGGACTAATAAGCCTTGTAAGCCTATATCGTTTTCCCAGAATAGAAGCCAAGACTCTGTATACAACTTGACTCCCATGCTACGAGCAACCCTGGCCCTGGCCCCCAACTGGGTTTTCAAGTTCTGAGGAACCCACTTGCTCCCAGGACGGAAAGAGCCCAACCTCCCAAAACTGTGCCCTCAGTGACTCCTCCAACCTCCGTCGTTCCACAATCCAAGATGCCAATGTCAAATATCAGTTTTACTAGATACTTAGCGTAAAATGTCTACTTGTTTAAGGTCTCAATGTAAAACCAATTTTAGACACTGAATACAAAACTTTCGGTCAAGATATCAATGTGAAACCTTTTCAGACACGGGAATAACATAAACCATCAGTTCAAGATGCCAGCGCAACACGTCAGTAAACACTCGGCGTAAACCGACAGTTCAAGGTATCAAACATCAATTCTAAACACGCGGCGTAAAACACAGTTCAAGATATCAATGTAAAACGTCAGTTTTAGACACTTGGCATAAAACACAGTTCAAGATGTCAATGTAAAACGTCAGTTTTAGACACTTGGCGTAAAACGTGAGTTTTCAAACACTCATTGTTGAATGACAGTTTAGGATATTAGTGTAAAACGTCAGTTTTCAGATCAACGTGTCAGTAAAGGGTCAGTTTTGAGACACTCAACGCTGAACGAAAGTTTCAGATATCAATGCAAAACATCAGCTCAAAACATTGTAAATCGCCAGTTCAAGACAGCAATATAAAATGTTAGTTCAAGATAAAATGCAAACATCAGTTCATAATGTCAATGTAAATAACATCAGCTCAATACAACAATAAAAACGTCAGTTCATGAAACCGGTGTAAAACGTCAGTTCAAAACATTAATGTAAGACGTTAGTTTAAAGCATAAGGGTAAGACGTCAAAAAAAGACAACAAAATACCACCTCAAGAAGAACGTAAACTTCTGATCAAAACACCACTGTACACTCCAGTTCAAGCCATCAATGTAATCTCAGCTATCACACTGAACGATTTTTTTATTTTTTTATTTTTTGCATTTGTTTTTATCGATTTTTTTGTTTTTGTTTTTTAATGCCATAAATGCAAATACAAAGGGTTAATTAGAAAGAACAACTTTTACTGTGGCATAACAAACACTGATAATTTCGGCCCAAAATTACCTTTTTCCAAAGCAGCAAACGGTTAGACTATTTCAGATAAATTTAAAATCAAGGATGATAATGCAGTCAACTTTCTTTGAGTTTTATTTTAACCATTTCAAAACACTGAACAATATTATCAACTGTTGACTATAGCTATTAATCGGAAGGAAGAACAGCATCATTCTGACTCTAACAACTTTGTGAGCGCTGTGCTACGAGGTCCCCATGAGATCATCACAAGATGGTACACGTAGCAAGCTGGCCTCAAGCAGAAGACAGTTTGACAGAAGAGGGGAGGAGTAAACGTTGACTCTGCAACACTCCTCTCTCCTTTGTCACGCTGTTCGCTTGAGTGAGTGCGGACCATTCGCTTTATACACCGTTACGAGTGCCTGTCTGAAGACTTGGAACAAGGCTGACACACTGCTGTGGGGAGCTGTGCTGGGTGCGTTTTGGCGGGCCTGGGCTGAGGCTGTGAATCATCGATAGGAATCGTTTTTGTTAACGAAGAAACAAAACACAACAAAAAGCGGCCACGAGTTTCTACCGTCATGTGAACAAAATCGATTTTCTTGTGATAGGCGGAAAAGCGGTGAGTTGAAATCTGAACAGTTGTTCTTTTTCTTCTTTCATATGGGCAGCTACCATCCATTAAGCAGGAACAGCTTGGATTATGTTGCAGTTTTGAGGGGTCTGAGGAGTCCTACATAGTAAAGTGGTGTAGGAAAGTAGAAGTAAAAAGTTTAGACAGGGGGAAAGTGTGCAATGTATTAAACTTTGGAGTACCCAGCCAGTCCAATCCGGCTGCTGTAGTGGTCCCCAGGGATGAACCCCGACCGGCACAGCTCCAGCTTTCACTTACTTTCATTTGTTGTTTGTTAATTTATTGCATGGCGGTGGAAGTCATTGCGAAGGTTATTGCCAAGCTGCTGCTTTTAATGCACTTGGCGACTGGCCTACTTTGTAGTTATGTGTGTGTGTGTGTGTGTGTGTGTGTGTGTGTGTGTGTGTGTGTGTGTGTGTGTGTACAGTGACATACGTGCCCCAGGCATGCGTGTGTGTGTGTGTGTGTGTGTGTGTGCATATTTGTGTGCGTGTGTGCGCGCGCGTGTGTGTTCTTATACACATAGAAAGAGACACAGACAGACAGACAGAGACAAAGGTGTGGGTGGGTGGGTGGGGGTGGGGCAACATGTTAACGTTAAGTTTGTACGTGTCTCGATGTTCCGGTGAGTGTGTGTAGCCTACACTAAAATGTCAACGTGCCGTGTGTGTGTGTGTATGCGTGCGTGCGTGTGTGTGTGTGTGTGTGTGTGTGTGTGTGTGTGTGTGTGTGTGTGTGTGTGTGTGTGTGTGATAGAGAGAGAGAGAGAGAGAGAGAGGGATGGAGGGAATCAGAGAGAGAGCGACAGAGATTGAGAGACAGAGAGAGGAAGTCAGAGACACAGAGAGAGAGAGAGAGAGAGAGAGAGAGAGAGAGAGAGAGAGAGAGAGAGTGGGGCAAGTCACACGGACCTATCAAATTTGTGCAGCTAGCTAATTGTTTTATTCTAATTCAAATTCTCTCCTGTGACAATGGTCCATTTCAATGGACGCTGGCAGAAAATTAAGCAATTAACACACACATATATAGGTATGCAGTTAAGAGGTACAGTCATCACCGATTGCTTCTACAACTGTGAAATGCAACTATCAATGGAGAACATTGAAAAAGATAGGATAGGGCCGTCACTGGTCTTTTTTCTTGCTGGGACTTTCTGTATTCACTGGCCCGGTGCAAAACACAATTGGCGACATAATTATGAATTGCTATTATTATACATCAGATTTACAGAGACATTGGTTCAAAGTTCAAAGTTCAGGTTTATTTCAGTTATGAAGGCTGTATCTCTAGAGCTCGGGAAATCCTGCATAATAATTAGTACACCACTACAGCCCAACCCGGCTCGCTTCAAAATACCGCCTCCTAGAACCTTTGTTGTTGTTGTTGTTGAATACACGCACTTTAGATCCCCCCCCCCCTCCCCCAAAAAAACCCCAACAACCACACCACAACAACAAAAACAAAACAAAACCTCAACTACTTTAAGAAGCACATACAAATTAAGAATATAAAAAAAAAAACCCACAAAAAACAACAACAACTCCCACTAAAATACACACGAAAGTACGGTTCCCGAGAGAGATTTTTCTGATTTTATTGTTGAGTTTTTGTGTGTTTGATTCGTCATGATGTCGTCAATCTTTTGTCTCAACGTGCTTTGTTCCTTATTATGCTATTACCATCTCTCTGTCAGTGTACAGATGCGTTTTGTGCGAAAGTCTGCATGTCTATGTTTCTATGAAAACCTTACCTTTTTTATGTGTGACGTTGACACAGAAGCTCGTGACTGTGAATTACATTATAAATCTTAATCTTCAGTGTATGCACTATCGTGCAACAGTAGCCTCTCTCTCTCTCTCTCTCTCTCTCTCTCTCTCTCTCTCTCTCTCTCTCTCTCTCTCTCTCTCTCTCTCTCTCTTATTGCTTTTTTTTTCTTTCTTTTTTTCTTTTTTCTTTTTCAACGCGCCTCAGCTTCAAGGTTGCTACAGACGGTGAACACCTAACGCGTGCAAAACGGGCTACTACAGAAATTCTCAAGACTGAGGAGGTTAAATTGTTTCTCACCTGGGCATTTCTTCAAACTCTTCTACGCGCAAACAGTTCCCTCTCTGTTGTATGGCTCTGAGCTTTTGGGCTTTGAGCTGTATGACGCTGTGGAAAAAGTGCATATACAATCGTGTAAACTTCTGCTGAATGTCCCGTCGTATACACGACATGGTCCTCGGTGACTTGGGAAGATTTCCGCTATTTGTAAACAGTGCCGCTAGGTGTGTCCGGTACTGGTTTCGACTTCTGAAGCAACCACTGAACAGGTACTCGACTCGGAAAAGCGTATGAAATGTTGTATGGTATGCAGGAGAGAGAATGTGCGAGCAGGAACTGGGTGGCGCAGATCAAGTTTCTCTTGTGTTACAATGGTTTTGGTTATGTCTGGATGTATGGCTGCGTGGGAAACGAAAAGATGTTCATAACAAAACTTAAGAACTGCCAGGGATTAAGAGACTGTTGTTGCCAGAGGTGGTTCTCTCATCTGGCCAAAAGTGAATGGTTTGACCTGTGCAGCTGCTTTAAGAATATCTTGGAGTGTGAAAGATACCTGGAAGTTATACAAAGCAGGGTGTACAAAACTGCACTAGCTCGCTTTCGTATGGGCGTTTCGCGTATAAACGGCTACAGACTTCGCTTCTCAGTAGCAGAGAACCAACGACTCTGCCCGTTCTGTGTAGACACGACTGAAGACGAATGCCATGTGCTTTTCGTATGCCCACTGTACAGTCAGTTAAGAGACGAAGTTCCCATTGCCTTTATACAGAGGCTTACCTGAAAAAGAACGTTATTGCAGACTATGCAGTGATTCGGACAATAAAACAATGTTTAACATGTCACGATTCATCTTCTTTTCATTTAAGCTGAGGGAGAGCTTGATAAAGAACTACAGTCTGTTCTGTGTGCGTATGGATCCATGAAATTATACTTATTGTTGTCATTAGCGCATGCTGCTAATAATGTTTTCTTCGTTTACTAGTACTGAACACGAACTCACAAAATCCCTTTGTAACGGGCCACAGGCCTATAGACAAATAAAAACTTGACTTGACTTGACCTCTCTCTCTCTCTCTCTCTCTCTCTCTCTCTCTCTCTCTCTCTCTCTCTCTCTCTCTCTCTCTCTCTCTCTCTCTCTCATGTACAACTCAAAATGCTTACGGGGCATTTCTTTGGGGGAGGGAGGGTTGGGGTGGAGGGTGGAGTAATGCAGGTTGCTGAGATGTGATAGGTGGAGATGGTTCACAACTGTGATTAGAACACCTCAAGTGTTGCAACTTTCGCTTACCTGCTGCCATCGCTGTTGGTAATATATGGCACAGATGACGCGGGGCATTATGCAAAACCACGCCTTATGTCTTTGCACGCCCTGTTCCAGCGAGGTCAAGGAAGGACATACAGTTCCCAAAATAGCTCCCATCGCGACAGATTTATAGAGTAACGCTGTCATTGGTAGGAAACTTGCTCTCCCCCCTCTCCTCCCCAACCATTCTAACCCCCTCCCTTTCTCCCCTACCTCCCCACGACCCCCTCCCCGACCCCCTCCAAAATTACCGTTTTGTGTGTGTAAACATTTTATATGGATACAAAGTGTCGTTCTCTCCCCCACTCTGCCTTCAGGAGTAACCACAATCATCATTTTGATTATTCTCCCACTGCCATGCGTGCCTTAT
>OY757555.1:5376347-5526347 GCA_963584105.1 Alviniconcha strummeri | reverse complement strand
CCTTGTCAAGGGCTGGCAATAAAAGGACATGGAGTCTAAAGCCACTTCCATTGTGAGAGAGAATGGGTGTTCCCTTCCCCATCTCTTTAATTTGATTTTCTGCTGCAAGTATTAAAAAATTACTATTGTTGTAATTAATATGACTATTTTGCTACTCCTATTCAGTATCAGTGTGTCTAGATCTGTGCAACCAGCTGCTGAGCATTTTTTTTCTTTCAACAGGTTGACATGTTACTTTTAATGTGTACAGTATCTTACTGTTTATTTTAGTCAGTTAGTACCTCTACTGTGCCTGTAAAGAAACTGCTTTAAAATAGACACCAACTCTGTTTGACAAATGTTTAGTTAAGTGGAAAGTGTTAATACAGAAGAGTTGAACAAAATCCTTTACCCTGCTGTACCTGGGAGCTGGACCCACACCACTGGATTACAGTAACAAACATTAGCACTAACACAGTAACACTAACAGTTCAGCATCTTGGAATTAGACAACAGGTAATAAAACCCTCACTCTCAGTCTCATTTGCTCTTTTGTGCAGGATCTCACTAACTCCCTCCTTCTTCATCTGTTAAATGCAGCTACGCCCAGGTCTTTGCATTCTGTTTCATTTGGAGAGTTGCACAAAGGCAAAAGAAAAAATAAGAAGAGAAAAGTAAGACAGATAGAAGGTTGTGGCGGGACAGGGACCAGCTTAACTGGGGAGAGGTAAATTATTTATGACTTGCAAATTATGCATAGCAAGATGTCTTTGTTCTATTTCTTGCTAAAATGAATTTGTCAGATGAAAAGTAAATCTGAGAGTGAAGACTGAAACATCAGATATATATTAGATATGACTTAGTGCCAAAAGGTGTGCATGAAAACAGGACAAAGGGGGTAGAAAATAAAGTTGATGATACATTGAAACTAGTTGTGTTTTTAGAATGTGCACAATGCTAGGAAAGAATTCTTAAAAGCAAAAGGTAAAAACTTGTGCACTTTTGGAGATATTTGCTGACAAAGGTCATAAAAGGCTGCATGTTGTACATCAGATATTACAACATGCATAGTTCATTGTATCTTCAGTTTTGCACAAGTATGCACAAAATCAAGTCACTCTATTAGTGCACATCTCCCCTACTATGTTTGTGCCAAATTTTGTACACTCATATAATTTAACACATGATTGTGACATGTTGATTGTTGTAATATCTGATGGGCGACATAAACCCATAACTCATTTTTTTTTATATAACAAGTAACACACCCTTTCATGCAATATACTATAATCAGCCATACAAGTGCATGCAAAAGCACAGTGAGAAGATTTTTTCTCAGTTTGCATTTAATAACAAGTCATAAAAATTAAATGAAACAAATTTCTGTATTACATCAGTATTACAACAAAATAACATTTCCCCAATTTTTAGCATTAAAAACATTCTGTTTGCTTAGATCAGTCTAACAAAAACAAATCAGAATAACCTGATTTTATCAAGGTAACTAACAATTAAGTCCAGACCCCCCCCCCCCCCCCCCCCCCCCAGCTCTTTGAGATGTGGATTCTCTGTGGCCAGCCTCTCTCTGTACCATCTGCAACTGTCTGTGTTTGATGTTTTCCTCCTTGCTGTACCACTTGCTCAGGAGTACACTCAGTTCAGCATACCCTTGTAATGTAAATGAATTTGAAGTGTTATGAATATGAAATTATTAACCCAGTAACCTGCAACTGTCCCAGTACTGATATGCTCAGTACAAACATGTCAAACCTACACACCATGACTTCTACACAAATCAGTACTCAGTTCTCAGAAATGCTATTAGTAGTACTTACATCTGCTGGGCATAATTAAACTTTAAAAGTTTAATATTTTACGTCACATTACAACAACAGTTGTGTGGCAAACATAACATCTGACATAAATTTCAGGACGAAAATTACTTCCAGAAAAAAAACTATAACTTCGTCACTCTCGCTCAGTTAACAAAATATTCTCACAACACCACTAAACAGTACAAAAAGCATGCACTTATAACTGACAAGTTTTTGATGAAATTGAGTACACATCCTGAATCAACAGTTGCACGTAAGATTTACAAGATATTGCCTTGTCATAATGAAATTCTTCACGCTGTACTCGGCTAAGTATAAAAACTGGTTTCAAATCTTTGGCGCAGGAAGATGCCGCTTTTCACAGTACTTTCATTTCACACACCCAAATCGGTGGAAAACTTGAAAATAATTGCAATAAACTCCTGAAAAAGCGCACAGTGCCTGTTCTACATCAGACCACTGTACCTATGTTGGACCGCTGAAGGAGACTACAACACACCTTTTGGTGTTTCCGAACAAAGACATGCCATGCGGCCAGGAAAATGAAGGCACTCAGGTCACGTGACGTTCCGGATGTTGTCGATAAAAAAGAGACTGCTTTCTCATTTGTTTTGTACAAGATATTAGATATCATGTAGGGACGTCAGATATTACAATCATATCAAACAATTGTGGAAATATTCTTCAGATTTTCGTGCAAAACTTTGCTGGAAAAAACGAGTATCGCTGTGTAGTGAAAATGCATGGATCGGAACACACGTGACATTTCTGGCAATTCTGAAGCGATACTGTTTTTTTTCGGTTGTTCAAAGTTTTTAGTTCGAGTTTGCAACACATCCGACGTACATACAGGGTAATTGATTGAAAATACAACTATCGTGAGTGTTGATGTTATATTATCCGTATAAAACAATGTTTTCCATGTACAGATCAGTGATTGTTTCTCCATGTGCTTGCGATTTGTTTATAGGCAAAGTGACGAAAATCTCTCGGTACATGGATGTCCATTTTTGGCGGTCATTTTTCGGCGCTTTTTCAGTATGTGATGACTGTATCTTAAAAGCAACCACAGCCTGGTTGCTGAAATTATCTGTACTATATATACATTCATTCATGCACGTACAGAACACAACATTTCAAATAAAAACAGTTTTCAACAAAGTTTTATTTTCAACTAAAGTGCATAACCCCTTGCATGCGCACCTTTTGGCACTAAATCATATATATAGATACTGCTTTTTACATTTTAATTTTTCTTAAAAATTATGTTGTGTTTGTACAAGTTTATTTTTGCTGAGGCCCTCATATACCAGAAGTATTTCATTAATATGCTGTTCTTTTTTCTTTTTTTTTCAATTTCATTTCATCACCAGTTACTTGCGACACAGACACTGTTTGACTGCTCATTATAATTATATTTATTCTGTATTGTTTTTGTTGGTAATATAAATGTACATTATTTCTGTTTCAGCTGTATGGGCAGTACAGACGTGAACTAGGATCATTCGCCAAATATCAGGCAAAACGGTTAAAAAAGGAGACAGCTGAACCCCCAGAGTTAAGGAAACAGACAAAACTATGGATGTACATGGGTAAGAAAAAATTACAGTGTACTGCATATATATATAATGAGCCTGTGCCAAAAGGCGCTCGGCGAGGACCATCCATTTTTTGGTCGTAAATGCTTCTTCAGGTTTAAGTTTCCTTTGAACAAACCTAACTTTATCTGAAAGAGTATGCATCAAAGAGATAATAAAGATAAACTGGACTCCCAAAGTCATTTTGTGTTAGTAAAATATGAAAATTTACACCAAGTCCAGGCCAAAAAATCAGCAAAGGAATGGTGGTCATTTCGGGTGCACCACTTCAGTTGTCATTTTGTTTGCATCTTTCTTCTTCAGGCAATTTTCCTTTTGCTGCCTGACAGGACATAGTCAAAGCTTTTTAATGCTTGTGAAAATGTCTCATAACTACTTGTAAAATCTGAATTGAAATGCATTAGGCCCGGTTCCGATACTGACGAAAACGTTCGTCTGCTAATATTCACTGCAGACTTGTGGGAGGTGAAACAAAGAAGCTGTTGCTAAAATCAGTGTTTGGTCCAAAGCAGTGATAATAAAAAGCGTTGGATGCCGTTTGTAGTTATTTTTTTCAAGTTTAAAATTTAAAGTTTTTATTTTGTCAGTCCGTAACGATCGAAAAATTGCCAATCCTGGGGATAAATGTCGATTTTGTGACTGTGGTCTTTTTGCACAAAGTGCGGCCATGTTTATCCACAGTGCTTTGTGCCAACTTTCTCTTCAAACGTGGTGCCAACAAGGAGCGGTGAGTGAATTTTCGATTTGGGTCATGTACCTTTTTACATTTTCAATTGAAAATAATGTTGTGCCCGACAGATTGAATAGTTACTTTTCATTGATACAACATTATTTTTGCATTTTCATTTGTAATTGTAAGCGAAGTGACCATTATTAAACAGGTTTCAGTTGGCAGTGTGCAGATTCAAAGTGATGTCTTTGTTTGATAGCCAGCTGTTTCTTATGTCCATGTTTCGATCGCGAGTGACTGATTTTTGCACAGTAATGTCCAAGTTTTGATCGAACGAACTAGTTTTTTCTGAGTGTTTTGACTGAAAGAAAAAACATATACGTTCAGGTGTTTACTTCATAAGGGCAAAAATACCTGTGTTTATGACAGCACACATTTCGGAGTTGATTTGCTGCTATCAGACAGCAGTTTTTTCATTTGTTCAGTCGATCGGAACAGCATGATGCCATGACACAAGTTCTTACTCCTCAGTACGCTTCTGCAACTCTACAGGTTTATTATTGCCGTCTGTGATGTGAACTAAGAGTTAAAAGAAAGGCATAGCCGTAAATTATTTATTTATACAAATTGTACAAACACAACAACAACAAAACAAAAACAAAAATAAACAAAAAAGGAAGAAAGAAAAAGAAAAGAAGCATTACCACAACGTTAACATTGTGATTAGGGGAGATTTTTTTTTTTTAAATCTTCCCAGGCCTTCCCATTTCCCTGGGATGAATAAAGTATATTGTTATTGTTGTTTTGATTCTATTTCTAGCAGTACAGGTGCATTCTAAAGTGTGTGCTGAAACTAGTAAAAGCCAGAATATAATTTCTTAACCAATGTAGTTTTATATGTGCAGTACAAATACAATACAATGCAGCATATAAAGTAGAATTCTTGTGACAATTCCATGACTATAAATATGCAACATGAAGACAGAAAACTCATACAACACAAAATACAATACACTGTGGCACAATGGGGGTGGGAGTTAGTAGGGAGAAAAGACCAAATGAACAGAAATTTAAAAAAGGAGGGGGTAACCTGGTATTTGTGTTATTATGTTTCAACTACAGTACAGTATCAGTATATGTTAGTAATATTACTTAATGTCTGATATAGATGTATATATATATATATATTTCTGGGGAAAGTCAAAACACACACACACGTGCACTGCATACACACAATATCTTTGCATACCTGTAAATATGGAGACATATCCTCAAAAACAGTTGTTATATTGCCTTATTTTGTACACATGCATGTTTCTTTTCAGGCTAAAGAGGTCAGTGCTCCAAAAGGGTAAGAGCAAGTGTTTTTCATGACACAGCAGGGACAACATTAGTGGAACATGAAGCTAGATTCATCCTGGGAAGCACTGCAGTGCTTAGGAACAGCAGAGAAATAAATATATATCTCAGTGTTGAACTGCCAACTCACTGAAAACGAATCTTTTAAATTTATTAGGATGGGTAGAATTAGTGTTAACATGGTAAATTCTCTATGCTTTGTCATCAGTTTCCAGATTTTGCATTACTGTTTCTGGTTACTTACAGTGTGTTACAGTTGTTATTCCAGGTAGTGAGACTTGAATGCCAGATCAATGTCTTTCGTAATTGAATTTTACCTGCTGTTAACAATAGGGTATAGGGTGAATGTACATTTGTAATTCACATGGTTTTCTGTTTTGTCAGTGAAAGAATAACAATGACAACTTGGCTGTACTTTTTCTAAGTCACATATTGACTGTCCAGTGTTACATATTCCATTGTGTCCTCAGATATGTGTGGCATCTGACAGAGCAATACTTTAAATAATTGTTTCGGCCTTGTTTAGTATTAACAGCAATGTGTCAGATGTAGGGAAACTAAGTGATTTTTATTAGCTGTGCATATGTTTTACAGGAAAGGAAAGTTTACAAACTTTACAAAGGGAAGTGTTGTGTCCACCATAGAGTTGTTACATCCAACAGATAAAACGCTTAAAAAGGGCCTTTGACAAAATTACAAGCAACTTGTTTGGTGCTGCAGTCATCAGAACCACTACTAAATCAGCTGGTAACATTTTGTTGCAGTGTAGGGAAATCAGCACTGTTATTTTATAAGCTGTGTATTGAGAGCATGGGAAATGTTATGTCCATCCAATAATTGTTACATCCGACAGATAAAATGTAAAACAAATGTCGTTGATGACCTTATTTCATGCTGCAGTCATGGAGACAATGATGCTTAATAAATTCTAATAAAAACATCCTATTTTTGATTCAGTGTTGTGTTTTGTTTTTATTTTATTAAAAAAATTAAAGTGGCAGTCTGTTGGATGTAACCCAGGACATCATTGTTATGATTTTGAATATGAAATAAAAAATGAATTGAGTCAATTTAAGTTTTACTGTCTTGTTATAAATGATGGATGTTTATTTTCCCCAAAGGTTAATAGCAATCATTAAATTCAAAGATTAAATCAAAACAAACACTGTGTCCTGTGTTGCATCTGACAGATTCAGGTGTCCGTCTATAAATGTCTTTTTCTCAGACTCGCTTCATCAAGTTATCTTTTTCAGACCTGAAATGTATATAAAAAAGACTTATCTTTTTAATGGTGTTACTCGCTAAATGACTTTTGTGCTTTTATTTTTCACTTTAATGTCCACCTTCTAAGCAGCACCTTTTGGCACATGCTTATATATGTATACACAGTTTTCATGGTATGTTTGAAATGTTTATGGATTTCAAAGGATTTTAATGATTGCATTCCATCTTGGCTGCTTGGAAATTATGGATGGGTAAATTGAAAGGGAGGCCAGCCTGTGAAGGATTTCACACTAGCTGACTCTTGCGTTGTAATCTGTTGTTGACCATTGTGTTCATCCTGAGGTGACCCTGTGTGGTTGACAGGACATTAAAATCCAAGAACTAAGTTGGCTTACATGAGTGGTTAAAATATCAGTTGCACATTAGATAAGTAGATTTAGAAGTTTTAATCCCATTTAAGAAATTACCTTCTCCTAGCCTTCACTTTAGTTTCAGAGTGGCACTCTAGCCCCTCGGAGTGATTCATTGCGACTGTGATGACATGCCAGACATTTTACATTATGTATTAAGTTGTGGACCATTTGCCATCAATTTTGAGTCAGACTCATGACTCAGGTCATCCACATGGCTGTGTTCAGGTTGATACTGGATTAAAAACAAAAACAAAACAAAACTTTGTTACTGAGTCCCTGATTGTGATGGTGGACCAACAGTTCTTGTAAAGTGTGGGACACTCAATATTTGCTGAGAGCTGACCAGTTTGCTATGGACCGAATGAATGAAAGTGGACAGTTTCCATAAAAAAATCCACTCAAAATAATACATGTAATTCATGTTGACAGGGCCAGGCAAATGGTCTCACAAGCTGAAACTACAAACATGTGTAGTACACAATACAGCCTGCAGACAATACAGACTAGTTGTTTGCTGTTGACAGTTGAGGGACCTGGTGTTCCACATCTGGTTGGGGGAGGGGGGGCAAATGTCTTTTTTATCATCCCTAGTTGTCCGCATGAATTTTTTCAAATACAGTATGGACAGTGTTTTCCTTAGTACTTTTAGTGTAGAGTATTGGTATAACCTCAGAGTGTGCCCATTTTGCTCACACACCAGTTGTGAGAGAGACCCAGTGTTCCACAAGGGGTGGTGGGAAGGGGAGGTTAGGGTGGAACTGTATCATTGTCATCATCATAGTTGTCCTCATGGCCTTTCACAAATACAGCAAGGATGGTATTTCCATCAGTACAGAAGACCAGATGGCACTGGTTTGGTTCTACTCCTAGTGTAGAAGACTGGTAGAAGACGAAGTGTTCACTGTTTGCTCAGACTGTTTGGCTGCAGTGAGGCACCTGGTGTTCCTTTGGGAGAGGACTAGATCTTTCTTTCCATCCCGAGCATCCTCATGGCTGTTTTCAAATTATGTGTGGTTGATGTCACCATAAGTGCTGTAGGTTCTTATACTCTGTATATTAGTATAGAGTACTGGTGTTACCTGAGACTCAGAGTGCACCTTCTTTGCTCAGACCGGTTGGCTGCAGTGAGAGACCTGGTGTTCCACAAAGTGGGAGAGGACTGGATCTTTCTGACCATCCTGGGTGTCCTCATGGCCTTCCTCAGCTTTGGCATGGATTACATCATTGAAAAATGCCAGGAAGGTAGGCAACAACTTTTTATTTAAATATGTTTTTAATTATAGTTGGTGCATTCTGACATGAAATCGTCATTCCTTTGTGAACAATTACATAATTTAAGTAACTTTAAAAAGTGATCTGTTTTGTGCAAAATAGGATTAATGAAATGGTAATACAGTGTAAACAGATGCAAACTACAACTGCTTGTTGATATATTCCTTGTGGAATGGTGGTTTGGTTAGTGTATCAGCAACATTTTCCTGCAAGATTATTTGTTGCAATGTAGTTTAAAATATAACTGGTCATCTTGTGGTCTGTTAGGCATAATAAGTGCAAGCTGTTGTCTTGAGTCTTGCATCTAACAGTAAAGAGAGGTTGCTGTTGTGTCTCAACTGTCTGGTTTGCCTCTGTTGTTCTTAAATAAACAGAGTTGTTTGCCCATGTGTTTCAGCCAAGTACTGGTTATATGAAGAGCTGAAGTTTTCAATAGCGCTGCAGTATTTTGCCTGGGTGTCCTACTCTGTTCTCTTCATTCTGTTTGCTGTGGGATTTTCACATATAGTCTCTCCCCAGGCTGTAGGTAAGAACTCCTTTGGTTGATTTGTTGATTGTTTTGATGGTAGACTGTTTAACTGCGGTGGAAATTGGTTACTTCAAGTCAGCAAGTGAGTGGATGATGTGTGCTGGGTCTGACTGATTTGTTGATTGATTCGTTTATTTTTGTGGCTGAGTTTGTTTACTCCAGTTTACATTTATTACTCTTAATGGATGAGATTATATGAGTAACAATTGCCTTTGTATAGCTTAAATCAGCATATTGTATTTAATAGGGATATTATATATATATATGATGTGATTTTTATTTTATTTTATTTTTATATATTTCTTTTGTACCGTTTAGTTAAAATAATTCTTTAAGATTTCTTTGCCTGCTCATGATATGATCTTCATTGAGCTTTACCTGTTCTTGTCATTCCCTGTGATCTTGGCCTTAGTGGTCACTAATGCGTCTCAAAGATGAAACAGTATTTACTATAAATATATAAACTGACAATTGTCATCACTGTCAAGAAAACATTTAGAACAATGTAAATTAATGGACAGGCAGTGTGTATGTATAATATATATTATTATTCATCACTTTTATATAGTGCTCTTGAGCAGACTCACTGTGTGCATATCGCATGTGATTCTGAATCAGTGACTGCAACCTTTTAGTAGTGCGTATTTTTAATATCCACGGAAGTGGTGTACTGATAGCGCTCTTTGGCTGTTGCATGGCTGGTGCCACATGAAATGCTGCCATTTCAGTGCAGGTTCTGTGTACACCATTATATATACACATTACCCCTCTCTCCACAAATTTTATATGAAGCGTTCCTGTCTTTTTGAGATCCGTGCCCCTTCCCCCCTCCTCCCCATTGCCATCTTCCCCATCTGTTTCTTTATGTCACTTTGCTCAGAAGAGCTTTACAGTAAAGTCAGAGTTGAGAATACGGTGCTTGAGCTGAAAGAGTTACATGGTTCACGTTTTGTTCTGTCTGCGCTCTATCCAGGTTCCGGGATTCCAGAGATGAAAACGATTCTTAGGGGAGTAATACTGAAGGAGTACTTGACATTCCGTACACTCATCTCAAAGATTGTTGGACTCTGTTCATCTTTAGGGAGCACTCTGCCATTTGGAAAAGAGGTAAGTGAAGCTTATGAAAGTGTTGATTAGTATGTGTTTGTGAGATCATGTACCCTGTTTTGGGTAGAGCAAAGTTACTGGATACTTGAGGACAGATCAGGCTTCTCAGCTGTGAAAGAGTGAATTCAGTTTCAGAATCAGTGGTTGCGTTTTTTAAAGGAGAGATAAATAATTGATTTTTAATGCTGTGTTTTAAAGGAGAGTTAAATAATTGATTTTTAATGCCCTGTCAACCTTGACAGTTATATCAGGGTGATCCACTGAGAATGGATTTGAATCAGGAATGGCATTCCTGCAGGTGCAAGGGTAGCAAACACACAACAGGTTTGTGTCAAAACTTTTGAAATGAGAGCTAGTTATTTCCCTACCAATTCCTGAATAGTGGCAGAGTAACCAACTGGTTGATTGTGGCCATTTGTCAGAAGAAGAAAAGGAGGGCGTCATCCACATTGCAGGACTCATTTTGAGTGCAGATGTGAATCAGAGTTGCGTTGGGTACTGATGAATGATGATTTTGAACCCAGGGATCTGTCTAGCTGTCTGTCTGTCTGTAGTGTGTCTTTGTGCTGTTGTGTGTGTTTGCTGACCTTGTGTATGACTTTGTGTCAAGAAGTCTGCTCTCTTGTATGTTCTGGAACAAGCTTTTGAGACATCTGTCAGTAAGTTTAGCAATAGAACGTCACCTTGCTGACCCAGCAGGCTCTTCTTCCTTTAGGATGCAAGCAGCAATCATCATTTCAGTCGTTATACCTGTACTACTTTCATATATTTGTGTTATCTGTGTGGTGTCCACACACCCCTCCCCCCTCCCTCCACCCCATCATCAAAGACAGAGATACTTCAAACAACCACCAGACAAGAGCTCCATACCTGACAGCTGTTGAGTTCTGTACTGATGTAGACAGCTGTTACAGAACCTGGTCATGTTTGACCTGACAGGTAAGCGCCCCCTAGGGGCAAGGTGAAGGGGGACACAATCCTGATCAGTGATGAAAAGCTCAGTTTGAGTAGTGTGGCCTTGTTATGACCTGCTCCTGCTGGCTGTGATGTCAGTGATAGTGATTCTGGCTTGGGGCAGTCTGTCAAAGAGACACATGAGTTTGGTACAGACTGCAGGAGAATGGATTGGGGGGGGGGGGGGGGGGATTCAGGGGGTGGGGGGGGTGCTTCATGAGGTAAGTGTGCCTCTTTGTAATGCTTTGTGTTGTTTTCATCCCTAGAAGGTTTATCCAGGGGTGGATGAGATTTTCTGTGTGCAGCTGTTTTTCTGCATGTACACAAATACTTGCATGTATACACACACACACACACGCACATGTACGTATATTCAGTGACTCTTGCCACTCACTGATTCAGGCAGCCGTATGCTGACTTCAGTGGTTGTGTAATACTTTAGGCATTAGAAGAAATGGGTTTGAACATTTTTAAAGCAAACTTGAATTTTAATTTTTTTTTTTTTTTTACAGCTGACAGCAAAACATGATAACCGGGTGAAAAAAAGAAAGAAAAAGGAAAGAGAGTAAAAACTACATTGTGTTTTATTCCCATAAAACTTTTTGCAACATTATTATTTGGTTAGTAGTACTTGCAGAGAGCTCATTGCCTAGCATTTATAGCTAAATTGTGTGTCCCTATATCTAGGTAGGACCAGCCTCTCTTTAGCGCTGGGTAATATGGTCGTCGCGAGGCAAATATTGCTCATTTTCAACTTGTCATATTTGCCTTGTTCTGTGCAGTTTGTCAATAAAAACTACTGTCACGCAAAAAACGATCTTTTTACGACCTGTTGATGCCATTATTTTGTGCGTGAATGATGTATTGTGAGTTTGGAAGAAGTTTTAATGAACACACCAAGCGGTCGGAAACCGAGCGTGGTTCTGACGTCGAAAGTCAGATGAGTGAGGTCGGAAAACGGTTGCGTTCGGAAAACCGTTGGGAACTTTTACAAGAAAAACGTACAGACATGAAGTTATACTTTTTAGAAAGAGGAATTACCATAGATTTATCCATTATAAAATTCGTTAAAATTCTTCGTTTTCGACCAGCAAAAATTGAGTTGAAAAATACATTAATTTTTACCTTAAATTTACACCAAGAAAGTGTGAATGCACCATATTGAATTTGGTATCACTGGAAAGACGAATTTTCACTCTTTAAAACGGTGTATCGTTTGATCTGGAAGCGAGTTCTTGTAAAAGTTCCCATGCAACGGAAATTGGAGACCCCATAGATTTTGTTGTCTGTTCAAGTTGCGCGATCGCTAAAGTCTGCGACTACGCGAGCGGCGCAAAAGATGCTCACCCTGGAGGAACTGGAAAGAAACCATGGTAAGTTTTTTATTTTAGCGATAACTAAGTGAGTTTCCAACACAACCATAACTGTATTTTTGTGCTGTTTACATCTCTTTGAATGCAACTGAAGCAAATTTGTTGTGGTCTGGTCGTAGTTTGAACAACATTACAGAGTTATCTTCTCTTTAGTTCCTCCGAAATGCAAACCGCTGTAAAAGTAGTAATTTCTTTCCCCGTAAATCTGAATTGACAAAAACGTGATGTATGGTGTACGTTCTCAACAGTGAATTTTTTTAAAAGGAAATTTAGCAAGTGAATGGTTTAAAAAAAAAAAAATGTTGTTCTTGTCAAGGACAATAACTCTTATTTAGCTAGCAGACGATGCAGTCACGACCCATATGTTTCTTTTACAGTAGATCTGCTGATCCAGACAAAACGAAATAAAAGCGAGCCACCAGCCAAAATTAATGTTATATTGAGAATTTGGAATTGTATTTGCTTCTGACGAATTTATTTCTTGTTTTTTCCCCTTCTTTCTCTTCCATCTTTTGTGCACATGGAAGACCTGGCACACTGGCTAAAAAATTACATGATTCTTTCAATCTTTGCATATTATAATAATAATAACAAGGGGGGGGGGGGGGGGAGGGTAAAAAGAAGAAGAGAGAAGAGTACTAATGACAAGTTTTTGTTTTTGTTTAACATTTTGCAAGCATGATTGACAAAACAAGACTATCACTATGGTAACAAGACAGAAGTAACTAAGTCAGTAAGAAAAACTGAACGAGAAACAAAATGAAAGAAATAATCACACACACACACACACATACACACACACACACACACACACACACACACACACACACACACACACACACACACTTGAAGAGCCACATCAAATGTGGGGGTGGTAGGGGGTGGGGAAAATAAAATACTCAGAGCAACGTTAAATACATTTTTGAGCAAGTAATTTTTTTAATGTCATTGATGTGGGACTCCAATTTTTGTTAGATTACTTTTCCTTAATAATCCAGGTCTTTTATCTAAACTAAAGTAGGGAAGTTTTTTGTTTTTAAGTATTGTCAAATAATGGCGAGAGTGACTCCAGTCGGGTTTTTGCTTCTGGGATTGTTTCAATAGGTAGTATTAGTCAGATACCTGAAAATTTGTTCTTGTCTGCTTCCTTCTGTTTGTACCTTTCTGATTTATTTATTTCTCAAGTTATTACTGCATGATTCACACAAAGTCAAGTAAGTGTTATTTACAACTAAACTTCAGAATTTGATGATTTAATTGGTGAGTATTAAGTGTGTTTAATTGGTGAGTATTAAGTGTTAGTGTGCTGTATATGTTGAAATAAATCTTTTTTACCTGTTTGTTTATATATTTCTGTGTTAATGATTTCAGAGGATGATCAGTTTCATCATCTTGATGAGAGAATTGGTCCTAGAAAGTGAGGCAGGCCTCAACATCTACCATGAGGCCACACTTGGACTGCAGTTTTTAACTTCTTTTCCTCATTCAAACAAGTCTACATATATCTAAAATTTGCCTAAATTTCCATATGCTGTGGATTTCCCTTCTCTGATTAATACTGAATCTGCAGATACCAGAACCATGGCTGTATCTCTTTCCATTCCAGAGTTTGATTTGCTTTAATGCTACTACCATCAAAGATTTGCGGTATATTTGCACCTTTTTTCTCATGGAAACTTGCCTCTGTAGGTAAAATTTAGCTTGTACTTCTTTAGACTTGTGAATTTGTATTGTCTAATTAATGCAGAATCAGTTGCTACCAGAATCATGGTTGTACATCTTTCCATTCCCATGTTATGTTTGATCTTGTCATGGTACTGTCAAAGATTGGCGATTGGACAATGTCAGAATTAGTGATTTTTCCATTTTTGGCACTCTGCATCTCCAAAATTTGAGTAAGGATGACTACTGAAAAAATTGTGTTTAGTCTATGTTGTGCAGCCACTGTGCAAAACAAGCTGGGTGGATGTGTGACCAATACTTTTTATGCTAGAGCCATACAAAAATGTCATGTTGTAAAATGCGCCTAAAACGCCTAAAATGATGACTGTTTGAAGGGTGATATCTCAAAAAATATTATAGATAAATTAATGAAATTTGGTTTGTGTACTTGCCTTGTGACCCTCTTTAATATCACATATTAATGGATTGTATTGCTTGCTTTTCAAAATTTGGCTGGACCTACCTACTATATCTGCCAGAATGCAAGGTAACAAACACCAACACTGCACTTGTTACACTGGATAGCATATTGAGGTCAGGGGAAATGTTTGCATGCTGTACCATCTCATCCAGCATTGATGAACAGTGTTTTACATGAAACATGTTGCTAAGTAAACTTTAATTGTATTTCAACATCCTGTTGAGCACTTTGGTGAACAGCATTTTACATGAAAAATGTTGCTAGGTAAACTTAAGTGTAATTGCATTTCAACATCCTGTTGAGCACTTTGGTGAACAGTGTTTTACATGAAAAATAAACTTAAGTCTAATTGCATTTTTCAACATCCTGTTGAGCACTTTGGAAAACAGTGTTTTACATTAAACATGTTGCTAAGTAAACTTAAGTCTAATTGCATTTCAACATCCTGTTGAGCACTTTGGTGAACAGTGTTTTACATGAAAAATGTTGCTAAATAAACTTGTCTGATTGCATTTCAACATCCTGTTGAGCACTTTGGTGAAGTGTTTTACGTGAAAAATGTTTCCAAATAAACTTCAGTGTAATTGCATTTCAGCATCCTGTTGACCACACAGGATTGTCTGGGGATGAATGTGAAAGGGTTAACAGGTTGACACGTGCAACCAAGTGCAGAGAACACTTGTGGCACATCTGCTCTATGGAGGATGTGGCCTGTTGGGTCTTTTAAGTAAAGCTGTATCTAAAGCTAAAGTCTTCCCAAGTAACTAAGACATCAGGAGAAGACTGATGCTTATGCATATATTTGTGAGAGTGAGAAACTGAGAAAGGAGATTTATGTTGGCATTTCTGACAGGTAGGTATGTGAAGATTATGTGATGATATTATTATGCCCCAAGTCACCCATCTGTTTTGTCTTTTTGACATATTCCTATCTCCAGCACTCATCTGGTCATCTAGCTGTGCTGTTGTTGTTGTTGATGTTTTTTGGGGGGATGGGGGGGGGGGGGGGGGGGGGGGGGGAGGCTAGCCACTGAATGTGATGGAGAAAGTAGAAAAAAAGCTAATAATATATACATATATTTTTTTTTTAATTGCTGTTGGCAACACTGTGCTGTGCTGTGATGGAGAAAGTAGAAAAAGAAATGTTAGCTATATTGCTTTTTTTGTTGCTATTGGCAACACTGTGCTGTGCTGTGCTGTAATGCAGAAGGTAGAAAAAGAAATGTTAATGATATTGGTCTTTTTTGTTGCTGTTGGCAACACTGTGCTAGCTGTGCTATCATGAGCTGAAGACTTTATGACAATGAAAATTTGTGAGTGAGTGTGTCTGAGATAGATTTGTGTGTGTGTGTGTGTGTGTGTGTGTGTGTGTGTGTGTGTGTGTGTGATGGTGACGGTGGTAATTGTTTTGCCTAGAAAGGGTCTTTGAAAGCAAAATGTTCACCTTCATGTTTGGAGAAGTTGTTATGTAGTTTACACGTCAAACAGACCTGGAAAGTGTAGTCAGATATATATATATATGGGTCATTCTCCTGAAAACGGGACCAAAGAGGGTGCCGCTTTTCTGATGGAATAAAAATTAAACTAAAACATGAAACTACCACTATATTTCTGATGTAATGGGTTTGGAGAAATAAGGGAAATGCCACAGTAGGTAAATGCATCATTATTGCATCATTATTTCTTGCACTGTGAGCCTTTTTTGGTAAAAATCCCGACATTTTTATGGCCGCCATTTGTGACATGGCTTTGGGAAGGTTAGCTGATCACAGATATTTTGTTGGAATCGTTCATGTTTGAATAAAAACAGGTTTCATGAGAAAGAAGGAGGCCAGTTCTTACATACAAATGGTATTTATTGTGTATTGCTTGCTATCAACAGCTCCAAACAAAGGAAAGATAATCGTGTCTTGCATGTTACCGATGGTGTCTTCTGAGTGTGTATCATGATATTGTAACTTCTTTACAACGGAAACTAAAAACATTTTTTTTTTTTTCATCAGCTTAGTAGATAATCACATTTCACCTTATTTTTAATGCTTGTTTGATGACAAAAGATTACATACAAAATAAATTAGTCATTTCTTCAGGGGTGGAAACAGTACTGACCCCTGCTTTAGATATCGGGATAGCCAAGAGTGGCAGCAGTCTAGTCCACAGTTACCCAAGCCATATTCTCTGTCTCACACCCTGTGTAAAAGCAAGAAAATCTTTTTATGGTGTCTTACCCTGTCTTGTGATTATGTGCCATCAAACTAATTTGGATTGCAAAAGTTTCAGTATTTCTGAAAGTCTAGTAGAAGCGATTGTGGCTTTGACCTTGAACATCACAAAATGATATTTCTGAATGATACTCTGGCTGATGATGATGTATCACCATACTAAGTTTGACCAATCAGAGATGTTGTCCAGGCAAACATTCGCTGAAGTTCAGAACCTTCACTGTGACATTGACCTTGAATACAGCAAAGCAACCTTTCCAGAAGACACTCCAGCTTATGAACATGCACTGTCAAACTAAGTTGGTCGCCCAACAAAATCAGCAGTTCAGAACATATAATATTAATAGAAACAGTCATATTTGATTGTATGAACCGAAATTCAGTTACCTTGACCTCAAACATAGAAACCCATTTTTCGCATATGACGCTCTGGCTTATAATGATATCTCACCATACTGGGTTTGGTTACAAATGGTTCAGCAATGCATAAGATATCATCCAAACTAATATTAACTGAAACTTAATGAGCATTGTAAGACACCACTGAAGAAATGACTGTAATTTATTTTGTATGTACTCTTTTGTCATCAAACAAGCATTAAAAATAAGGTGAAATGTGGTTATCTACTAAGCTGATGAAAAAAAGACAGTTTTGTTTTAGTTTCTGTTGTAAACAAGTCACAATATCATGATACACACTCAAAAGACACCATCGGTAATGTGCAAGACACTGATTGTCTTTCCTTTGTTTGGAGCTCAAATAGCAAGCAACACACAATAAATACCATTTGTATGTAAGAACTGGCCTCCTTCTTTCTCATGAAACCTGTTTTTGTTCAATCATGAATGATTCCAAGGAAATATCTGCAGTCAGCTAACCTTCCCAAAGCCATGTCACAAATAGTGGCCATAAAAATGTCAGATTTTTACCAAAAAAGGCTCACAGTGCCAGAAATAATAATGCATTTACCTATTGTGGTATTTCCCTTATTTTTTCAAACATATTACATCAGAAATATAGCTGTAGTTTAAAAAGTTTCATGTTTTAGTTTAATTTTTATTTCATCAGGAAAGCGGCACCCTCTTTGGTCCAGTGTTAAGGAGAATGACCCATATATATATGTGCACATATATGTGAATGCATGCACACACACACATGCACACACATACAAACACACATGCATGTGTGCACACACACTGACATATGTTGATGGCTTTGTTGTTGATCGCTTTTATATAGCACTATTCTCAGTTCTTGAGCAGACTCGCTGCGCTCTTGTTGCATGTGATTCTAAATGAAGAACTGCAGCTTTTTACAGCACATTTTGAATTTCCACCACATTCTCGCTCACTCAGACACATATGACTTAGTGCCAAAAGGTGCACAAATGGGGGGGGGGGGGGGTCAGATTTTTGACTGTCAGTAAAATCTGTTTCAAACACTTTGTCTTGTTGTTGCTTTGTGTGTGCATTCATAATTGGTCAGTATCACAGTGGAAACAATATGAGCTCCAAATCTGGAGCAGCTGGAGAAATATTATTTTTTGAAAGTGAAAAGTGCCATGAAATTTGACCTCTGAAAATGGACATGCTCACGGTGAGTGCTTTCAATGCTTTCATTCATGTACATGACGAATCAAAACATTACCTCAGTCACCGATTTACACAGGAAATATCGCTTTACACAGGGCGTATAAAATCGATTATCACTAAATTTAGTTTTTAGAGTTAGGCTCTGAAATATCCCTTGGTCGGACGTTATGCGTGTTGAAGTGTTTCATGACCAGCATCACTGTGGTACGTCACTGCATCAGGCACCAATGTTTTATTTTACTGCCAAATGTCTGGGTAGTTTTAAAAAAATATTTTGCCATTCTTCATAAAATTGTTGCAATAAATAACGTTCAAAGTATTAGATTAAACAAGCAAAAGGAAAAAAAATAAGTTTTCGCACTTTTGCACTACATCTGGTTAGCCATGTTACACATCCAGGTCATTTGCTTTTAGCACATGGCTGCATGGAAGAGACATTCTGATATACGAAAGGTGTGTGGTAATATTTTTGAAGACCATAACGTTTAACTTAATTTCATCAGACGTTCATCAGAGATTTAGTCAAATCTTCCGGTTATATGATATTTATATTGGCCTATGCCGAATCTTTTAAAAGTATCAGAATGTTAGCATACAGAGTGAGTTTTTTTTGTGTGCTGTCCATCTAAAGTTTGTTCAGATGCTTTCATAAATTTGTTTTCGCCGAGTTTCTTACAACATGGGTGCGTGTTGAAATCGTAATGTGCGACAGCAGATTGGTTATAAACAGTATATTCTGATCGTACTCTTTACATTTTTTGCTTGTTTTGTTTACAAACTACGTCTTCAAACAAATCATCATATATGGTAGACAATTCGGATTTACACAGGTTAAAGTCATCAAGTTAGATGTTGAACATTACAACACGAGCTGTGGAAATAATAATGTTTGACATAATTACAGTGACCATGCCTATCTGCCTTCCAGAGTTGTAAAAATGAAGGTGCCAATCTTAATAGCATTATTCTTTGGCTGTGATATTTTTAGTAATATTTATCACAATTTTTTTATATTTTATTATTATTAATTCTTTCACTTTCAACTATTTTTGTCCTAGGCACCCGAGTCAACATCACCAAGAAACGCATGGATGACAGTGTTTTCCTGTGACACCCAAAAGCAGCAAAAGTTGCACTCACTCTTACTTGCTCCATTTTCTCTTACAAAACACTTACTTGTTTGTTAAATAATAAATATTACTTATTTTGTTATGAAAAACAAAGTACCATGTTGTCTCATTAACATTATGTTATCCACTACAACAAAATTAATGCAGCAAAAACTGTTCACATGGAAATAGTTATGTGTCTTTATACTTTACAGTAATAAAAAGTTACTGATTTATCATTTTCATCAAGAAACAAACAGCATTGTACATCTTTTTGAAATAGTAATGTATGACACATTTCTTACATCATTTGCTGTTTATATCAAGAAAGCTTAAATTTGAGGAAAAAATTAATCATCATATCTTATTGCTGTTTATGTCAAGAAAGCTTAAACTTGAGGAAAAAATAAATCACCATGTCTTCCTTGTCATATTGTTCTATTAAAGAATAACTGTTTATGTTTCAAAATGTGTTCCTTTTTATTCATTTAAAACTGTTCAAGATTGGCTGTATGTTATACATTATCTGTTGCAACAAACCATGCGTAGCATGCTGTTCTGTGTGACACAGAACAACAACAATTCACTTGGTAATACTCATGTGGATCACATCTTGTAAGATCAGTTGGGTTTCCACAGTTAACTGCATGATAAGCAGCACAGTGTTGTGGGCTTGTTGTAATGTGTAATGTTCAACATTTTGTCACAAATCACACTGAAAGTCAGATTTCTCAGGAACGAAGAGCAGCACTGCCTTCTCCCTTCACTGGTTGAAGACTTCACATGTGTTCATTCAAAAACTGCATTACTCACATCCTGTCAACTTTATCTTCTAGTACCTCTGTCCTCTTTTCTTGCACACCTTTTGGCACTAAGTCATGTACATTCTCTCCCCCCCTCTCTCTCACACACACACACTCATGCACACCAACACACACACACAGACACACATACACACACACACTTTCTCTCATTCCCTTTAGCCAGTTCCTTCTATTCTTAGCATTGTGACTTGAAAAAATATAAACGCTGATCACCCATTGTCTGTTGTTAGGGGAAAATAAAAAATAATTGACTGTCTGTCTGATTCCTTTTTTTCCCCATTGTTTTGTTTGTTCTCTCATCAACTTATATTAATTCTAGAAGTTGTGAATCCTGTGGTGGAAGTTGTGAATCCTGTGGTGGTGATAGCTTCCTTTCTGTTTCAGGGTCCATTTGTGCATGTGGCCAGCATTGTTGCAACTCTTCTGAGCAAGTTCTTTACCTCATTCAGAGGAATTTATGAGGTGAGTACTGATTTTCATTTGCTCATTTCTTTTTAAATAGGGAGTGAGCACCCCAGGTAAGTAAGTAGCATAATCTTTTGACAGTAGGCAGTATCTCTTTCATCATATTTGATCCCAGTGCCTTAAAGTTGGTAGTGCTTTATTTGTGAATAAAATTCAGCACTCGTGCATTTCAGAATTATTATTATCATCTGCTGTGTTGTTCATCTTTGGAAAATGATGCCACATATGATGTTTAGATTGATTCAAACTTTCTGTGAATGGCAGATTCACTGACTGTTTACACTTTCCTGCATTACTGTTACAGAACTTCCCTCTGTGCCCATAAGTTTTGCAATGTCATTGCCAAATTGTGCCTTATATTTTGGAGCACCTTATCTGTTGATTGTTTCATTTTAGAGCCAGATTAGGAAGGGTGCGCCTCATACTCTGAAAATTATGGTAATTGGTTTTTAGAACCCAGTTCCCATTTAAGGTGCCAGATTTCCCTCTGTTAAAAAATATGTGACTGGTTATTAGTGCGTCAATTTAAAAAAAAAAAATCCTCCTTGCTTATTACTGTTTATCTCTGGCTTCCCCCTCTCTGCCTCCTCCTTGCTTTCTGTTTCTGACAGCTGCATTTTCTTTGTCTCTCAGTGTGTTTCTGTCAGTCTCTCAGTCTAGCTGTCTCTCCCCCCCACCCCTGCCCCCTTCACCCCCTGCAGTTGAGTATGTAAGGTGCTGAATTTAACGTTCTCACCCAGAGTTATCAAAGGGTTCCCTTTGATAGGCCAGGAGTAGATCAGAACATGATAGCCTACATGCTTGATCTACTGCCACCACATAATAGCTTTGCATGCTTATCTGCTGCCAGCAACTCTGCCATTATAATTTCTGCCTTCTACATTCATTCAGCTTAATGTTTTTCACAGTCCTCTCTTAACTTGAAGGGCATTTGACCGTGGTTAGTGAATCAGATTTCTTTTTACCTGAGATTTGATGAATGATGTCTTGCCGTCTTTTTTTTCATTAAGTTTTTTTAGCTTTCTTTCTCCCCACCTTTCTTCTACCCCCCCACCCCCCCGCCCCACTCCCCATCCTTCCCATCTCTGAAAATGTGCCAGGCTTTCAACAGTTTAGAGTTGGCATCATTCTTGATTGGGGAAATTTTTGTTTTGAATTTGCTTCATCTGAAACATGTGTTTATTTGTGCAGAATGAATCTCGTCGCTCAGAAATGTTGGCAGCTGCTTGTGCTGTTGGTGTGGCAGGAACATTTGCTGCTCCCATTGGTGGTAAGATCTGCAGTCTTTTCCTGCCCATACCTTGTAGTGTGGCAGAAGCTTGGACAGTGACATTTGTCAAGCATTTGGTATATAAAAATCAGTAGATTATTTGTGGCACCCCATCTGATAAAAGCTATGGGCAAAGGCTTGCAGATGTGTGCATTCAGAAGCAGAGGCATGCAAACCAGAGTAAAGTGAGTGGCACTCTCCTCTGTCTGTCAGTGAAGCTAAAACATTGTAAAGGAGAGTAACAATGTTTGCCAGGGAGAAGAGAACAGTTTCCTGAGATGCTACTGTAATGGGAGGAAGAGATTTTCATTTCTCAGCTAACAGAAAAAAACATGATTGTTGAACATTGGCCATCAACGAGAAACAACTTGTGCAGGTTATACACTTTCTAAGTCCAGGTCTTGGAGGAACCATGCGAAGTGCTACTGGATTCCTGATCCCCCTCCCTGGATCTCTTTTTTTACAGTGGCACCCCATCTGATAAGAGCTATGGGCAAAGGCTTGCAGATGTGTGTATTCAGAAGCAGAGGCATGCAAGCACACATGCCCCCCCCCCCTCCCCCAACCACACATCCCTTTCTGCACAGTTCCCCCCCGCACCCCCTCTCCCCATCATCTTCACCAAGTGCAGTGCAACTGAGCATGTGGCCGTCTATGTGGAGTTAAACTGCGCTATACAGGGGGACACTGACATTTACATTCCAGTCCTGACTTGTTTTACTCTTTCTTCATGACCCAGTCTGTCACCATCAGAAAAAGTGCAGTTGACAACAGGTAGCCTTGTCCCATTCCAACCTGCATCTGGCTATCCTGTGAGGATTATGTTGGAAGTTGCTTCTTCACATGGCTGCTGGATGACATTGCAAAGCAAAGCTGGTGACTTCCCATCATGCTTAATTTTCCAGATGGGCTGTTGGGCTGCATCGTCAAAGGCTTCTTTGAAACTGATGGAGTTTTAATACAGTGTTGATTGGCATTCGTTGGACTGTTCAGTGTTGGTCGGCAGTGTGAATATTTGACTGGGACAGGGTTTGCCCAATCCAAATCTGTCTGTTGCACTTTCTGGTCTTGGGAATGGTGCATGTCAGGACTTTGTTTGGTAGAGATAGTAATGCAATACCTCCAGTTCAGTTCAGTTCAAGATGGTACCTGTGTGCTCAAAAAGCCAATATTTGTGCTTCACCCTGTCACTCAGAAGTTTCCCTTGACCGTACCTCCTTTCTTGTGGGGTTCCACAAGTTGGCACATTTCAACATCTGAACTTTTTCTTTTTTTTTCAAAATTGTGGATATAATGTAAAAAAAAAAAAAAGTAAAGCTGAAGCAGACATAATTGTTTTAATAAAAAAGCATGGTAGTTTTGTTTTCTGTTGATGTTCAAGGTGTGCTGTTCAGCATAGAAGTAACAGCAACATTCTTTGCTGTGAGGAACTACTGGCGAGGGTTTTACTCTGCTGTGTGTGGTGCACTGGTGTTTAGGCTTCTCGACTTCTGGTTTAAAGATGAAGGTAAGACTGGGAGAGCTGGTGTATAGGGTACACTTCTGATTTAAAGATGAAGGTAAGACTGGGAGAGCTGGTGTTTAGGGTACACTTCTGATTTAAAGATGAAGGTCAGACAGGGAGAGATGGTGTTTAGGGTACATTTCTGATTTAAAGATGAAGGTAAATTTGACTTTTAATATTGGATCTACTGCTGTTCCTTAGCTGCTAGGAGTGAATACTTGTATATCACTCAGATCTTTAATTTAGTGTATTTTTATAGTTCCATGTATCATTTATGGTAGCGGTACAAACCCAGCATCTGATTTCAGAGACCATCACAGCTGTGTTCAAGACCAATCTCAGGACTGAGTTTCCATTTGACGCCCTGGAGCTGTTTGCTTTTGCTGCCATTGGGTAGGTCTGGGTTAGAGTCTGGCATTGTCATTGGGTTTTTTCCTCGGCTGGGATTCAGAGGTTCAAACAGGGCGGGGTGTGATTTGGCACGCACGTTCATGCATTCCTGTTGCATTCCTTCTGTGTGTGTGTGTGTGTGTGTGTGTGTGTGTGTGTGTGTGTGTGTGTGTGTGTGTGTGTGTGTGTGATTAAATTTGGCATGTACTGACTGAAAATATTTGACTTGTTTTGAACAGTATAAACCTAAAAAGAATACTTTTTCAACCTGACACCTTAGATGATATCTTTCCTGCTTTACATGATGATAGAATTAATTTCTCTGTTTGGAATGTGAGTCAGCTGAGCATTTGTTCTGTGTGCTGAATGGGAAAGTCAAGACTAGAAACTGTGTTGATGCATATTTGCATACTAACGTTTTGGTGAACTGATTCCTTTCATGACCCATTGGTGTGTTTTTTTGCTTTGTTTCAGTGTATGGGTTTGTGAACTTTTAGTTTGGTGAAATTATTGTTTTGATGACCTGTGGGTTGACTGAGTGCTTTCATGACCCATGGGTTGATTTAATTTTGTTGTTTTTGTTGCTTTGTTTCAGTGTAGCTGTGGGTCGTGGACTTTTGGTCAATTTGTTGAAATGATTGTTTTGATGACCTATCCAAGTGCCGATTTTGCTGTATTTCAGTGTAGTTGTGGGGTTTATTAGTTACGCAGTTTGGTGAGATGATTGTTTCAATGATCAATGAATTGACCAAGTGCCAGTTTTGCTGTGTTTCAGTGTAGCTATGGGGTTTGGAGGGGCCCTGTTCATCCTTGCGCACCGAAAAGTTATCCTGTTCACCCGACGCCACAAAAAGCTGTCACAGTTTTTACAGAAAAAGTGAGGGCTTTATGTCAGGATCGTGTGACATTAAATTGTGTGTGAAATGCTGGCCTGTCAACAAAGAACTGTGCCCAAATTGTTCATTTGCCTTTTCCTTTGGTGGCCCTGTGCAGTTGACAGGACGTTACTATCCAATTGCTTACTTACTCTTCTCCCTTTTTTCTTTTATTAATGGAGCTTCATGAATAATCCTCATCATTTTTAGCACTTGTAAGTGTGTCCAGCCTTGTGGTCTCCTTTCTTGTATACTGATCTGTTGTGTTCTTTCTTATTCTACCAACCCATCACTAGTAATGCATATATTTGTACTCCATGTGTGTGTGTGTGTTTGCACTCGTGTGTGTGCGTGCATGCATGTGTGTGTGCATGATGAAATGAGCGTATTCTTATGTCTTTGTGAGCACGCTTGAGCTCTTACGAGATGGGGTGCAATAAATAATCTATTGTTGTTGTTATAACTGTACAGGTGGGGGGAGAAATCCACGTGTTAAATCTTGACTAGAATATTTCCCAATGTTCCTGTTGAAAAGGTCTAATATTTGTCTAGTTACCAGTAGTATTGCCCCTTAAATATAGATCATCAGTTGGCCATGTTTTTGCATCCTCTTTCCTCTATGCAGTCAGTAGTGCGATGCCTTTGGCTGTGCACCCATTCATAGTGTTTCAAGCTTCTCAACTCTTTTGCAGGATGTTTCATGTGAAGTGCTGCCTTGAATTTAAAATGATTTTCCCTGCAAACATTTTCTCGAACTGTTTTGTAGTCGCTTCATCTACCCTGGCATCATTGCGCTGGTCATTTCATCGCTCACATTCCCTCCGGGCCTGGGGCAGTTTTTTGCTGGAATGGTGAGTAAACCTGTTTGACTACAATGGTATTTTAAAAGAAAAGAAGATTATGTTTCATATTTCAAATTATTTGTGTAGAAAAATGATATTACTTGTTAGGTTCAGAAACATTGTCTGTAAATTGCCTTTGGTAGGTGCTCACCTTGAAGTGATTTTGTGTAAAATTATCATCGCTGTGTTCCTCTAAGAGTTTGTTTGCTGTTGTCTTCAGCTGACGAACAAGAAGGCGATCAGTGACCTGTTCAGCAACATCACCTGGACTCTGGGTCAGGTGGAGGACCTGGATGATGAGCTGATTCTCTCTCACTGGAGGCATCCCCTCACCAACATATACGTCACCCTCGTCCTCTTCATCATCATGAATGTGAGTAATTTTGGTTATTGGCTTTGTGTTTCTGTGTGTCTGCTTGTGTGTGTGTGTGTGTGTGTTGGTCAGTGTATGTGTGTGTTAGTGTGTGCTGCATATGTGTATGTCAGTGTATGTGAATCAGGTGTATGTGTCAGTGCTGTATATGTATGTGTATGTCGGTGTGTGTGAATCATGTGTATGTGTCTGTGTGTTGGGGGGTTAAATCAAACAGCATGGTCGACAATACCAGTATATTCTAACCTCTTCTTCTTTTTTTAGCAGCTAAGGCAATATTGAAAGGACTGATTCATCACAAATACACATTTGATGTTTGTATATGTCTGTTTTATGTTTGTGCATGGATTGGTCGAGCAGATTTGACTTGAGAAAGAGAAGAGTTTTGAAATGTGTATTTGCTTATGACATAATTTGGTCATCCTTAGGTGGCTGGGTGATATTACTAACTTGTGCTTCTGGAAAGGCCAGCTGTCCAGCTGATGATGATGATGTGGGGCTTCATGTCCTCGGATGTCGGGTTGACATATTAGCGACAAACTGTAAGAAATGCTTAAAAGTAAAGATGAGGGGGTGGGGGGGGGGGGGGGGGAGAGTCACTTCAACTTCAGCACGTGTAATCATGTCTGGGGGACAGCAAGGCGCCTACTGTTGGATAAAAAAGACATTTTGTCGCTGGGGGTGCATTTTACTGTGGATAAAGATCGACGACCACCTGCTCACAGCTGTAAATGGGCATGTAATGAGGGCAGCATGCATTAAAAATTGTTGATCTGTTCAGCTTTTGTTAAAGGAAGAAATCTTAAAATGCTGGTTATGGTTTAGACATTCTGCTCCCCAGCCCCACAGCCGGGGAGCGATGCAGTTGGTCATCATTCCAGTTTCAACATGCTTGACATGTTCTGGGTGACAACAACACACCTGCTACTGTTAAAAATCCATTGTCTGGATAGACATCTATTTCCAGTTAAAAGGAGACCTTAAAACATAGGCATTTGGATATTAGGCTATGCAAAAGTCACATAGGTTAGTAACATTATGGGGTTAGCATTAAAGAGAGAGGAGTAAGGCACTTGCCGTGGTGGAGCGTTGGTCACACTTGGCAGGCATGGCGGTAAGTTAGCAGTGTTCAGGGAGCTGAACACAGAGCTTCCTCCACCGAGCCCTGTCATCAATGGGGGTCACCCTTTGCTTCCCCCACCCCCTGGGGACGGACCCCGGCAGGTCACGGGGGAGCAGTGGGTGATGCAATACGGACGTCACAGGGTGTTCCTCATTCTACAGGCAGGCTGCCCTGGGACAGATCAGTTTGGCGGCGGCACGGAGAAGGCTCCAGCCCTCTCGCTGGTGACGCACTGCCAGGCTTTAGATGCACAGGGGGAGTCCCAGGCTAATGAGTTTATCAGTCAGGGGTTTAACCTGCTCTGTACAGAGGGTATGGGCATGAAAATGAGCCTCCACCAGTCCATGTGTATCCGGTGCATGATGCATGCAGGGTGTGTCAGCACTCCAGGGAAGAAGATTCCGTCCCTGCAGGGGGAGGTCTGATCGGCCCAGTCTCTGGCTAGTGCCTGGGTGCGAAACTCCTCTCCCCACTGTCTTCACACCTGCACAGTTAATCTGGAATAAATATCGGCCAGGCCGAGGTCAAGGTTGACTGCCACAGACTCGGTTCCCTTGGCCCCTCTCTTCGCTGCCCTGTCAGCCTTCTCGTTGCTGGAGAGACTGACATGTGCTGGCACCCACTGGAAGTGCACCTCCGTACCGCTGGTGATCAGCTGGTGTGTCGTGGTCACGATCTCGCTCACCAGATCCTCCTGTGCATTGGCAGAGTCAGATCTGATGGAGGAGAGTGCGGCCTTGGAGTTGCTACAGATGACTATAGCTGACGGCGGGGTATGAATCGCACTCATGTGTTGTAGTGCCATCAGAATGGCCACCAGCTCAGCCGTGTAGACCGACACTGCTGGTAGAGAGAATGAGTAGGTCTGTTGTTGAACTCGGGAACAACAAATGCAGCACCTGCCGCCATCCGTCATCCAACACTGACCCATAGGTGTAAACCTCTAAGAAATTTGTGTAGGTCCTTTCCAGGAACTTGTGGGCTAAAAACTGCGCCACAGGTGGGTTCTTCTCCTTTCTCAGGTTCCCCATGCCCACCTGGATGTTCGCTCTATCCAGCAACCAGGGAGGGCCTCTCAGCCACTCAGGCCCCATCCACCTCACTCCTCGAACCAGGTTGCGGATTGAATCACAGATGGATGAGCAGAACTGCCCCTGGGCTGGGCCTTGAAAGGACTCTTCTACTTCCTGCACTGTTGAATTGGTCACTGTCTGACAGTGGAACTTGTACTTGGCTGCACTAAGCTGGATGTGCTGCCCCAGAATTTCTGCCCCAGCGGCAGCACACCAGCTTCCCTATACAGCAGACTGTGGGGCACAGACCGCAGAAGCCTGAGGGCTGTCCACAGTTCATGTACCTCAATCCAGGTGAAATGGGCCAGGCCCAAGTCAGTGATATGCGGCATGGCCTCCAGGCTGTAGATCAGTCACGAGCACACCATGCTCCACACCAGACTGACGAAGATCTTTGGGGAGTTAGCCCAGGGCTGCGCCTTCCTGGCGTTGTTGTCCACTTGTAAGTTGGTCCACCCTTGGCGACTGAAACTCACACCCAGGTACTTGACTTTCTTGGAAGCGAAGATACAGTCATCATTGATCCTGACATGTAGATTCCTGTTGAGGAGATTGTTTGTGTGGAACAGGATGAATACAGTTTTGGGGATGGACAAGGTAAACCCGTTCTCCCTCATAAACCGTACCACCCCGTCCCCCGCCAGCTGAAACAATTTCATGAACCTCTTGACTGCGGTGCTCTTCTCCAGGAACAGACGCCGGATGTTTGTGTCCAACCATATAGCCAAGTCATCAGCGTACATGGTTATGACCACCTTCCCAGTCACTGCCGTGACGACATCGTGGACCATGATGTTGAAGAGTAGTGGCGCAATGACAGAACCCTGTGGGACACCCATACTCACCGTTTTCACAGTGGACATGGCCCCTTTCCACCGGACCTGCATTGAGCGCCCGGAAAGAAACGTCTTGATGTAGTTGTACATCTTACCAGAAATGCCTATTTTTTGGAGTTTCTGCAGCAGCTTGGTGTGCCAGACCAGGTTGTAAGCTTGAGAAACGTCAAAAAAGCAAGACAGGAGGACCTTCCTCTTCCCTAATGCCCTCCCAATGTGTTCTCCCAGATGGTCCATGACACCCCGCCCCCATTGGAAGCCAGCCTGACATGCAGGAAAGACTTTTTTCGACTCACAGAAGTATTCGAGATGGTGTTTGACCACCCTCTCAAACACCTTTCCCAGATGGGAAGTGAGGGAGATGGGCTGGTAGCTGCCGAGCTCCTTCCTGGGTTTGCCGTGCTTGTGGATGGGAATGACTACAGCGTGTTTCCACCCCGAGGGGACTGTGCCTCCCTCCCAGCACCTCTGGAAGAAGCCCAGCAGAGTCTTCAGAAAAGACTTGGGCACCTCCCTCAACATGTGGTAGGTGGACACCTTGACCTTCTTGATAGCTGACAGGGCTCATTTGAGTTCGGTAAGGGTCAGAGGGGAGTTAACCGTCAGGCTGTCGTCCAGCTCCGGGTCATAGTAGTTGGCCTCCATTTCACAACGGTGTTGGCACATGTCCGCAGGGAGACTGTCGCAGTCACTTGCCTTGGCGAAGGCTTCGGCAAACATGTCCGCCTTGACCTGGTCTGTGCTGTAGACACTGTTACCCTGCTGTAATTTGTATTCGGGGGCAATGACCTGCCCTTTCATCTTCTTGATCTTCCTCCGCACTGCACCCAGGTCCTGTTTGTCGGTTGACACAGAATCTGTGAAAGTTGCAGTTTTGGTTGGCTGCTTTCATTTCCTTGTGTGTCTGCGCATTCTGGTTTCTGCAATAAAATCGGTACCTCATTCTTTTCTCTTTGACTGCCTCCTCGCAGTCCTTGTTCCACCAGGGTTGCTGTTCGGGTGTGGAATACCACTGCTGGAGGTGGGGATAGCTACCCTTGCTGCTGCCAAAATGGAGATTATCTGTTGACCTCCTCAATGTCGGCCTGGCCTATGTCGATATCCTTGGACCCCAGCATACTCTGAAACAGGTCCCAGTTCGCCTTGTCGTAGTTATATTTGGATACTGGAGCCGGACACCCTACCTCAGCTGTACAATACATATTGATGACGATGGGCAGGTGGTCAGAGGAGAGTGAGTCCTCTCCCACCTCCCAGCCCACCCCGTCAGCAATATCTGCAGAAGCGAAGGTCAGGTCAGTGGCCGTCTGGCCTTGATCCGACTGATCCGGTATCCTTGTAAACGACCTGTCGTTCAGCACGATGAAGTTACTATCGTTGATCTGGCTGGTTAGCGTCGGGCTGGAGTACTCGAAGCCCTTCTCCCAACTGCTGTCCCAGACATTGAAATCACCCATGACCAAGCACCTGCTACCACCCCCCACCTCGCTCAGCCACTGGAAAGTGGTGCACTTAGCGGGGGTGTTGCAGTTAACCACAGTGAAGTCAGCCTGGCCTTTCACTCGGACCTGCATGGCACAAGAGTGGGAGCTGTGTTGAATCAGCTGAGCTGCATTACTGATAACGGCATGACAGTTCCACTGCATAATCTTGAGACTGAACTTAACGTTAAAAAGGGTTGGATATACAACAGATTAAAGAGAACAATCTCTTGGTCAACGAGTGGCTGAGGATAAGTCCTTCTCACCTGAACGGGCCAGGCCTATCAGACCCTGGCTGGTAAGCTCATTGATGAGCGCCGTCAGGTTCTTGAGGAGGGGTGCACAATCCCGTGTCAGTCTCGTCTGCAGAAGAGTGATCATCAGCTTCCACAAAGAGGCGTTGAGGGACTGAGACTCCCCTGTGCCCTGCTGTAGCTGCGGCTCTACATCGGCTGTGTTGAACAGCTGGTTGAGTTCTGTCCTCAGGTCTTCACGCTGGGGAGCTGGTGTTACCTCCAGGATCTTGGTCTTGCACTGCTCCAGGAGCAGCTGTTACTGGAGGGAAGCGGTCTTCAGGCCAGCTTTCCCCACCTTCTTCTTGTGCACCCTCCTGTGCTTGGCCTTGGGGCTGTGCAGCACTTCCTCCACAGCATCAGTGCCGAGGGTCCTGCTGCAATCTGCTGACCTCGTGGGTGCTGTTTCTGCGCCGGACTCTGGCAGCGGACTAATTGGTCTCCCGGTCTGCACACCTCCTGTGATGTCTGCTAGCCTAGCGAACAGGTCATCTACCGCTTGAGCGGTACTGTCTTTCTTTGCCATGGGGGCAGAAGCTGTCCAGCTTTCTAAGTTTATGTATTTATCTATTGGGTGGTTCAGGCAGGGTTGTTAGTTCCCTTGACTTTTGCCCAGCATCGCTTAAGTCCCTTGGTGCTTTTATTTCCGGTGCATACTCTTTTCACAGTGGAAGGCAGTGACAGTAAATTTGAAAATTTTACAGGGCGTTTTTGGAGGCCTGTAGTCAGAATGTGTCTGGCAACAAGCAATAACTTGTTGCTCGTGCTACAGGATGCCCAGAAATTAATTTTTTCCACGAACTTGCGATCTTCTGGTCTGCCAAAAAACGATGCAAAACACTTTTTTCCACCCTCCATCCCCTTTCCCCAGTAACTTTTGCAACTGCAACAGTGGTGGCATTTGTACTGTTTTGCAGTTCTAGGTTCAGCTTCCATTGTTATATACGGCATGAAGCATCACCTACTCAGAAATCAGCCCGGAAGTGACACTGCTACCTCTCTCGCCTTCTTGCACAAAAGATTACAAAGGGCATTCACTTGTGCAAACCAGCTTCACTGAACTGCCCAATATGAACACTTGACAAGTGCCTTATTTCAGGATGATCCTTTAGTGCTTCACAGTGGTGACTGCATAGTGCTTTTCTCTCCTTCCAGGCAGACCTACTGTGCTCTAGTCATATGCAATTCTGAATGGATGACTGTAGTGTTACACAGTGTTTTTGGTTGTTGTTTGTTTGTTTGTTTGTTTTTGAGAATATCCTCCAAGGTGGCGTACGTACAGTATAGTACTGTTTGGTTTTTACATGGCTGGTGCTGATGTCTCAGTGCATGTGTGTAGTGACATTTTGGAAGTGACATTTTGTAACATGTATAATTTGATGTTCTGCTTTTTGTTCTTGCTTTCAGTTTATTATGGCTGTCTTCTCCAACACCTTGCCTCTACCAGCTGGGGTCTTTGTGCCTGTCTTTACTATTGGTGCTGCATTTGGGCGACTCGTAGGCGAGAGCATGGCTGCATGGTTTCCAGAAGGGATACCATCAGGAGATGTGATGAGAAAAATAGTTCCTGGAGGATATGCTGTTGTTGGTGAGTGTGAAATGAATAAGTGTTGCCAACTAGAAGTGGTGAATAAGCAGCAAGCATAGTACTAGCAAGTCATAGCTGCCTGTGAACAGCAAGTTTGTTGATGAGCCCATAACCATTCATTGTATCTTTATTTTATCTTGAATAAAAAAAAATCTTGAATAAATTCTTGTTTAAACCAACTAGAAACAGTGAAAATATTAAATTTCCTAGGCTCTGGTGACATCCCATATTTTGCATAATTATTGTTGTTGTTTTGTCGTTGTTTTCTGTCTGGTGACACTTTTTATTTTAGAAACTGATTCCATCTATCTTTGTTCATCTTATTCTTCTGTGTCTGTGCTGTAAGCATGGCTTGTGCATGATCACTAAGTGCTTTATAAGTCTACAGTCATCAGCATCATCTGCTGTTGCTTCTTCTGTTTGTTTGAACTGTTGCAGAGGTTTTATTTTGGTCTCACTGTGACCATGCTTTATGTGCAGGTGTTTCAAGTGTGGCAGAGGTTTCATTTTGGACTCATTGTGATTGTGCTTTAGTGTTTGTTTTAACTGTTGCAGAGGTTTTATTTTGGACTTACTGTGTCATGCATTGTGTGTTTGTTTTAAATGTTGCAGAGGTTTTATTTTGGACTTACTGTGTTGTGCATTGTGTGTTTGTTTTATATGTTGCAGATGTTTTATTTTGGATTCATTGTGATCGTGCTTTATGTGTTTAAGTGTTGCTGAAGTTTTATTTAGGACTCGCTGTGATTCTTGTGCAGGTGCTGCGTCCTTATCAGGTAGTGTGACACGGACCATATCAACGTCTGTCATTGTCTTTGAACTGACGGGGCAGATCAGCCACGTTTTACCTGCTGTTGTAAGTACAGGCTTCTTTATGGTATTAGCCATGTTTTGAGAAAGAAAAAAAAGGCAATTGCCGTAGAAGCAAAGGAGGAGAGGCAGTAGTTGGAACATGAGCATGAAATAAAGCACAGAAATTCTGTGCTGTAGACACACATAGGTTAAAAATCCCACAAAATGTTGGCCTGGGAAAATATGTGAGAAATTCTGACAGTGTTGGAAATTGATTAGTGGGCTCCTGCCCTGGCTTGGTAAGTGAATGGAGGCGGCAGCAGAGAAGAGCTGATTTGTGACAGTTTTAGATCTTGAGGCTTGGACCTATTATAACTTATACTAGACTACCAGCTGGGGGAACCTACTGTCCAATCTATATGTTCCCACAAACAGTGAGTGCTTGATCAGCATTTCTGATGCCTTTCCTGGCTTCTGTTTATGGGTATCCATCATCTTCCCCCCGTTCTTACTGTACCCCTAACAAAAGCATGCCTACTCTGCACTACACCTGAGTATACAGGTCCATGCCATAGGCACTTACCAAGTGCAGTCCCCTGGATTTGTGAAGATTGTCTATTGCATGTACAAGCTGCCCCACTGTGTTTAGTTGAGGAATGCTACAGCTAGAAAAGATTAATGGGTTTGGCAGCACTCTGTGATCAGGTGCACTGAATTTTTTGTGCTCCTGTGATGAGGGATGAGTGGCATCAACAAAGGTCTAATGATGCCCACCACCATTCTCTTTTTTAGATTGCGGTGCTGATAGCAAATGCTATTGGCAACATGCTGCAGCCATCATTCTACGACAGCATCATTCAGCTCAAGCGTCTGCCTTACTTACCAGATATCAAATCATCCAGGTCAAAGTAAGTTTCCACTCACTCACATGCACATATACATGTGTGCACATACAGATGTGCATACACATACACGCACACATACACACACACACACACACACACATGGCAGCAGCAGCACAAGCAGCAGCAACACCACCACCACCACCAACAACAACAACAACAATACGAACAACAACAACAGACCAGTGCTGATATGCAAATGAAGATGGATCATGAACAGCACAAGTTTGTATGTCAGTTGCCATTCCCAGCTGTCTGCTTGCTTTGGACTCTTCCAACCCCTATGATCTGCAGGTGAGGGTTTCACCCATTTTCTTTTTCAAAGCAAAGAATGGGGGCTGGGGTGGGGAGGGGGGGGGCAGGTTGTGTGCAGAGAGGTCACCTGGATCTTAAAATATGTGTAGGCAAAGAAAATACTGGCTTAGTGTTGCTTTGCGCATGATGTCAGAGAGAGCTCATTGGCTAGTACTTACTTACAGAAGAGGCAGAATGTTGCTGAAACAGTGATTCTTTGAGGCATACATTTCAGTAGAGGTGTGATGCAGTGTGTGTTGTGGTGCTTACTCTGGTGAACATGCGATGCAATGTGTGTTGTCGCGTTCACTTCTGTGAAGGTGTGATGCAGTCTGTGTTGTGGCGCTCACGTCATTGAAGGTGTGATGCAGTGTTGTCTATACCCTGTCCCTTTCAGCATGTGGCGTTTCTTTGTGGAGGACTTCATGATCCGTGAGGTGAAGTGCGTGCCATTTACTTCCACCTACAGTGACCTGAACAACATACTGCTTGAAACTCACCACCGGTCCTACCCCCTCATTGATAATCCAAGTGAGTTTGCCCCCTTGTTTGTGGTGCAAGTGAGTGTAGGCCTTGTGATCGGTGTGAGTGAGTTGACCCCCCCCCCCCAACATCCCCCTTTTGATGACAACACAAGTGGCTTTACCCCTCTTGTTGACAGTTGACCCCCCTTTCCCCCTTCGATGACAGCACAAGAGGCTTTACCCCTCTTGTTGATAGTGAGTGAGTTGACCCCCCGTTTCCCCCTTTGATGACAGTGCAAGTGGCTTTACCCCTCTTGTTGACAGTGAGTGAGTTGACCCCCCTTTCTCCCTTTGATGACAGTGCAAGTGGCTTTACCCCTCTTGTTGTCAGTGAGTGAGTTGATCCCCCTTTCCCTCTTTGACTCACCTGTTCAGAAACTATGAACTGTCTGCCCTTTTCACAGCGATGTCTATCCCTGTGATCCATAAGCATGTGTGTGTGCGTACATTGTGTGTGTGCATACATGTGTGTATTTGGTTTTATCGCCTTGTGTGTGTGTGTGTGTGTGTGTGTGTGTGTGTGTGTGTGTGTGTGTGTGTGTGTGTGCGTGTGTGTGTGTGCGTGCATTACTCGTGTTATTATGAAGCACTCTGCACTCCCATATCATGTGGAAAATGGGGTGCTGTACAGCCTAAACACCAGATAAATGGCTGCTCTGATGCTGCCATTACTAACAAAGGCCACTACTGAGGAAAAAACAAACATTTGTATGGACTGATGCTGTCCCACATGCCATTGAAGACCACAAATTAATCAAGAAAATTTGAACCAAAAATCTCAGGGGTCACTAGGTTGCTGACATTTGCTACAGTTGCCTCAAACTTTGAACTCAGTGGACTGTTTTCATTCAGTAACCAGGTTTTTGACATCACATGCATTGCATTGTTGGTGAAACAAAGGTATTTCCCCTCTAAAAATAAGCACAAGCCAATAGCTATTTCTGTAGCTGTTGATGACTCATAGGAGAGCCAGACTTTACAGACACTTTGGCAAATGAGGATTTGGGGATATCTGCCTTTAACATTGTTAGCTCATCGTGCATATGGGCCCAGTTCTGTACCTCTTGGTTTCTGTTCTTCCAGACTCCATGATTCTGCTGGGCTCCATCCAACGCTATGAACTGGAGCGCATGCTGCTCGTTCAGCTCAGCCATGAGTCGCATGTGTATGTGGACGAGGTGGAACGGCCCCCTCCCCAAGTCCCTGTGTCCGCATCTGCCTCCCCTCCCCCTCCCCCCACCACCATGGTGACGCTAGTACCCCCTCCTGTGGTGTCACTGCCCCGGTTCCAGGTGACCAAGGTGGATGAGGAGAGTGGTGGGGAAGTGGAGGATTTTGCCGGGAAACTGCCACAGCCCCTCAACGCTCCATCCCTTCTGAGGGTGGTGAGTCTTTTGCTAGGAGGATTTGGGGCTATCTGCCTTTAACATTGTTAGCTCATCATGCATATGGGCCCAGTTCTGTACCTCTTGGTTTGGGAGAGAGAGCATGTTTGTTTAGTTTTTTAATTTTAGGAAATCATCTCCATCATCATTTTCCCTTCTCTATCTCTTTTTTTTTTTTGCATGCTACTGGCTCAGAGTGTTTTCTGTGTGTGATCTGTTCCTGCTTCACAGTGTTTTTTTACATGGCAAATGTTTGTGTTTGACATTGTGTTTCCACATACCAAATGTTCCTGCTTCACAGTGTATTTTTATAGGTGTTCCTGCTTCACATTGTGTTTTCACATGATAGTTGTTCCAACTTCACTGAGTATTCCCGCATGACATGTTCCTGCTTTACAAAGTATCTTTACATGACAAATGTTTGTTTTACAGTGTGTTTTTCATACTATAAATATTCTTTTGTAAAGTTTTTTTTTACATAACAAATGTTCATGCCCACAGCATGTTTTTATATGACAAATATTTTAGCTTCACAAAATGTTTTGACATGAGAAATGTTTTCTTTACAGGGTGCTTCTGCTTGATAGCCAAGTGTTTTCACATGATAAATCTCCCCCACCTAACAATACATTTTTGTGTATGATTCTTTTCTTTTTTAGCCATCTCAGACCTCGGTGAACAGCAACAGTGCCAGTACGGATGGCACTGGGGCAGGGGACAGTACAGGGGATAACAACTACAACACAGTTCATGTCCCTCTGCGCTCCATCTTGAAGAAGTCCCCATCTGCTTGTAAGCTGTCGCGCAGCGCCAGTACAGGGGATCTCAAAGGTTAGTTGGTTAGTTAGCGTGTTAATGCTTTGAGCCCAGTCAACCACATCAAAGGTAGAGTAACAGTAATGATACTTGGTGCTCCATGCTCTTATTAGTTAGTTAGCTAGCTAGCTGATGCTTTGAGCCCAGTCAACCACACCAAAGGTAGAGTAATAGTAATGATACTTGATGCTCAGTGCTCCTATTCTATAACAGCCCTCTGTGCTTGCCAAGTCCTTTTACACATAAATATTATTCAAATGTACAGACATGCTCACACACACACATACGCATACACACACACACACACACACACACACACACATGCACACACACACACACACACACACACACACACACACACACACACACACACACACACACACACACACACACACATACACACACACACACACACGCACACACACAGACTCACACAAATTTACACACACACACACACACACACACACACACACACACACACACACACACATACATGCACCCATGCATGCCCTCACGCATGCATGCACACACACACACTCATCTGTGCGTAACCAAGTGCATCTGCACGTTGTGTTTGTGTTGTTGTACTCTGTATGTCACTTAGTCAGTGTCTCTAGTTTTTTTCTTCTGTTGATTATGACGTCATTTATTTGTAATAATTCTTTTATACATTATTATTTTGGACATCACTGAGAGAGGTGAGAGAAAGTGAGAGGGAATAACAACAGCCTCTTGCATGTGCTATCCAAAAGAAAAGAAGACATAAAATCAGGAATATCTCTGGCTGTGGCTCGTTTGTTGTTCGTCACTTCCAACCTGCTACTTCCATCGACTGTTTACATGTGTTTTGTGTATTTCATGCGCTTTATCTTTCCAAATGGGATGTTGGTCCCAGGGGAGGGGAAGCTGCGTTGTACTGCTGGTATAGCAGCAAACCTCAGCCCAGAGTTTGTGCACTGCTGGATACTGGTTCAGCCACAGCATACTGATGCACTCAGGTGCAGGTGGGGAACAATTTGTATCAAACCGTTTACTATCCTCCTCCCATGTGAATAAAAAGCTGCCTCCAGCACCACACATATGTATATTGCATGACTGCTTTTTACAGACAAACTGTAGACTGGTCAGAATACACAAGGGGTTTAGATTGAGCACTGTTTGCTCAAACACATTAAAACAGATTGGTCTTGTCTTCTTGTGAACAGTTAGAAAGTGTTCATTTATAAAGAAAATTTGTACTGTTTGTGTGTGTTGATCTTTTTGTTTGAACACTGTAATTCAGCTTTGTTTTTCAGATTTGTTTATGCTCTGTGCAAATATTTTGGATTTACAAAGCTAAATATTGTTCAACCTGTTGTTAATGTTACAGGAGATGTGAACCAGTTCTACCGCAAGCTGGCGCGTCAACGTCGAGAGAGCCGCGTAGAAGACTTACCCTTTAAGATCAGCAGTGCTGTGAGTGATGACAAATTTGTGATGAGTTTTCCTTCCTCTGCTTGAACTCAGAGGCTCACCTAGAACAGAGTAAGATTTGTGTATGGACCTCTTTTTTCTGGGGCCTCTATAAATAGCAGCATATTAATCAGCATTTCTTGAGGAGATGATGGTTGGCCAGTTGTATGTGCAGCATGCTTCCATAGGGCACTGGTTATTTATATTGTTTTTTTATTTTGTATTGTGTCTGTCATTCATTTTTCATAATTAAACAAAATCTGGTATTGATCAATCAGACCAAAGGGTCAGTATACCATCATGTCCTCACCTACCCTTACAGGCTAGTAAACCAAGAGCAACAGTGAAGAAATGAACTTTTCAAACATTTGTGTTTGATGTGTGTGTATATAGTTTTGTACTATGTTCGTCAAATTTGTTTTGATCGGTTGATTATTTTTTTTTCTTTTTTTTTTTCAGAGAAGTAGCTGTAACAGTTTAGGCAAGAAAGTTAAACTGGTGAGTTCTGTTGCATTTCTTTGTGCAAGTTGATGGTGGTGTTAGTTTCAGAAGAGGCACTGTAATTTGTGGGCTGTAACTGTATAAGGCAGTTCTTTTCCCCCTCAGATTTTCAGATTTGACCCCTGCACCTTATGGTTAGTAACATCTTCTCTGTGAGTAAAATTCAGCATGTGTACTTTTGCAAAGGTTGATAATGATTATTTTGAAGCTTAACCTGAAACAGAAATGGTGTACCTTGCCAAACTCAGTGGTATTTTCTGGGCACTCAACATGAGAAAATGAGAAAAAAATGAGATTTGGAACGACCCTATGATCCTAATCATACTGTCAGCACATAGAAGCATTTACTATAAGGTGGAGGATTATGAAACTGAAAACAAAATGCACATTGAATATGAATGAGAAAAGAAATTCCAAGTGAAATCTCAATTTCAGGTTCATCTTGTTACCAAGTCCCACAGCAGACAAGTACTGGGTTAGCTGATTATCATCTGTTGCACTGTATGTCTTTTGAAAAATGATGCAGCATATTTTGTGTTGCTGCATATCAGTTCAAACGTTTTGTGAATGGCAAATTCACTGAATGTTTCCACTTTTCTGTATTATGGCTCTTTGTGTATGGTGCATGTACCCCATCATGTGTAGCTTACCAGCTATGTTTTATATGTAAGTGCTGACTGTTGGCTAGTGTTGAAAGATATGTTCTACAGTTCAGTGGATCTCATGTCAGTATGTGATGCTGAGGAATTTGACACTGAATGTTGGGTAGTGTTGAAGGATGTGTCCTGAAGTGTGGGAAACAGTTCACTGGGATTTCATGTCAGTATGTGATGTTTAGGAATTTGATGGACTCCCCCCCAATTCACCCCACAGGCTGTATTTGCTATGCTTTGCCTGCTTGTCTGTCTGTAATAGATTCAGACCACTAGCTGTTTTTTTCTGCTGATTCAGATGGGTTTTGTATTTGTTGTGCAGCCACCAGAGGCATTGAGGGTCAAGCAGCTGACAGAGGAAGAAGTGAGTCTGCTTGCGCTGTTTAGGATTGTTTAGTTGACTGAATCATATGAGCCTGTGAGGCAGTTAGTGTTCAGTCTGTGTCGGTGTATAGTCTGAGGAGAAATTTACGTTTTAGGTATAATGTATAGCTGAATGTGCAGTTGTGCAGTTCAGGGTGTCTTTTGTGTCGTTCCTTGAAACCCTTTCTCTTTTCAGAGACCTTTTTGTTCAGTTCTGTTGCCCTGAGATACGAGTGCGTGTGTGTACATGCGAGTGCATGTATGCATGCCTGTGTGTGCATTTGAATCCTTGTTGTGAAGAAATGTATGTTTAAAAAATGTGTAAGCACTTAGGGCCAGAGACATTATTTATTATGAGACTGCATATTCATAGTGTTAACTCCTACCAGAATACCACTTTAACATTTAAACTATAATGATGTCAGGATGGATGGAGTTTAGGTATTTCAGTTGCCCTGAGATACGAGTGTGTGTGTGAGTGTATGAGTGTGTGTGTGTGTACATGTGTGTACATGCATGCAAAAGAAAAAAGAAAGAAAGAAGGCTGATTTTCATTATTCTCTCGTTTTTTGTTATGTTTAATCTCTACATGTTTCAGCAAGAAGAGTGGGAGAATCGACGGCTGGCTATGCCTGTGGACTGGGAAGGGGTTCAGATTGACCCTGCACCCTTCCAGCTGGTGGAGAGAACATCACTGCACAAGGTGGGTGTACCCTAGATGGAGGGTGTAGTGGGGGAGTGGGGGGCCCAAATTGATCGTGACCCATTCAGCTGGGAGAGAATATCACTGCAAGATGGGTGTACCCTGGGTGGAGGGAAAAGGTCATGTGTTGTTGTGTGTGTTTTGTTGTTGTTGTTGTTTTTTGTTGTTTTTTTGGGGGGGGGGAATTGACCATACACCCTTTAAGCTGGTAGAAAGGACATCACTGCATGAGGCAGGGGTACCCCAGGTGGAGGGAAAAGGCAGATGGGGTGGGAGTCAGATTGATCTGCTTTCAGCTTCTTGTGTGTGTGTGTGTGTGTGTGTGTGTGTGTGTGTGTGTGTGTGTGTGTGTGTGTGTGTGTGTGTGTGTGTGTGTGTGTGATTCTAGGTATGTGTGTGTGTGTTTCTCAGTATGTGTGTGTTTGTGGGTGGTAAGGCATTGTTTTTCATGTGCTCACATGTTTGTGTCCATGTGTGGGTGTTGTTAATTAAGTACATATATTTGTGCATGGTGCGTGCACTGCTTTACTGCATTGTGTCACATGTCGCAAAACTGACCACCATGCCTTACTCCTGTCTTCAGGTGCATTCCCTGTTTTCTCTGCTGGGCTTGAACCATGCCTATGTCACCAACACAGGGCGGCTGGTGGGCGTGGTGGGACTGAAAGAGGTCAGTAGGATCACACCAGTTGCCTGTAGCTACTTGACACCTATAGTCAGCGGTCCAAGACCATTGTATCAGGGCTAAACGCTAGTAATGTGAGCCCAAAGCGCATAATACAGAAGCAATAAGATTGGGGTGGGAGGTGGGGGGTAATTAAACTTTTTAATTAATTTTGGAACTGATAGGTAGTGTAGTCAGCATATTTGGTCTGGTTACATTGCCTTTTCTTTACTGTTTGACCACTATCTTGTGCAAAGTGTTGTATTTAGGAAAAGCATTTAAGCAATTGCTCTAAGAAGAAACAAGCAATCTTTCTGAGCTGAAATGAGATGAAGATAGTTTTGCGGATACCAGATTCAGTGACAAGGGCTGCAGTTTTATTTATGCCAGACTTTTAATGTAATACATTGAAGGAAAATGAGTGAAAGCGTGTGATGTTGCCTAGCTTGAGAAAACTGCACACACAAGGATATACACAGATATTGAAGGTACAAAGACACACAGATCCCCTCACTCACACACATGTGTGCATACACACACACACACACACACACACACACACACACACACACACACACATACACACACATACACACATACACACACAGGTTAAAAAGAAGAACCTTTTATGTGTTTGGATCTTGTTTTTGAACACTAGCAGTCATTCTAGCAGGATAGCTCAGTGGTTAGAGCGTCAGACTTGTGATTGAAAGGTCACAGGTTTAAATCCCTGCCAGAGCAGCGGGAGATTTTTTTCTCCAGGGTCAACTTTCTGTGCCGACTCTTATTTCAGTATCCTTTCCACCTCTGTGTTACCGCAGTAGCACATAAAAGATCCTGGTCATTCTGCCGAAAGTGCAGGTGGCAGGTTACAGCTAAACATGCGTACACATTACGTATGTGGCTTTGCACCTTATGTATGTGGTGGTGCATGGTTATATGGTGTACACAGAACTTGCGCCAAGATGGCAGCAGTTTCATGTGGCACCAGCCATGCCAACACTGTAAGTACACCACTTTGGTGGATATTCAGAAACGTGCTATAAAAAACTGGTCACTCATGTAGAATCACATGCGAGTACAGTGAGTCTGCTTGAGAGCAGAAAATAGTGCTATATAAAAGCAGTCATCACCATCATTCTTGTTTCAGATTTTTTTTTTTACAGTTACGTTCTCTCTCTCTCTAAAAGCCCCTGTGGAGCCGGCTTCTCGTGCCGGGGGTGTTTAAACCAAGCTGCTCCACCCCTTTCACTCCTTTCTTATGTCTGGTTTCTGTCTACCGACCCTTTCAACTATATTTCATTCCAAAAACTCTCCACAATACCTCCGTTTTCAGCTCCCTTCTTACAGCTTATTTCTACCTAAGCGGCCATTCTCCTGTATTTATCTACAACACAACTCTTCTTCATATAATTCTTCTTACTCTCTGCGGTCACCTTCAGGCCCAGCGTGTTTGCCGTGCGTTGCATCCCGTGTCGGGGGAGGATGGGATCCTGGTGGCTGAGGTCCCCTGTGGGATCCAACACGCTTCTTCAGCCCAGACTTCTCCTAGACGGGTGGTTGGGTTGGCTGGACCCAATCAATCGGCTGGTCGTGCTTTGCCCTAATTTTAGTTAGAAGGCAGTGGCTCAGGGTCAGTCAGGGGATTGAAGTAAACTTTGTTTTGTTTTTATCACCTGAGTATATTGTGTTTTGAGCCCTGGTGGAATGCCGCTTGTGTGCATCCCCTTGTTGGACTCAGTGGCAGGTGGGGACAAAATGTAACGAAACATTACACAAAATACTATGGCAACAAAACACCAATCCAAAAAAAGAGTACACGATGATGATTCAGATACGGATTCTGACAATGTGATGCTCATGAAAAGTGAAACATCTGGCCCAGATTTTTGATAGACGAGTCGGCGAGTGAAGATCTCCCTCTGCAAAAAGTTATCCCCTTTTGCAGCTCAGAAGGGTTTTCAAGCCATTGCCGGAACCCTGAAGAACATCAAAAGACTGAGAGATGGCTCCTTCTTGATAGAGTGTGGCAAAAGGGCCCAGGCCCAAAACCTACTCCGAACAAACAGATTTATTGACAGACCAGTCAAGGTCTCAATTCACAAGACCCTGAACTCCTCTTGGGAAGTAATCAGATGTCGGGACCTCGCTGACATGTTGGAGGTTGAGATCCGGGATGAACTGAAAGATCAGGGTGTGGTTAGGGTGAACCGAGTGACACTGAAGAAGGAGGGGAAGGTGATCCCCACCAACACTCTTTTCTTGACGTTCGGTTCCCTGGAACTCCTGAAAGAGATCACAGTTGGCTATCAAAAGGTGAAGGTCGCCTTGTTTGTTCCCAACCCTATGCGTTGCTTCAACTGCAACAAGTTTGGACACATGAGCCAACGTTGCAAGGTTGCTGCGAAGTGTATGGGTTGTGGAAAAGATAAGTATGAAGGTCAATGTGAGGGACCCAAGCTGTGCTCTAATTGCAATGGTCCCCATGCTTCATCAGCTAAAGATTGCCTGGTCTGGCAGAAGGAGAAGGAGATTCAACATGTCCGCGTTGAGAAACGCGTATCCTTTCTGGAAGCCAGACAGTTGGTTGAAACCAGAATGCCGACTGTGATCTCTGGAGGTAAGACCTGCCGCTTCCACCAGCAGAGAGTCCAAATCTGTTCATTGTCAAACCTCATTAACCCGGGTGTTTTCAGATCGTCCTCTCAGGACAACTGAATCTAATGTGCGTTCATCTGGCAGACCCGGATCGGTATTGACTGGCACTCAGGCTTCTTCCAGGTTGTCGAGGATGGTATTGGCTGACGCCTGGGTTCCCTTGCGAGTCCGCTAAGTGTTCTTCGGAGACAGATAGGGGTTCAGCTGATCTCCCCAAAACGGCTTCTAGGGGTTCCACCAATCCCCCCAAAATGGCATCTAAGGGTTCTGCAGCTCCCTCCAAAAGCGCACCTAAGGGTTCAGCAGGTCCCTTAAAAACCGCAACCTTGAAGGATGATTCATCATCTTCAAGGTGCTCTCCTGCTAAGGTGAGGGTGGATGGGGTCCTGGTGGACGTCGAGGCGTTTTCACACCCCAGGTGCTCCACTCCTTCCAGCAGGCCCCAGGTACCACCCAAGCCTGTAGCTTCAGACAGACTGAAGAAGGCAGTTTCCTGCCCTGTCCGATGACGAGATGGACTTGTCATCCATCTTGCCTGACTGAAGCAATGGAGTACTCCATTATTCAATGGAACTTGCGAGGCTTCCAAACCAACTTTGAGGAGCTCTCTCTGCTTTCAAGAAGGTATAAGCCGGCTGTGTTTGGATTGCAGGAAACATTTTTAACCAGTTCCAAGACTCCATCATTCTCTGGTTTTAGTATCTTAACCAACAATTCCCTAAATGATAGAGCTACCTGGGGAGTAGCTCTGCTCATAAATAAATCCTATCTGTTTAGTGAGGTTCATTTGAACACCCCTTTGCAGGCGGTGGCTGCGAGGGTGACGTTGAACAAGGTTGTCACCTTCTCTAGTATTTATCTTCCTCCATCAGATCACGTAGCCAAGACTGATCTGATTAACCTAATTGAACAACTGCCATCTCCGTTTGTTCTTTTGGGCGACTTCAACAGTCACTCCCCGGTTTGGGGTAATGAGTCCTGTAACAGCAGAGGACAAATGTTGGAGGACCTCTTCTCAGAAATGGATTTATGTATTCTAAATGATGGTTCATCGACTTATATTCACCCCGCCACCGGTTCCACTTCCGCACTGGATCTCTCCGTTTGTGGTCCATCTCTGGTCCTAGACTGTGAGTGGAATATACATGAGGATCTGTGCGAAAGTGACCACTTTCCTATAATCCTAACCAGCAATGCTGTCAAAGAGAAAGCTGCACCTAACAGATGGAATTTTAAAAAGGCAAACTGGCTGTCCTTCCAAGCTCAGTGTTCCTCTGAACTGACGGAGGAGGCGGTTATGTCTGCCGAGGATCCCGCCGGTCAGTTTACTGACCTACTTATTCAAGCAGCAGACAAAACTATACCAAAAACACGCTTCTCGAAAAAACTTCCGAAAGTTCCATGGTTTAATGACAGTTGTAAAAAAGCAATAAAAGAAAGAAAGCTCAGCGAAAGTTTTTTTTCTAACCCAATGCTGAGTAATGTTAAAAAAAATTAACTTTTAAGAGCCAAGGCTCATCATGTTGTCAAACAGCAAAAAAGGAACTCGTGGAGGCATTTCTGTAATAAATTAAATTCTAAAACGCAAACACAAAAGGTCTGGAAAGCTATTAGGAAAATCAAGGGTAAGGGTGGTTGTAATTCTATTAATCATTTAAAAGTTAATGGTAATCTCTTTACCGATAAAAAGGAAGTAGCAGAAGTATTAGCTAAAAATCTGTCAAAAAATTCTTCGACACATAATTATTCTGATGAATTTCAGAGGATTAAAATGTTAAAAGAAAAACGACGCCTGGACTTCTCTTCCAAAAATGAAAAGGAGTAGAACGTACCTTTTTCAGTGGCTGAATTGAAGCAATCATTACAGAGAGACAACGATTCAGCCACCAGTTTGGACCAGGTTCACGACCAACTTTTGACACCTCCCAAATTCTGCTCTATCCGTCCTTTTAAAAGTTTATAACCATGTGTGGGAATCTGGCTGTTTTCCGCCATCATGGCGTGAGGCAGTAGTTATCCCCATTCCCAAACCTGGTAAGGATCACTCGGATCCTGGTAATTTCAGACCTATAGCATTAACCAGTTGTTTGTGTAAAACGATGGAGAGGATGATCAACGCTTGCCTCATGTGGTCCCTTGAGTCGCAGGGTCTTCTTTCCAAGAAGCAGTGTGGCTTCAGGAAGAACCACAGTACATTGGATCATCTTGTTCATTTTGAAACGTTTATTAGAAATGCCTTCATTAAAAAAGAACATGTCTTAACCATTTTCTTTGACCTTGAAAAAGCTTACGACACAATGTGGAAGCACAGCATTCTGGCGGACCTCTGGGATCTCGGTTTCAGGGGCCACCTCCCCAGGTTTATTCAGAGCTTCCTGTCGGAATGTTCTTTCAGGGTTAGAGTGGGTTCCACTCTTTCCGAGCTGCACGAGCAGGAGATGGGGGTCCCGCAAGGTAGCATCTTGTCTCTGGCCCTTTTCAGCATTAAAATTAACATTGTTAAAGCTGTCTTAAAGGGTACTGATTGCTCCTTGTTTGTGGATGACTTTGCTTTGTGTCTGAGTGGAAAGACGTTAAACAGAGTGGAGAGAGGTATGCACCTGTGTGTAAACAGCGTTCAGAAGTGGGTGTCTGAGAACGGCTTCAAGTTCTCCACCTCTAAGACAGTCTGTATTCATTTCCATCAACAGTACAGTTTTTTCCCAGACCCTAACATTCTTCTGGGGAAAACACCTATAAAAGTAGTCAAAGAAGCAAATTTCCTTGGTCTTATCTTTGACACGAAACTTACATTTTAAAAATCACATTCAATACCTTAAAACCTCCTGTCAGAAGTCTCTGGACATACTTTGTGTAGGGGGACATACTGATTGGGGAGCTGATTGTATCGTCCTGCTACGCCTTTACCATTCGTTAGTCCATTCCAGATTGGATTATGGATGCATTGTGTACGGATTGGCCCATCAGTCGATTCTGAAACAATTGGATCTGATCCACCATCAGGGCTTATGTATCGCGTTGGGTGCCTTCCGTACATCTCCTGCTCAAAGTCTGTATATAGAAGCACATGAACCGTCATTAACTACTCGCCAATTAAAACTGTCTTTAAACTATGTCCTTAAACTCAAATCCCTCCCGGAAAACCCAGCCTATAGTTACGTTTTTGAACCTGAAAACCCCAAATTATTTGAAGAATCGGAGTCAAAGGTTCCACCTCTTGGTATCCGCATTCTCCCCCACTTGGAGAAATCCAAACTTAACCTAAATTTGGTAGATGATGCTCCCTCGTTGGAAACTTCCAGTGTCCCTTGGAAACTTCCAGTTCCTGCAGTCCGATTTGACCTAGCTAGTTTCAAAAAAGATACAACAAACCCAGAAATATATAAACAGCTCTATTTACAACTTATCTCTGAATATCCTTTATCAGAGAAAATCTTCACCGACAGTTCTAAAACAGAGGAAGGAGTTGCTGCGGTGGCTGTATCCACTAAACAAACAAAAAAAACCTTTTACATGTTGGCTTCCAGACAACAGTTCAATATGTGCAGCAGAGTTGAAGGCAATTCTTTTAGCTCTCAAAAAAGAAACATGTTCATTATTCCAAAGAAAAATCATTCTTGATATTATCTGATTCCCTTTCATCATTACAGTCAATTTTAAACCTAAAATATGATCATCCAGTCTTAGTTCAGATTTTAGAATTATATACAAAAATGACAAGAGAGGGGAGAAAGATTGTTTTCATCTGGGCATGTTGGCATTAGGGGAAATTCGGCTGCAGATTCTGCAGCTAAGTTTGCTGTTGATGGCGACATCTCAGTTGAGCTCATCCCATTCTCAGACCTAAAACCACGCACAAATAAATATATATTAGAACTGTGGCAATCTGAGTGGGATGAGTTCCCAGAAAATTAATTATATAAAATATTCCCAGTATTGAAAGAATGTATATTTTGTCCTCAGACAAACAGAAAAGAAGAAACTGTGATGGCCCGATTGCACATTGGCCATTCTTTTCTTACTCATTCCTTTTTATTGAAGGGTGAAGAACCGCCAATGTGCATCGGATGTGATAAACGTTTAACCATAGAGCATATTTTACTTACTTGTTCGGATTTTATTGAAATAAGAGAGAGCCACTTTACAGCTAAATCACTGCGCATGTTGTTTAAAGATATTTCATCTGAAAAGATTTTTAACTTTTTGAAAGAAATTAATATTTTTGGAAAAATTTAAATTTGAGATCATTTTTAGTTATGTTTGTGTTTTCACCTTTTAAGCATGGTTTTAAAACTGTATATAGACCAATTTTAAGACATACACATTATTAAAAATGAAATATATAAGATGAGACTGGGTGTAAAGCACTAACTTACTTACTATCTCTAAAATAAACCTTTTATTACAGTTGCGAACGGCCATACAAGGCCAGCTGGACTCGCAGGAAGCGGCCAAGTCCCGCCGCAGTTCTAAAAGTTCCAGAGATGACAGTGATGACGAAGATGATGCCGAAGCTCCAATAGACATTGGACACCTTGAGATTGTAGCCAAGTCATCACCTGATGCAGAGTACCATCTCACCAATGTGCACAGAAGATTTGCAGAATCGCCAGCGTAAAATCTTCATGTGGCAAGGTGTGGCATTGTGGGATTCACTGTCTCCCTTGTCAAGAGATCAGCATGCTTGGTGTGTGTGCTGTAAGCAGCATGCTTGGTGTGTGTGTGTGTAGTAAGCAGCATACTCAGTGTGTGTGTGTGTAGTAAGCAGCATGCTTGGTGTATGTGTGTGTAGTAAGCAGCATACTCGGTGTGTGTGTGTGTGTAGTAAGCAGCATGCTTGGTGTATGTGTGTGTAGTAAGTGGCTGCCAGTGACTTGTCAGGGACACACAGCTGAAGTGGGCTGGTTTTGTCAGGCAGGTACATTGGGGTGGGACAGCTCAGTGGTTTGGACCAAAATGCCAGGTGCAATACTCATGCAGGTGTGACAAAGGATCTGTTCTCCCTGAATCAACTTTGAATGCAGACTCAGTTATGGTGTTCATACAGCCCCTGTGTGCAGTCATCACCTGTTTTGGTTCAGCATGTTAACCTGTGGACACCATGAACCACAGAAAACTTGCAGTGTCTTGTTTCAGCTTAACCCTTTCACTGCCATTTAGCTTCAATTGTGGGTGCAGTTTCCTTTGCAATACGTCTTGGAGGGGGAAAGGTTAAGCTTTTCCCCAAAATGCTGCTTTTGAGAAATTTGTTGCACAGCTTCCTACAAGCAGACAGAAAGCACGTTGCCAATGACAACATATGGCATCTTGCCAGTGACATTATATGGCATCCTGCCAATGGCATCATATGACATCCTGCCAATGACATTGTATGGCATCCTGCCAGTGACATGACATCATGCCAGTGACATCCTGAGGGCAGGAAATGGGTTGTATGATATCTGTTTGAGAGCTGTGTCTAGGGATGAGCCTGAACGCCACTGGGGTTTTAGGTCCGTTGCCAGTGGGTACAAGACTGCTTCCCTGCTATTTGCTTCAGATCTGCTGATGAACAGACAAAGAAGTGATTCTAGTGTGGATTTTCAGAGATCTGTTTGGCTATGTGGGTTTGTGTCTGGGTGTTGATGAGTGATGATGATGTTAACCCAGGGTGTGGAGGGAGGCAGGTGGTCGCTGCTTCCTTCTGGATCTCCTTGTTGTGGGTTACTGCTGTTGGATGTGGAGACTGTATCAGTGCAGCAAAAAGTGTCAGTGCACTGTGTTGGTGTGTGTGTGTGTGTGTGTGTGTGTGTGTGTGTGTGTGTGTGTGTGTGTGTGTGTGTGTGTGTGTGTGTGACCCATTCTAACCAATTGAGTCTTAACTTGCAGCCGGCTTACTGTGTTACAGGCAAAAGCAGCCAGCAGAGGTCTCTCTGGGTCTTTTCAGATTTCTGCAGAATTAAGGTCTATATGCATTAAACTTTGGGTGTGTTTTTTGCACTTATGTGCTCTGAAAAGTTTAATAAATATGTTTAAAATGCATTTTAGTCACCCTACCCAGCATCAGTTTCATTCATTTTAAATCAAGAGTATGGGATTAAAAACATTAACAAAATATATTAAAAGTTAACTAATGTTGAAATTTGAAGTCTCTTCAGATGCCCCAATGTTTGATATGTTCCTGTGCCAAAATTGTTAAAGACTGGTACATTTAAACCTCCTGTTGCTAAGGGTTAAAGGAAAATCTACTCAATACACAGTGAAAATTTTAAAGCCGATTTTCTCAAAATGGTCTCGGCCACACATGCAACCTTCAAAAACACATCACAGCCACATTTGTGGGAGTAAAAACATGATTTTAGTATCAAAATAATGAGCAGAACTTGCAGATTTGAGACATGCTGATATCTCAAATTGCCAAATTTTAAATTGAGACTCATTTCATGAGAACAGTGTGCATGTATGTGTGTGTTTATATGTGCATGCATGTATGTGTTTGAGTGTGGGCATAGATGTGTGCATGCATGTATATATGTGGGTGGATGCACATAGACAACTTGAAAGCATTTGTGCCTTTTGATCTGCATAGCTGTGTCACTGTCAGACATGGAAAGTTCTGTGATTTGAGGAAGTGATGCATTCCCACACTGCACATGTACTTATACCTGACCACATGGCAGCTTTATTGGCCCTTTTAGTCCATGCTGCCCCTTCAACCCCACTCACTGTTTTGGGGTTTGCTAATGCACTTCCATCAGGTATTATTTGATTTGTGTGTGTGTGTGAGTGGGTGAAACTGCGCTGTAGATTTCTGTGGACACCTTATAGTGATAACTGAAGCACTGGAGCTTCGTTCGTCACCTCTGTGGCAAGTTTAGGACAGGGTTGATGGTGGTGATGGTGATGACTATAAACTTGTAGAGCGAACCAGTATCCATGTACATGCCATGCTCACAGTGCAGTTATTGGTAACAACAGGAAGTGCAAGCTGTCAGCTTTGTTATGATGTGAGCATCAAGATGGTACATGATTCAGAGACAGAATTGTGACATCCTAAAATTAAGGTGGTGCTACAGTGCGCATTTTGAGAACCTGGAACTGAAAGCGACTGCTTTCATCTGGGAATGTTTTTGTAACTGAAACTAAATTTATGTAAAGGAAAAAAAAATGGACTTGTTTTTTAATGTCCAATCAACTGCATTGGTCATATCAAGGCAATGATTTATGGATCAGCATGGACTGTGGGCACTGAGAATATATATACATTATATTGTACACAATTTTAAGACAATGATTTCTTGAAATGACCTCTGGGCAACATTTTTTCCAGCTGCATAATGATCTTCCTTGCAATGTCCTCCCCTGTTGGTAGAGTAGATCACATTTAGCATCAAGCACTGGGGCTTCCAGAAATACTTTATTGTGATCGTAACATTCCAGGGATGAGGGAGAGGCTGAAAGGAATGATATGTCAGAGCTTTCACAAATGATGTTTATGGGATGTTAGATAACATATTTTGTTTGTTGCATTGGCCATTTGCCCAAAAAATACAGATTATGCTGCTATCCTGTAAAAAAATACTTTTCCTTAATCTTTTTATTATTCCGGAAAGCAGAAGTGTTTAGTTTGCCTAGGTAGCCTTGGCTTCAACTTTCTTTGCTTCTGAATATTCAATCTTATTATCATTAACAGACAGCAAGGGCATTATCAAAAGGATATCACATTTTTGTGTTTTATTATCCGCTGTGGAGTGGATAACCAAAGTATGTGATTTTTTATATAAATTATGAACTGTTACTGTCAGAAATACATTTTGTATGAGCATAATCTTTATATAAATTATGAACTGTCATTGTGAACTGTTGGTATCTGCACATTATATCAGAACAGTACACCTTTATGTAATGACAATCATTAATCGTGGGATTCAAATGTTGGAGGGGGTCCTTGGTTATTTCATCATTGTGGGGGTTTTCAAGACAGTCTCTCAAATTATTGTGTTTTTTATATATAGCTATTGGGTTTGCTAATGCACTTCCATCAGGTGTTATCTGATTGTGTGTGTGTGTGTGTGTGTGTGTGTGTGTGTGTGTGTGTGTGTGTGTGTGTGTGTGTGTGTGTGTGTGTGTGTGCATGTGTGTGTGTGAGTGGGTGGGTGAAACTGGTGAAGCCTAGAGAGTTTCTGAAGCAAAAGGCAGTTGTTTCTGTGTCACCACTATTTTCAGTGTAGAATGAATTGTTTTATACATGGGTATATATAATTATTGGTGAATCATATTAACCACAATGTTTCTATTTCATGTTGCAGAACTCCACATTTATCATGTGTTGAGACTTATTAGCCATGCTTTTGACAGATGCATTTGAGTAGCTCCATGCCCTGTGCCCACCACACCCCCAAAATCAGAGGGGGGGGGGGGGGGGGGGGGGATTTATTTAGGCAAGGGTAGATAATATATGCATATAATGCATGTGCATGCCTCTCTCCATCACCCACCCCTCCACACACATTCACTCACATGAAACATACATGCATGCATGCACTTACACGCACACACACACACACACACATACACACACATGAACAACAACAACAAAAAAGCGAGAACATTTCCATATTTGTATTGAATTGAATCTCAGTCAGAGAAACAAAGAAATTAGACGATTTTTTATATAAATTATATGTTTTTCTTGCAAGTGTATAATACTTGTTATATGTGAATGTCCCTCTTCTCCTAACCCTGTGTGTGTTTGAGCTTGTGTGTGTGTGTGTGTAATGATACTTGCAAAAAGAACTGACTGGTTGAATACACACATTATGCCGTATTTGGATTCATTGGATGTTTGGTTTTGAGACAGGCTAATTAGTTAAGCAGTAGACAAACGTTTTCAAAGTGACAATTTGGATGTAGCATGCTGTACTGTTGGCATTGAAATTGAAGGCAGTCCAGAACTACCAACAACAAAACCCCTTGCATTCGTATTTGGATTTTGCATTTGTTCTGTCAGCCTTCTTGTTTCATTTACTCGTTTTTGTGGCTGTTTGTTTGTGTTTTGATTGGTGATACAGTGTGTGTGTGTGTGTGTGTGTGTGTGTGTGTGTGTGTGTGTGTGTGTGCGCGCGCACACACATGAAAAAAAATCATGCCTCAGAAATACATTTTGTATGAGCATGATTTTATATTAAATATGATAATATGCACAGCTGCTGGCATCTATGCACACATGTACAGAGGGACACTGACCCCCAAACAGTTTTGCATAAAGAAGACATTAAAGATTGCAACATTTTGTTTATACATATGCAGCTATATGAAACAAAATCTCTTTCACAGTTGTTAGTGTTTTAATAATGAAATAATCACAATCTGAAACAGAACAAGGCCCAGAGCGCTTTTGTGGAATCAACACAAAAGGGAGTTAATTAGCACTTGAAAGACATCACACACTACCTCTGGTGGAGTTTATGTACCTTGTATTTACTCAGATGCCAGGTAAGCATTACTGTAGATGACTCAGGTCTTTGTTGTTGTGTTTGTGTTGCATCTTTCAGGTGCTAATTAACTCCCTTGTTTGTTGATATTGAAATAGACGAGGATGCCAGGAAGTAAGGCTGCATAAACATGGCTGTGTGGTATTTGTTGCACAGCACCATTGCGCAGCAGTGGTTGGTGACTGTATAGAGACAGTGTGAATCAAGTGTGGTATAGAGACAGTGTGAATCAAGTGTGGTATAGAGACAGTGTGAATCAAGTGTGGTACAGAGACAGTGTGAATCAAGTGTGGTGCAGAGACGGTGTAAATCAAGTGTGGTATAGAGACAGTGTGAATCAAATGTGGTACAGAGACAGTGTGAATCAAGTGTGGTATGGAGACAGTGTAAATCAAATGTGGTACAGAGACAGTGTGAATCAAGTGTGGTATAGAGACAGTGTGAATCAAGTGTGGTATAGAGACAGTGTGAATCAAGTGTGGTATAGAGACAGTGCGAATCAAGTGTGGTATAGACAGTGTGAATCAAGTTTGGTAGTGTGATATAGAGATGGTGTGAGTCAAGTGTGGTATAGAGACAGTGTGCGAATCAAGTGTAGTATGGAGACGGCACGAATCAAGTGTGGTATAGAGTCAGTGCGAATCAAGTGTGGTGTAGAGTCAATGCAAATCAAGTGTGGTATAGAGACAGTGTGAATCAAGTGTGGTATAGAGACAGTGCAAATCAAGTGTGGTATGGAGACAGTGCAAATTTAAGTGTGGTATAGACAGTGCAAATCAAGTGATGAATGTTGCACAATGCCATTCACCACTTGTTGCCTGTGCCTTGACAGAGATAATTACATTACAAATGCAAGTCTAATCAACAGTTTTGTTTAATGTACCATTTGCAGCTGTTTGTGATACCTCTGCAGAGATGATTCAGTGTTATTCATGCCAAACAAGAGATGCTGGTTGCACTGGAAAGCGAAGACAACCTGCATGAGCATAGCACATGTCTGTTCAGAACCAGGTATATTTTATGTAAGTTGTTAGACCACCATGCGGAGGAACGCTTTGCTAGGGGCCAACTGCTGTCTGAACCTCTTCAGTACCTTGTGTGGAGAGTCTGCCAGGGTGGCGATTGTGCAGCCTATGAACACTGAAACAGACTGGATGGATCCTAGAGAGTTTCTGAAGCAAAAGGCACATGATACAGTCTTACAATCTTTTGCCATTCACAGTCTCAGGCGTTTAGACAGGCCCTAGAAACTTGTCTCTTTCTGCAAAGCTGGTAATCTTTTGCCCCTATTGCTCTGGCTTATTTTTTCTCTGTAGATATAATACTATGTGTGTGTTTGCGTGCATGCGCATGCATGTGTGCATGCATGTGTGTGTGTGTTTGGGTGCGTGCTTGCATATGTGTGTGTGTGTGTGTGTGTGTGTGTGTGTGTGTGTGTGTGTGTGTGTGTGTGTGTGTGTGTGTGTGTGTGCGTTAAAATTCACTCCAGGCTAAACCTCTTCAGTGCCTTAAGCCTGGAAACTTTATAATGGTAGTGAATTATGACTGTGCATTTTATGCAGAGTAGCACATTTTATGATTCCAAACCAAATTTGCACTTCATTTGACCCCACTGAGGGGAAAATGTAACTACTGCCACAATGTTCTGTTGTGTTCAATACCTCTAGGAATGTGCAATGTTCAAGCTGAATTAAAAAATAAAGAGAAGGAAAATTGATCTACATTCACCATCATTGAATTTGAAGAAGCTGATGGTCCTTTTTGTTGGTTTTGAAAGTAGGAGGGGTCTTGAGGGAGTGTTTACTGTATCAACTATCACAGTAGTTGTGCAGGCTTTTGGGTGTTTAATTTTTTGTGCTGTTTGTTAATATTATTATTGACATCAACCTAGGTCCAGTTTATTAATCAGCAATAATCATTACCTGTATTGTGTTTATCCCCCCCCCCCCCCCCCCCACCCCCCCACCATGTGCATCCTTTTTGATGCCTGTCCTGTGTATTCATTGGTCCCTGGAAATGATGTCACTTTCTGCATTCCTTGTTTTACAGCATGATCATTGAGTCACTGGTGAGGATGGATGTACTTTACTGTGGAAGGTTAGGGTGGAAAGAGTTGTTCTGTTACCTCTGGAAATGATGTCACTTTCAGCATTCCTTTTCACATCATGATCATTGAGTAGCTGGTGTGTATGAATGTACTTTACTGTGAAAGGTTGGGGTGGAAAGAGTTATTTATCTCTGGAAATGGTGTCACTTTCAGTGTTAGTTTTTTGTTGTTTGTTTTTTACATCATGATCACTGAGTCACTGGTGAGGATGGATGTACTTTACTGTGGAAGATTGGGGTGGAAAGAGTTGTTCATTTACCACTGGAAATGACGTCACCATAATTTTTAACATTTTTGAGGGGGGGCTCTACTTTTTTTCATTTTTTTTGGATCCTGTTCATTGTTGTTTCGCAGGTTGGGAGGGATGAATTTTACTGTGGGTGGAGTGTGAAGAGTCCATTCCTTTGTTTCTGTAAGTGACAACACTTTGAGCATTCCTTTTTACATTGTCAAAACACAAATGGGTAAAAAAGGAATTCAAATTTTGATGAGACAATACAATGTGTGCAAATTTGGCGGGTAAGCCCCTTTTTCAAAGTGACACACTGACAGTTAAACTATGATAAATGAAAATATGATACTGATCTGGTTGTGGTTTATCAGTGGAATGCCTAAAATTATCAGGTTTTTTGTTGGTGGTGGTGGGTCTTTTGTTGGTTTTTTAACTGTTTGTGTGTTTGGATTTTGTTTCAGATTTTTTTTTTTTTAAATTAATTTTTGCATTGTGTTCATCATTGATTCAGAGGTAGGGCTGACTGAGTTTCACTATGGATGGTTGGGGTGTAAACAGTGTTCATTGCCTGTGGAAGTGACATCCCTTTGAGCATTCCCTTTTACATTGTTTTTATCATGTATTCACATGTGGGCCTGAATGCATTTTACTGTGGATGGTTGGGGTATAAACAGTTTGTTCATCTCTTTGAGTTTGAACATTCTGTTTTACATTGTTTTCATTACTGATTACAGGTGGGGATGAACTGAGTGTCATTGTGGATAGTTAGGGGTGTGAGAGTCAGGTGAATAACTGGGGACAGCCCCTTACCCTTTCTCTGCTGTCAAATTTATACTGCTGATGCCATTTCCTCTGAGTCCTTGAAAAACATTAGAATTAATGGTTATCTTGAGAAACTTCATTTAATTTCCTTCCAAGAATAGTCTTAAAGTGAGTCTGCAATGTTAAGCTAACCGGAAATGTTATGACAAGACCTTTTCGTCAATGTCCTTCCAAGAGCAGCCAAATCTTTTGAAAGAGGTGCTGAGCAGAATCATTCATTTCAAGAAGCTCATGCCTCTTGGGCATGCATAAAAAGAGGCTGGGGATGTCTGATGTTACCCTCCTGTCTGGAATCTCAGGGCCATCATTTGATTCACTTCCCTATCTCCTGTCTTGTTCTTCTACCAAATCGTGTTGCTCTTTCTGTTTTGTCATTGTTTGTTTCTGTCCATTCCTTCTTTTTATATTTTCTTTAATATTGATACTATGGTAGATAAGAGGGAATGGTCAGCAATACAAACGCAAACAATGCATGGGACTAAGCAGTTGAAAATTTGTGTTTGGTGTATGAGTTTGTATGTTTTGACATAATGGATAGAATTTATAAGGTTTCACTTGGAAAAAAGGTACATTTACCGAGGAGAAGAATTTTTAAATGTGCATTTGCTCATGATGGAGTTTGATTGTCATGAGGTGACCCTGTGTGGCTGATGGGCTGTTAAAATCCAGTTACTAACTGAATTCCAGCATGATAAATTTTACATGCTGTGGATGGGGACTGGGTCAGCACAGTTTAGAATTGCAATACTATGTTCCCTTCTCTGCAGTACTGCTTTTACCAGAGTTTGTTTTTGCAAAAATGAAATCACAGGCAAATTAAGAGTGAAACTGTTCCCAAGACACCAAAATAAATGTAGCATTGGTTACAGTAGTTAACGATTGGATTTGAACATCCTGTCAGCCACACAGCCACAGTGTTATCTCAGGATGAAGACGACGTTGGCAGTCCTCAGGAATAAAACGTAGTGTCCACAGGTGTTTCTGTTACCTTGCATATATGTATTGCAGCCTTTTTTGTTTTGCATGTGCAAGTACCTGAGATGATTTTCGGGTGGATGTGTTGTGTGGTCACTCTTGCTTTGTTTTTTGAAGTAGCTGGGAGATGATAATCAGTTGGAGATATGTGCAGCGCACTGCCATATGGCAACAGTATCAGCTGTTATGCAGTTTCATAATTAGGTTTTTAAATTTTGTGATGATATTTGTAAAAAAAAAAAAAAACACTTAAAAAACCTAATGGGTGAGATGGAAGGATCAATGATACCAGCATCTCCTACTGTTGTGTGCTGTTGTACATAAGGGCTGTATCAAAGGGACTACCTTTTTGGAATGTTCATGCAATTGTTACATATGTATATATGTTCTACTTATTCAAAAAATGTAATGATTGTTTATGATTTTATGACTTGTCTCATCCTGATATATAAGCAAAATTGTTGACTGAGTTAAAAAAAAGAAAATAAAATAAAGAGAGAGACAAAAGGAAATAAAGCTGATTATGTATCTATTATCCTTTAGTTCTTATGACATGATACAGTGGGAACCCCTCTGTTATGATTGTCTTTGCTATCAACAGACTTTTCTTGAAAGAGGGGTGGTCTCTGATGAAGGGCTTGTGGAAATGTGAAGACTGAGTGACCAGAAGATTCGGTGATTCTCAATATTTAGGTAATGCCCTGTTGACCAGAAGACTGAGTGATTCTCAGTATTTAGGTAACAGTCTGTGACAGGGGACTTAATGATTCTCAACAACCAGATTCTCAGTATTTAGGTAACAACCTGTGAACCAGAAGACTGAATGATTCTCAATATTTAGGTAATGTCCTATGAACCAGAAGACTGAGTGATTCTCAATATTTATGTCAATATTAAAGAGTGCAGTGAATCTGCTCAGAAGCAGAGAATTGTGCTAGATAATAACAGTCTAATTTAATTATATTCTCACCAACTCCAGCCTTTAAAACAGAAGTTTATTTTCTCTTTGTAGATAGGACCTTCATGTTCTGCAGCTCCAGTGCCTGAAATAGGTGGAAATGCCAAGAGTGTGTTTAAAAAAGAAAAAAGAAAAGAAAAGTGATCATGGAGATGGACAGAGGCAGCAAGGGTGGTAGTTCTTTTGTTAGAAGTTCCACTGTATTGAGGTACACCTGTGTTGTGTGAAGCCATCGAGGTACACCTGTGTTATGTGAAGCCATTGAGGTACACCTGTGTTGTGTGAAGCCATTGAGGTACACCTGTGTTGTGTGAGGCCAGCTGACTGACGCCACAAGTGTTCCACTGTATTGAGGTACACCTGTGTTGTGTTAAGCCATTGAGGTACACCTGTGTTGTGTGAAACCATCAAGGTACACCTGTGTTGTGTGAAGCCATTGAGGTACACCTGTGTTGTATGAGGCCAGCTGACAGACACCACAAGTGTTCCACTGTATTGAGGTACACCTGTGTTGTGTGGAACCATCAAGGTACACCTGTGTTGTGTGAGGCCAGCTGATTGACACCACAAGTTTTCCACTGTACCACTGTATTGAGGTACGCTCGTGTGGAGCCATCGAGGTATGCCAGTGTTGTATGAGGCCAGCTGACTGATGCCACAAGTGTTCCACTGTATTGAGGTACACCTGTGCTGTGTAAAGGCAGCTGACTGATGCCACAAGTGTTCCACTGTATTGAGGTACACATGTGTTGTGTGAGGCCAGCTGACTGATGCCACAGGTGTTTCACTGTATTGAGGTACACCTGTGTTGTGTAAAGGCATCTGACTGATGCCTCAAATGTTCCATTGTGTCAAGGTACACCTGTGTTGTGTGAGGCCAGCTGGCTGATGCCACAAGTCCATTGTATTGAGGTATACTTGTGTGAAACCAGCTGTCTGATGCCACAAAAGTGTTCCACTGCATTGAGGTACACCTGTGTTGTGTGGAGCCAGCTTAGTTTCATTACTGAGATGCATTTGAGATTGGAGCAGAAGTGTTTGCTTAAGTCAATACACATTTTTAATGAGAGAGAGGCTTATAAACTACAGCATGAATGAATGATTTAGTTGTTGTTTTCAAGTAGGTAGTACCTGGTTGATCATTTACCTTTCTGCCTTGTTGCACTGAAAGATGCTTTTCTTATTTTCTTATTTTATTTTGATGATTGATGGCTTCTGAACCAGCCATGCCACTCTGCATGAACCTAACATCACTCAGAGACAAGAGTGTAATGTATAAAACACTGCCCATTTGCAGCAAACTGGAGGTCATTGTACCATGGGTGTCCATGTAATGGTGTCTCATGAAGAGTTCACAGAAAAGCGCTGCAAGTTGTGCAATAATAATCAAGATAATATGCAGATATAGATATGCTTCCTGTGAATGAGATGTCAAGGGAGAGAGAAACTGGCTGAGTATATGTTTTACCATTCAGATGCATTATACATTTCTTTTGCTTCAGACTTCCCAAGATTATTTTACCACAACTGTAACAGATTTTTTTCCTATAATTATGATCCAAAGACATGAAATGTTAAAAGGTATAATAATTTTGTAACCATTTTGTTTTGTTGCTTGAAAAGAGAGGGCTTACCCCGAAAATTTGTATGTTTTGTATTGTCATGTTAAGTTAGCATTCCTTTAACCTTTTATGTGTTTAGATCTTTAATTACGAGATATTATGGTGAAGCTGTGTTGACATTGTTGGGAGTGCTAGAGGACTGGAGGGATTGGCAATAAAACAGCCATTATGCACTGGAATGTTGTCATACTTTCTTTCCTTCCTGTTTTGTATGATGTACACAGCCATCTCTTCAGGAAAAATGCAAAAGATCCTCATCTGGAACTGACAGGTTCAGCTAGAGGTGGTGAAATTTGCACATGCAGCTGTTTTTCTGTGTACATGAATGGATGTGCATGTCTCCCACCATTTGCACAGCTGCAGTCTGACTTGAGAGGTTTGATTTTGCTGCATCCCATAGATCAATGACCATTTCTGTAGGTACTTGTATGTTGGAGAAATGACAGCAACAGACTTTTGATTATTGCTATAGATAAGCATGACTTGGAGAAGTGACTCCAACAGACTTTTGAATGACTGTTGATGTAGATAACCATGACTTGGAGAAGTGGCTGCAAGACTTTTGAATGACTGTTGATGTAGGTTAAAAGGTATAACTGTAGGTTGACTGTAGCTGTAGGTAATCGTGACATGGAGAAGTGACTGCAACAGACTTTTGATTATTACTGTAGTTAATCATGACTTGGAAAGTGACTGCAAGTCTTTTGAAGGACTGTTGCTGTAGGTAATTGTGACTTGGAGAGGTGACTGCAACAGACTTCGGCAGAAGTCTATCCAGCCAGAGTGACACTAACCTCACTTATATTGCAAAACTTAGTTGTTGTTTTCCCCTCAGTCATTATCCCCTGACATTCACCAAACCTTCATGCAGTGTGGCCTCTCTCACTGTTTCCTCCCCCCCCCCCCCCCTTGTCCCTTGCCCTTGCACACACACATGCAAGTGAGTGTTGAGTGAAACCTATTTCAAACTCCAGACTTTTTCTCCCCCTGATCAACAGGAAATTCTCTCCCCCCCCCCCCCCCCCCCCCCCCATCTCTCTCACTCTCTCTCACACACGTTTTTACTGTTGATGGATTTATTACAAAAACTTCAGAAGACCATCAAACCACAGGACTTGTACAGCTATTTAGTTCATACACAGTTCACAATATATAAATGCAGACATACATTCTGTTTAGCAACAGGCAACTGTAAGCACCACAGATGCCAAGTCCTGCAGTTTAATACTCCATCCTTTTCCTTGCTTAATACAATCGAGGCAATTTTATGACTTGACCCACTGTCAAATGGACAAAAATGCAAAAAATCCTTGGTTCATAGCTACATAACCAAACTGCTTTTAAACAGACTAAAAACTGCACACAAAACAAATGCCATAATCCTTCATAATTTTAAGCTATACAAAATTCTGCTTAAAGTGGACCAAGTCCAAAATAAAAAAAGTGCCAAGACCCTTTGTAATTTATAACTTTGTACAGTTAACACTCAGATGGATAAATTATAAATGAGACTAAAAACTAAACATCACTTCTTTACTACTTTGCTGGGACTAAGGGCATAATGATTTCAGAGAGCTTTTCAGTCTAAAAGTTTTTCCATTGAAATAAAAGCAAACAAAAACAGGAGGATTAGTTTTTCTTCGAAATTATTATTTTTTAGCATGGATCACAACACAAAATATGCCACATGGAGTACAATTTTTTTAAGTTGTTGCTTCACCCACTGTCATGTCAGGAATTGTGACAATCCCCTACCTTGACAGAGCACAGCAGTTGTTCCAAGTGACAATCGCCTACCCTGACAGAGCACAGCAGTTGTTCCAAGTGACAGGTCAATCCCCTACCCTGACAGCACAGCAGTTGTTCCAAGTACCTTTGTGCTTGAGTGTGTACTGATTTGTCATGTCTGCAGTACATTTTTGTTTGGTTTGCAGACAGCAGTGGTGAGTAAATTCACTAACAAGTTATGTTCTGTGCACAAGTTTTTTTTTTTTTTTTTAAACTCACATACAAGTAAATTCACATACACTGACATCTGTGCATCAGACCTCAAGATTACAAAATATGAAGAAACTGTAGGATTTCTTTCAGCTGAAACTAAGATGTATATTATACTTTAAAACTGAAAATACTCTCTAGATATGTTTATGAAATTTCACAAGGAACTGTATACTGCGTAGAACTTTACACGTTTATGTATGACCCAATGAATAAATGCAAAAGATGTTACTACATTTCTTACAATTTTATGTTTATTATGGCATAACAGTAACAACTATGCACAATACATGTAGCATAAAATTGGAATTGGAAGACTAATTCATTGTTGTCTGTAACAACTGTGTGTTTGTATGTGTAAGCATAAGAGTGTGTGTGTGTGTGTGTGTGTGTGCGCGCGCGCGCGCATGGCATTAATTTACAGCTGAGGACAATGATCAACAATTTCAGTAAGTTGCAAATCATACAAAGATTCTAAATATGTCGGATTTTCACTTTTATAAGATACACATGCAATATGTATACAGTGCGCCATACATACATACAATCACAGTGGTACTACACAAAGACAGCAGCAAAACACGGTGACTACATAATGCGTAAGAGATTGTAAAAGCAACAGCTTGCACTTGAAGCAAAAACTAAAACTTGTTTTAAAAGAAAACACACCAATCTATTGCAGCTTTTTCGCATACCCTGTACCAGCACAAACTGACTGTCGTGTCAATAGATATGGTTAAAGGGTGGATCTGGTTTCAGGAATGAGTAAATACGCCAACATTTTCCTGAACAGGCAGAAAAGGGAATAGAATGGGGGGCCTGTATATATCTCAAAACTGCAAATTTTCCTTTTAATCTGCATTCTACAGATGGACAAACGCAACAAGCATTATGCATTTGATAATACACATAACAACAAAGATTGCCAGACATGATAATATGATATGCTTTAAGGTGACGCTATGTTGACATCATTGCTAAGAATTACAGGCACCAGAACTAAAGTATTCCATCCAGCCAATGCCCTGTTATAAAAGGGTAACACATCACCACATAAATACCAGGGCATAAACTGGTGACTTGTTAGGAAGAACTGGTGATTTGTTAGCATGAACTAGTGACTTGTTGACAACAGGCTGACAATTCTAATATGGGATGGAAGTGATCTTGTAGTCAAACAAAGAGCTGTTTTTCTATTATTATTAGTTTTTTTAATAATCTTCTTTTTTTATCTGGTACTGATTATATCATCTTCACAACAGATAAATACTTCCAAGCTTAGCTGACTGCCATAATGAAACAAAATTGTGGGTTTTCTCTACTAAACACACAAAAATAAGTGAATCAAACATGAAAAACCTACAGATACTGTTGCAAGTTAGTTTTTGGACTTCAACACCACAACTGAGTCGCACAGGGTCACATCAGGACATTACTGCTACAACATAAAGAAACACATGTGTAACAAATTACAAATTTCAAGTGCATCTTTTTCAAAGGAATCCACAGAAACAAAAATCATTTGCTGGTATACTATGAGGCACAGTAGCAGGCAGATACAAATGCATTGTCAAACAACAATGAAATAATGTTCATGAAAGTGACAAACGACATTTACACCGCAGACAAATATGTACGTACTAATGCTGTTTTATCACATATGCAATGCAGCATCAAAATATTGGTCAATGTTGAAAAATATTTTTTGTTACCACACATAATTATGATAATTATGGTTTGTTAAAGCAGCGATAGCGTTTGCCTAAACAACACAACAAAAGGCTTTTCTGTCACCACAAGCTAAAAACAAACAAAAATGACCCCCCTCTCCCCCTTCCCCTCCCCCCAAACAAATTCAGTCTTGCTAATATAACAAATAATAAGTCAGACATACACACAGGCACAAATGCAGGTAGCTGCAGGCACCCAAACCCACACACACAAAGGGTGAAGAGGGGCGGTAGGTCCATTTTTTGTGTCTGTAAATTGTTAGAGCACAGTATTACTATCTGAGCAGTTCATCACACTCTGGAGACTTTGACAAAAGCTGGGTATCATCCCAATTTATTTAAGAGTTGAAAATTGAAGCTACATATTTTGTGGAGAAATTTACATATTTCACTAACAGCCAAAGGCATTTACAGTCGAGGAGAAAAATAAATGTTTTACCACTAAGCCACAACTATCCAATTTCAAAAGTTGGATACACATATTGTGGAAGTGTTGCATACAACTTTTTGCTGTCATTGCACTGAAAGTGGGCAGAATCCTGTGCTGTCAAGAATGGAAAAAAATGGGCTTAAACTAGGGTTCCATAAATATATGGACGCAGCAAGAACAGCTACAAGGTGTGGTGAGAACGACCACCATCACAACTCTATATCAAACCATATTCACAGGCACGCTTCGGTAATCAAACACTTGCATTTCCATAAAATTTTAATGTGAAATATGCCATGCCAAAATGCATTTCCGTGAATGTGAAAATTGCCATAACCACATCAACAAGCCACAACTTTGCCATAACCACATCAACAAGCCAAAACTCTTAAATCTGAGCCATTAAATGTCTACTGGCACAGCTCATGGTGAACAACTGTTTGATTATGAAAAAGTTAATCAAGGTTATGAAAGCACTTGTAAGTAATCAGTATGCCCCATACTAAAGGAATTCAGGACATGTATATCAAAAGCATACAAGCAGTCAATGAGGTAATACCACATAAAGAATATTCCAGACAGGTATCAAAAGCACACACAGTGTAAGTTTAGTAATACAGCATACTTAAAGGAACCAACCGCCTAAAAATGGCATCCTTAAAGAAGCTAGACTTCTCAAAACAAGTTTTGTCCAACAGGCAGACGACATTGAAATAAAGATGCATGTAACATCACAGATTTTTTTTTAAAACACTTCCCTGGTTTTGACAATCCCTTTACCAAATTTACTTCTGTTTATGATGGATTGAAATACTGTTTGCATGCAGCAGTAACAAGTGTCCTACCTCACCTACACTACTTGCAATGCCTCTCTGCTATCACATTAGGTACAAGAGGTCCATGCTCGTGCAGCTCAAGGCACAAAGAGGCTGTGGGAAACCATTAGGCCAGCTGTGACACTACAGCATTTTCAATACAGAAGTCCCATTAAACATTACTGATGCAAGGGGCCTATTCATCTCTTTTACCTGTTTGAGAAAGGTTGTTTTACTAATGCAAGCAGCCTTTTACCTGTTTGAGAAAGGTCCTTTTACTGATGCAGGAGATTATAAATTGGAACTATAAAATCAACGGAGCCTTTTGAAACAAAATTCTTCATGTTAAGGCTTTATTTTCATCTTTTTTTACCTGTTTGAGACAGGTTGTTTCACTGATGCAAGAGGATTATAAATTGGAAATAAAATCAAAAGAGCCTTTTGAAACAAAATCCTTCATGTTATGGTTTCATTTTCATCTCTTCTACCTGTTTGACTCTTTGAGAAAGGTAATTTTACTGATGCAAGAGGATTAAATATTGGAAATAAAATCAGCAAAGCCTTTTGAAACAAAATTCTTCATGTTAAGGCTTTATTTTCATCTCTTTTTACCTGTTTGAGACAGGTTGTTTTACTGATACAAGAGGATTACAAACTGAAAATGAAATCAACAGAGCCTTTTGAAACAAAATCCTTCATGTTAAGCTTTTATTTTCATCTCTTCTACCTGTTTGAGAAAGACCATCCTTTTTGAACAAAACAAAGTTTGAGAAAGCTAGAGTTCCTTTAAAGGAATTCCATACACACACCAAAATCACATGTACAATAACATAACAACACTAAGGATGTTAGTTACTTCATATATAACACTCAGTGAGCTGCAATGGATGTATAGGGATAGAACACATTTTGACTACATACCAAAGTAAAAACATGAATCACTGTTTATGACACATGTCCCGGAAGAAAACTGTTGAGAAAAAAAGAAGAAAAAAAAATGTAAATGAACCAAGCTGGCAGATTTTACAAATTAGGAGTCAAAATTCCTGGCAGTTGGCAAAGCATGGAAAGTAATATTCTGACCAGTGTTTAACAAGAAAAGCTCCAGGCTTTCAGCAGGGGGACCTTCATTTCTGCATCTCCCCCACCTCCCCCCTCCTTCCTCAACACACACACACACACACACACACACACACACACACACACACACACACACACACACACACACACACACACACACACAGGGAGCTAGGAGGTGGAGTTTGGTGAGTTAGCTGGATAAAGGAACTGACTTTGTCACTAAAATGAACAATTACACACAAAAATGCTCAGACTAGCAAAATGCAGCAAACAGTTGAGTTGACATGCAAACACATCATCATTCTTTTTTGTTCAACCTTAATTCAGGGATTTTTTTGGTTTTTTTAAATGGCATGATTAAAAATATTTCATATGTCCAGTATGTATTATCATTTGAAAATTATTCTACACCTTCACATACAAAAATTGTACAGCTGAAGAAAGAAAACTGTAAAACTACTGCACGTCATGTTAACTGCCAAAACAGAGTGAACACTGTTCTACATGAACTGAACACAAAGACCATCATGCTTACTGGACAGCAAAACAACAACAACAAACTCCTGCTGAAATGAATCCACTCTTTACGCTGGAGGTACACACTTCTCCCTCACTTCTTTGTTTTATGTTGATTAAGTACTGGTAAACCTTAGTATAGACAGCCATTGACACAAAACACCATGCTACTGCTAGTGCCAAGGGCCTCTCCTTCATTCCACCCTGTGAACCAGTCTGGCCTGACCTTTTAAACCCTTAAGGGTGCTCTTAACATACCCAAAATACAGGCCTCGTTCTGTTTCAAATTACAGCCAAACGTCGCTTAGAAAGGTACGTCTGACCACTTCGCTATGGCCTTTCTTCATTGAAGATACATTGCAAGTATTGTTGCGTGAAGTCTTGGCAAAGCACCACTGATTGGCTAGTGAAGTTTATGCTGTGACCCTGTCATAGGCCAAAGTTTACTGCGAAGTCTCAACCTGCAGAAACTGTGAGAAGAAACTGCAATTGCTGAGACTAGGATGGATGTTTTCATTGCCATGTAGGAGCATCAGCAGATACCATGGGATCCATCTGATTGGCCCAGTTGCAGAGATAGAAGAAAAAGAGAAGGGCTGTAAATTTCAGCAAAGAGCTGAAAATTTGGCCATGGACAGCCTGGCAAAGTGACCAAAGACATAGTTGTCAAGTGGGGCCTTTGACAAGCTGGCAAAGCTAAGTTAAGAGCAGTCTTTATGCACAGCATTACAAAGCAATGAGTCTTCAACATGGCCAGTGCAAGTCCTGCAAATATAGCATTATACTGAGGTTCCCCTGCACTTTGTTTACATATCACTCAAAACATTTTGATGAGCAGGAACCCTGCTGTCAACCCTGCTGACACAATATATTGGAGCCATTGACATTGGTGAACAATTTCAGGCACTTGGCTATGGAAATGAACTGTGCTCAGCTCATCTCTGGAGCAGGGCTGAGCGCAGCCCACATTCCATTGAACATCATCTGCTGTCTTGAACAGAGAGCTGTGGTCTGGAAGCACAGCCACAGATAATGTATTGGAGCGATAATGATGTCAAATGTCTCAGTCAAGTGTGGTGATTGCAGATGTAAATGCAACAGCCTGAGCCAAGCGGAATGCAAGCAAGCTGACTCTGGCCATAGTGCAAATGGTCCCACAGCCATCCAGTCTAATTCAATGATAAAAGAACTAAAAAAGAAGAAGTTAAGGTTGACATGTTTTTAAACAATTCCTGCACACAGTCACATGTGTGCATACCACACACACACATATATATTCACACACTCAGCAAAGAAACAAAACACACAAACAACACAACAACTAAAACAGACATTTTCAAGGATATCTGCTAATTCACAGCAATAACAATAGCAGTGAATTAGAACAAACAGGCGTTATGGACCACTGCACCTTCCAACTGTCACTACCATGCTTGGTGCCCCAGCAAACACTGGTCAATACTGGTCAGGTGAAAAGCTACCTATGCATTCACAGGAAAGAACAAGTGGCCATGGTACAAAAGGAAAAAAAAAAAACCCAAAAAATGAACATAAACAATGTGACAATGAGTAATGGTGATTTGATTATGCAAGACTGTTGGACCTCATCACAAACATAGCATTGGCAAACATATCACGACATACACAAATACAGATCTCTTTTCTTCTTTTTTGTTTCTTACTAAACAATGGGCTGCTCAATTTGTAAATACTACAGGCAAACAAACTGTTCATAAACACATAATAAAAAGAAAACAAGAGAGAGAGAGAGAGAGAGAGAGAGAATACATTAAAAAAAAAAAGTGAACTGAAGGATCCAGAGCCTGTTTGGATTTTTCAGTCATTTCATCCAGCATTAGTAATTAATTTGAAAACACAAGAACTGAAAAACTGTTAATAATTTAAATAAGCATACCAAATAAGCACTTTAGGATAACACACACACAAAGACTGCCTAACAACAAAACACCAGATTTTAAAAGAAGCCTGATACTGAAACTTGAAGAAATCAGGAGTAAAACACACACACACTCTATCTCCCTCTCTTTCACAAACATACACTTTCTCTCTGATTTGACTCTCCACGCCCCCCTCCCCCACCTCCTTCTCACCAAAATAAAAGACACTGAGTGACGTTCAAAAAGACATCACACTCATATTTTGGGTTTGTGTCAACTACACAATTTAATTTTCACAAACGGCCTTTCAACAAACAAGCAAACAAACCTGCAGCCACCTCTCAACACCTATACATATGCTGCATTAACCCTTTCACTGTCATCCAATCCAGCACCAGACCAATAACTGCTGAGTTTGTTTCCTCCTATTTTATACATCAGAGCACTGATTGTCATCTCCAACAAGCTGCTGACTCTCACTCTCTGGCATGTACCAGAAATATTCCCCTTTGTGTTCCCATCTACCATGCTTGCAAGCCTTCAGATGAACAGAAGCCCGCTGCATGGGTATGTGAGCTGTGGCTCTGCATGAGTTTCACCAAACAACACAAATGTCCATTGGTTTGTACCATCACAGCAATAAAAGCGACACTGCAAAGCACGCAGGAGTTTGTTTGTTTTTAAAACAACAACATTGCCAAGTTGTCAAATGCAGCAGAAGTCTTTTTTTTTAAATCATGTAATCATTTATAAAAAAAAATTAAAACTGTGACTTCACGACTTTTTTGCTAACGTCCTGGACTGTCAATCAAGCGACCGATCACAGATTTGACTCATGGGTGTGGCAACACTTGTCTGAGTCAATGCTGGTGTGGATTCATTCAAGCACATCTCAAGTATATGTGGACAGCATGTACTAAGATTATTTCATGTGTTGAAGATCCCATGCCTACCTTTCGATAGGAGACAGCCTTATGGCCTGGTAATAATAACAATAATCAATATTAAAACACACCAGCATGGAAACGCACCAATAATGTATAACAGTAGCAAAATAATGAAAAGAAAAAAAACAAGCTCTAAAAATTGTCTCTGTTGTAAATTTTGTCTGGCTGCAGATGCTGTCAACAGCATACATATAATTCACCAAGCACAGGCAGCCAGTGTGAGTTTTCCGAGCCCTCATTCAAAGTTCAGTTGCCATTTTTGTGGTCATGGCTTGGATGCGTGCGGCATTGCAGTTCTTACACAAAATGTGGTCATCCAGTGGGTAGCATCCTCGACCTTCAGCCTCTGAAGACAGCTGCAGTCCACAGTCCTGGGGGAAAAGTGAGTAAGTGCAAGTCAGTGGCAGCAACTTCTAAACATAAACTCTAAACAGCAACTCAAAAAGGCAAAAATTACGGGACTCTGAGGACCTTTTTTTTTCAGCAAAGAGGAACTGTGGTCATGACATGCATAAAGAAAAGGACTCTGTAGGTTTCTACACAAGCTGATTCTGCTTCTGTTGGCTTTCTCTCTCCTATTACTCCCCTTTTAGTCCTACCCTCCCCTCCCCAGTCTCAAATGTTTTTTCTTTGGTTCTCTACACACTTCTTAGAGATGATATAGTTGGTCTTGCTACTGTGAGACATCAGGAATGTCAATTTCTCTTTTTTCTTCTTACACACACACACGCAGGAACTGTGGTCACGACATGCATAAAGAAAAGGACTCTGTAGGTTTCTACACAAGCTGATTTTGATTCTGTTGGCTTTCTCTCTCCTATTACTCCCCTTTTAGTCCTACCCTCCCCTCCCCAGTCTCAAATGTTTTTTCTTTAGATTCTCTACACACTTCTTAGAGATGATATAGTTGGTCTTGCTACTGTGAGACATCAGGAATGTCAATTTCTCTTTTTTCTTCTTACACACACACACGCATGCACGCACACATACACACACACACACGCACACACACACACAGTGACACTCTCATGCAAACACCAGTGTATGTGTGTGAGAGAATGAGTGAGTACATATTCTCTCACACACATACACACTACCCTCTCTCTCACACACACTTTCTCACACACACTCTCTTGCACACATACACTCTCCAAGACACACACACACACACACACACACACACACACTCTCACTGACATACAATATTTCCACAAATGTGCAAATCCCATTCCAAAGCCTGGGAGGCCACTCTCAGGAGACCCAATGAGCCCTGTGGTGCTGGTACTGACCTCACACCTGTAGCACTCAATGTGGAAGCTCTTGTCCATGGCCACAATGCGAATCGTCTCGTCCTCCCCCTGCTTTGGCATGATGGGCAGCTGGCACACGCAGCAGCGCGGAGCAAATTTCCTGCACACAGCAGCATACAGGCAAGCATGCAAGCAAGCAAGAAACAGACCTGACACTCGACCAACTAAGCTATTGAATACACCCCACCCCCCATCCCCATCCATACACCCATACACTCTGTGCTAGCACTGCATGAAAAGGGGCAAGGTTTATGACATACATTGCCCCTTGTGGCTGAAAGAGTCCCACCGGGATATGCACACACAATGACAGAGATGTCCACCCATGCACATATTTATCATGTGCAGATGTTAATGCATGCAATGGCATGTGGCATGCAATAGCAAGTGGGGGCTGTAGGAACACCATAAAGAGTCTGCACAGTGCACTTAAAACAGATTCTGTGAGAAAAAGAAATGCAATAAGGGAGTCAAACCTGTGGGAGCAGTGCATCAGACCTGACCCTACCTTCCTACCCACACCCACTTCCTCCCCAATAAAGATGCTGTGTCAAACTCACTTGTGGAAGTCTTCAATGCAGTGTATTTGGTTGGTGGCGTCCACAGTGAAAGGAATCCCATCCAGCGACTTGCCGCAGACCACGCACGTGAAGCAGTCAGGGTGGTATGGCTTGCCTGTTGCTCTCAGCAGCTGACAGAAAACATGACAGCAGTAAACACTTCCTGCACAGAATGCTCGCAAAGTGTTACAGTTTGCCTGTTGCTCACAGCAGTTGACAGAAAACAGACTGTGGTTGCTGCTCACAACACTGACACTGTCAGCAAGGTGTTACAGTTTCCCAGACACTCTCAGCAGCTGACAGAAAACACGTCACCAGTAAACACTTCCTGCACGGAATGCTCACAAGGTCAGTTCAGTGTTACAGCTTGCCTGTTGCTCACAGTAGTTCACAGAAAACATGTCACCAGTAAACACTTCCTGCATGGACCACTCACAAGGTCAGTAAAGTGTTACAGTTGGTCTGTTGCTCACAGAAGACAGGTCACTAGTAAAACTACCTGCAAGGAACGCTCACAAGGTCAGTAAAATGTTACAGTTGGTCTGCTGCTCACAGTAGTTCACACAAAACATGTCACCAATAAATATTTCCTGCATGGAACACTTACAAGGTCAGCCAAGTGTTACACTTGGTCTGTTGCTCACAGCAGCTGACAAAAATCAGACTAACAGACTGCCCCCGACCCCCATGTGGCTGCTGCTCACAACACTCACAAGGTCGGCAATGTTACAGTTACCCAGTCTGACAGAAAACATGTCACTGGGGGTGGGGGTGGGGGTAATAAGGAAGTTATCAATATCCAGTACAAAGTAACAATACTCACTCTGTCAGTGATGGGCTTTGAGCAAATGGAGCACTTCTCTAGAGTGTTCTGGTGGAAAACAAGAAAGAAGAGAACAAAGTAGACATAAAATTGAACCCACTGCACCACATAGTAAAGAAAATGATACAAGCATGGGACAGAAGTAAAACAACAGCCAAAAGAGAATGCAGGGGGCACGCAAAACAAAAGAAACTAAAGAACCTGAAAATGTGTGTGTGTGTGTGTGCATGTGTGTGTGTGCGCGCGCATCCCCATGCATGTGCTTGCATGTGTATGTGTGTGTGTGTGTGCGTGCATGTACGTGGAAGGGTTGTAAGGAAAGAAAGAAAACAGAAAAATGCAACCACAACAAAAAAAGAGAGAGAAAAAGGAAGACAGAAAGATTCATGCTCCTTGTATAAAAAAGGGGTATTTTTTAATATATAAAACATAAAAGAAGAAGAAAAAGAGGAACATATTTAATTGCAAACAATAAAGCAAGACTTACCTATGAAAATGAAGCTGTTTGCTGATTCTTACGAATTAGTTGTAGACTCAAACAAAGTGCACATAAGAAATGTGTGCTGCCCAGCCCATCAGTATTTAACTCTCAACAGCTCTTGTGATTTTGACACTTTTGTACGTATTCTCTATGAATGTTTTTCAAGTGCTCAAAGAAGTTAAGGATAAAAATGTGTTTGTAATATATCAAAATGTGCAGAAATGGATGGGCTTTTAAATTCAAGTTTATGTTTTACAATTTGTGTTATTTGATGCTTTGTCATGTGACTTTGACTGTTACTAAAAATTGAAATTGCCACGCACAGTCACTCATTTGTCTTTCATAATGAACAAAAAAATCAGGATATCGGTTCTAGTTCAACAGCAGCTGATTATTATTGAACAAGAAACATTGCCCAATCAAACAAGCCAAGTTTCACACATGTAAGTTAATATTTATTGATTTTATGCTCCAGAAATGGAAGCTTACCAAAATCAATTTCACCTATAAAGGCAGTAATAACGCTAATGCTCAACAGCACAAGGCAATATGCAACAGATATTACATTTGTTATAACACTGACATGCTTTCACAATCCCTGGAATCACAGATTTCATAATGTTCAAGCCTGGCAACCATTGAAAATGGAACACAACATACACACACACATTACAGTGAATTACACTAACACTCATGAAAACTGAGCAGACAGTTTCTATCACTCTGGAAACAGAGGTAAGACTCACAACCCATACATTTGTTTTCTGCTCTTTCTGTTTCTCTTTGTAACACTTTTTACAATTTTTTCTTTCCGTGGTTGTAACAGGGATAATAGAATGCGTTGTGAACACACATTTTTTTTGAAAGAAGAGGAACATTGGCATGTACATCAAGATCTGCAAGCTGCCTAATCAAGTCTGTTATAAAGTCTAGCTGTCCATATCTGTCAGGTCTTTGTAGTTCTGGTATATCTGCATTCTTCTTTCTGAAATCTTCAAACAAAATAAATGCATTTACACGTGCAATATCAAGAAAGTGGTAAAAGAGAGTTTTCCACCATTTATTTGTTTTACGCTAAGTGTTATATTTGTTTATCAACTGATCACTTTTGTCTACCCCTCCCATGTATGCATTATAATCTTTTGCAAGTTTTGGTTGCCTAACATTTAATGTTCTGTACTGTCCGTTGACTTTGGATCTTCTATGAGCAAAACTGAACTGGTTTGCATGATGCATCAAAGACAGGAATGAAACAAATTTTTTGTCCCTCCACTGCATAGACAGAACATCTCCCTCCCTAACCCAGAAAGAAATTTTGCTTTGGAAAGTTTATCATCTGGATCTTCAATTCATACATTGGAAATTTTCAGAAATGACATCAGTTGTTTGAATCGTTTTTTAACCATAAAGCTGCGTGCCCACAAACCATGGTAGAGGGATTTTTTTAACCAGTACTTCTCAATATTTAGAACTTGAACTATACTCATGTACGTCAAAAGACCAATAAAACAATAAAACTCTTCAGGGTAGGTGTTACTCCATGACTGGCAGAGGGAAGGTTTCTGGGGCCCCACAGTATTTGCGTAATCTTTTGTGTAAGAACACAACATGCCTATCAGGCAAGGGGTAAAAAACAGTTTTAAAAAGTCCATGAGATGCAGAAACTTGTCGATGTCAGCATGGGTCTTGCAGTCCTCGATGCAGACACCAGGTGGACGAGCAGGGTGGAAGGGGCGCAGGGGGTTCCTTGTCCATGAGTCCTGTGTGATGTAGCCATGGTCTCTGCAAGTGTAACAAAGTAAAAATTGAAATGTAAAAACACTTGTGCAATGGTATTCTTGTTTTATAAAAGAAGAAGAAAACTGAGAGTGTAAAATGGCAGATAAACCTAAGTCACTAACCTAACTGTCACGAGCACAAGCTATGTTTGACTGATGGACTAGACCTAAAACATAGAACAAGGTTCAAAGGTCAATCTCGCATATCCACTCATCTCTGTAAATTTCACAGATGAAATCTTCAGGTCATACTGTTCAGGCTTGAAAACCGAAGCAGCAAGCATAAATATCAGTTCCAGTACTATAATGTTGTAGTTTTTGATGAGAACATGAAGAAATGTCATTATTTCACTGAGAAACGAGTGTAAACAAAGTACTTACACTACGTGAAGGCCAGGGGCCCATTGAGTTGGAGCTGAAAATCCAGGTCCACCATCACTGTCATCATCTCCGCTCACTTCCTCTTTCTCCCAGACCTCCTCATCAGAACTACTGTATAGCATTTCACTGTCAGAAGACTCTTCAGAACTCATTTTTGCCAAATATACACTCGCACTGTGGACGCTGAACTCAAACAAAATTGAAAATGGCGGCAAAAGGGAAAATGCTGCATGACACATTTGCGTTGTGTAATTTAAACAGAATAAAAATCTAAATGATGTCGTTTTGCATACAAACTGCCCAGACCTTGTCTCCTTGATGCATTTCTCGCAGAAAAATACTTCTTTTTTTAACTATGGCATCGATCACCGGTAATCAAAATTCAGGGGAAAGAACTGCCAGGAGTTAAAGCCCTGAGTAGACACTGTCAAAGGAACTTGTCATAAAGGTGATTGACAAGTTACTGTCTGAAATCTTAAACTCAGCCGAGTCAGATGATAGGGATGAAACCTCATACATTCCCTACTTGGTATTCATGTATTCTCAGGCATTGTCCTTATATGCCTATGTCTGGACTCAATCAGACTTGAGTTAGGATGGGAAAGTTTTGTGACTACTGTAAGTAGAAAGGGTGGGCATGTGCACTTCATTCCAGTCTACAACAAATTCATAAAAATCAACAAACAGCTTCACCTTCCTAGGTAAGTCTCACTTTATTGTTTGCAATTCTCACTCATTTCCTGTAGACTGTCACTTCTAGTGCACATGAGATTTGAGAGCAACAGTAGCTACAAAGGTAAGCATTGCAACACAGTAACAGTCACGTGCATCAATGCACACACTTGCCTCACTTCTTGGAGCTGAGGTAGCGATCCAGGACAGCCTGTCCAAGGCTGGTGGTCTACACTTTCTTGTTGTAAAATTTACAAAATGTGGAAGCGTTGGTCCTGCACTTCTCATAATGGAGTTAATATTCACTCTGCAATCCCTGGCCGCTGAAGTCACAGCGGACCTGGTTGAGTGCACACTGTATTTGTTTCTGTTGATCCCAGCACGTGCTAGCGTCCACTTTCACCATCTAGCAATAGTTTCCACACTCGCACTCCTGTGCGGCGCTAGCAAAGAAATAAGTTCTCTGTTTTGCCTCTGAGGCGCTTGGTCTTCTCCAAACAGACATGCAATACATGTACCACACAGACGTTTTTGTTATCAGAAAACTGATGGAGTTCAATTGGGGCCAAATCTCCTACCCAGAGACTGTCGTCAATAAAAGAAGTGATAACGTGACCCAAGTCATTCAAGTATGCGAGCATTGGTTTCGTCAACTTCGTGAAAACTCAGGGAATCGGGGCAAGGCTCATCACTGCCGCTTGAAAACAGTACAAAATGCCTCTCCAGTGAAACTTAAAATATTTCTGGTAATCTGCATGGATGGGAACAGAGAAGTATGCATCCTGCAAGTCACTGGATGCAAAATAGCAGTTCTCTGTTACTAGCTGTACAGCAGTCTGTGCAGTTTCCATTTTGATATTTTTGGTATTCCACTTTGTCATTCAGAGCCTTAAGGTTTAGGATCATTCTGTGTGATCCTCTGGTTCCAACACTCGAATGACTTCTTTTTGCAATAATTTTGCTACTTCATTATTGATGATCTGATTTTCTGCAGCAGAGAGGCATTTTTGCATGGCTTGAGGACATGTGCTAGGATCCTGATCAAATTTAATAGTGACTCTTCGGACTTCTGTGTCTGATGTAATAGTATTCCAAACAGGGAGCTTTTGTCTCATTAGTCCAGCCGAAAAAGACTAATGTTTGGTCTTTAGGCAAGACCTCAGAGAGAGGGCATGCATAGTTCAAAGTCACTGACCTCTTTCCCCAAAGGGCGTAGGGTGAGGTGATCTAATTCAGGCATTTCTGGTTGGTGCTCGTGTACTGTGAGCCTCTCTTTTGGCTCTGATGCCAGTTCTGGCCTCTGTTGCTCTGCCAGCTTCTGTGGCCTAAAAACACACAATTCTGGTGCCCTGGTTCTGGTACCTTTGACCATGACCATACAAGTGGCCCTGGAAGTTGTGCCAAGGGTGCTGTTTCCCATGCATTTGGTGGGCCAGTTTAGCCTGCACCTAGGCCGCATTCAAAGCTTTGTAAAACTCCAACTCATGAGGGTATAGCCATTCTGAGGTCATGGGGACGCGGAAGTTGCAAATTCCAACCATACCTTCTGGGAGGTTTTGTATTTCTCCCTGTATTTCTTCAAGGTTATTTGGGAGGACCCCATTTTTCTTGACCGACATACATACGGCCAAAAGTTTATCTGCGCATCTCACTACCGCAACGGCAGTTTTGGTGATACTGCATTGCATATTGTATGTTCTGATGTCAACCCTTTTGATGTTATGTTCTAGAAGTTTGAATATTTCATGGTTAGTGCACGGGCTCCCCCATGTTTTGGCAGTTCTGTGGAATGGGGTATGCCACTAGCTTCTCCCATAGCAACTTATCTGGGAGTTTGCCTCAGAAAATTTCCTGCAGGACTTCTGTAAGGGACTTACTGGCAATGTACTGCCCCAGCTCCTCAGCTGCAGGGAAAGCCGCTTTCATGTTGGCTCCGATGTCAACCTCCTCACTGTCCCCCGCCCCAGTTTCATTCTCTGTGTCACTCACCTCACTCTCACTGTCAGCATGACTGGGACCAGGGCAGGGCAGTTTGGTGGGATGCCGTTCAGGCTAATATCAGCCAGCTTGCACTTTGGCCTATCAAGGGCCTGAGCTTTGTTCTTTTTAAGCTCGTTGACCTTGGTCAATTTTTGAATGGCCTCCAGAATGGATTGGATTACTTTGGTCTTGTCCAATTTCACCTGGGGTGACTTGGTGGAAGGCCCGGGGCAGGCTGAAAACTGATCAGGAGTACTAGCTGGTGCCAGTAGGCGCTCCACAGACTCGTCTACATCGCTTAAGTCTGACATTTATATAAAAAAAATTGTTTAGAATAAAATCACAGGCACGGGTACGTTCCAAAACCACAGACTACAATACAGTCACTAGCATCCAGTAGAAGGCACAGTATAACACAATTAACAGTAACAGAGGTCAGTATGCTATACGGTTACAGTGGGGGCAGCACATGCTGATGGTTCAGTGGCCATGCGCGAACTGACGGGCTGGGCAGCGCCGTTTCTTATGTGCACTAGAAGTGACTGTCTACAGGAAATGAGTAAGAATTACTCTCCTGTGAACAGAAATTTTCAGTTTACCCAAGATAGATATATACATAGAGAGAGGATGAGAAAGAGATCTCCAAGTGTCAATGAACAGAAACAGAGCACTATACAATAGTTAGCTTACAATGTAACATGATTCACAGTACGGCTTGGTTTCCATGGCAAAAAATGATTTTCCTTGCAGAGGCACATCTGAAATGACAGGAAATTTTCACAAATGACATATATGTTTACTTCATAATTGAATCTAAATAGAACAGCTCTAGAGAAACGTACTCACCTATACAACAAAACACAAAGAACAATTAAACACAAGCATTTTCGACAAAGAGTCTTCATCAGGTATAAGAAGAGAAATACAAATATCTAAATATGTAGCAAGTATAGGAAACGAAAAATCAAAATGAAATGAAAAAAAAAAAGATGAAAAAAGATGAGAAAAAAAAAATATATATAAAAACTTGTCTTTTTCATGTTCATGTGCATGCCTTTGGTAGAGTTTATGTACCTTGTATTTATTTGCATACTGAGTGAAAGTTACTGTAGGCAATTTAGGTGTCTGTCAAAATGTCAGCTTCCACTCTACTTTGTTATGTGTGCCACAGTGCCACAGTCTCGTCTCACTTACACGCAGATTAGTTCTGGCATGTGGGTACCAGACCCAACACAATTAGCCAGATTTTCAGCTTCCAGAGTTCTCACATGCATCCCTGCATACTACTACTTTGTACTGTCTTAGTAATATACAAACAGACAAACTCAGTGGTGGCTGAATCTTATGTGCCAAACCAGAGGTTGCCTATGACAGCAGCTATGACAAAAGAGCAGTGACACCATCAACTTCTCCGATTCCTCAAGTTACAAAAAATACAGAATATTTAATTCATCCCATCACAGGAACTTACAGTGTCAGCTTGCACATAAAAAGCACATATAAGCAATAACAAATGAATTGTATGTGTAAAATTAGACACTATCAATCCAAATATATATATATATCTATGTCTGTCACAGTGTTGTCATAACACTTTCACTCTTCCATGCCCACACTCACACGCGTGCGCGCGCGCATGCACACACCCACACACACTCCTATCATCTTCTGTATACTCAAAACTTCTGTTAAATATGGAAATTGCTGAATTGCACAAATGAAAATTTCAACCAACAAGTTCTTGTGTGAGACTTCAAGTTGACAAGAAGTTTAACTTTACTTAAAGGGGACACAAAGCAGAGAGGCAAGGGGTCCTGAAAAAGTAGAAAACTTGCAAATATTTCATTTCCAGGCTGCACAGAGATGCTCTATTAATACTGATATATATATAACAGAAGTAATTTGTTGTTGTTGCTGTTGTTGCTTTAAATTACAGCTCCTCTCGGCTGGATGGTTCTTTATCCATGAACAGCACAAAATGGTTGGCTCATGATGTAACGTTCACCTGTGCCACATACACCAGCCTTGTTTGTGACGTCACACTGATCAAGCAGCAGTGCTTGCGGATGTGCTGCTGGGATTTAAATTCTTCATATGTTGATTTTTAATGTACTAGACTATAGAACTTCTGAGAGTCAACACCAAACAACAGTGCTCATGGATGTGTTTCTGTGGTTTTCAAATGTTTTAACAAACTAGACCATATCTAGAACTTCTGAGTCATTTTTGTTGTTGTTGCCCCAATCACACCAAACTCTACAGCAGCATGGGGGAACAGGAGAAGATGGCCACATTCATCAACAGGCTGGACTCTGGGTGTGGCGGCAATTCAAAAGAAGAAGAAGAGTTTCAACTACAAGGGCCTCCTATAAACCCCTTTAAGCAAGGCGTCCCAAAGGAAAGAGGAATATCGGTGTGGACTCACTGCAGCCACAGCAGGTGAAGCATTTGACATGATAGACCTGGTCCATGGCTGTGCACCCGTTGCTCTCCCCTGTCACCTCTTGCTCACACCGTCCACACATACCTGACACAATGGACACATGAGTTAACACAATAACACATACCTGGCACAACACACACAAGAGTTAAAATGACACATACCTGGCACAACACACACATGAGTTAACACAATGACACATACCTGGCACAACAAACACACAAGTTAACACAATGACACATGAGTTAACACGACACATACCTGACACAACACACACATACTAGTTAACACAATGACATATAGCTAACACAACACACACGTGTTAACACAATGACACATACCTGACACAACACACACACATGAGTTAACACAATGACACATACCTGGCACAACAACATACAAGTTAACACAATGATACATACCTGACATAACACACGAGTTAACACAATGACACATACCTGACACAACACAATGACACATACCTGACACAACACACACATACTAGTTAACACAATGGCATATAGCTAATACAACACACACAGACACATGTGTTAACACAATGACACATACCTGACACAACACACACGTTAACACAGTGACACATGCCCGACACAACATACACATGTTAACACAATAATACATACCTGACACAATTCACACATACCTGACACACCACACGTATTTATTAACATGATGGCACATACCTGACACAACAAACACATTTATCTATTTACCCAAGATAGATACAGTCACTAGCATTCACATTTCTTAATACAATGACCCCTACCTGACACAACACACATTCATTAACACAATAACACATACCTGACACAAAACACATTTTTAACACATTGACACACACCTGACACAATACAGACATGTTAACACAGCACTACACCATCACTGAAATGATATCTCACACAACGCATGCATTTATTAACACAGTAACACATACCTGACACAACATACATGTGTTTACTACAGCACAACTGAAATGACACATTACTGACACAACACACATATGTATTAACACATCACTACAAACGACACATAAGACTGAATGAGTGAGATGTGATGTGGCTGGTTCCCTGCACAGCTGCTGCCATCTCAGTGCACTTTCTGCGCACACCATACAACCATGCACCACTTTACAGCATTATCCGAAGCCACTTATTTTCATCTGGTCTTTTAGTGCATGCTGGATTATTATAACATTCAAAATTCAAACCTGACATGGACTATAGGATCTTTAATGTGCATATGTAAATGTTTTGCATGTGTAAACACTAGAGGACCGTCGTTTATAATCTCATCCAAAGGACTTATGTCTTATGTATGCATGCACATGAGATCGCAATGGAATGAACTAGTCCAAACTTCCTGAAATCCCTTACTAACCCATCACAAGAGCAGGGTCTAACAGGGTTTCACACTCTAGAAATGTAGTAATAATAATACAGACTGTTGTAGGTAGGAATCAGTCAAGCCCTCAAGGGTGAAAATTCAGAGTAAAAAGTTTCTAATACAAAACACGCTTGGACTTTGTTATACTTTATCTGCATATCTATCTATCTGTTTATATATGTATATGACTTAGTGCCAAAAGGTGTGCATCGTGGGGGGTGGGGGTTCTGACTGCCAATAAAATCTGTTTCAAACACTTTGTTTTGTCGCTCTGTGTGTGCGTTCATAACTGGTCAATATCAGTGGAAATGAGTTCCAAATCTGGAGCTGCTGGTGCTGTATTTATTTTTGGGAGTGAAACACGCCACGGAATTTGAATCCTGAAAATGGGCATGCTCATGGTGAATGCTTTTGATGCTTTCACTCATGTACATAACGAATCAAAAAAATACCTCAGTCACCAATTTGTACAGAGGAGATATCCCTTTACACAGTGCATATAAAACTGATTATCACTAAATTTTGTTTTTGGAGTTCATGAGAGGCTCTGAAATGTCCCTCGATCAAATGTTACGTGTGTTAAAATGTTTCATGACCAGCATCCACAGACAGTCTAGTGAAGACGTGACTTTCTCTTTTGCTGAAACTTTACCCCAGGCACTGTGGTACGTCACGGCATCAGGCACCAATGTTTTATTTTACTGCTAAATGTCTGGGTAGTTTTTAAAATATATTTTGCCATTCTTCATAATATTGTTGCAAAAAATAACGTTCAACATTGTATTAGACTAAACAAGCAAAAGGAGAAGAAAAAAGTGTTCATGCAGTTGCACTACATCCGGGTAGTCATGTAACACATCCGGGTCATTTGCTTTGAGCACATGGCCACATGGAAGAGATGTTGTGACATGCAGAAGGTGTGTGGTTATATTTTTGAAGACTGTAAAAGGCGTAATGTTCGACATAAACATTCATCAGATACTTAGTCAAATCTTATGGTTATACGATGATATTTTTATTGGTATATGCCAAATCTTTTCAAAGTATTGGAATGTAATTGTTATGCTGTTGATCTGAAGTTTGTTCAGGTGCTTTCATAAATTTGTTTTCATTGAGTTTCTTACAACATGGGTCGTGTTGAAATCATAATGTTCAACAGTAGAATATAAGCAGTATATTCTGATTGTATTCTTTACATTTTTTGCTTGTACTTAACACAATTCATTTTGTTTACAAACTATGTCTGCAAACAGATCACCATACATGGTAGACAATTTGAATTTCCAGAAGCGAAAGTCATAGTTATGATTACAACACGAGCTGTGGAAATAATGTTTGACATAATGATAGTGACCATGCCTGTCTGCCTTCCAGAGTTCTAAAAATGGAGGGTGTGGATCTTTTATTAGCATTATTCATTAGGCTATGATTCTTCAGTAATATTTATTATCAATTTTTTTTAATTCATTCAGTTTGAAGTCAACTATTCAACTATTTTTGTCCAAGGCACCTGAGTCAACATGACCAAGAAACGCATTTTACAAAATTTGTTGCTTTTTATTCATTTAAGAATGTTCAAAATTGGCTATATGTTGAACGTTATTCATTGCAACAACTCATGCATAGCATGCTATTCTGTGTGACACAGAACAACAACAGTTCACTTGGTAATAACTAATATTCATGTGGATCACATCTTGTAAGTTCACTTGGTATTTTGCAGCTAACTGCATGATTAGCAGCACAGTGATGTGGGCTTGTTGTTATGTGTAATGTTCCACATATTGTCACAAATCACACTGAAGGTCAAACTTCTCGGGAACGATGAGCAGCACTCCCTTCTCCCTTCATTGGTGGATGGTTTCACATGTGTTCATTCAGAAAATGCATTACTCACTTGCATCCTGTCAACTTTATTTTTTAGTACCTCTGTCCTCTTTTCTCGCACACCTTTTGGCATATAATCATATATATTTTAAACCTTTCTCAGTGAACTGAGACTGAAGAATGTTAAGCATCATTCTCTGTGTGACACACACACACACACACACACACACACACACACATAGAGAAAAATCCTGACCATTTTCTGAAAAGTCTAATGCCTGATGGTAACAGCCACCTTGAGTTACTGTGCCACAACATCACTAAGGTCTTCTGTGCTCACCAAAGAAATCGTCCTGCTGAGCGGACTCCATGCTCTTCATCAGCATGTTGGTCAGAGCGTCCACCTCTGCCTCCTTATCAGCCTTGGGCGACACTGAGCCACCACTATAGTGGACCCCTCCCCCACTCCCGCCTCTCACTCCCTCTCCTGCCGGCACCTGGGGACCAGGCATGGGGCGATCTTGACGAGAGTCCATGCGCGATGGTTCTGCTCGGTACTGCTGGGGTGGGGAGGAGGTTCTGCAAAGTGCAAGCATGACATGTCAATGACTGTAACAGTGTTATGCTTTCACATCCATCAGTTCATCACAGTTTTAAAGGTTCAGACCTTTTTCCATTTTTTTTATTATTATTTTTTCATTTTTTTTTTCCAGGGGTGTATGTGTGATAAAAGGCTTGTGTCTGAAAAAAATTATGATGAAAAATCATGTGTGCATGCTTTTGATGCTGGCTACAATCAAAATGAAAGACTGAAAGATGAACATGCTAGATATAAACTCCGTGAACAGTTTCTGAACTTTTACTGTGGCCAGCAAGGGCTGCTAAACCACTGTGAAGCCCCCCCCCCCACACCCAACCATTTCATTTATGCCGAATACTTGGATGTTGCAGTGTATTCAACAGATACAGAAGATACAACATGTGCAGTGCCCCCATGGAGGTAAGTTAGGTAACTCTAGGCCTGTGACTATTGGGCAGTTCAGGCAGGGTTGTTAACTCCCTTGACTTTTGCCCAGCACTGCTTAAGTCTCTTGGCTGCTTTTACTTCCGGTGCATACTTTCTTCACAATGGAAGGCGGTGACAGTGAATTTGACAATTTTACACTGCCAACTTTAAAGACATTTTTGGAGGCCTGTAGTCAAAATGTGTCTGGCAACAAGCAGTAACTTGTTGCTCGTGCTATAGGATGCCCCAAAACGCATATTTTTTCCACAAACTCGCGATCTTCTGGTCAGCCAAAAAACTTTTTGTCCACCCTCCATCCCCTTTCCCTGGTAATTTTTACAACTGCAACCGTGGTGGCATTTGTACTGCTTCGCAATTCTAGGTTCAATTTCCATTGTTATACACAGCATGAAGCAACACCTACTCAGAAATCAGCCGGGAAGTGACGCTGCGACATCTTGCGTGAAAGATTTACAAACGGCATTCACTCGTGCACACCAGCTTCAATGAACCACCCAATACAAACTCTTGCTTCTCTGTTGCTCCATTTCACTCCCACATATATATATATTCTTCTTCTGACATTAGGACTGCAGAATGAAACTCAAAAAAATTGTTTTCAGTTTCTGGCACATGCACTTGCCCCTATGCATACAGAGCAAAAATAACATAAAACTTACCAACAACAACTGCAAAGCTTCTGTGGCTTTCTTATGTGTGAGAGAGCATGTGTGTGTGTGTGTGTGTGTGTGTGTGTGTGTGTGTGTGTGTGTGTGTGTGTGTGTGTGTGTGTGTGTGTGTGTGTGTGTGTGTGTGCGTGCGTGCGTGCGTGCATGTGTGTGTGCGTGTGTGTACGTGTGTGTGTGTGTGTGTGCGTGCGTCTGTGAGATAGAGAGATAGAGTGTGTGTGTGTGCATGTGCGTGTGGGTTGGTGGGAGGTATGGGTGTTCATGTGTGTGGGTGAGCAAGCATATGTTCATGTGTGTGTGTGTGTGTGTGTGTGTGTGTGTGTGTGTGTGTGTGTGTGTGTGTGTGTGTGTTGTATGTGTATGTGTGTGTGTGTGTGTGTGTGTGTGTGTGTGTGTGTGTGTGTGTGTGTGTGTGTGCGTGTCTATCTGTTTTACTAATGTTTACACTGGTTGTCAATACTTTTATATATATATGGTTCATTCTCCTTAAAACTGGTTTTTTGTTGTTGTTTTTAAATGGAAGTTTGGAATCTCTTGTGTACATAAGACATAAACTGACAGGGTGACAGGAACTTGGTTAATTGTGCATCATCTTACATCATCAGTCAGTGTCATGAATGTTACAGAAGACACCAGAACTGCATGAACAGAGTCAGCTCAGTGGCCAGTTTGACTCTTGCCTTTTTTATTACACAATATTTCCTAATTAATGAATGAATATCTGTCACTTCTGACATTTTTTAATTTTATTTATTTCTTCTTCTTTCTTCTCTTTTAAAAAAATAAATTTCCTGCATCTTTAATGACAATCTTGGTTTAAAATGTCTTCTTCAAAGTACAGATATGCATGAAACAGACCACACATTTGTTTTCTTAGTTTTTGTTTTTGGTCCACAGTAATGTCAGAGGGATACGTGTTTCTTGCCTTCTAAAGTTAATAACCAATCACACTCAATTAGTAATCTGTCTCACATGTTACGTATACATCACCACAAGTACAGAAGGATATAATAATCACACACTTGAACCATTGACCAAAAAATAATAATTAATAAACAAGTATATTCATTACAAAAGCAATGTTCTTTCCACATTTTCATGATTGGAACCAGTATTGACACCTGCTTTAGATACTGGGATGGCAGCGAGTGGCAGCAAACTAGTCCACAGTCACCCAAGCCATATTCTCTGTCTCACACCCTGTGTAAAAGCAAGAAAATCTTTTCAGGGTATCTTACCCTGTCTTGTGATGACCATCAAACTAATCTGGATAGCAAAAGTTTCAGTATTTCTGAAGCTCTAGTAGAAATAATTGCGGCTTTGACCTTAAATATAGTGAAATTATATTTCTGAATGATACTCTGGCCAATGATGATGAGTCACCATACTAAGTTTGATCAATCAGAGATACTGTCCGGGCAAACATTCACTTAAGTTCAGAACCTTCACTGTGATCTTGACTTTAAATACAGCAACCTTTTCACAAGACACTCCAGTTTATGAACATGCATTGTCAAACTAAGTTGGTCACCAACCCCCCCCCCCCAATTCAGAACATAGAAATAGTCATGATTTCATTGTAGGAACCCAAACTTAGTTACTGTGACCTTGACCTTGAAAATAGCAACCCATTTTTTGCACATGACACTCTGGCTTATAATGATGTATCACCATACTGGGTTCAGTTACAAAAGGTTCAGTGATGCATAGGATATTATCCAAACTAACATTCATTGGTTGTGACACTGACCTTGAACACAGCAATCCAATATTTTCAATGGACATTTCTTTGCTTATGATGATCTACTATCAGATGAGTTTGGTTGCAAAACACTCACTGGTTTAGAACTAATAAAAGATATAGTAGAAACCATAATATTTTGATTATATAAGCCCACACTGTGACCTTGACCTTGAAGATAGAATCCCATTTTTTTTGGACTGACATTCCAGCTCATGGTGGTGCACCACGATACCACGTTTGGTTGCAAAAAGTTGCATACAAACACTCAGCCGACTGGGAACAAATATTTGTCACAAGCATTACATCCTTCATCCCTGAAGACACCACAGTGCTTTCCCTTTTGGAGTCAAATAATACACCACACACAGCACAAAACGAGGTCAAACATTGCTGCCTCAAGTCAGCTGATGTGGACACGTACGTTAGAGTAGGTCAAAAGTCAGTGGTACTAGCAGAAATAGTTCTTTTGCGTGTTCGCACATTACACCATTTTAAGATACCCCGTCAATCACCCCTGAAGAAATGACTGTAATTTATTTCATATCTACTCTCATGTCATCAAACAAGCATAAAAAATATGGTGAAATGTGGTTATCTATGAAGCAGATGGAAAAAAAAAAAAAAAAGTTCTTTAATTTCTGTTGTGAACAAGTCATAATATCATGATACACACTCAGAAGACACCATCGGTAACATATGAGACCCTGATTATTTTCTTTGTTTGGAGCTGTTAGTAGGAGGCAACATACAATAAATACCATTTGTATGTAATCTATTTTTATTCAATCATGAACTATTTCAAGGAAATATCTGCGGTCAGCTAACCTTCCCTTAGCCATGTCACAAATGACAGCCATAAAAATGTCAAGATTTCTTTACCAAAAAGGACTCATAGCACAAGAAATAATGATGCATTCACATATTGTGCCAGTTCCCTTATATCTCCAAACACATTACATCAGAAAGATAGAAGTAGTTTAAAAAGTTTCATGTTTTAATTTAGTTTTTGTTTCATTGGAAAAGCAGCACCCTCTTTGGTCCAGTTTTCAGGAGAATGGCCCATATATATATATATAAAATGAATGAGACACAAATAAAAAACAATCTGTTGGAAATCACCATGTTGTATTTATATATATATATAGCATGCCTAAACTTTGACATAACAACACACAAATAAAAGCTGAGGGCACTCTGATTCTGCAAGGAACCTTGGATTCATTCTTGACTCAGAACTGTCCATGAAGATGAAGAAGCATGTCATAAAAATCTATCATCAAACTGCTTATTTCAAGCTTAAACACATTAGTTCAATCTGCAGGTTTCTCACTGAAGAGTGTAGCCAAGACTCTTGTTACTTCCTATATCCTCTCATGACTTGACTACTGCAACTGTCTCCTCATGGGTACACCTAATTCTGTCATCCAACCTTTCCAGAAAATTCAAAACTTTGCTGCAAGACTTATTCTCTTGGCACCCTGCCACCTACACTCAACACCTCTCCTGGAAAAACTGCACTGGCTTCCCATTTCAGAACATAAAAAATATAAAGTCGCTTGTATGTGTTTCAATGCTGATCCTGCTTACCTCTGTGAACTGCTACATGTCTACACTCTGTCTCATATACTATGCTCTTCTTCTGACACCCACATACTGAAAATCCAACAATACAAACACAAGACTCATGGCTTTCACACCTTCTCTTGCTTTGGACCCCACATTTGGAATTTACTCCCACGAGACCTTAGACACTGCTCAACTCTGTCATCTTTTAAAGCCAAACTGAAAACCTCCCTCCTCTCACAGTATTTTTGCCCCAACTAATATCAGTACCCAGTTTCTGCTACAGTCACTGTGTGTACATGTGCGTGCATGCATGCATGCGCACGAGTGCACATGTATGATGTATGATACAGATCAGTGTCATACACATTTGAATTGTGGTTTTTGTTCATGGGGAGGGGGAGGGGGGTTTGTCTTTTGATATAGTGTTTTGTGTGGGTTGTTTGGGTGGAACTGTGCTCTACGTGTGTATAGAGTATCATATTTAGATTAATACGTATCATGTGAGTGCTCAGGGCATTGATGAGCGCATGATAAATGTACATTATTATTATTATTTCATTCCCTTGATTCTAAAGGAACCTTTACGTGGGTACATTAACACATTAACAACTCTGCACACATCGTTTTGCTACAAGCCTTCCTGACTTGAGCATGAGTAAATGGACTTGAAACAAGCCTTCTGGACAGCCATGCACACTCACGTGGCATACTCAAACTCCTTGCTGGTGGGCGTTGGCGGGGCAACGTTGATGCGGATGTTGGCATAGTTGCTGTTGGAAGAGCCATGATGGGAGTAGGGCAACTCCTGCCCATCCTGGGAGTACATCTCTCTCCCCATTCCTCGCTCATTGCCCCGTGAGGGGGGAGACATGGGCCCTGGTCCAAAATCACTGTAGTCATCTTGACGTACAAACTTTGCCTGGGCTGAATACATTCCACTACCCCCACCCCTGCTCTGGTTGTAGCCATAGTCTTGAGCAGGGGCCAGAGGAGGGGGCGGGGGGAATTCTGGGTCTGGGTCATGGTACTGGTAGCCACGGATGGGCTCTGGGGGTGGGGGAGGGGGGAAGCTCCGCTCTTCCCCTCCATAGCCTGATGGAGGGGGTGGGAAGCTGTCCACATTGATTGGTCGATAGGTTGCACCGCCTGTGGGAGAAAAAAGAACAGTAAAACTGTACCCTTGACAGCTTGTCCACCATGCTTAGAGTTAGAGATGAAACATTAGGGTTTATACAGGTTTTGAGAGACTCCTAAAAATCATAGATTTTTTTCTTTTTAGGGACTTTCAAATTTGAAGGGAATTTCTTTTCTTTTCTTTGAGGAACCCTATAGAATAAAAATATTTAACTGTAAAATCAAGTGTGTGTGTGTGTGGCGGGGGGGGGGGGGGGGGGGGGGGGGGGAATCTCACAAACTTCAAAACCCTGTACATCACAACATATATTCAGGTAAATGACTGGACTGAGGTATGATGATGATGAGTTGATGCTTAATGTCCTCAGATGTCATTTGACATATTAGGGACAAGTTGTGACCAATGCCGAAGCACGGTTCAATAAAAGCCACATACGTAAGGTGTATGCGTGTTTAGCTGTAGCCTGCCACCTGCACTTTTGGCAGTATGACCTGGATTTTTTACGTGCTACTGTGGTAACACGGGGTTGGAACGGATACCGAAGTAAGAGTCAGCACTGAAAGTCGACCCTGGAGAAGAAAATTCTCCCGCCGTTCCAGCAGGGATTCGAACCCGCGACCTTTCAATCACGAGTCCAGCGCTCTAACCACTGAGCTATCCCCGCCCCTGAGGACTGAGGTATTACTAGGAACTGTATCTATAAGCAAGGGACAGTGTGGATTGGTCAGGAAAATTCACATCTCTATCAAACAAGATAAGATAACATAAGATATGATACGGTTTATTGTCCATGCTAAAATCATACACTGAAATTTGTCTCTTATCTGCATATCATGTAACATTAAACTATAATTAACATGCACACACATGCCCATGCACACACACACACAGCTACACGTGGACCCTGTCTGTGTCATAAAAAGCAAAATAGGTGAAAGGCACAGGTATTGTCAGAACACTTTTTATGGTAAAGAACTTTGAAAGCCATAAAGAGGGGCTTTCAGAACCTAACAACTTGCAAGCCCAAAGACTACATTACAAAATGGTGCCTGGTGTTGCCCATTGTCCAGTCCCACAAAACCGGCCAAGTAAAATATTACAAGAAGAAAGCAAAAATCAATAATTATTGTATAAAACAAAATTATTATTTTTTTAAAGCATAATTGACACTTGGCTTGGGTAAGCTTGGCACACACATACTTTGCATGTACGAGTGTTTATGCAATTGTTTTATAAGGCATTATAATTTATAGTATTCTTATTATTATATTACAGTACTGTATTACCTCATATATATATATTGTGCCTTTTGACTGATTGATAAGTTGATTGAAAAGGTACTGGCACACTTCATTCAAGGCAGAAAGTGATGACAAAGGCTGTTCAACATTGTTTATGTACAGTGCTAACAGGGAAAGGCGGAAAGTGATGACAACAGCTATTCGACACTGTTCACATACAGCCTATTAGCATCAGCACTCCTGTCCCCTTGTTCCTTCCATATTCTCCACTGGCAAAAGCTTATATTCTGTTACGCTGCAATGTGATTCAATGTTGTTGGTTTCTGTTCTGTGTGTGTGTGTGTGTGTGGGGAGGGGGGGGGGAGGGGGGGGCAAAGTATTGTTATATTGTCCTGTGCATATTTATCAATTGTTGATTTGGTGTGAGCATTGTTATCTTTTCTTTTTGTAGCAACACATTCTTTTATATATATGACTTAGTGCCAAAAGGTGTACATGCAAGGGGTTATGCACTTCAGTTAAAAATAAAACATTGTTAAAAATTGTTTTTATTTGAAATGTTGTATTATGTATGTGCATGAATGAATGAATATATAGTACAGATAATTTCAGCAACCAGGCTGTGATTGATTTCAAGATACGGTCATCACACACTAAAAAAAAAGCGCTGAAAAATTACCACCAAAAACGAACATCCATACACCAATTGATTTTCATCACTTTGCTTACAAACAAATCACAAGCACATGATTTGTACACAGATAACATCGTCTTATAGTTATACGGATAATATAATATGAACACTCACGATAGTTGTATTTTTGATCAATTGATCATAACTGTTTGCCCAGTATGTGTTGTGTTTCAACTGTTTGTCAGATGTGTTGTAATCTCGAACTGAAAACTTTGAACATCCAAAAAACGACAGCATCGCTTCGGAAATCACCAGAAACATTGTGTGTGTTCCAATCCATACATTTGCACTACACAGCAATACTCATGTTTTTTCTCAGCAAAGTTTTGCATGAAGTCTGAAGAATATTTCCCCGATCATTTGATACTGTTGTAACAGATGACGTCCCTACAAAATACCTAATTTTTTTAACAAAACAAACGAGAAAGCACTCTCATTTTATCGATAACATCCAGCACGCCACGTGACCTTTCCTGAATGACTTCATTCTCCCAGCCACATGGTGCATCTTTGTTCAAAAACATTGAAAGGTGTGTTGTAGTATCCTTCAGTGGTCTGACGTATGCACAACAATCTGATGTAGAACATACGCTGTGCGCTTTTTCAGGAGTTTATTGAGAATATTTTCAAGTTTTCCACCAATTTGGGTGTGTGAAATGAAAGTACTGTGAAAAGTGCATCTTCCCACGTCAAAGACTTGAAAACCGTTTTTTTATACTTAGCCGAGTACAGCGTGAAGAATTTTATTTACGACAAGGCAATATGTTGTAAATCTTACGTGCAACTGTTGATTCAGGATGTGTACTTAATTTAACCAAAAACTTGTCAGTTATAAGTGTATGCTTTTTGTAGACTGTTTAGTGGTGTTGGAAGAATATTTTCTTAACTGAGTGAGTGCGATGAAGTTCCAGATTTTTTTCTTGAAGTACTTTTCATCCCGAAAGTTATGTCAGGCGTCATGTTTGCCACACAACTGTTGTTGTAACGTGTCATGAGCCCAGCAGATGTTAGTAATACTAAAAGCGTTTCTGAGAACTGAGTACTTATTTGTGTAGAGGTCATGGTGTGTAGGTTTGACATGTTTGTACTGAGCATATCAGTACTGGGACAGTTGCTGGAAATTGGTTTAATAATTTCAGATTCATAACACTTCAAATTCATTGACATGACCAGAGTATGCAGAACTGAGCGTACTCCTGAGCCAAGTGGTACAGCAAGGAGGAAAACATCAAACACACAGTTGCAGACGGTACAGAGAGAGGCTGACTGCAGAGAATCCACACCTCAAAGAAAATTATGGGGGTTCTGGACTTAATTGTTAATGTAAATTATCTTGACAAAATCAGGTCATTCTAATCTGTTTTTGTTAGACAGAATGTTTTCTATGCTAAAAATGTTATTTTGTTTTAATACCGATGTTAAACAGAATTTTCTTTCATTTACTTTTTATGACTTGTGATTAAATGCAAACTGAGAAAAAATCTTCTGTGTTTTTGTATGCACTTGTATGGCTGATAACAGTCTGTTGCACGAAAAGGTGTGTTATTTGTTACATAAAAAATGCTGAGTTATGGGTTTATGTCACCCATCACATATTACAACAATCAATATGTCACAATCATGTGTTAAATTATACGAGTGTACAAAATTTGGCACAAACATAGTAGGGCAGATGTGCACTAATAGTGTGACTTGATTTTGTGCATACTTGTGCAAAACTGAAGACACAATGAACTATGCAAGTTGTAATATCTGATGTACAACATGCAGCCTTTTATGACCTTTGTCAGCAAATATCTCCAAAAGTGCACAAGTTTTTATCTTTTGCTTTTAAGAACTCTTTCCTAGCACTGTGCACATTCTAAAAACACAGCTAGTTTCAATGTATCATCAACTTTATTTTCTACCCCCTTTGTCCCGTTTTCATGCACACCTTTTGGCATTAAGTCATATATATATATATGTATACAGTGAAACTCTGTTATAGTGAGAGCGGACGGCCCAGGCACATTTTCTTGCTATTGCCAAGTTCTCGTTATTCCCAAATGACGAATTTACCAAGGGAAACAAAGGGAAATAATCTTGGCGCTGGCACTGTCAATGTGTTCATAATTAATCAATAGTGTCCCTTCATTCTGCTAAATTGATGCGTGTAGGGGTGTCCACAGGGTAACCGACTTTGAAAAATTTCCAGTTCGAGTCTCCAAGGATGAAGCCTTTCATTGTTTTTCTTTGTTACCGGCCACCACGAGATGTGCCCTACCGGGAACTTGATGACGAGGTGGGGGTGGGGCGAGTGGCAAGAACTTTTGTGACCAGGAAGGATAGAAAATCTCTCGTTATTACCGAGATGATTATCCACTAACTCTCGTTAAACCCAATGGTTTATTCTCAAAGATTAAGAAGGATAAAAAACGGGGATTTAAAAATGTCTCATTACTACAGTGTTCTCGTTATTACAGTTGTTGTTATTAATGGACTCCACTGTATATATATATATATATATCTCTGATTGGGTATACCCGATTATTTATTATTTGGGTGAGTGAGAGAGAGTGCATGTGTGTGTGCTAGCTCGCATAGGTGTGAGTGTATTTGTGAACTGATCAAATCATCACTGTTCATGTTGTGGAGGCAACTTTTTCAGTATTTTCATGTAATGCTTGGTTATTGCTGTAAGATGCAGCTGCATGAGTAGTGCTAATGCTATACATTTATATTATACACATTTATATTATACGCATGTTTATACTTCTGTCCATTTTTGGTGGTGTCACTGTGTTAAGATGTAGCTATGCCAAGGCGGCCGCCATCAGTAAACTTAATAGTTTGTAAGAAGGCCTGTTGGTCTGCATGACTGTTGTCATTTAATAATAATAATAATGTACTCTTTTATGTGCTATTTCTCCAAATTGGGAGCACATAGCCCACCACAAAGTTCAAAACAAACTTCTGTGAGCACACACACACACACACACACACACACACACACACACACACACACACACACACACACACATGGTTTGGAGGAGGTCAATACACACAGAAGAAGTGTAAAACTCTTTGCTCCAGTGTGATGGTAATCTGAACAAGTTCAAAAGTGTTGTGAGTAAAAGTGAAATCAGACTTGACAGTGAGGTGAGCAGAGAGGCTGGTCCTGAAGATGACAGCAATTCTACCCCCATGGGAGTTTACCTGGTTTAAAAGGGGCAGGGGCAGAGGTGTAGGCCTTGGGTTTGGGGGCGGTGGCAGGTGGGATGCGCTGGTAATCTGCCCCACCTCCCAGGTCTCGCACATGCATCTGAGCAAAGTCCCTGTCCAGGTTTTGGTAATTAGACATTGTGATGTTTGCAGCTAGTATCCAGTTCCTTCACACTTGTTTAACCTGAAAATAAAATATGCACAAACTCTTTAATTTCAATGTTCCAAATGCAGGGATAATGAGAAAGTAAAGTCTATGATCCAAGAAACTGGCAGAAAAATAAAAAGTCAAGCTCAGCAAAAACCATGAACACATGTGCAATAAAAGTGATTTCACACACAAAGCTCTCACGTCACATGTGATCAGATTCTTCACAGAATCATGGGCAACACATTTCAGGATTCTTATTAAATATATATACATAAACAAAAGGCACAAGGTGGGGTTCAACTTCACAGTTGTTTAATGAGTATTCTTTTCTACTATTATAATTTTATTACTATTACATTATTATTGTTATACTAGTATACACCAAGTGATAACACTAACCAACATACTAAGCAATCAAACGTAGTGATCAAAATAGGTGTTTAAGACTAGGCGATAAAACTAAGTGTTAGACTAGGTGTTTAACTGCTTACAATTCTTTCCCTTGAATTTCGATCACCGGTGATCAATGGACAAACATGCCATTTTAGCAGTTTAAAAAAATGAACCTAGTATTTTTCTGCGAGAAATACATCAAGGAAACTCAGTCTGTGCAGTTTGTGTGCAAAACGACATCATTTAGATTGTTTTTCAATGACAATTACGCAACGCAAATGCATCATTTTCCATTTTGCCGCCATTTTTGATTTTGTTTGAGTTCAGTGTACACAATGCAAGCGTATATTTGGCGAAAATGAGTTCTGGTGAGTCTTCAGACAGTGAAATGCCATATGATAGTTCAGATGAGGAGGTCTGGGAGGAAGAGGAGGTGAGCAAAGATGATGACAGTGACGGCAGACCTGGATTTTTAGATCCAACTCGACAGGCACCTGGCCTTCATGTGGTGTAAGTACTTTGTTTACACTCATCTCTCAGTGAAATCATGACATTTCTTCATGTTCTCATCAAAAACTACAACATTATAGTACTGGAACTGACATTTATGTTTGCTGCTTCGGTTTTCAAGCCTGAACAGTATGACCTGAAATATTTCACCTGTGAAATTTACAGAAACAAGTGGATTGACCTTTGAACCTTGTTCTATAGTCCATCAGTCAAACATAGCTTGTGCTCGTGACAGTTAGGTTAGTGACTTAGATTTATCTGCCATATTACACTCTCAGTTTCCTTCTTTTATAAAACAAGAATGCCATTGCACAAGTGTTTTTGCATTTCAATTTTTACTTTGTTACACTTACAGAGACCAAGGCTACAACACGCAGGACTCAGGGACAAGGAACCCCCTGCCCCCCTTCCGCCCTGCTTGTCCACCTGGTGTCTACATCGAGGACTGCAAGACCCGTGCTGACACTGGCAAGTTTCTGCGTCCCGTGGACTTTTTAAAACTGTTTTTTACCCCTTGCCTGATAGGCATATTGTGTATTTACACAAATGATTATGCAAATACTGTGGGGCCCCAGAAACCTTCCCTCTACCAGTCATGGAGTAACACCTACCCTGAAGAGTTTTATCATTTTATTGGTCTTTTGATGTACATGAGTACAGTTCATAGTATATAACACTTTGCGCAAAAACAAGTAAATGGTGGAAAACTCTTTTACCACTTTCTTGATATTGCACGTGTGAATGCATTTATTTTGTTTGAAGATTTCAGAAAGAAGCATGCAGATATACCAGAACTATAAAGACTGACAGATATGGACAGCTAGACTTTACAACAGACTTATTAGGCAGCTTGCAGATCGTGATGTACATGTTGATGTTCCTCTTGTTTAAAAAAACATGTGTGTTCACAACGCATTCTATTATCCCTGTTATGACCAAGGAAAGAAAGAAAAAGAAAAAATGTTACAAAGAGAAACAGAAAGAGCAGGTAGATGTGTAAAACTTGGCTTGTTTGATGGGGAAATGGTTCTTGTTCAATAATAATCAGCTTCTGATGAACTATGACTGATATCCTGATTTTTTTGTTCATTATGAAAGACAAATGAGTGAATGTGCGTGGCAATTTATATTTTTCTAGATTTCTTTCTGGGTTAGGGAGGGAGATGTTCTGTCTATGCAGTGGAGGAACAAAAAAAAATTTTCATTCCTGTCTTTGATGCATCATGCAAACAGGTTCGGTTTTGCTCATAGAAGATCCAAAGTCAACGGACAGTACAGAACATTAAATGTTAGACAACCAAAACTTGTGAAAGATTATAATGCATACATGGGAGGGGTAGACAAAAGTGATCAGCTGATAAACAAATAGAACACTTAGCGTAAAACAAATAAATGGTGGAAAACTCTTTTACCACTTTCTTGACATTGCAAATGTGAATGCATTTATTTTGTTTGAAGATTTCAGAAAGAAGAATGCAGATATACCAGAGCTACAAAGACCTGACAGATATGGACAGCTAGACTTTATAACAGACTTGATTAGGCAGCTTGCAGATCTTGATGTACATGCCAATGTTCCTCTTCTTTCAAAAAAAATGTGTGTTCACAACGCATTCTATTATCCCTGTTACAACCACGGAAAGAAAAAATTGTAAAAAGTGTTACAAAGAGAAACAGAAAGAGCAGAAAACAAATGTATGGGTTGTGAGACTTACCTCTGTTTTCAGAGTGATAGAAACTGTCTGCTCAGTTTTCATGAGTGTTAGTGTAATTCACTGTAATGTGTGTGTGTATGTTGCGTTCCATTTTCAATGGTTGCCAGGCTTGAACATTATGAAATCTGTGATTCCAGGGATTGTGAAAGCATGTCAGTGTTATAACAAATGTAATATCTATTGCATATTGCCTTGTGCTGTTGAGCATTGGTGAAGTGATGCTTAATGTCCTCAGATGTCAGTTGACATATTAGGGACAAGTTGTGACCAATGCCGAAGCACGGTTCAATAAATCTTTACGTCCACGGAAACCAGAAGGCTCGTTAGGATGGACAGCCCAGGACGTCCACCTCGACTCTCACACAGCTCCTGAACTATGAGTGTTGAGCATTAGCCTTATTACTGCCTTTATAGGTGATGTTTTCATGTGGTTTGGTGAAATTGATTTTGGTAAGCTTCCATTTCTGGAGCATAAAATCTATAAATATTGACTTACATATGTGAAACTTGGCTTGTTTGATGGGGCAATGGTTCTTGTTCAATAATAATCAGCTGCTGTTGAACTAGGGCCGATATCCTGATTTTTTTGTTCATTATGAAAGACAAATGAGTGAAATGCATGGCAATTTCTATTTTTAGTAACAAAATCAAAGTCACATGACAACATATCAAATAACGCAATTTATAAAACAAAACTTGAATTTAAAAGCCCATCCATTTCTGCACATTTTGATATATTACAAACGCATTTTTATCCTTAGGTATAACTTATTTGAGCACTTGAAAAACATTCATGGAGAATACGTACAAAAGTGTCAAAATCACAAGAACTGTTGGGACTAGGTGTTTAAGACTAGGCAATAAAACCAAGACTAGGAAATAAAACTAAGCGTTAGACTAGTTCTTTAAGACTAGGCAAAAATTGGTAAAACCCCTGTGTATGGGACAAGGGTTTCTTTTTCAAATTAATTGTTGTTTTGAAGAGAAAAAAATAAACTGACTGGCTGTGGCGGTTAGCTAATTTATTTCCTGACCCACAGCTGATCCCTGACATAAAACTTTGACCTCAGAAAATGATGACGTCACATCAGTGATGACACAATGTATGCGTACTACTTACTTACATTAATAAATACTAATGCTGCCATGCTGGCGTGTTCAGGCCCACATCACAATCAGCTGCTACTCTATTCTGCTATCATATGCTATGAATCCCCCTCACTCACAGTTCACACCCACAAAACACCCAACAACATACACAACTGGTGCTCAAAACAGCCAGTCACACACACACACATCTGCGTGTGTGTGTGTGTGTGTGTGTTGTTTAAATTACTATCTTCAGGCTGACTTGGTCTGCTGTAAAAGTCTACTTCTTATTCTGGCTTTACATCAGTTTCACTTAAGCATTTACAACATCACAAATGTAAAGAGTCTGCACTTTTATTTACTAACCCTTACCCAACAAAAAAACAAAGGAAAAAAACCAAGAAAAAAAAAAGCCACAACAGTCTTCTTTCTTCCTTCCTTAGATGCCCACAATCATGTTGATGATTATTCTGGCGCTTTAGGTGGTGTTCGCACAGTCTACATTTCAGCTCTGGCCACAAGTCTTTAAAATTAAATTGTTACACTGTCTCAAGTTCATTCTCTCTCTCTCTAAAAAAACAACAACAAAAAACAAACTAGTTGACTGTTCAGTGGGAGGCACGTGACACATAAGTGTCAACAGTCATCGCCTCTACTGCATCAATGGAGAGTAAGTTCCAGTCCATGATGGCACGGGGTAAAAGGAACTGCCTTGGTACTGTGTTCCTTTATGGCGCTGGAGCTAATCTTCAGACTGCACCACAGAAAACCAAGCGTCCTGTTAGTCTTGTTTACCACACTGTTAATGTGGTTGTCCCAGTCCGTATCTTGCTGTATGAGAGTCAAGGGTGTGGCCGTGCTGCTCATATTAGCAGCCGAGTGGACTCCTACTCCTGGTGATTGACAGGGACACACATTTGGCAGGGTGGAATAACATGTCCCAGCTCTCTTCCCATTCCATAAGGTGATGGAGGTCTTGCTGAAGCTGGACCTGGTCTGTGCCACTGTATACCACTCTGAATACTGCAGTGTCATCTGCAAACAACCTTGACAGGGCTGTCAGCTTCTCTGGCAAGCCATTAATGTAGGCCAGGAAGAGACAGAGGCCAAGAACAGACCCTTGAGGTACTCCTGATCTGACTCTGGCATAGGAGGAACAGGAACCGTTGACAACAACTGCTTGGTGCCAATCACTGAGGAAGTTGGCAATCCATGTGATGGTGGAGCCCCTGATGCTTTAGCACTGGAGCTTGTGGACAAACAGGCTGTGGTTCACCCAGTTGAATGCCTTCGCAAAATCCAGGATTATGATGTCAGTCTGCCTTCCACCCTCCAGATTGGTCATCAGTTCTTCCACAAACTCCAGGAGTTGGGTTTCACATAAATGCCCCCTGTGAAAGCCGTGCTGATTGTTACTGAGGATGCAGTGGGTCTCAAAGTGCTGCATGGAGCTGACCATGATGTGCTCCTTGAGCTTGTATATGATATATGTAAGGGAGATTGTCCTGTAGTTAGCAAGGTTGTACTGCTCACCTTTCTTGAATATGGGTGTAACATATATATGGGTTCTTCTTCAGTGCTGGTCCTAGTTAGGGGGAATCAGAGGTCAAAACTGAAATAGCTTGAAGCTTATCCCAATTAGGCTTGTTGTGTTCCACATACATCCTATTTTAAGGCACAATTAAAAGAAAAGCAGTTAGGACCCCGACTGCAAGTTAGGGCGGCTTGGAACATGTCCCAGTGGAGAGCATAATGCATGTTTTGGTGTGACATAAAAGTATCATTATGTAATATTTAGAACAAGAACCTTATTATTTCATAGAAAGGTTTTGAATAACAATCATTAGGCATAACTAAGTGCAATTTTTAAGAGGGTTCATCCACTTGAGAGTAGAACAGCCTACCCGCAAAACTGTGACACTGAAACATGTGTGACATGGAAAGAAAAGTTTTTCCTTCAAGATCAAACAAACACCGTGGATCATGAACAAGTATTTATTCTTGTTAGTTTTTGATGCTGTGGACATATTCTAAAGTAATATTGGAACACTTCCTCAACTTCGGATGTTCTTTGAACTGTAATGCATGTTTCACATGACATGTAACGCATGTTTCACATGACATTCAATAATCACTCAGGTTGGAAACTGTTAAAAGCATGTAGAAAATGTATTTTTTCAGAGTATTTGTACACATTACATGTATGTAAGCATTTGTTTTGAGTTTTACAAGGTGTTTTTTTAGTTTGACAAGTTTTGCTTATGTGAAGATGAAAAAAAGGAAGAAAAAAAAGAAGTGATGAGCAGTATGTTTACATGAATTGACTGAAACTTGACAACTTCAAGCAAAGTTTATTCTGCAAAAAAACCAAGCTGCATTTGACACCGGTCTGTAGTGGTTTAGTTTTGCAAGCTGATCAGCAGGCACCCAAGGGATGTCATCAGTTGCAGGGAATGTGAAGCTGCTCTGATTTTCACGCAGGAACTTTATTTGCACTTCTCCAGATGAAGCCTTGTAGTCTAGAACCTAGATTTAACAGAGCCAACAAGTGAAATCACAGTACAAGTTGCAGTCCACAACACATCACATTCAGAGAGAGCAATCAAAGTTGGAGGAAATGGAAAAACAAGATGTAGTAAACTAGTACATATATAGTTAATAGTATGCTGCCTCAGACCCCTGTCTTTTTCATAAATGCTAATGCACCCCCACCCCCCACCCCCACCACAGGAACCAAACAAAACAAAAAACATGAATAAGAAAAAACAAACAAAAAACGCAAGTAGTAGTACAGTTCTACTCAGTATATTAATATTATTAATATCATGTTGAATTCTTTCCAGCTTAATTAGTAAAATTTACTAAAAATGAACAGAACAAAAACAAAAAACCTTTGCAAGCACACCATGTCACTACTGAAACTGGACAGAAGAAACAACAATAAAAATTCCAAACAAAAACTCTGCAAGCACACCACGTCAAGTTAGTATCGTTTCTAGTCCAATAGAAGATGGCAAATATAAATCAAAAGAATCTCAGTTACATCATCATTAATACTATAGCACAGTCTCAGTTTCACACAGAAATCAAAACAAAGTAGGGAAGATTTGTTCAACGCACGTTCTGCAGCACAATGATACGATGCACGTTTTGTGTGACGGAATCAACTTCCGTCCGGTTCCATGTCACCAGAAACGAACGTTATGTTTTGACCAATTCTTCTCTCCTTGTTCATGGACTGAGAAATAATTTGAAATGACAGAAACCATTACTAAACATGTTTGTTTTTGATCCTGCATATGCCCACTTTTGGGTAATTGTGGTTCCTAACCATGAAATAATGATTCGGCAAGAGACCTATGTTTCATGTGATGAAACGGAGATAAGCCTGCAAGAGGGTGCATCGAACACATTGAACACTGTATTTATAAATAAAGAGTGCTACTGTATAAAATACTTGTCTGAAATGATCAAGTAACTGTAACTGCTTGGAATTTCACCTACCTGCGTCATTGGTAGCCTCCAAATTGGCTAAAATCGTGTACTAGCAGACAATGATGACAGCCCAGCGATGCATGTTTCTCCTGTGTCAGAGCGTGACGTGCAGTGGTAAAAGTGCCCATTCACAAATTCCATGTGTATCATGTGACACAATGTCATCAATGTGTGTGTAGATGCCCATGGTACATTTGAAAATCACGGTTAGAACTCTGCAAGTTCTCTCAACACTCAGGGGCTAATGCCGTCCGGTCCTCCTGCTTTGTATGGGTTGAGATCCTCCATAAGCTTCCTCACTCCTTGCTCTTATATCTTGATATCATCAATTGTGGGTATGCCTCTGTCAGCCATTCCAGGCTTCAGCTCAAACTCTTCTGCTTCTTTCTTGAGAGGGGCAACGCAAGTGTTTGATGACTTCTGATGTTTAATATATGACCAGTATCGTTTGTTCTTGCCTGCTTGGTCTGGTTTGTCCTCTCCAGTCCACTCCCCCTCCCTCCAAACAACAACAACAAACAAACACTGCCTGATCGTATCCAATGTCCTTTGACTTGGCAGGCACTTTGCACAACAGAGCCAAACTGTTGTAAACACTCAAAACACACAAAAATACAGGCTTGTATTGTTGCAAGCAGCATTCACCATATAGATCTAACCTGCCACCGAGCCAGCGCTTGTAATCTTCCACTTACCTCGGCCTCGGGGATGGGCGGCGGGATGGGGAGGGGTGTCAAGGCAGGTAAACACACTAGCAGAACTTCTAAGCTAGCAACCCCTACTCCACAGGTGCCAACTAACAACAGATGCAGCCTCACGCACACTACGTCATGCGCGTGTTTTTTCTGTTCTGATACAGCGGGCCTCTGAGGTGACTCACGGACTTGGCAATCTGTGAACTTTCACTTTTCCCCTCTTTGGGCCGACCTAAAATTGGATGGGCATACTAGAACTGTACACGAGTTCCCCATAGCGACAGAGTGTAAAGAAAGGATCTGAGGCTGTTTAACTGGTATCTTTTGTTTAATGGCGGCAGTCTACTTGTTCTTTGACGTGTCATTCGCACGGCATTTCTCTTTTGTACGCAAGTTTAATGAAAATTTTAAAAGCATAATTAATTTGCTCATTGATTGCTGTAAGTACCGAAGCAGACAGCCAATGTTTTAGACAGAAGCTAGATGTTTTATTTTTTATTTTTAAATTATGCAGGCTAAGATAAAGTCATTTAGTTCTGCAAGACGTATATCATCAACGAAAATGTCCGCCACAAGCTGATAAATACATGTCATCAGACTTACCTGTATCTCTTTGCACAAGATAAAACGCGAGCGCGGTTTCTTTCGTATGAGCGGACAACCAAAACACTCCAGCAAATACTCTGAATTCCTAAAATGGGCAGTCACCACTACAGCCATACGTAATTTCCGGGTTCCTGAAAAAACACTGGATATGCACATGGATGACTTAAAATGAAAGTCTTACACAATTAAAGTATATCTGCAACTATAATCTCTTAAGTTTATTCATGATTTATTCACAGAAATTAGAGCTAGGACTGGTATTTTACACAATAAAATATTAATATTCATTAATAAACTCTACATTCGAACCATTCTCTATTTCCAAACCATATTTTTTCTGAGTTAGCTGGGGTCAGTCTGCATCCGGGGTCATTCCACTTGCGTCGGCTGCTACTCTGGGCGTGTACTGATAGGACCGAAGGGAAGTTCGTCACAATACAAAGTTGCTATTGTTATTACTTAGCATGCGTGTTAAGTTGGTGTCTAGGCAGTCACAGCAAGAGAAGAAACATGCAAGGACGAAAGCTAAGCACGAAACAAGATTGCCATAGACTGACGTGCTTTTCGGTGGGGCTGGAGGAAGGGGCCGGTGTCGGGGGTTCGCGGCGGGGGAAGCCGCAACGGTAGGCCCGGGGGCAGGACGAGAAAGAGGCGGGAAATGCAGGGGCGAGACACGTAAGACGGCAGAGTGATTGGTAATCGTCCGTGTCGTGACGTGTCCAGCCAACAGATGAGGATGAAGTGATGCTTAATGTCCTCAGATGTCAGTTGACATATTCGGGACAAGCTGTGACCAACGTCGAAGCATGGTTCAATATAGCTTTACGTCCACGGAAACCAGAAGGCTAGTTAGGACGGACAGCCCAGGACGGCCACCTCGACTCTCACACAGCTCCTGAACTATGCCAGCCGACAGATGGTCGCAAGCACTTTAGTATGATACCTCCAAGCACAGCGGCAGATACCACTCCGACCAAACCACCTGATCCGTCTAAAATGTGAACTTAATCCGTAAAGTAACCTTTACGTTCCGAAGACTGGTCTCCTTGGATTTTACCGACTGTCACTGCGAGGAGTGAGCATGGGACTGTTGGGACTTGAAAGAGGAAGGGGGGGGGGGGGGGGGGGGGGGTCTGTAACAACATCCTTGGGCAGGCTGTTACACTCGAAGAATGAATTGTTAGAGTTGAAGGAATTTGGCTTCCTGGCAGTAGGGCATCAAGTTTCTCAAACAGACCCGGCTTGATACTGTTGTCAGTTTTGTTGGATGGCACATTGTGTGTTTTGTTTTTGCAGAAACTACACCACCTCTGTGTCAGGCCTTCCTCTTCGCTCTTCTTTTTAGGTCAGAACTGAAAATCCACCTCTGCTTCTGCCCCCTGATTTGTTGTTTCTTCCTGTTTCTATCACCCCATGCATGTATTTGTGGTGTGTGGGAGTGTGCAGGCGTGTGTGTGTGTGTGGGGGGGGGGGGGGGGGGGGACACCCACACCTGTGCAATGGTAGATAAGCATGTGCTCCTGTGTTTGTGTGTGATGAAATGTGTGCATCTGTTGGCCTTTGTAACTGTGTAAACGCCCTGGCTCCTACAGTTGTGGTACCACCATAAATATTGTTATTAGCTCCCTCAACACTGACACTGCACTTAGGACACTATCATTTCCACATTTTTTTAATTGTTACAATTAAAAAATGTCAGAAACTGACACCTAGATGACTTACCAAATGGATCTGATTTGCCCATAGCCAAATGAACTATCAAATGCTAACTTTTTAACATCCCATCTAGAGTACCTATTTATTTTATTTTTATATCCTTGAACTTTAAAAAAATATATATCAATTAAAAAAAAATGTCACAAGACTGGATCTGTCAGCTGACCTCCAGTTGGTTTAAAAAAATGGTTGTCCAAGTCTTGGCAGGCTGTGGCTTTTCAGTTGTCATCATTTATGGCTAAGTACTCCTAGTCAGAGGATCTAAAACCATGGATGTAACATTATAATCCAAGACATGATACTTGTTTAAACTGGATTAAAAGGCAGTTTTAGGGTAGTAGGCAATGATGAATTCACATTGTCAATAATTTTCCATTTCATTTCAGATAAAAGTTGTATGTGTATGTATGCTCTCATATGTGTTTATTGTGTGTATGTGTTTGTGTTGTGTGAGTGTGTGACTGTTACACTCTCCAATATGCAGAATGAAAAACAAAATTACCAACGCTCTAAGCAGTGTTTAATTTTAGTACCTGACTTGGCTTTACATTGATTTTTGGATACTTTTTTCTGTGAAAACTTTTGTGGGTAGAACCTATTACAACCACAGTCCATCTTGTGGACATAGACAAGCTGCTGGCAGGGGTGGACTCCTGTCACACACAAAAATCTTGCAGCCTTCAGGGGCACTACTATGTTGTGTCCAGTTAGTGGTTCGCTTCTGGACTTCAAGAATCTTAATACTCCTGAGGTACATCTGAGTACTTGTAGAACCTGGTGCAAGGCTTCACCCTGGCTACTGATTTTACCATTTTGATCAGTATAAACAATCACTGAGACCTTTCATCAGGTATTTTGTGTATGTGTATGTGCTTGATCATATTCTTCCTCTGTGCAAATGAGTTTGTGTGTGTGTGCGTGCAGGATCATATTCTTCCTCTGTGTAGCGGTGTGTGTGCGTGTGTGCACAGGGTCACATTCTTTGTGTGTGTGTGATCATATTCTGAGCACAGGGTCATATTCTTCCTGAAAGTTGCTTTCACCCTGGTTTTGAATAAGGCAGCAATGATTTGTGAACTAGATCTCTTCCAAGTGGTTAGATAGAACCTTCAGTGTTCCTCACAACTTCAAAAATGAAAATCCTTTAGTACCTCAGTATGCTGGGTGTATTCGTATGCATGGTACATAGCAAGTATGCAGGGTGCCTCGGTATGCAGGTGTTCTAGTGTCCTTGTTGCCATTTTGCAGTCAGCTAATAGATGAATAAAATATGATACATTTTACCTTAGTTGCACAAGAACCTATTGAGCTTAAATGTTGAAGACTGAGAAAATGCTAAAACTGAAACAATTATGCAAACAGTTTCACATCTAACACTTCATTGACCTTGAAATTAGGCCAATGTCAACAATACTGGTATGAATGAGTAAACTTAAATGGAGCTAAACATCGTTCTAAGTCTGAATAAATCTTAATTAAATGGTCTGGAAACCATGTGGTCTTAATCATCATGACAGGTTTGAACAATCAAGCCTCAAAAAAATACCACTGTTAAGGGTTTTGCTGGGCTGTGTTGAATACACACTGAAGTAACCAAAAGAGCTATTCCAGATTACTTTATTATCTCATCAGTGGGATCTTGAATGGAGCAAGTGCAAAAATGAAGTAGTAATCAAAGAAAATTTGGCTGGGTTGGCTGTAAATGTATCTGGATGAGACAACTTCCATTTTGACCTTTGTAACACAACTGTGACCTTGAAGCAACTGGGTGAAAGCTCAACAGAGGGTTATTGTGCAAACTTGAATAACTTGCTTGAGTATGTTTCAGAAAGATTCTTTTTTCACCTGTCAGGGACTCAGTTGTTTAACATTTCTGCCATCCAAAATAACAAGGAAACCACCTTGTATGCTTGGGTTAAACTAGTCAACTATCTGTCTCCTCTTCTTCTCCAAATTGCAGGATTCCATGACCTTTCTAGACCTAGATTTGCTATTTCAAATTCCTGTACTTTTTCACGTTTCTGGGGCCTGTGTGGCAGACCCCCATTAATATGATAATATGCACACCGAAGGTACAAATGTTCTGCAATTTGCACAAATGGAGACAACAAAACTTTTCTTCCAGTTAACCCATTGAAAAAGAGTGTCAAAAACAAAAGAAGTCCATCTTCAAAAGTTTGCATGATTTTACTGTCCATAATACACAAGTGTTTTCTTTGTTATAAAATACCTTCGCACATGGTAACACCATCATTATCACATTGTGGGTCAGTTGTCACACCAGTGAACTGGGTTGATGTAAAACTGACCTCAAAAGTGAGATAAAAACCAGTCACGAAATAACATGGGGGGGGGGGGGGGGGGGGGACGGGTGCGTTGAAAAAAAATGAGTAAAACAAAGTATAAAGAAGACAATAAAAATGGGGGCTAACACCACTGCCTTGATGCAGACTTGTTCAGGTAGTGACAGTATCACATTATTTACTGGTGCCCCCCCCCCCCTTCCCCCCCAAGGATTTCAGAGTCTATTGATAGATAGTACCTGCTCAGAAAGTAGGTGGTAGTTAAAGGGGACCTGATGGCAGGAAGCATCGCAGGCCCTTTGGATAGAAACACATAAAAGGTTCAAAAGAATGCTTATTTATTACGACACGGACACAATCTGCAAGAATGCTTTAGAACGCTAGCAGTCATTCTTGTTTCTGATTTATTTATTTTTAAATTTCCTTTAGATAAAAATGAAGAGAGAAAATGGACACAGCAATTTTTCACTAAATTTCTAGCCCTGTTTGCTAAAAATTGACATTTGAAAGTTGCAAAAATGTGACTGCAAGTGCTGTCATTTTGTGTCCAGCAGTCTGCATCAGTGAAGCCATGAACAGGGCCAGCATGTGTGGCAAAAGTGTGAAACACACAAAGGGTCAACCTTTTTCTGTTCTTTACTGGTAAAGAGTGAGCCAACATGGCTGTGCCCCTGGGAGCTCAAATTCCAAGCAAAAAGTACTTCTTTTGTATCAATATTGATTGATCAACCAAATGAGGCCTTCTGATGGAATATTTTCACTTTTTGTTTGTTTACAGGCCAGCTTGCCTCTTTTCCTCTGGTCCTCTTTAAGTTATTGCCCAGTCACCAGTGATTGTCATAACTCCAGTGAAACACAATCCACCCTGCACTGTTTATGTCACCTAGGCACTGTATTGCAAGAGAAGGAAAGTGTGACGTTGAATGAACTGGGATTGGGAAGCAGACAGAAGAAAAGCAAGATTTCCAGGCATTTGGCGAAGCATGCAAGGTTCAGGATTTAGAAGAGAGCCAAACTCCAGGATTTAGAAGAGAGAACCATCGATAGCCCTGCAATCTCAGCAGAGGGGAACTCCATGTCTGCGTCCATGGTTGCTACTGCTGATCTTCAGAGACAAGTGAGCATGAAATAGATGTAACAAACAATTAAGCCTAATGATGTGCTCATAAATGACTAAGAAACAAATGGATAATGTGGGTAAAACCAGTCCATTTCATTGCGAAACAAAATTATAATTTTTCAGTGAAATGTTCTTCAGCCACAGGGCTGCTTCCTCAACCAAATTTTGAGGTTTTTGATTATAACAGTGAATGATGAAGCTAAATACAAATGGAAAACATACACTAATGCAATCCCATCAGGACAAATCAGCCTCTTGAGGGTGTTTCTCTTAAAGGGCCTTGCTTGTCATCATGCAGCTGAGGAAATGACTCCATCATGTTTATCCAGTCAACCATGAAGATCATATCAGTCAAACCCCTCTTGAGGGTATTCCTCTTTAAAGGGCCCAGAAAGGCAGTTTTCTGGTGCAAAGGAACATTGAAAACCGACCCAATTATGAAAGTCTTGTACATAACATGACCTTTAAATCTAATAAAATGTCACTACCATGAAAGTAAATATGTTTACAAAGGAAGAAATGCCGATCAGGCCAAATTTCATCTGCTTGTTTTAATCTCAAAATACATGCGAGATCCGTGACATAGGTCTCTGATGTCACAAATGGGCGCTATGGCGAATGAGGCACGTTTTCACCATCAATCAGTCCACAACGAAAATGCCAAGCAAATGTGCGGCCATGGGATGCACAGAGCTGCAGACCAAAAGGTCATTGTTTTCCTTTCATTGGGAAAATGCAGATGAAAAGAGAAATGCAAAATGGCTGCCCTCATCAGGCAAAATAACAAGCAGGTACAAAAGGGCCAATAAGCCAGAGATAAAAAATAAAGATGCATGGTGGAAAAGAAGAGGAAAAGAGAGAAAAAACAAAAACACTTTCTGAAAAGAAAGAGGAGGCAAGAAATGTCAGTGAGCAATGGGACAAAACCAAAACACGTAATCCGTGTACATGATACAATCCATTCAGCCGACAACAACACGGCAGGGCAACAGACGCTCACAAACTACCCCACACAAAGAAAGCATGAGCAGTCTCAGTAAACATCGAGATGTTAAACATCACTCATACATTGTAAATGAACGATATAACTTAAAAAACAAAAGGGCAAGCCAAGAGAAAAAAAAGTGAATAGCAAGAACCGGCAACTAGCCCAACCCCAAACCCTAACCCAGGGAGGCCACAAACTAATGAACTAGAACGAACAAACCTTTTTCAATCTTGACATATGATGAAACAAACAAGGCTAAACTGGGAAAAGAAAATACCCAATAAAAGGCATGTTCCCTGATGAGGTCTAGCCTGTTGTGAAAGCTAGAGTAAACACAACGAAAAAGATTGAAATGCCATGCACCTAACAAGGCTCAAGAAAGATGAAAAAACAAGGGGGAAATAAACACAGGCCCAACTACTGAAAAGGAGCTTCATCCCTGGAGATTCAAACTGGATATTTTTCCAAGTCCGTTGCTCTGTACACTCACTCAGACCCAACTTCCACGTTTGGTTGCTTGACTGTTTGTGAAGTCGCTGCCTGACCATAGACCTTTAGCTTAAAATAGCTCTCACGGACTGTCGCATTCAAAATGGTGCTGGTTTTGAAACATTCAGCTGACTGTATATTCCGATCTTTTCGCAAACAAAATAAACGCATTACAACCTAATCGAAGCCCTGAAAAAGTTTTAAACAAGTAATAGACTTTTTTCTCTTCCAACATTAGTACAGACCTATATGTTGTTCTGAAACGATTCGGAGTGATTTTGTACCCCAAAACTGCCTTTCTAGGCCCTTTAAGGGCCACGCTTGTCATCACACAGCAGAAGAAGTGACTCCACCACGCTTACCCAGTCAACCATGAAGGTCATATCAGACAAACCCAGGGTGTTTCTCTTAAAGGGCCTTACTTGTCATCACACAACTGAGGGAATGACTCAACCATGTTTACCCAGTCAACTGTGAAGGTTATATCAGCCAAACCACAAGTGAAGTATGATTCACTGTTCATGTTATGTCAGTTTGTTGAAAGAAAAATTGGGCAGGAGGGGCAGGCTGAATGAACCACAAAGGCAGGAATTAGACAGCTAGAACTCTGGTGGCAGGTGAAGCATTCAGAGCTCTATTCTCGCCTACTCCAGGCATTAAGGCTATAGTCTGACCTACTTCAGGCTCACACGCGGCAACCTTCGATAGTTCTGGATTTGCAGAGGGGACATTTAAATTAACTTCTGGTTGGCAGTACCTCACCATGGGTGAGAGGGAAGTGTCACACAAAAATTGTCCATCAAAAGGAACAAACAAAAGGTACAATTCACTGATGTGGTAAATTCACACAAACAAAAGGTGCAATTCACTGTCATGGTCGATTCATTCACAAAACTTGCCAACTTCACCACAAACACATGCCCTTTTTTTCAGTTGATCACCTGTTTTGGCAAATATGATGTCTAGCACTTATCACATTCCAGTTGATCAGTTTTACAACAAACTGGTAATTTAGGCCACACGTGAGTTCCAATGACAGCTGCCTAAACTTTTCCTGCCAAACTGAAGGAAAAGAAAAAGCTGAACACCAGAATCTAACAGGTAAAAAAAATCCTAGCTCAAAACACTCAAAGTTTAAAAGGTGGGTAATGGGCAAAGGGGGTACATGCCACCACCCATTTTAATGCAGAATCACTTTGTAGGTGACAGTGTAGCATAAAGTATCAGTGGTGTAGTCCTCCTCCCACCCCCATGTAAAGTGGCTAATAGCAGGCCAACAGAATGTCTCCTTAACAGAAAGTCATCTCAAAAGAAATACATGGAAAGAGTACAGGCTACTGTTATTTTGATCAATTTGTCCCAAGTGTAAATTCATTTAAAGGTGTTTATTTTAAGGGGGTCTAACCAATATAAAAGAACACTAGCAACAACAAAGATGCCCCCCCCCCCCCATGGAACAACAGGGTAAAAATCGACAACAACGAAATTAATGCACACAAAAAATGAGAAAAAAGGGTAAAACGACAACAAAATTTTAAGTCTGGCTTTCAGAACATGTCCAATTTTTTCTGGACAATCCAGCCAATGTCTACCTTCTCCCAAATTATTCTTACTATTCCATCAATGTCCACATTCACCCAAATCTGTTCAACTAAGGGTTTCCATGCAAGTTTTTGAGCATGATGGTATGCCTCAATAGTTTTAGTCCACAAAATCACAGACAGCCACCAATATTTACTGTTTACTTTTGTCCTAGATTCTGTAGTGGCAACGCAGCACTTCTTTGCAAGTCCAGCTTGCCAGCTACAATCATGGAGCCATGCACCTAGGCTTCCAAGAAACATGTTCCAGCCAGTAGGAGGAAGAGCTCTACTTGTCTTAAAGGTCAAATCCCGGCCGTGACCTAGCTTACTATGGCTGTATCAACACAAGTATGTACTCAGCGTCTACATTCAGTGGCCACAGTTAGCTTAAAACTGTCAGCACAGGGGAAACATTTTGTGCCGGAGTAAAGTATTTCATACTTCTATGCTGATGCTGTTTCCTTCCAAGAACACCCTAGCAACAGGTAAAGCTGATATGCTGGTTTTAAGAACTTTGATTTCCTGTTGACAGTTCATGAAAAGCTTGACTTCAAGCAGGAACTTTAAGCAGATGGAAAGGACTTTGTCATCCTTTAAAGGACAAGTCCAAGGTTAGGGGTGATTTTTGACACGATTTCCGTTAAAGCTCGCTGAGAACAATGATGTAGGTGAAACTGTGACCTGAGGGTTATAAATGCATGAAAAAAGGCATTTTCTGTCGTACCGCAAGTGTTGCTATGACGCCCAAATCACATGACCATATGCCTACTACGTCACTCTGGGGAGTTGCTGCAAAATGGCCAACTCGAGCTCTGAAGACGAAACTGATACTTTGCCCAAGAGACCCACAAGGATACAGCCGTATGAGTTTGAGCCTGTCAGGCAGGATTTTGAAAGAGTACCAGAACAATGTGTCAGCTTCGAAGCAAACCCCATGCGGTATTCCATGGGGTTTGCAAAATCGCACTCACTGAAGTGCTCACGACACAAATGGGAGTGATGTGGCGCAGAAAGAAAGTCAGCTCATTTGAACTGTATAAATTTAATCCACTTTCGCCTCACTGCAAATTGATTGTGCGGGAGCTTGTGCATTGTTATACCTGGGGTCGTCTGCGAATTGTTACAGTTCAAGGCAACACAGTAGGCCGGCATAGTTAACTTTTCTGTCGGCAAAACAGTAGGCCGGTATAGTTAACTTTTCTGTCGACCACATGTATACACGATTTACTGAAGAATCTAAGATGGCAACTGCACTGACTCCCCAGACTGATGTCACTTCCGGGAAAGTCATGTGACTGATGGAGAACCCAAGACTGTAGTCTTGGCCAGCCTACAGAAAATGAAATAATTTTTTTATTTCATTAAATCTGAAACTAGTGACTCATTTGTCAATCATTTCAATGGTCATTTTGCATACTTAAAAACCTTGGACTTTTACTTTAAGAAGATGGAAAGAAGGAACAAACAAAAAAGTTGATACACTTTCAGCACAGACTGGTATCCAAATCAAACACAGCACGCCCTAAGCATGCCTCACTTTGAGGAGTCAAAATTAAAGTTGGCCGCGATGCGAGGCCGGCGTTTTTTCCCGCTTCCAGTGGACCCCTGCTCTTTGGCTGCTGATTTTCCCAATGCACTTTCACTTTCTTTGCTCTTGGGTGCTAGTTCTTGTTCACTTGCAAGGTGAGAACCACTTTTGCTAGCAGAATTGTCTGTAACACTTCTAACATCTTGTGAATGATTATTTACAGAGTCATCCAAGCAGGAAGCTGAGGACTTGCTGCTCAACTTTGCTCCTTTGCTGGGGGCAGAGCCTGATTCCGGCAGACTCTGTCCCTCACTTTTGCTGGGGGCAGAGCCCAGTTTTAGTGGACTATGTCCCTCACTTGTGCTGTGGGTGGAGTGTGATCCCAGTGGACTTTTTTTGTTGCTCATGCCGGGGGCATGGCCTGATCCTGATGGACTCTGTCCCTCATTCATGCTGGGGGTGGAGCCTGATTCCGGCGGACTCTGTCCCTCACTCATGCTGGCTGCTTTGGTGGGTGGCTGTTTTTCGGGCGTTTCCTCTTTTCTCCTCTGTTTGCGAGTGACCTTCAGGACAGAATGTGTCACGGTCACAATGATGCAATCAGATGAATGTTTTATTGTGCAATCCTCCATCACAATGCACACACAAGAAAGTATATACAATGTTGTTGAACTGAACTGTCTGGAGTCTTGCATTAACACAAAAATAATAAAACTGAACCAAACATTTTTTTTTTCCCCAGAAGAGAGAGAGAGAAAAGGGGTGAGTGGAGATATGTATTTCAAAACTTTCCAATTTTCAAAGCATGGGGAAAGTATCTAGCAAATGTGAATACACTACTCTTTCCTTCATGAACTTTACATCTGGGGCTTATTGCTTATTCATTTATTATTTACCACATGCATCGTTAACCCCTGTGGACAATTCAGCTGCTTTACTTGGGTAAGGCTACAACAACTGCAAAAGCAGTGCTGTCAAGTCCTACCACTGTAATTATGCAGCATAGTTTAGCGACTACCAATTGTGATGCCATGGGGATTATGTACTAATTTTGCGAAGACAGCTGCTAAAATCAACAAGTTTTGATACAAAGTATGACAAGCCAACCAGCAAACAAAAAATCCTTTGGCAGCACTGACAATTAATTCACTTTGACAAAACAACAGAATTCTTTGGTAGTGCTGACATTTAATTCACTTTAACAAAACAAAACAACAACAGAATTCTTTGGTGGCGCTGACATTTAATTCACTTTAACAAAACAACCACAGCAGCAAAAAATACACAACAAAAAACACAGAAGCAGACAAACTCCTTTGGTACACAATGCTACCATTTGCAAAGACAGGACAATTCAAGCAGGCAGGCAGGCAGCCCTAACATGTCTCCCAAGTCCAGCTCCATACCTGCATGGGCACAAAAGCTTCTGTCGCAGACCTCAATAGCACAGGACCCTCCCTCCCAGTCTCAGACTCTCGCCCAGCTGCCGTCTCTCTGCTGGGGGCGACTTCATGGACTACGGGATGCCTAGGCTCTGAAGGACATCCACCTGGATTGGCTGGTCCTGGGTGAGCTGCCTGGCTCTGACTGGTTGGCCCAGGATGAACTGGCTGGCTCTGATTGGCTGACCACTGTGAGGCTTGGCAGTGAGCAGCTCTGGCAGCAGGTGAAAGCTGGCCAAGGGACCCTCTGATGGGGAGAGAAGGGGGTGGTTGAGAGAGGAGGGGCTGGCGGCTGCGTTGACCAGGGGGAACAAGAAGACCTGGAGGAGGCTGGCTGAACATAACTGGAGCAAATCCTGCAACGAAACAAACCCGTGAAGGATCCTCATTACTTCAGGACTTCTCACAAGCATGCTGAAGTGTGAAGGATGGTTAGGTAATAGTTTTCTTTAAAGTCCAGTCAAGTACATAGGCCATGTTGAGGTGACATACAGTGTGACAACATCAACCAGGGAATACAGCCAGGGATGCCATCTAAAGACAATTACAGTTGATCCTTCACACAAACAAAAAGAAAACGCTGAGGCTGTTTGCATTTAAAACTAAAAACCCAATTTCCATGAAGGTTTTCCCATGTGACTAAATGGCAAAGTGTCTGAAAAAACCCCAACCCCCCCCCCCCCCCCCTCCCCCAGCTGAAATGACGCTGAGAGTTCTGGCAATTCTACCAAAAGAGGAAGGGAGTGACTGCACCAAAACAAACCCGTAATTAGAAGACACTAACAGGGAAAGGCTAAAGACTGAAGAGGAGAAAGGTCAAGCTTTACTTGGGCGATTCATACAACAGTGAAATCAAAACAACCTTGATGACAGGAAGTATACTGAGTGATCTCAACAGCACACTTGCACAAAGTGGCACCAATGGTAAAATCACAAAGAAGCGGGGGGGGATACAGCACCTGGCCTGGATAAAGTTCAATCCTTGGATAACAAGAACCTAACAGATGAAGAAGACAGTGCTGAGTTGTACACTATCTACCAAGAAAGCTTCAACAAGACAGCTTCTTGAAATCTATCCCCAAACCAGGGAAAGACCACCACAGACTGAATAGATACCGCATTGTCACAATGCAGAACACTGTTGGAAAGCACTGTTGCCAGGAAACTCACAAGAAACTTGAGGACAGGGAGATACTCCCAGCAAATCAGGGAAGTTCAGACCAGGAAAATGCAGCTACATCTACATATGATGTATTATATGAGGATTCTAAAAGAAGAAACAGCGACTGCAGTAATAAGTCTCGAGTCCAGTTCAAGCTGCTGATGGACCTGCTCATGCAATATAGAGTTGGCCTAACACTGACATGGTGGGTTGCAGGAGCACTCCTGGAAAGAACAGTGGTTATGCAGCTTGGAAACTGTAACTCACAATGGGCCAACCACAAGGATCATCGCTTTTGCTGATCCTCTACAATGCATACACCAAGGGCCTGACAGATCTTAACCAAGATGGGCACACTCAGCCCTGCTCCCAAGCCGAGCCAAGCCAAGTGCAGCTCATGCCTGTCCCAGGACACAAGTGTAAAAGCAATGTCCTGCACTCAGCCTAAGCTCTGCACAGACATTTTCGCTAGCATGCATGGCTCTGACTTGAGTCTGCTTGGTCTGGGCAGAGAACAAACAGGCAGAAAATGGACTCATCCATCCGAGGGTTTGCAAGGGGCTGAAGGCAGAGAGCAAAGAGGCAGAAAATGGACTCACCCATCAAGGGGTTTGCCACGGGGCTGAAGGCAGAGTTGGAGGAAAAGAGCCTCTGTCGAGGACGAAGCAGCCCCATTCCAGGCCCTGGCACCTGCATCCACGGGACGCCCCGCTGACCAGGGAATCGTGCTGACTGTGCCTGCTTCTGAACATCACACACTGAGGTGTTAGGGTCAGGGAAAACACCTAGAGACATTGGAACTGTAACACATACACACATACCGACGCATAAACATGCAACTGGCAACCTCCCTTACATGCATGCATACAGGCATGAGTGCACAAACACACACATATGCACACTGAAATGTGATCCCATGCTAAGACAAAGAAGTACAGAGCACCAATTTTATTCATAATACCACTGGCTGCAGCTTAACTTCCATGTTTCAAAGTGACTAAAATACAAACTTTCATGTTTCAAAGTGACTAAAGTACCACTCAGCCAAGATGAAAAGGGGCTCGTGTGAACTGTAGCATTGATAACTGATATCTGCAACCTCCCTTACACTCCAAGTCTACAGACAGATCATGACTAATGTACATGGGGACTGCTTAAAGGTGTGTGTATGTGTGTGTGAGAGAAAGACAGACACGGGGTGGGAGAGAAAGAAACAAGAACAAAAGACCAGTGCAATGTCCACTTTTAGCCCCCGTCAGTTCATGTTCCTCAAATGGTGTGTGTGTGTGAGAGAGTGTGTGTGAATGTGTGTGTATACGAGAAAGAGTGAGTGTGTGTGTACAAACTGAACTTGAAATGTGCACTATGTTGGCATATCCATTTATCAGTTCATTCTACACACACACACAAGCACATTCTTATGCTATTTGAGGACCATGAACCAATGGAGCTAAAAGTGAACACACACACACACAAGCGCATTCTTATGCTATTTGAGGACCATGAACCAATGGAGCTAAAAGTGCACACACACACACACACACACACACACACACACACACACACACACACACACACACACACACACACACAAGTGCATTCCTTTGCTATTTGAGGACCATAAACCAATGGAGCTGAAAGTGGACACACGCACGCACGCACGCACGCACACACACACACACACACACACACAAGCACATTCTTATGCTATTTGAGGACCATGAACCAATGGAGCTAAAAGAGGACATCGCCAGAACAGATGTTTGGATGGAAAAGAGTTGAGGGAAAAGAAAACAACTCACCAGACACAACATGGCCATACTGGCAGCACTTTCTGCTGCCTCCTCTCGGCTGGGTGACATGGAGCCCTCAAAGCGGGCACCTCCAGGTAAGGTCACCAGGCTGATGAAGCCCTTCTGTCAGCAGACAATCAATGGAGGAAAACGGTTAACATCAAACAGACTGACAAGTACGGGTGAAGTACCCCACCCCAGTCTGTCAAACAGGAATAACACGCCCAACAAAACTGGCACAAAGTTAACTGCCAGCATTCTAAAACACAACACTGCCAGCATTCTAAAACACAATCAAAAGGTTCAAAAGAATGCTGATCTTAATCAGACAATAAACAAAAACTGTTTTGTGTTTGTCTAATTAAAATAAGCTTTTTTTTTTCAACCTTTTGTGTGTTTTGCCATTTCTATAAAACAAGACCAAAACTCAGAAAAGGTCAAAAAGAATGCTTATAAATTTAGATCAGACAATAAAAAAACACGATTTGTTTTGTACTGTCTGATTAAAATAAGTGCTTTTTCAATCTTTTGTACATTTTGCTGCTGAGAAAAATAACATGGCTGTGATCAGTGCATTCTATGAACACTGCTACACTATTCTAACACTGTACAAGATGCTGAACCAATCTGCAATGCTATGGTTCATACATGTGGATCAAATGAAAGCAACAGTCATTATTTGTAAAAAGTGAATTTGACGATGGTTGCACCACAGTACAAAAACAAAACAAAAAGAAGAAAAAAAGAAAAAGAAAAAAGCTTGTCCTACAAACTGATAGTGAAACATTCTAAATATGTTGACCTTTGGCTTTGACTACCCTCTTTCAGACAAGCAAAGGAGGAAAAATAACACAAAGCCAGTCTACTCTTCATCATTTTTCAGACTTGCACTGCTCAGTCTGATCCTCATACACACCTGCCTAGTTAGGTCACACTTAATGGACACACACTCACACCTGTCTAAGACAGTTGTTCTGTAATACTTGATCAAACAACCAATACACACACATGTCAAGAATGACGGTCAAGTCATATCTGATCAGTCTGAGCCAGATACACATGTTTAAAGTATGGTATTTTAGCTGTACATCACCTGACCCCCAACCAATACACACACGTCAAGGATGAAGGTCAAGTCATATCTGATCAGTCTGAGCCAGATACACATGTTTAAAGTATGGTATTTTAGCTGTACATCACCTGACCCCCCCCCCCCCCCCCCCCCCCCATCTGTTGAGAATGGCGGTTCAAAATCATGTTTGATCTGTCTGACCCACACACATTTGCTGATAATGGCAGTTCAAAGTCATATTCAAACAGTCTGACCCCCACACACACTTGTTCAGAATGGCAGTCCAAAGTCACATTGATCAGTCTGACCCACATGAACCAACCTGTCTAGGGTGGTACGTATATCCTACTTGACCAGTGTGATTTAAGACGCCCACCTGTCGAGGATGGTAGTTAAAGTCGTACTTGGGCATCACCTGTCCAGCAGCCTGACAAAGTGCTGCCAAATCATCCACTGGACTTCTGTCAACAGCACCACCACCAACAAAGCATCATACACTGATTCTGCAGTCATTTGATTATTTACTGTTCTTCAACAAAGTCACTAAAGCATATTTGTGCCAGTTCAAATGACACCATTTACAGGTACTAGACAAAAAAGGGGTTGGGGGAACTACAGACAATACATACATGTATATATGCACACACACACACACACACACACACACACACACACACACACACACACACACACACACACACACACACACACACAAATGAACACACACATAGAGAGTGAGGATGCTCGATACTGGGTTTAGCTGGGGTATAACTATAAGTATTGTGAAAAGAGTCACAGTTTTAGCTTTGTTTCAAAAGACAAAGAAAGACCAGCGACAAGCAGGGAACAGTCTGAAAATGACAGTGCTGACCTGGCTTTGCCTACCCCTGGTGCCCCTGGGGTGCTGAGAAGGGGGGGAGGGGGCAGCAGGGGGGGAGGCACTGCCTGGGAGTGATGAACTTGTGGCTGCTGCTGTTGCTGCAGCTGCTGCTGCTGATCGAGCTTCTGTTGTCCTTGCTGCATGGGGGCAGACTGGTGTGGTGTTGGCTGCACCTCCCCTGCAGCAGTCTCAGCCATAGAGGAGGATAAAGGTGCTTGTTTCACTCCTGAAGGCAAACACAGTTGTTTGTGCTGCAGTTAGTGCAGTACAAGATTGTTCACTCTGTTCACCCCTTTGTTAGTGAAGTACAAGATTGTGCATCATGCTCACCCTTCTGTTAGAGCAGTACAAGACTGTTCATCTTGTTTACCCCTCCAGCCATTGCACTAGACATTGTGTATGTGACATCTATAAGGTGGTGAAAGTGGTTCATGGAAACCAGTCAATCACTGTAAATGGTCAGATACACAGCTGTCTGTACTAATACTGGGCTTTACTAACAAAACACCCTGCCCCCTTCCTTGTCCCCAGCAGGCACTTACAACTCTGTACTCAGATTAAACTGAATAACAATACTGCTCTTCCCAACCCTTTGTTGTGGGTGGGCAATTTGTTGCCTGTCTTTAGTCACTGTTTGTGGGTTTGTGTGGGTGTGTAAGTGTGTGTGTGTGTGTGTAAGTGTGTGTGTGGTTGTTGTTGGGTGTGTGTGCATGTGTATGTGTGCAATTGTTTGGCAAGGGGAGTGGAGGTTTTGTGTTGCACAAATAATGACTTGGAGCACATACTTAGCCTGCAGATTCATCCAGACAGATGTCAGATTTTCCACTGCAATTAAAAAATCACTTCCACCTTCTGTTCCCATTACAATGACATGTATATCAAGTAGCAAACATGTTCTACAGAACTAAAATGGTATGTTGTTCAGGTAAACAAAAATGTTTGGTGACAAAATAACACCAAGCAACATGGGTCAGCTCACCTTCAAACAGTTCTTGGATGGAGACCTGTTTGCCATAGGATTTTTTGTTGACTAGCTCATTGCTTGGGGCCTCCTCCACTCCAATCTTCAGCATCTGCTTCAGGGCTGCGCTGCCATCCTGCATACAAAAACACACTGAGACACTAATGTTGACACAATCCTCCCTCCCTGCCACCCTCTCCCTAACACACACCAGTCTAACAACCAAACAGCTCCAACACTGCCCCACCCGTAACACATCCTCCAACACTGCCCCACCCTCAACACAACACATCCTTCAACACTGCCACACCCACAACACATTCTTCAACACTGCCCCACCCACAACCCAACACATCCTTCAACACTGCCCCACCCACAACACATCCTTCAACACTGCCCCACCCACAACATAACACATCCTTCAACACTGCCCCACCCACAACACAACACACATCCTTCAACACTGCCCCACCCACAATACAACACATCCTTCAGCACTGCCCCATCCACAACACAGTCTTCAGCACTGCCCTGCCCACAACACTGCCCAGCCCACAACACTGTACCTGCCCACAAGATGAAGTTGGACTTTGTCTGGGTGATAGGGATTCAGGTTTAGGTAGCATGACCAGAGAAATTTGAGAGCTGGAGCACCAGTCTCCAGCATGTGCTTCACAGCTGCACCGCCATCGTGTAATCTGACAAAAAACTTTCATCGCCTGGCATGGGACTGTCAACATGCGCATGTCTCTAGTTTTTTTTTTTATATCTCCATTCTCCATCAAAAGACCCAAAACACCCTGAGCCCATCACCCAGAGACCAAGGAGAGGAATGGAGAAAGAACACAGCTGCCTGAACCTGGCTCCAAACCTGCTTCCTGACCTCAAGTCCAGCATTTTTAGCCACATGGCTGCTACCCCCTCCCTTCTCCTTTGCCAGGCAAGTGTTTTCCAACTTTCCTCCCATGGCAAAACATTGTTGCACTATCCAGCACTCACTTCCACAGATGGCTGTGGTGCTGCCCCCTGACTAGATGCTCCCTGATTGGACGGAGAAGCAGACTTGGTCGCAACCTGGAGGGCAGCAAACAGAGCGGTGAATTCATTTAAAGGTGCTGCAGGGTCTGCTGAGATTGATGCTGCTTTCTGTGCCTGGTCAGACAAAGCCAGCACCGGCTGGGACGGACCTTTTAACTGCGCCTCTCTGTCCTTGGTGGCTTTCTCAAATAGAGCCAGCATGGTGGGGTTTTCCTGGCTGCAGGAAGACTGGCCTGCTTCTACCTTGGGCTGACTGCGATTGGAATTCCTGATGACCCTCACTTTCACATTCTTCACTTCCCGCTCCTGGGATGCCGACTTTGTGGGTGGGAGTTCCATCCTCGGTCTCTCAGACCGGTTGCCCGTCTGCCCTGAGGGGCCTGCCTCAGTCAGATCCACCAAGATTCCTGTTGGTGGGTTGTCACGGTGACCAACATCCATCAAGTCTCTGGATGGCAGTGCAATCTTCCCCAGCTTCTCAGCAGCTGACTGGAGAGAGGTGCCATCACCGGCCGGGGATTGAGAGCCAGTAGAATCCTTCCTGCTGCCAGTGCTAGGCTGCGGAGGCTTGCTCGCCAAGGTGCCACCAGTTGGGTTGGACTGCAGAAGTTGGTTCCAGATGCTGGTAAAATCGTTGTCCGCCATGGGCATCATGGGCTGGAAACAACACACAGATGTACTGGGGTGGGCAACATTTTTGAAACAACATCATGGGCTGGAAACAACACACAGATGTACTGAGGTTGGCAACATTTCTGTAACATCATCGGCTGGAAACAACACACAGATGTACTGAGGTGGGGAACATTTCTGTAACAATCCCTGTACTGCAGAAAGATAAACATACTGCTGCACAGGTATGTATACACAGCAGAAAATCACTTTTAAGGCCACCTTACAAATCAAGCAAAATTTGTCTCAAAAGAGAGGCCTTTTCAGGGGTACAGTTACATAAAATGTGCAGGGAAAGGCCAAAAAAAGGCCGCTGGCCATTATACTTTAACTATTCATTTCCCATCAGATGATACGAAACAATGATCTGATACACATACTCAGTGTGATATGTTATACGTATTCAGCGTGATCTATGTACTCAGTGTGATCTGATATATGTACTCAGTGTGATCTGATATACATACTCAGTGAGTTAAACAAGAGTGTGGACACCAACTTACACAAAATCCCCTCCCAGCCTGGCAATACACTCACCTGTTTAGCTGGGGGAGGCCCTCTCACAGCTTTGGGGGGCGTGGTTGCTGCCATCTTGGGAGTGACGAACTGGGGCTGGGTCTGGGTGTGGGACCCGTAGCTGTTGTACGTGGGTCTCTGCTCCTGGAGAATCATCAACATCATAATGGAAATTTGGAAAGCATTTACCCTGCCACTCAAAGCACTAATCAATACACACATAATAAAGTATATACATGTATGCACATCATGATAAAGATTAATATCAGCTGAACATAGAGCTAAGATATGCACATGTTCACACAGTTAGACAATATTGTTCAAACATGAATGACTATATGTAACACCACTGCACTCATTGACACAGACTAATATGGGTGAAGGACAGTGTTGGTCAGTTGAAAATCTTTTTCTTTTCAAAAATCTTTTCTTCAGTCCCACTGCCCTGAGATGTGTGTGTGTGTGTGTGTGTGTGTGTGTGTGTGTGTGTGTGTGTGTGTGTGTGTGTGTGTGTGTGTGTGTGTGTGTGTGTGTGTGTGTACATGTGTGCATGCATGTGTGTATGTGTGTGTGCCTTTGAATCATTGTTGTCAGTCTGCATATTATTAAAGATTATTTGCAAATACTTTGGGCCAGTACAGGTTAGGTGTTCGAAGTACCCATTATTATTATTATCACGTATTTGGAGAAGAGCAAGACTCCTACATTGCTGAGATCAGGTTTCTATTACCCTCCACCCACACTTACACATCCACCCATCAAATGAACCACCCACACCCACCCACTGACAGAACCACCCACTTGCAGAGCCACCCACCAACAGACCCACCCACTAACAGAACCACCCATACCCACTGACAGAACCACCCACTAACAGACTAACACACCAACAGAACCACCCACACCCACCCACTGACAGAACCACTCACTGCCACCCACCAACAGAACCACCCACCCCCATCCACTGACATAACCAGCAAGACACTGACCTGTCTGGGAGCCATCACATCACGCCTCCCAGGCCCCTGTCTCTGTCCTTCCTGCCTCAGCAGTGCAGAATAGGAACCCTGGCCTTGACCTTGCCTCGTCAGCGCCACATAGGACCCCTGACCCCAACCCTGACCCTGTCTGTTGCCATGGTGACTATAGGCAGGCATCTGTTGTTGTTGTTGTTGTTGTTGCTGCTGCTGCCAGGCACTGCGGGGTGGTGTGGCTGCTGCCTGCTGGTGATGATGTCCGTGCTTGCGCATCTCTCCATAGGTCAGGTTGAGCATGGCAACAGCAGGCACTCTGTAGCCACGTTTTGAGGAACACCTGCAGGTGAAAAAGAAAGAAAGAATAAAAACAATGGCGGGTATTCTACAGGTACACTGAGTGTATGAACAAATAATGGCATGCACAGTGAAACCCCTCTCTTTGGGTCACCCAAAGAAATCAAGCAGCCTTACTACAGAGGGGTGGTCCATGTTCAGAGTATAATTTACATGGAAATAGGAAAGAAAAGGTTTTAGGGAAAGTGGTCTCTCCTAAGGGTGGTCTTTTATCAGGGTTGGTCTTTCATCAAGGTGGTCTTCCATCAGTGGTCTTTTATCAGGGTGGTCTTTCATCAAGGTGGTCTCTCACTAGGGTTGGTTGTTCATCAGGGTGGTATGTCATCAGTGGGGTCTTTTACCAAGGTGGTCTCTAATCAGGGTGGTCTTTATCTGGGGCTCCACAGCCCATGCATCGTGTACACAGAAACAAACAACATTCAAAACAAAAGAAAACAACAGCAACAGAAAGGGTCAGAAAAGGAGCAAATGAAAAGAGAAAACTTCCAACACCTAACCAACACACGAACCTCAGAGCAATTCCACCCACAAACTCCTCATCAAAGATGACATCATACAGAGTGTCACTGGGGCTCTCTCCTGGGTGGATTCCCACCACTGTTCCACGTCGCCCGAAAGGCACAGAGTAGCCCATTTTGACCACCACCACACGGTCCAGGATCTCAAAGGTGGTGCCAGGGTCTGGCTCCAGTGTGCCCTGGTTTGGCAGGGGCTGAAAGAGAAGCGAATGCAGATCAACATCAAATGATGGCAGCACATCGCTATACTGTGTCCCAACAAAAATGTGTTCACTCTCAATCTGTTGTGTTTCAAGTAATGAGATCAAAACAGGTGATGGCTGAACACAAAGAAGTGATCATTGTTGTTGCCTTGTTTCTCTGCTGGAACTAGTCCCTTCCGGGGTCGTTGTGAGAATTTGTGTGTGTAGAAGTTTTCTTGCTGATTTCATGTCTGAGCTGGTCAAGAATGCTCTACTCATACATTTACACCAGCCCTTGAGTTCATGAGAGTTGGTGCAGAGTGCCTCTGCTAATGACATCAACAAGCTGTTTGCGTACTCACCCTGAACAAGAGATGTGGTTTGACCTGCATCTTCACTCTCTTTGGCTTCTTCTTGTTCAGTTCCTGCACAAGCAACACAGGCACATCATCTTCACCTCTCAACTCTTTCAGTCATACACTTCCCCTCTTACACAAGCACAGCACACACTCACCCACCCATACACAAAGTGAAATCCCTGTCTGACAATGTAAACATCACATTCATTTTTTTTTAAACCAAATTAAAACTAGAAAGAAAAAACATGTGGGACATGAAACAATTGACAAAAAACTTTTCATTTGTCATCTGAAAAAGGAGCCTACCCCAAAAATAGAGCTCACATGGGGGGCTCAAACAAATTCCCAATTTCCTAATCCATGGCTGCAGCAAGCCTTCCTACCTGCGGCCACTCAGGTAAATTAGTGAAACAGCAGGATTTGGCTCTGACGCTTCAATTCTCACTGACAATCAGTGTATTTAATCATAATAATGCATATCCATACAGTGCCCAATTCTTAGCACTATATATATATGATTAGTGCCAAAAGGTGCGTGTCATGGGGGGGGGGGGGGGTTGACTACCAATAAAATCTTTTTTGAACACTTTGTCTTGTTGTTGCTTTGTGTGTGCATTCATAATTAGTCAATATCACAGTGGAAACAATATGAGTTCCAAATCTGGAGCTAGTGGCGCAATATTTATTTTTGAAAGTGAAAAGTGCCATGGAATTTGACCCCAGAAAATGGAAACGCTCACGGTGAATGCTTTCAATCATGTACATGACGAATCAAAACATTACCTCAGTCACCAATTTGTACAGAGGAGATATCACTTTACACAGTGCATATAAAATTGATTATCACTAAGTTTTGTTTTTGGAGTTAGAGACTCTGAAATGTCCCTTGATCGAATGTTACACGTGTTAAAATGTTTCATGACCAGCATCCACAGACAGCCTTGTGAAGACCTGACTTTCTCTTTCGCTGAAACTTTACCCCAGCCACTGACACTGTGGTGCCAATGCTTTATTTTAGTGCCAAATGTATTGGTAGTTTTTAAAATATATTTTGCCATTCTTCATAATACTGTTGCAAGAAATAACGTTCAACATTGTATCAGATTAAACAAGCAAAAGGAAAAAAAAGAAGTTTTCACGCATTTGCACTACATCCAGGTAGTCATGTTAAACATTCGGGTTGTTTGCTTTGAGCACATAGCGAAAAGGAAGAAATGTTGTGACAAGCAAAAGGTGTGTGGTTATATTTTTGAAGACCATAAAAGGCGTAATGTTTGACATAATTAAACGTTCATCAGATATTTAGTCAAATCTTACGGTTTTACGATGATATTTATATTGGTATATGCCAAATCTTTTAAAAGTATCAGAATGTAAGCATACAATGCAAGTTTTTGTTATGCTGTCAATCTGAAGTTTGTTCAGATGCTTTCGTAAATTTGTTTTTGCTGAGTTTCTTGCAACATGGGTGTGTGTTGAAATCGTAATGTACGACAGCAGAATGGTTATAAGCAGTATATTCTGATCACATTCTTTACATTTTTGGCTTGCACTTAACACAATTTGTCTTATTTACAAACTACATCTACAAACAAGATCACCATACTTGGTAGACGATTTCAATTTCCAGAAGCTAAAGTTGTAGTTATGTGTTGAAATTTACAATTACAACATGAGCTGTGGAAAGAATAACGTTTGACATGATGATATTGACCATGCCTGTCTGCCTTCCAGAGTTCTAAAAATGGAAGGTGCAGATCTTTTATTAGCATTATTCATTAGGCTATGATTTTTCAGTAATATTTATCACAATTGTTTTATTTTTTATTAATTCATTCAGTTTTATTAATTCATTCAACTATTTTTGTCCTAGGCACCTGAATCAACATGACCAAGAAACGCATGGATGACAGGTTGCATGTGTCTCCTGTGACAACCAAAAGCAGCGAAAGTTGGCTACATATTGTCTGTTACAAAACACTTGTTTGTTAAATAAAAAGTATTGCTTCTTTTGTTATGCAAAACAAAGTACCAAGTTGTGTCATTAACATTATGTCATCCATTACCACAAAGTTAGACATGCTATTTTGTGTAACACAGCAAAATCTATTCACATGGGAATAGTTATGTGTCTTATACTTTACAGTAATAAAAACTTCTATTAATTTATCATTTTCATTAAGAAACAATCAACATTGTACATCTTGTTGAAATAGTAATGTCTGACATATTTGTTAACCATTTGTTGTTTGTCTCAAGAAAGCTTAAATTTGAAGAATAAAAAAAAAATCATCAAATCTTCCTTGTCACATATTGTTCTGTTGAAGAATAACTGTTCATGTTATAAAATTTGTTGCATTTTATTCATTTAAAAATGTTCAAGATTGGCTGTGTTAAACGTTATCCATTCCTTGGCTGTGTGTTAAATGTTATCCATTGCAACAACTCATGCATAGCATTCTATTCTGTGTGACACACAACAACAACAGTTCATTTGGTAATATTCATGTGGATCACATCTTGTAAGTTCAGCTGGTATTTTGCAGTTAGCTGCAAGTTTAGCAGCACAGTTATATGGGCTTGTTGTTATGTGGAATGTCCAACATATTGTCACATACCACATTGCAGGTCAAATTTCTCAGGAATGAAGAGCAGCACTGACTTCTCTATTCACTGGTGGATGACTTCACATGTGTTCATCAGAAAATGCATTACTCACTCACATCCCGTCAACTTTATTTTCTAGTACCTCTGTCCTCTTTTCTTGCACGCCTTTTGGCATATAGTCATATACTGTGACAGAACATCCACTATGAGCACACCAATTAAAAACAAACAAACAAGCCCCACAAAGGTCACCCAGCTGTCACCAAGAGAGAGACTGCTCCACCCACTGATGTACAGAAAGGTTTGATAAGGGTGGCAGTACCTGCGTTTGCCACACACTGTTGTTCTCTTGTACCTTCAGTGAGATAGAGTTTACAGCAAGGAAATTATTTGGAACTGTCACATAAAACTCTCACCTGTGCATGCTAACTGGCTAACTGCAATCTGTCACTCAAAGCCCAGCCAAACAGTAATAGCTACACAATGACACTCACACAACCTGAACCCACACACACGCACTCAGGTAACTATGCAAAATGGCTAAGCTGAGCTCTGACACTTGCAAACACACAAGTTGACACAACTGCTCTCTTACCACCACTTCTTCCACAGCACGCTCAATGGCAAGAATTGTAGCATCTCCGACAATGTCTGCACCTGACTTCATTGATTGGAGTTTTGAGCAAGGCAACTGCTCCAGATACTGCAGTGTCTCCTTCAGCGTCTTCCTGCTGAAAGACAGAATATGCCATCGAAAAACAGGCAGAGCTCAGGAGCACCAAGCCATGTGGAAGTCAAGGAGTTATCCTGGGCTCTCTATCCCTAATACTCCTTATGGTCACTGTGAAAAACAGGACAAGTTCAAGGCGATCTAGGTACTGCAATGTTTCCTTCAGTGTTTTCAGCAATGATTTAGGTACTGCAATGTTTCCTTCAGTGTTTTCAGCAATGATTTAGGTACTGCAACATTTTCTTCAGTGTTTTCAGCAATGATTTAGTGTTTTCCTGCTAAAAGACAAAGTCTGCAGTTGTTGTTGATGTAGCATTCCACAGCTGAACACTCTGGGGGTCACCTGGTATGTCTATACACTTATACAACTGTACAATGACAAATGCACTTTGTAGGTTGAGAATATTGCATATGTGACCATTTTGTACTAGTCTATTACACAGCCACATGGGCAGCCACACACCATCTTCAGAGGAGAAGTACACCACTGAAATAGATGAAAAGTTACTAAAAACATGAGACGTGACACTCAACACAACAACTGCTTCAAGGACTGCAAGGTTCCCTTCAGTGTCGTCCTGCTTCACTGCACATCCATTTTCCATGTGCATTTGTCTGTGCAATGACTACAAGACTGATTTGACTACAAGCTTTTGTCTGTGGAACAACATGCACACACACACACACACACCTGTATAGACCACACACGCACACATGCACACCTGTATACACCACACACACATACAAACACACCTGTATACACCACACACACACACATGCACACCTGTATACTCCCCCCCCCCCCCCCCCACACCCCTGTATACACCGCAAACATACACACATGCATACCTATATCAGACCTCTTTACCCCCTAAATGCACAAATGTAGTTTGGGTAGTTAAATGTGTCGTCAGGAGGTACAATGTGTAGTCATAGTGCATCAGTTGGAACTGGACTGATTTATCATTCACACATTCAGATTCTCATTCTCACTCAACGAGTCAAAATAACACACAAGAAACTTTGTCTATACAAACTTAATAAAACAACAAATACAATTATTTTGCTGTAGTGTAAGTGTTGTGTATTTTTTCTTTCTCAGTTATAAATTTAGACAAGATAATCAGTTTTTCCAACACACACACACACCAAGCACATGCACACTCTCTCAACGTTTCTATGAGCTTGAATTGACACAATTTTTAGAATCAGAAGACCACAGTGCCTGAAAATGTAAGTCATAAACATAAGGCAATGGCATGGCACTGCTACCAAGGTCTCAGCCACACACAAGTGGTGTATATCCGTTCAGGTCTCTTGCTGGGCCATGCACATGTGAATGTGGGAAAATTGTAAAGCCAACAGCTTGACTCAGAATGAGAGTGCAGTTGTACAGATCAGTCTGCCAGTCACCCAAAGCAATGTGTATATCATCCCCCCTCCCCTCCATGTACAAACAACCCCAGCTGCAAGCACCCTACTCAACAGCCAAGTAAAAAATTTCTGGACCTCACAACGGTGTAAACAACAAATTTTCTCATTGGCTGATCCCCAACAAAGTAGCCAATCACAATGCACGTTATTTTCAATGGTGATATAAAAAAAAAATGCTCAAGGGAGATAACTCTACATTCTAGGGCTATTGATGTTTACAAGTGCGGAAAAACTATCAATTTGCTGCATTAAAATGAGAGAGAGGGAGAAGGGTGGGGAAAGAGAGAAAGAGACAGACCTGAAGTTAAAAAAACTTTCCAGTCGCCTTGAACTCCTTGTAGGACATGCTGTTAACAGGTTGCTTACAGTCAAATCGACCACCATGCTTGTATGATAAAAGTCTGATTTGCAAGTGGTGCAAAGAACAAGTCTGCTGCCTTTCCTCAAAGGAACCAAACATGGATAAGCTTTGTGGTAAGCTGGGAGAAACTTCTGGGATGGAACTTTCTTCCTTTTAATGACAGCAGCAGAGCCTTTGAAAGCTAACACTGAGTCTTCTTCTGAAGTTTCATATGCTCACTTCTTTGATTCAGACATTTTCTCCAAACTGAAGTGAGTTTCAGCTGCATTCAGAACCTATGTTTGTGCCAAAACCAGTGCCACTGTTGCAAGACTTGATGTGCACATATCATAAGTGGGCTCATGTACCTTTTGAACATGGCAGTTTTGTCAAAAATAGGATCGCATCAAAAAAGATTACCAAATCACGCTTGTCGCTATCGCATAGCCGAAACAAAGTCATTTGCGTAGCTTGTGTAATGCAAGCGTAGATGTGTAGTTTGGGCTTCAAATGTGTAGACTTCTATGCCAATTGTGTAGACTGAACTATGTACACCACACACATATGCACACCTGTATACATCACACACATACACACAAACACAAGCACACCAGTATACACCACACACACACACACACCTGTATACACCACACACACACATGCGCACCTGTATACACTACACACACCTGTATACACCACACACATTCATGCACAGAAATACACACACACACACCTACACACATGTACATAGCTGCACACACACACACGCATGCCCACACACACACACAGAGGATGCATAAAGTGAAGAAGCCCATCATGTGAATCCCCCCCTTCCCCCTCTCTTCAACCCCCCCCCTCCCCCCAAGCCTACAGACTCACCTCTCTTCAGGGAACAGCTCCAGCTCAGTGTAGATATCACTGTTGCCTGTATGGGAGGACCCAATGTAGCCCCACAGATCTGCAAATCTACCACAGAAAATCAATCTTTGTCAAGCTTGTAAAAAATTTTTTTTATTTTTTTAAGTTGCCACATTCTTCACTGCACAAACAAGCCTAATGCACCTGCTCACATTATATGCATGCAGGCAGCCATACACAGTATGCATATTTAATTACCAGGGGTGATCTTATGCGAGTGCATATATTTACCACATACTGAAACATTCACAACAATCCATAAACACTGACACTCCATTAATACACTGATATACCCACACCCATGCACACAAAACACACCCACTCACTGACACACCCACCTTTTGACAAACACAATCTTTTTGTTCATGTACTCAATAACAACCACACCAATGAATGACACATCCACACCAATTTACTGACTCCCACTAACTGATGCACCCACACCAATCTCCACACACAGCTGCACTCATCCATGTAACCACACCATCTGTACACACCCATATCCATCCCCCCCCCACCCCCCCCACCCCTCATTCTCCCAAACCTCACTCACTCTGTAGACAGCTGCGTCTACACATTTTCAGCACATCCCTCCATCATTAGTCTTCTTTGTGTATCCAGATACTTCCACACTTCTCTCTTGCCACCTCCCCCACCAACATCCAACTCCATTTGCTCAGTGAGGCAGCCATTGATAATTTCCATCTTCCATCTTTTCTGTGGAACACACTCCCACACCTGTCCCCCCACCCACACACACAAACCCAACCAAATCCACTCACTCAGTGAGGTAGCCATTGATGGTTTCCACACACTTCTCCAAGCACATCCACCCAACCTCTATCTTCTTTGTGTAGCCAAACATTTTCACACCTACCCCCCCCCCCCCCCCCCCCCCCACACACACACACACACAACCTAACCAAATCCATTCATTCAGTGTGGTAGCCATTGATGGTTTTCACACACTTTGCTGAGCACATCCACCCATCATCCATCCTCTTTGTGTAGCCAGACCCCCCCCCCCCCCCCCAACAACAACCAGCAACCCCATACGACGCAACTAAATCCACTTACTCAGGTAGCCATTGATGGTTTCTACACACTTCTCCAAGCACATCCACCCATTCTCCATCTTCTTTGTGTAGCCAGGTAACCCCCCCACCCCCCCCACCCCCCCCCAAAAAAAAAACCCACCCCAACCAAATCCACTTACTCAGTCAGGTAGTCATTGATGGTTTCCAGGCACTTCTCTGAGTACATCCACCCATCCTCCGTCTTCTTTGTGTAGCCAGGCACCTCCTCACCACGCTTGGTGAACTTGAGGTTGAGGCCGATGTTGGCCTTGGACTCAGTGTTGCCGCCATCACCTCGCAGGATGAGCACTGTGCCAGTGATGCGTGACAGCAAATGGTTGCTGAGACCCAGGCGTTGAGCAGCCACATAGCCAGGCATGTACTGCTGGTGCTCCAGCTGACAGCACAAACCAGACCACACCTAATGTGTCTGTAAGGTTTGGGTAATTGACAGGCATAAAACTTCAGTATGCTCAATGTGAACCCGAAGGTATGATACTGAGAAGGGAGGGGAAAGGGAAATGCTTGTTCTCTGACAGGAAGAATGCTTCAGGTAGCATCCCTGATCAGCAGAACACATGCTCACACAGGCAATATCTATATTTAGCCACATCACTTCTTTCTTTGGATTTTGTATGTGTGTGTGTCCGTGTGTGTGTGTGTGTGTGCGTGCGTGCGTGCGTGCGTGCGTGCGTGTGTGCGTGCGTGTATGTCTTCTTTTTTTTTTTTCTTCTTTTTTTGTGTGTGTGTATATGTTTGTACACAGAGATGGACTGAATTTCAAATGAACTAGTTTGGTATAATCAGTTTCACATTCATTCATTCCATACTAATTACTATGCTAGTGTATATGGGTCATTCTCCTGAAAACTGGTCAAAATTGAAAGTGTGAATTTTTTAATACTATTATTTGGAAATGAAAGTTTGACATCTCTTGAGTACATAAATATAAGACATAAATTGACACGGTGACAGGAACTTGATTAATTGTGCATTATGTTACGTCATAGGTCAGTGTCTTGTGTGTTACAGAAGACACCCAAAATACTCGAATAGAGTCGGGTCAGTGGCCAGTTTGACTCTTGCCTTTTTTATTATACAATACCTCCTAATTAATAAAGGAACATCTGTCACTTCTGATATTGAAAAAAAAAATGTCCTGCTTCTTTAACGATTTTGGTTTAAAATGTCTTCTTCAAAATACAGACATACACAAAATAGATCACACATTTCTCTTCCTTAGTTTTTTTTTTTCTTTTCTTTTTCCCCCAAGGTAATTTGGAGGGGGGGGGGGGGGGGGGGAGGATACATTGCACTAACTTGGTCTGAACCATATACATAAATATACATGTCCGAGGAATATTTGTTTCTTGCTTTCTAAAGTTAATAACCAATCACACTTAATTAATAATCTGTCTCAAATGTTATGTGGACATCGTCACAAGTACAAAAGGATGTAAGAATAACACACTTGAACCATTGACCAAAAAACATAATAAACAAGCATATTCATTACAAAAGCAATGTTCTTTCGACATTTTCTTGATTGGAACCGTATTGACCCCTGCTTTATATATCGGGATAGCCAAGAGTGGCAGCAATCTAGTCCACAGTCACCCAAGCCATATTCTCTGTCTCATGCCCTGTGTAAAAGCAAGAAAATCTTTTCACATTGTCTTATCCTGTCTTGTGATGATGTACCATCGAATTAATTTGGATTGCAAAGGTTTTAGTATTTCTGAAGATCTAGTAGAAACGATTGTGGCTTTGACCTTGAACATCGCAAAATGATAAGATACTCTGGCTGATGATGATGCATCACTATACTAAGTTTGACAGATCAGAGATATTGTCCAGGCAAACATTCACTGAAGTTCAGAACCTTCACTGTGACATTGACCTTGAATACAGCAAAGCAACCTTTTCACAAGACACTCCAGCTTATGAACATGCACCGTCAAACTAAGTTGGTTGCCCCCCAAAATCAGCAGTTCAGAACATATAATAGAAATAGTCATATCTGATTGTATGAACCAAAATTCAGTTACTGTGAAGATAGAAACCCACTGAAGATAGAAACCCATTTTTTGTATATGATGCTCTAGTTTATAATGTCTCACCATACTGGGTTTGGTTACAAATGGTTCAGCGATGCATATCATCCAAATGAACATTAACTAAAACTTTTAACCATGGCTGTGACAGACCTTGAACACAGCAATCCAACATTTTCACTGGATAGTTCTTTGCTTATGATGATCTACACTCAAATTGAGTTTGGTTGCAAAAGACTCACTGGTTTAGAACTAATCAAAGATATAGCAGAAACTGTCATATTTTATAAGCCCATACTTTATTTTATGATGATATAAGCCCACACTGTCATATTTTATGATTATATAAGCCCACACTGTGACCTTGACTTTGAAGATAAAACCCCATTTTTTCACATGACATTCCGGCTCATGGTGGTGCACCACAATACCAAGTCTGGTTACAAAAGATTGCAAACAACCACCCAGCCGAGTGGGAACAAGTATGTGTCACAAGCGTTACATCCCTCACCCCTGTAGACACTACAGTACTTTCCCTTTTCTAGTAAAATAATACACCACACACAGCGAAAAAGAGGTCAAACATTGCTGCTGCAATTCAGCTGATGTGGACTGGTACATTAGGGTAGGTCGAAAGTCAATGGTACAAGCAGAAATGATTATTTTGTGTGCCCACACGTTACACCACTGTAAGACACCACGTCAACCACCCCTGAAGAAATTACTGTAATTTATTTCGTATCTACTCTTTTGTCATCAAACAAGCATTAAAAATAAGGTGAAAAGTGGTTATCTACTAAGCTGATGAAAAAAATACAGTTTTTTAGTTTCTGTTGTGAACAAATCACAATATTGTGATACACACTCAGAAGACATCATCAGTAACATGCGAGACACTGATTATCTTTCCTTTGTTTGGAGCTGTTAATAGCAAGCAACGCACAATAAATACCATTTGTATGTAAGAACTGGCTTCCTTCTTTCTCATGAAACCTGTTTTTATTCAATCATGAACGATTCCAAGGAAATATCTGCGATCAGCTAACCTTCCCAAAACCATGACACAAATGGCAGCCATGAAAATTTTGCAATTTTTACCCAAAAAGGCTCACAGCGCAAGAAATAATGATGCATTTACCCATTGTGGGCCTGCCTTTATTTCTCCAAACACATTACATCAGAAATACAGCAGTAGTTTAAAAAGTTTCATGTTTTAATTTTTATTTCATCAGGAAAGCAGCACCCTATTTGGTCCTGTTTTCAGGAGAATGACCCATATCTGAGGATGAGGAACTAATGGGGTTGAAGGTAGCTATTGCCCCCACACATGTATGGATACAAACACACCCACAAAAGGACAGTGAGTAAATATACCATCAGAAGTAATGTCTAAGCAAGAGCGGAGAGAGCCACAGTGACTCATACTCTAACCTTTCATCAATAAACTACCAATGCAACTGATTCAAAGGAGTGGTTTTAACTTGCTAACACCCCTCCTGTTGCTGGCTCATGGACTATGTCTACACACACTGAGTCAGCATGGCAAGTTCACAGGACCACTGCACCCCAAACTTACACATGATCCAATCAGATCACAGCATTTTAAAACTCACATGTTGACCCTCTTGCACCACCTTGAAGTTGGGTTCCTGCAAAACGTTGAAAGACACTCGCACCCGCCCCTCCTTGTTGTCAACCTCCAGCACCTTAACAGGGAAAGACAAATATTAGCAAGTCAGTCTGGCCAAGCTGTGCAAACTGGTTTCAAAATGGTAAACTCACAAATACATGGCAACACCACAACCAGGTCTCAGTGTCTGTTTTTTTCTGGCTTCATCAGCCAAATGAAACAAGTTTGGTTCACGAAAGGTTGAGCGGTTCACAAAACATCTTCTGGACGAAGCTTGAACACCCAGAAAGACACCCCAGAGAGAGGACAGACAGACAGACACGGTGATTCTAGTATACACCCACTAGCTTTGTTCCAGGGGGTATAATGACTACAACCTGTTTCAACTTCCAAAACTAGAGCTGACACATACTCATGAAAGCAGGTCAAAACACGTTCACATTTCAAGCATTTAGGACTTCTAGCACAGGTTATTACTCCCATGCTGGAAATTCGGGTTCAAGCACCAGGGCAAAGCTGGAGTACATAAACAATAATAATAATGTACGTTTATCATGTGTTCATCAATGCCCTGAGCGCTCACATCGTACATATTAACCTAAATACAATATTCTATACACACGCAGAGGACAGTCCCACCAAAACAGTTTAATTAAGGCATTATATGGAGAAAGACACACACACACACACACACACACACACACACACACACACACACACACACATATAAACACATGCGCATGCATGCGCGTGCACACACACACACACACACACACACACACACACACACACACACACACACACACACAACTGTAGCAGAAACTGGGTACTGATATTAGTTGGGGTGGAAATACTGTGCGAAGAGGAAGGTTTTCAGTTTGGCTTTAAAAGATGACAGGATTGAACAGTGTCTAAGGTTTTGTGGGAGTGAATTCCAAATGTGGGGTCCAAAGCAAAAGAAAGTGCGAAAGCCCTGAGTCTTGCGTTTGTGTTGCTGGATTTTCAGTATGCAGGTGTCAGAAGAAGAGCAGAGTGTACAAGACGGCGTGTAGACATGCAGCAGTTCAGAGAGGTAAGCAGGACCAGAACCATTTACAGCACTGAAACACATACAAGTGACTTTAACAAGAGAACAAACAACTGCATTATAACGCTGCACACAGCTACATCCTTGGGGGAGCAGGATAGCTCAGTGGTTAGAGTGCCTGTAGCATCCCTGATCAGTGGTTAGAGTACCGGACCTATGATTGAAAGGTCATGGGTTCAAATCCATGCAGGAGCGGTGGGAGAATTTTCTTCTTCAGGGTAAATTTTTTGTGCTCTTATTTCGGTATCCATTCCACTCCTGTGTTACTGCAGTAGCACGTAAAAGACCCCAGTCATTCTGCCAAAAGTGCAGATGGCAGGTTACAGCTAAATATGCATGCACCATAAGTATGTCGTTTTGCATGAAGTGACATGGTGCATGTTTGTATGGTGTACACGCAACATGCTGAGATGGCAGCAGTCATGTGGCACCAGCCATGCCAGTGCTCAAGTACACCACTTTGGTGGATATTCAACAAGGCACTATAAATAAAGCCAGTCACTCATGCAGAAATATAGAACCACATGTGAGCACAGTGAGTCTGCTCAAGAGCGGACTAGCGCTATATAAAAGCAACCAATAAAAACAACTCCCTGAATGCAGCATTCAGTTAACTAGCATGACTCCACAAGAGCATGTGAGTCAATGGCCAAGCAGGGACATGGAAAGACAAGTATCCTAGGCCTACCTCCCCCTGACAGCCATAGTGGGGGTTGCCCAGCATGAAGACAGCTGCATCTTTGGGGAACAGCTCATCCATGGTGCAGAAGTGCATGTCGTCTGCTGCATGGGTCAGCACGTCCTGAAACAACAGTGGAGTGTGAGTATAAGCTATGCTGTGGACTGTTTGTGGGGTTACAGTGAACAGTACATATCCAGGAAAAGCAGAAAGCAATAGATATGGCCCTATTAACTACACTGAAAGATTTCAGAATTCTGACAGATTCAAAATATAAACGTAAATACCTTTCACAATGAGGCATAAGACTGACATTTCCTCTGTTAGTGTTCCTCAGCTAAAAGCTCAAGGTTCACCCAGTGCTGGGTGAGAAAGTGGAATATATTTGTTTGATAGTGTTTCTCAGCTAAAACCCCAAAAGTTCAGCCAATGTTGGGCGAGAAGGTTGTGTGCGTCTGTTTGAGAACGTTCCTCTGCTAAAAGCCGATGGCTCACTCGATGTTTGGTAAAAAGGTTTGTCTGTTAGCATTCCTCAAGTCAAACCCTGAGGTTTACCCAATGTTGAGTGAAAATGTACTGAGTGCAATCACATCCCCACACCTGCACACACTGCAATACATACAAGTGCAGACTTGTATACCCACCACTCCAACAACTCCACTCCCACTTAAGGGATTTCAGCAGTGGAGTCCGTCATGTCTTGAATACTGCTGGAGCCAAAAGTAATCCTGACACTGAACACAATACACTCCTTGCTTTAGCCCTGATGTTCTGGCTACAGACGATGCAAGATGTTGATAAGGACAACAACAGAGGCCTCCGACTGGGGCCTGTGTTCTGGCAAGAAACAATCATAAGATGCTAGTAATGACAATGCTTCAACTCAAGTGTGAGCGGTACCTTGCATGTGGCCTGGAGGGCAAAAGGCACTTGTCTGGTACTGAACTGTTTCTCTGCGGTGATCTTGCCTTGAGAGGTGTAAATGTACCTGGGACAAACATGCAACAAGAGATCACCATGAGAATCCCTGTCTGTTTACAGGTTTGAAGGCCATTCTTAAGAATACTCCTGAAGGAGGTCACATCAACTCATGAAATCACATGAAAATCCCTGTCTGTGTACAGGTTTGAAGGTCATTCTTAAGAATATTCCTGAGGGACATCATGTCAGGTCATGAAATCAAAAGCGAGGTTGGGTTCTGCGTTAACATGGGGCTATTCTTAATCAGCTGGGTCATGAGGGGTCATGAGACTGACTCAGTTTGAACTGCAGTCCTTTGTCTCATCAAATCTTGCTTGACCACTCCATTTTCCTCTGTGGTCCACAGCAGTACTGGTGTGCATGATTTACATAGTACTTGCAACTGCCCAGTCATTTTAGTGTCTGCAAAAAAGACTTACAACCTAACCTCACTTTCAGTCTTATGATCCACTACGACCAAACTTTTAAAGAATTATTTCATCACTTTTGATCACGTGACCCATGACCAAGCTTTTTAAGAATTACTCCACATCAATACAAAACCCAACCTAACTTTCAAACCTAACTTTCAATCATGTGTCCCACCAAGACCTATCTTATTAAGGTTGGTCCACCACAAAATCAAAATCGAAGGAACGGTTATCTCAAAACAAGTTTGGCGAAGGCTAGGCATTACGACAACTGGACAGTTAACAAGTGAGAACTTTGAATTTCTAGAGTATAGTCGGTTTACCACAAAGTTTGGCAATGATATTAACTTTTTGGAATATTATGGGATGATAAAAGCCATTTAAAAATATAAAGAAAGTCTCCACCTAAAGGATAAACCTAGCCCAAATACAACCAAAGCAAAGCCGTATGCAATAATAATAATAAAGAGGATTTCTAGAGCGCCCATCTACCACACTAGGTGGCAGCACAGGGCGCTCTACAACATTAACCACACCCACACACGCATACACACACATACGCAATCCTGCAATCTGAAAGGAAAGGAACAAAAGCCATCCAAAACATACGGCTTCAAAATATTAGGCTGCTGCCAAAAGCGGTGGCAAAATGGAATAACACCTGACTGGCCTGCTATTTACTCAAGATTAAAGAATTCAAGTTCCAACACTAAACTTAAATGGTTCCAGTACAGAATACTCCACAGAATCCTAACAACAAATGACTATTTGTATAAAAGAAAGGTTATCGACTCCGACAGATGTACGTTTTGTAAAACTGAAAAGGAAACAACAAGTCACCTCCTCTGGGACTGCACTTACACTGAGACCTTTTGGAAGCACGTTTTAGAATGGATCACAATGAATACACCTCATGTACGTTCTCTCAATATTACGGAGCAACTGGTTATTTTTGGCGTACAAGACAATGCAACAACGGACAAGGCACTTGACCTAATAATGCTGATCACAAAGTACTACATCTTCAGATGCAGATGTTTAAAAACCATACCAAACTTTACTTGTTTTTCAAAAGAAGTTAGGCAAACAGCAGCTATAGAGAAACATGCCTGGTCATTGAAGGGAGACCTAACTGCATACTTTTCACTCTGGTCCCCATACTTCCTGCTGATCGGTGACAACAATGTGTAAGTGAAAGGTACCCAGAGAGCTGCTCACATGCATACGTGTGTGTGTGTGTGTGTGTGTGTGTGTGTGTGTGTGTGTTCGCGTGTGCATGGGCGGGTATCTTCACGTGTGTGTATATGTGTGTGTGTGAAACATTTATATATATATATGGAGTTTAATACATGATTGATAATTGCAACGTTTGTGTGCGTATTGTGCAGCTTTGGAGTGTAATTTAAAAAAAAAAAAAAAAAAAAAAAAAAAAAGGTCCACAGTCAACTGATCCAAACAAATGTGAGAAATTGAAGAAGACATCATCCAACACAATTGCAAAGTGGCAATCCTGCACATGTGAAGCAGGCAGTCGTCAAATCAACCCTTTCATCTCTTTAGCAAAGGTTCCAACTTCATACATTTTTTCCCCTTTAGAATTGGATGGGGAACTTTGTCTGAGTGACAGCAAGGTGTCAGAACTGGTTGTGCAATTCAAACGACTCACTTTCTGCCTGTCATGGCTCCAGCGTAAACCAGCACTGATGTCTTGCCCACCTCCACTCCAAAGCGATCTCTGTACCTGCACATATAAACCTCATCACAACCTGACTGTGGTACCAGCACACATAAACCTTGTCACAATCTGATCATGGCACCTGTACACCAAAACCTGATCACAAGCTGATCATGGTACCTGTACACATAACATTTGTTACAATCTGATCATGGTACTGTCACAAATAAACCTCATTAAAATCTGATCATGGCACCTGTACACGTAAACCTCATCACAATATGATCATGGTATCTGCACACACAAACCTTGTCACAATCTGATCATGGTACTAGCATACATAAACTTCATCATAATCCAACCATGGTACTAGCACATATAAACATCATAATCTGATCACAGCATCTGCGTGCATAAACCTTGTTACAGTCTGATCATGGTACTTGCTCACATTCAGAAAATCTAGAATCTGACCCTCCACATGCACCTGAGCACATTGTTCATAGGAAATCTAAACTCACACACCTAAAAAGGATATAATACAGACAACAAGAGTACCCCCCCCCCCCCACCCCCCAATCCCTGTGCTCATTTTTGCATGCAATCCCTCAACCATCAGAGGACACTGACTTTTCTCGGATGCCACTGGCTTCTTTGTACATAATCTCCAGCTCCTGCTTGCTCAGTTCTCTCCTCTTCCACTGGTCTACTGGAGTGGTCTTCCCCTTCTTGTGGTGCTCTTCAATCTCAAACCTGCAAAAAGAGAGAAAATTACAATTTCATCTGTGGCCTTTTCTTTCTCTTTGATTTAAAAAACATAACTGCCTGGAACAGTTCATCACATTTATGTGCTGGTCATGGGTCTGATTGCCGACCAGAACTTGTGTTTTCTTGTGCTATTTCAGTCTCAGTCCTAGACATAAATTTTTGTTCATATTAATACTTCATTAATCCTTTGTGGTAAATTTGGGTCACCTTACTTGGTAAGGCTACAGCAGCTGAAGAGCAGCACAACCAGTCCCTACCAGTGTGTGCTGTGTTTTCATGTGTCCAAGGAATTGAATGGCTACCAGTGTTTGGGACTTTTAGCATGCTCACAGATTTCAGTACATACGATTGCACAGAGGCTGTATGAAAACAGAAATAGAATGTGTACTGAAAGTCAACTCTGGGAGAAAAATCCCTTGTCGCACAGGAAAACTGAATACATGTCAGCAATGCACCCAACTTTTCAGTTTGACACTTTACCAACTAAGCTATCCCACCCCCTCATCCCCACAGCTATCCAAACTGCATGCAACTGAGATTGTTGCCAACGCTAAAAGGTCCCATGTCATCCTTTTGATAAAAGAAGGCCCAATGATTGGTGGCATGGAAACACATAGGTAACATGTAATAGTCACAGAATAAACCAGTGTTGGTGTCTACTCCTGATGGGAGCATTGTTACTTCTGCCGCCTTTTCGAGCCATTCAGACAGAGAGAAAGAGAGTGAGAATGTGTGTGTGTGTGTGTGTGTGTGTGTGTGTGCGCGCGCATGTGCATGTGTCAGTGTGTGGGTCTGCCTGTGTGTGGACAAATGTGTACCTGCAATATCTAGGTGCACACCATACTAAGTCTTACATGAAACCAACAGCAGGCCAGACAATCAAAGAAATACTCTAAATTCCGATGTGACAACACTCACCTGAACTTCTCATCAGCCACAGCATAGACCTTGGCTTCATGGAGGTGGGGCCATCCCACCCAGGTGGTTTGTCCCAGCAGTTCCCTGGCGATGACCTCAAGACTCTGAACAATAAAACACCTCCATGTAATCCATGCAGCCATCCAACCAAGCTGCCCTCACGGATCCAGCCACCCCAACAAAAAACTCTGTTCAGGCAGTTCGCTGGAGATGACCTCCAGTCTGAATAACACATCATTTGCATGATGGTACCTGACAGTTAACCAACTTGGCTCTCTGCCCTTGTGCATCCCCAGCAAAGTCCACCAGATTTGACAAAGAATCGAGGTTATGCCTGGACCATATTTCATTTAGCCTCAGGCAGATGGACAGGAAAGCAGATGAGCAATCTGGTTTTCATGACAGGTGGAACAGTGGTCACACACAGTGACACTAATCCATCCACACACACATGGATACACACACACACACATGCAAATATGAATCTCCACATACACACATACATCCACACACACACATCTCCACACATATGCAACACAACACAAACACACATGCAACAAAACACACTCAATACAACACACACACACACACACACACACCCATGACACCCATACACCAAAAAAATTAATTAATCAAGGAAAGAATGAGGGAATCAGAGAGAAAAAAAGCCAGAAAAGACACTAGGACAACTAAGACAACTGATACTGGGACAACTGACCCTCTCCGGCAGGTCCAGGATCCTCAGCATCATGTTGAAACCCCGACTGTTCATCTGGAACACCTTCACTCCACACTTGTCCAAGCGATGCTGGAAAGCAACAATTCACAGTCCCAATTCCAGTGACCAACTACTAGTTGAGACTACTGGTTTCATTCCAACTGTGCATTGTTCATAACTGGCTAAAGCAGCTTTTCTTCCAAGAGCAAGTATTACAGACAAGTTAGTTTAGAACAAGTCTTACAGACACAATGTGCAAATGCCACGTAGACTTCGCTGCTGATTGTTGCAGAACTGGGTTCCATTTTAGGCTCATACTCTGGTGGCACCTGCTCTATCACAACCAATCAGAGTTGCAAGTACACCACTTTGGTGGATATTTAAATGCACTATGTAAAACTACAGTTACTCACTCAGAGTCACATAAAAGCACAGTACAGTGAGTCTGCTCAAACTATGGAATCAAATCAAATCAGATCAATCATGAGTGGAAAGAGCTTCCCCTATTCTAAATAACCAGCAATGTGTGAAAATTACATTTGTGACCCAAAATGTCTACTGAGGAAAAACATTCTTCAATTTTAGGAAGTGCGTGGGCCTCATATGATCAATCTATGTGAGTGTTACAACTGTGACGCTACACATCTTATGAGGGATGTTCTTCAGTGTTGGGAAGGAACATGTCAAACAGTGCTGGGAAGGAACATGTCAAACAATCGAGATGTGTGAACCTACAACTACACACCTCATGAGGGATGTCCTTCAGTGCGGGGAAGAAACGGAAGATGTCAAAGACATCTAAAGACAACCTGTGTGAACTGTGAACAACCAACATGTGTAAACCCTACAACTGTGACTACACACCTCATGAGGGATGTTCTTCAGTATGGGGAAGAAAAGGAAGACATCTAAAGATCAACCTGTGTGAACTGCGACAACACACCTCATGAGGGATGTTTCTCAGTGTGGGGAAGAAAAGGAAGACATCTAAAGATCAACCTGTGTGAACTGCAACTACACACCTCATGAGGGATGTTCTTCAGTGTAGGGAAGCCAGGGAAGTAGACGTCAAGCAGCGTTCCTGGCAACAAGCCTTTGTGGATCATGTGAGGCTCCAGGCAGAAATGAAACTTGGGGATGTCACAGATTCTGAAAATAAATAACATTTACTTCATGAGGACCCCAGGCCTGCTGTGCCTCTGTGTGGCTTCAAGTAAATGAAACAAACTGTGTATTTTCCTTTTATCATCCATTGTTTGGCCACCAACTTTTTTCTTTTCTTTTTTTCTCCCTCTAATCCAAATACCTGCTCTGCAACTTACTTGTTGACCATTATCATGAAATTCCCAAACATTCAAAGACCTTGTTGAACCCCAATGATGTGCCTGACTCCCCCCCCCACCCCCCCAAAAAAAAAGTTGTATAGTTTGCCATGCTGTATACAAATTTAAATATGTATATATTTTTTTAACTTCATTGAACAGGCTGGTTAAAACTTGAATAAAGATCCTCAGACCTTGTCAAAAGCTGCCCTTCATTGAGATTCAAGTTGTGTAATTGGGTTACTTGGAGTTAACTGCATGATAAACACCATGTCTGATTTTTAAATTGTGGCCCACCATTTTGCACTTTGGAGATCAGCTTGTATGAGATGATAATTAAAGAAATAAACAACAACAGTAAGAGAAAAAAAAGAAAAGAAGAGAGAACAAAAGACTTTAGCCCAAAATCATGCTGTTTTCCCCCAAAACCCTCCATGTCTAAATTGCCCCAACATAACCATACTGGTTGACTGGGCATAAAACATCAAATTACTTACTTACTTACTCCATGTCTGGAAAAAAAGAGAAAAAAAAGCAGCTGAAGTTTGCCCAGATGTTTAACGACTGTCCAAACCCCACCAAGTGATAACCATACAAGAATTGTTTCTGGATGCTGGTCATGCTTACTTGGCATGGCTGACAGCCACATCAGGGAAGACACCAGGCATGGGGGAAGGGTAGACCCCCTGCTGTTCCAGTGAGTATTGGTACATGTAGCAGGGGCCGTGGGAGTTCCGGTGCTGCTCCTCCGCTGTCAACTGCGACTCCTTGGTGCGCATGGCCGCCAGCAATTTCTCCTGAAATCACAGGCACAGCACATGGTAGGGTGTGAAATGGTCCAGTCAAATCACCACACATAACAAAAACTCCCCATCAACTTGCCCTGAAATCACAAGCACAATGCACTGTAGGGTGCGGAATGGTCCCATCAAATCATCACACATAACAAAAACTCCCCATCAACTTGCCCTGAAATCACAAGCACAATGCACTGTAGGGACCTGGTCTGGAGTGGAATGGTCCTGTCAAATCACCACATTATATAACAAGAACTCCCCCATCCGCTTTCTTCAACACAGCACAGCTAAAGGGGAAGGTCTTTTTAAAGTTGTGATGTGAGACAAGGTGATGCCAATATGCCCCCACACCCCACCCCCTTAAATTTTTATTTTTAGCTTTGTTACTGGTTGACCTGGTCCCATGGGTGGGTTTGGGGGGGGGGGAGAAAAGTTAAAAACTAAAAAATTTTTTTTTTTTTTTACTGAATCTTGACAAGGGATTCACCATTTGAGAACCAGAATTCCCCTTAAAAGAAAAGGAAGCAAGGAAGAAAATGACCTTGTTTTACACCCCGTCAGCCATGACAGTTATATCAGGGTAAACCTTGAAAGAAAGGAGAAAAATCAGCTATTACATAATAGTAATTTAAAAAAAAGTACCCTGTTATATCATACCAGCCAAATTTTCTGACACATTCACATTATTAACACTTCCTGTGTTGGGTGCAAAAATTAACATCCCCCCCCCCCCCCCTCCCCCCAACAAAAACAGAACAAAAAAGAGAACTGACCTCCTCAATGAAGGGGATCAAGACCACGGCTTCCCAGTCTTGCTGTTTCCCATTCAAGTCTGTTTTGAACTTCTGTGGGTAGTAGTCAATCACAGGGGAATCTTCATTTGTCATCAGGTCCTGAAGAAAAACGGTGATTGGCACATTATTTCAAATTTCAAAGCTGCAGGCAAATCAAAGAGCTGAAGTTTGCATACAAGCACAACAGAAGCACCAAAAACACAACACTCTTTTGCACAAGGCATATACTCATCTTGAAAAAAAACAGGTTCATCTGTCCGAATTCTCTTCATCAACTTTTCTTCTGCCTTCAGTACCATACAACCACATCTCATGGCAAGCAAACTTTTGAATATCAATGTTAACCCAAGACTGATTCTTTGGATTGTCAACTTTCTTGTCAATCATTCTCATTCTCAGACAGTTCGTCACCAAGCTGTACTCTCATCTTCCTGCTCTATTTCCACTGGTTCTCCACAAGGCACTGTTCTATCTCCTATTCTTTTTACACTCTATACAAATGACTGCACAGGCACTGACACAACACTCAGGGTTCCCATTAGTGAGTATTTTAAGGAGGTCCCAGGGACTCCCTGCTGGGCAGTTTTAAGGGGTCAAGTCTAATATGAAACGGCAGCTGCGCAGAAGTATTCTGCTTTGCATATGATGACTTATGTCCTTGCTACAACTCAGTTATGGGTTGAGTTCTGTCAGATAATGTTACTATCAGTTGTGCACTTTCAGGGATGCTGGCTCATTATAGCATTAATAGGTTTATTCAAAGGCCTACTCTCATAGTTCTCCATGTCAGTTGTACTCTGGTGGTTGGCAGCCCTGCCAACTCTGTAGATGTACTTTAGCAGCATCCATTGGTCAGTATGAAAATGATTTTTTAAATAGCAAGGCAAGAAAGCAAAATGTGTGACATTTTCAGACATAAGACCATTATAAATATTCGAAAGTGAAACAAGTTGGAGTAACCAAACAGAGAATGAAGGGAGAAAGCAAGCTGCAAATGGAGAACAGGGTACTACAAATAGCTAAGGCTGATTCTGTAATTAATGTTGTGTGTTAACATCATTCAAAGTGTGAGTTGCCTCCCTTAAAGGACAAGTCCAAGGTTGGGGATGATTTTTGACATGATTTCTGTTCGCTGAGAACAATGATGTAGGTGAAATTGTGATCTGAGGGTTATAAATGCACAAAAACAGGCATTTTTCTGTTGTACTGAAAGCGTCGCCATGACGCTGAAAATCATGTGCACATATGCGCACTACGTCACTCTGGGGAGTTGCTGCAAAATGGTTAGTAGCCACAGGGTAACCGACTTGGAAAAAAATCCAGTTCGAATCTCCAAGGATGAAGCTCCAACGCTATTGTCAGTCGTTGGGCCATTATTTATTTCCTCCATGTTATTTCATCTTTCTCGAACCTTGTTAGGTGCATGGCATTTCAGTCTTTTTTGCTCTGTTTACTCTAGCTTTCACAACAGGCTAGACCTCATCAGGGAGCCTGCCTTTTATTGGGTGTTTTATTTTATTTTCCCAGTTTATCCTTGTTTGTTTCATCATATGTAAAAATTAAAAAGTTTTGTTCATTCTAGTTCAATAGACTAGCAATTTCATCGCCTCCCTGGGTTAGGGTTTGGGGTTGGGCTAGTTCTTGTCATTCAATGTTTTTTCTCTTGGTTTGCCATTTTGTTTCTCGAGTTATATCGTTCATTTACAATGCATGAGTGAGGGGGGTAGTCTCAATGTTTTATGAGACCTCTCATTCTTTCTTTGTGTGGGGTAGTTTGTGAGCGTCTGTTGCCCTGCCATGTTGTCACTGCTAAGTGGGTTGGATCATGTACGCGGACTATGTGTATCCAGCCTTTGTCCTGTTGCTCGCTGACATTACTTGCCTCCTCTTTCTTTTCAGAAAGTGCTGTTGTTGTTTTCTCTTTCTTTTACCCTTCTTTTTTACCATGCATTCTTTTTTTTTATATCTTTGGTTTACTGGCCATTTCGTACCCACTTCTTAGCTTGCCTGATTAGGGCAGCCATTTTGTATTTCTCTTGTCGTCTGCATTTGTTTACATCCCAATGCTTTGTCATCAGTAGTCCTGATTAACGTTTTGCTTTATCAGTCTGCAGCCTTTGTTTTTCTAGATGGAAGCTGCATTAGTGAGGGGTTAGTTTAGAGTTACTTATGGAAAGTTTGGCTTTCCATCTGTTTGTCGTTGGCACAGTTATTTTTGCTCTGTGCTCTTATGACTGTAGTCGTCCACTCCTTTGTTGCAGACAGTAGTCTGTTAGACAGTTGTGATTTGGTGGGGTTTTTTTTGTTTGTTTGTCTTTGTGTTTTTCCACATTATGCCTATATAAGGCAATCGCAGGTAGGCAACCGTTTGGGGTTTTGAGGTGGTTTCAGCTGTTTTGTTTCTTTGGTGTCAGCTGTTTGCTTGACAGATTGGGAAGCCATTTTTTGTTTGCCACCAGCATTTGTGGTTTGCTCTTACTTTCTTTGCCACAGGCATTTGTGTACAGTCTCTTTCTTTCATGGCCTTTTCTGCTGTAAGCATTCGTGTTGGACTTTTTGTCTCTCAGTTTTTGATATCATGCTGTGCACTTGCTGCTCATCAGCTTCATCAGTTGGAGATTCGAACTGGATTATTTTGCAAGTTGGTTACCCCGGCTGTGGACAGCCCTACAAATTCCTCTTTGAAGCAAACCCCATTTGGTATGCTGCTATAAAAGTTTACGAAATCGCACTCAGCGAAGTGCTTGCTACACAAATGGGCGTGCCTGAGGTGCAGCATAAAAGTCATCTCATTTGAACTGTACAAATTTGACCCACTTTCACCTCACAGCGGGTTGATTCCGCGGGAACTCATGCATAGTTATGCTTTGGGTTGTTTGTGAGTTGTTACAGTTTGCTGCCATACAGTAGATCAACATGGTAGAGCTTTTTGTCGACCACACGCATACACATTCAATGAACAATCTAAGATGGCAACCGCACGGACTCCCCAGACTGACGTCACTTCCGAGAAAGTCACATGACTGATGGAGAATCCGAGACAGCAGTCTCAGCCAGCCTACAGAAAATAAAATCGATTAAAAACCAACATAAACATTTTTAATTTTTATTTTATTAAATATCAAACTAGTGACTCATTTGTCAATCATTTTGATGGTCATTTTGTATACTTAAAAACCTTGGACTTTTCCTTTAATGACTATGGTGCCACTGAACAATTTACTGTAGAAACTCCATTGATCTTTTTTTTTTTTTTTTTTTGACAGCTGAAAATTCACAACAAATTATTGTCATGTTGGAAGCCTTCACACTGACGACATGTACACAGATCTCTAATTAATCCATGACTTTTAGTAATTTTATATTAAACTTTTCAGAAGCAGAAGACCAAAATGTCTCACAATGTAGGGCATATAAAGCACTGACATGCACTGTTTGATATCTTGGTGTTAGGTGTGTGCTGATTTGTGTCTGAGCACTGATGTTGAAATAATCTGTGTAGTCCTATGTACCAGTACCTTGAGAAGTTTGGGAGAATAACTGTGTTCTTGTCAGTAAAAAGGACAATGTAAGGTAGCTGTTGGTTTTGAGACAGAAGATGTGGTACCAATAGTTCACATGACCCATTTCTGTCTCTTGGGAACAGGAGGACTGGACTATAAAAATAAGATAAAAATAACCTGGCACTTTCTTGGTGTGTCCCGTGGGACCCTCTAGGGTATGTTTAGTGCGTCCTTTTCAGTTCTAGTGCGTAAGGGGCGCACTTTTATGCATTAATGGGAGTGCTGAACACCAATCATAAAATACTCTGATGATTCTGTAATAGAAGATCTTTCCAACTCAGATGCTGTTTATTTTGCTGACACTGAAAGGTTCAGCAAGTGGTGCAGGGATAATTCCCTTGACTTGAATGTAAAGAAAACAAAGGAAATGCTGACTGATTTTAGAAAAGCTCCAACTGTCATTCCAGATCTCTTTACTGATGGCATGAAAGTTGAAACAATGAAAGAGTGACTGAGCACAAATATCTAGGAACAGTCTTAGACAATAAGCTGAATTTTAACAAAAACACTGACTTTATTCACAAAAGATGTCAGCCAAGAATATTTTGCCTTCAAAAGCTAAGATCTCTTAATGTCAGTGCTTCTGTTTTACGCACCAGAGTTGTATTGAATCAGTTTTAACATTTTCGTTCC
>OY757555.1:4891347-5371347 GCA_963584105.1 Alviniconcha strummeri | reverse complement strand
TTTAAATGGCAAGAGGTTAAGGATGGTTCATGTGCTTCCACATAAAGACTTCGGGCAGGAGAAGTGTGAAAAGCCCCCAACACGATACATAAGCCCTGATAGTGGATCATGTAGTGTTGCTGAACACAAGGTAAACCAGACTCAAGTTTATAAGCAATGTTTGTTGATGTTTCTCGTTAGGCAGCCGTTTTCCAAGTCCCCCCTCTCATTGGTCAGTTCACCAATGACTCAGATCGAGGCTTATGCATATTAAATGTCTCACGAACATATTAATACATTACACTACATCCCCCTTACTGAGATATGACGAGAGTTAAAACTAGAAACAATTACTAGTTTGAAACTGAAATAAGCGTGTTCAAAACGAAACCGAACGCGACCACCGCGTTGAAATGAAGTGTAGTTTGTAATAAGGTCGAGACATTTGCCTTTTCGCGATAATAGTCCAGGTGCTTATATAGGTTTTAAAGATTAAGTCTTTCGGGTATCTTGACGCGGCGCCCAGAACGGGTGTAGACTGTTGCTCGTTGAGCACATCCATCATTTGCCACCTGGGGCTGAATATCTGGCTGAACATCAGACTGGTCGTCACACTGATCTGTTTGCTGTGATGACTGACTCGGTATGGTGGTGGATACCCCATCATAGCCTGATGAAGATTGTTGATCTCTGTGACGGAGATGTCGGTCCCTTCTTTGGATGCCTCTCTCTGTCCGGACGTTGTACGATCAAGTGGAGGCGGTTGATGATGGTCCCACCACTACAGCTTCGGCGTCTCCGGGAGTCTTGACCCAGACTGGTTGTCCATCAGTCAGTCGGGGAAGAGGTCAGACTTTATGACGCCGATCATAGTCGATCTTTTGCCGCAGTCTCAGGCGAGCATCAGTTTCCTGGAACTTGCTCATGTCCCTCCCATCAGGAACATGTTGAGTTGGTAGTGTCGGTACCCTGGTCCTGAGTTTTCTTCCCATCAACAGCTTGGCAGGGCTGGACCCGTGTTGAAGTGGCGTGGCACAGTAGTTCAGAAGAGCGATGTAGGGATCATCGGCTTTCTTCAGCAGCTTCTTCACCGTCTGCATGGCACGCTCAGCTTCACCATTTCCCTGGGGATGCAGCAGACTGCTGGTAAGATGGGTGAAACCGTAGTTTTCTGAGAAACTTACGAAGACTCTGGAGTTGAACTGTGGGCCATTGTCTGAAACAACGACCTCTGGTATTCCCTGACGGGCGAAGATAGCCTTCACATGTTCGACCACCGCTGATGAAGTAGTCTGCGTCAGGTGTGCTACCTCTATCCATCGGGAAAAGTAATCTACAACCAGTAGGTACTGGTGACCTTTCCACTCAAAAAGATCCATTCCGATTGCACTGCCAAGGTAGTCCGGTGTCTTTGTAGGCTGCAGAGGTTCTGGATGCAGTACCCTCTCCTTCTCACAGACAGAGCAGTTCGAAATTTTCGCTTCTATCTGTTTCGAGAGTCCCGGCCACCAGACACTGCTCTTGGCCAGTGCTCTGCATTTAACAATCCCTTGGTGACCTTGGTGCAATCGTTGCAGAATATCTTCTTGCAGTTCTGTCGGAATGACCAATCGACTCTGAAACAGCAGGAGTCCCTTTTGCACTGTCAGTTCGTCTCGGACTGTCCAGAACTGTTTCAGTGCTGGATCCCGCTTTGCTTTTTCAGGCCAGTGTGACTTTGTGAAATTCATCACTTGGTTGCAGATGCTGTCTTTTGCCTGTTTGACTCTGATTTCCTCCAGGCACTGGTCAGTCATGGGGAATCCCTCTATGACAGAGCTAACGAACATGTCAGTATCGACTTCCATCTGGCGATCCTGTTTAGCAGGAACACCTCCAGGAGCTCGTGACAGAGCATCCACCATCATGAGATTTTTTCCCGCGGTGTGTTTCATCTGATAGGAAAATCGCATCATTCTCATTTGGAAGCGTTGGATCTTTGGGGTCAGCTCATCTAAATGCTTGGTCTTCAGTAAGGCCAGCAACGGCTTGTGATCCATTTCAATCGTGAACATTTTCAGTCCAATCAAAATTCAGAGAATTTCTCACAGCACCAGGTGACTGCGAGCGCTTCCTTCTCCACCTGGGCATACCTTTGCTCCGTGTTTGTCAGCGATCTGGACGCATAAAAGACTGTCCTCCAATCTTGTCTGTCTTTCTGGAGTAGGACTCCGCCTAGTCCATATGATGATGCATCGGCAGACACCTTTGTTTCCTTTTCAGACTGTAGTGTGCCAACAATGGCGCGGTACTCAGCTGTTTCTTGAGGGTTTGAAATGCTGTCTCTTGTTGAGTGTCCCAGGTCCACAAGTTCTCTTTCTTAAGGAGATCACGGAGAGGCTTGGTGGTGTCAGCCAGATTTGGTGCGAATTTGCCAATGTGGTTCACCATTCCTAATAGTCGACGCAGCTCCTGAATGTTGGTCAGTCTTGGGAGGTTGGTGATGGCTTCAACCTTGGCCGGATCCGCTTTGATTCCCTCCTGTGAAATGATGTGGCCTAGGAACTTGATGGTATCAACTGAAAAGACGCACTTCTCATTCAGTGTGATGCCTGCTTCTTGCATTCTTTCCAGTACTGATCGCAGTCGCTTGTCGTGTTCTTGCTGACTTCTTCCACTGATGATGACGTCATCGATGTCGACAATAACTCCTGGCACTCCGGACAGGATATGAGTCATTTCCCTGTGGAAGACTTCAGGCCTGGAACTGATTCCAAAAGGAAGTCGTTTGAAACAGTATCGCCCAAATGGCGTGATGAATGTAGTCAGTTCCTGAGACTCTTCATGCAATGGGATTTGATAAAATCCGCTGTTGCAGTCAAGTTTGCTGAACACTTTGGCACCCGAGAGTTGTGCAAGAAGTTGATCAGTAGAGGGAAGGGGGAAGTTCTCACGTCGAACGCTCTCACTGAGTTTTATGAGATCTACGCAGATTCTCACTTTGCCATTTGACTTGGGCACCACCACAATGGGTGCGCACCACTCAGTCGGATTTTTGATGGGGCGTATGACATCTTCCTCCTCCATACGTTTCAGTTCTTCCTCCACTTTCTGTCTCATTGGCAGCGGCAATCGACGAGGAGTTGCAACAGAAAATGGCTTTGCATGGTTCTCCATTGTGATTTTGTATATTGATTTCAGCTTTCCAAGACCTTTGAACAACTTTGGAAACTCATTCTTGACATTGTTTTGGTCAGAGCCTCCTTGAGACTGTAGTGTGTTCACTCTTTCGAGCAGATGGAGAGCCTCTATCGCTGGTCTGCCCAGAAGTGGCTCTTGAAGACTGCCTACAACGAACAAAGTCTGCTTCGTTTCGGTGTGTTCTGTTGTCAGTGTCGCTTGGAACTGACCAACGACGTCGATTTTTCTTCCCTGGACCGAAAAGCTTCTTGTTTGTTTTCTGGATCAGCAGAGAGTTCTTAGTGAAGTATCTTCTCGGGACGACTGTGAAATCGGCTCTGGTGTCCACTCTGAAGTTAACCTTTTGGCCATTGACCAGGATTTTTGCGTGCCACAGGTTTTGGAGTTCCAGAGAGTTGACTGAGGCTGTTCCCCTCGATTTTGCTCTCTTTCTGGAATTGACCGCTGTGATGATACCCAATATGACATCCTCTTCTTCTTCCAGTCTTTGGAGAGTTTTCTTTGAGCGGCACATAGCTGCGTAGTGTCCCTTCACAAAACACTTTCGGCATTACGCCTCTTTGGCTGGACAGTCCTTTCTTCCATGTATAGGGCTTTTACCGCAGCATGTACATTTCTTGCTAGCTCTGTTTCCAGAACTTTGAAATCCCTCAGAGTGGTTCACTTTCCATAGGTTTTGTTTCCCCTGTTTTGCTGGTATTCTATTGACCTGTGCACTTATGGTATCAGACTTTGACATTGACTGAGACTGCTGTCTTGAAGTTTTGTAGGCTCTGCCTAACTCCAGACATTTTGCCAGGTCGAGTTTTTTATCCTCCAGCAACTTTTCTCGAACCGCATCTTCCCTGACTCCCATCACGACTTGATTTCATATCATTCTGTCCTCGAAAACTCAGTTACAGTTCTTTGCCAGTTGGCGCAGAGAGGAGATGTACGCTTCGATTATTTCTGACGGTTCTTGACGTCGGAGATGAAACTTGTACAATTGATACGTTTCATGTGTTTCACCGACACAAAAATCTTCAAACTTCTCCATGATTTTCCCCAGGTCTTGCGTGTCAGCTTCTTGCTCGAACTTGAATCCATCAAATATGTCCATCACGTCTTCTCCAACAGTTGCCAGAAATACATTAGGTTCCTTATCAAGCCTGCTCGCAACTCAATAATTCTGGAACAGGTGTTTGAACTTTTTCCAGTTATGGCTAAGACATCCATCGGACACATTAAGTTTTGATGGCAGCGGAACATTTGCTGTGTATTGCCTGCTTTGCATGGTGGATTACGTCAAGAGGAAAAACAAAATTCTTTTCTCACTGAATGACGTAATTTTGATGTTCTTCCAGCATCTGCTCGCTTCTTTGGTCCTTTCTGAATTAAATGAACACTTCTGACACCATGTAGTGTTGTCGAACACAAGGTAAACTGGACTCAAGTTTATAAGCAATGTTTGTTCATGTTTCTCGTTAGGCAGCCGTTTTCCAAGTCCCCCCTCTCATTGGTCAGTTCACCAATGACTCAGATCGAGGCTTATGCATATTAAATGTCTCACGAACATATTAATACATTACACTACAGATCAGATCTAACTGCTTCAGAACCGACTGACAGGCCGATCCATACACAATGGATCTGTAATCCAATTTGGAGTGGACCAACGCACAGTAGAGGCGTAGCAGGACAATACAAATGGCTCCCCAATCAGTATGTTCCACTACACGCAAAATATCCAGAGCCTTCTGACAAGAAGATTTAATATATTGCACATGATTTTTTAAAGTGAGTTTAGTGTCAAAAATGAGACCAAGGAATTTTGTTTCTTTCATACTTTTATAGGCGTTTTTTTCCTCCGAAGAATGTTTCGGTCTGGGGAAAAAACATTAGTTAGTTAATTGGTACTTTGAGCCCAGTCAACCACAAAGGGTTATATAAGGGCTAACAACAAATTTAGGATTATCTCCTGATTATTTATAAAGGAAATTGTAAAACATTCTATGTAAAAGTTTTGTACAACTCTTTAAAAATATTTCACACAAACATTACCTTAACATGCTTCATGTTTTGTAAAATACATTTATAAAGGGAAGTTTTAAACGTACATTAAATTTGTGAACAATTCTTTAAAAATACTTGACACAACCATTACGGTAACATGCTTCATATTTTATAAAACACCAGTCTCACATAAGAAGTCAAAAATGATTTCATGACTCACATTCCAATATTTTTTCCTGACTTCCAACAAGTCAGCACATTCAATCAATATATGTTTAATTGTAAGTACAGTATTACAATACATGCAACACAAACAGGAGCCTCTTCTTTTCTCAAAATAAAGGAATATGTCAAATAAGAGTGACCAATATGTAATCTGTTTAACCCTTTCCCACTCAGACAGCCTAATGGCTACCGCCTATGAAAATCTCACTGCAAGGGAAGTAACTCTGCACAACATTTTCACATGCAAAACAAAATAAATCATAACAAATTAAGTTGTACTCACATGTATTCAAGAAATGGGTGTAAAAATCCAGAGATGTTGCAGTTTCATAATTACACAAGTTCACTGATATCACTTACACATAAAAGTGTAAAAAAAAAAAAAAAAAAAAAAACAGAAAAAGAAAAGAAGAAGCACTGTTCACAAAAAAGTTAGATTTTTCAGATCAGTTTTTTCTTCTTTTTTTCTTCTTTATATAAAAAACAACAAAACAATTGTCCATGCCTTGTCCAAGCACCCAAGATCTTCACCAAAGCTTTGCTAAGCACACTGTAAAATTTGAAGTACACACACACACAAAAAAACACAAAAAAACAAAAAAAAACACAATATATGTGAAGTACACACACACACACAAGAAAAACAACACAAAAAAACTCATGATATATCTTCAGTTCATGGAAATGAATGAAATGTCCACAGCAGATGATGAACTAAACCTGAACTGTTTGTCACTTGGTGTCTTGACCCCCATGTTTATGGCCTTATACTTTGTGCCAGCTGTTGGTGAAACTGGACAAAGCATTGTCCCTTACACAGGTGCACCTTGCACACAAGGCAGCCCCAAACAGATTTCACACCATGTCCTTTTGTGGTGCGCTTCTTTGCCTTTTCACAGAGATGGCAGTTCTTCTTTGTGCCTGGATAGCGTTCACTGGTGTGAGTGAGAGGCTGAGCAGCAGCAACACCAGCCTGGGAGACAGATTGGGGGCCAGCACAAGGACCGACGGTGGAATTGTCCTTGCACATTGCTCGCAGAACACTGAGTCAAGAGTCAATGTGGCAGAGTTTTTTCATGGCTGCTGCAGGCAGGTCGTGGGAGTGTTTCCAGATGAGGAAGTTGATCATGGCTGTCTGCAGCAGCTACCAGCAGATGTACCTCCACCACCTGACAGATGGTTGCCCCACTGAATAAATGTTGTCCTTGAGAACAGCCACGCCCACTACTCACCAGGGCAGGACATTTCTATTGATGAGGCCATGATAAAGTTCAATGGGCGTCTCAGTTTCAAACAGTATATCAAAGGTGTGTATTTATTATTATTTTTGGCTCATGAAGTTATGTACTGATTAGATATAAAATAAAGTATAACAAATGGGGGGGGGGGGAGTACTGCAAGCTCAGGTGGATGGGCTTTTTTTTCCTTCTCAATCCAAACTCCAGTGACAGTGAGATAGATTTATTTTAAAAACTTTACAAACTTATCAGTTCATAAAAAAATATGGATGCATCTATATATTTTTTTCAGGTGAATGTTGTTAGTAGTATAGTACATGGTAATAGTTTATTTAGTTTTAGTAGGCTACCACTGCTGATGATGTTTTTGTTTTTCTTCAGGCAAGCCAAATCCATTGGGAATAAAAGTCTGGTGCGCAGCTGACCCAAGGACAGGAGTTTGACGTGTACCTGGGCCGTGTTGCTGAGCCAATTCCAAACGGTCTTGGCTACCATGTGATCATGAAGATGGCTGAGCGGTTCCTGGAGACTGGACGTCATCTCTTCTTTGACAATTTGTTTTCCTCAGTGAAGCTTGGCCAAGACCTGGAGAAGAAGGACACATTCATGTGTTCTACCATCCGCCTGAATCGATGGGGCTGGCCGAAGGAGCTGAATGCTCAGGTCGTCAAAAAGATGAAGGCAGGTGATGTGCACTTCCTTCAGGACGGCAACATGGTTGGCACTTTGTGGAAGGACAAGCAGCCTGTTGCTGTCATGTCCACACTCACCAACACCAAGCCAGAGATGGGGGAGGCTGAGAGAAAAGCACCAGGAGGAATGAAGAAGGTGGCCATTCCCAAGCCGGTGCTGTGCTACAATGAGAGCATGGGGGGCGTGTACCAGGTTGGCCTTTGGGTACTGCAGCCCTGTTGTCACTCAGGTGGAAGTATTGTGACAGCTTCTGGAATCTCTCTTTAGACATGACGTCAGCAATTGCTGGGACCCGCAGAAGTGGATCTGTAGACCAGTACATTGCAGTTTCTGGCATGCAATGTACTCCAAACATGAACTGAACAAAAATAAAAAGCTTCATTTCATCTGGTGTTGCTTGTTTCCAGTTCTTGCCTGCTGCTCCTTTTTCTTCTTGCTGCTGTTGTGCATACAAGTTGGTCTACTCTGCCACATCAGACCAAAATGATTCTGGTAACAACAGAGAAAAAAAATCAAATGGAGTGCTGTCAGCAGGCAGGTTATGGCTCACACCCACTTCTAGCTTTCCCTCCTCACGCAACTTGTCGAACTTCAAGTGGTTAATTTCCTTCGTCTGAGCAGACCAGTGAGTAGTCAGCTTATTCCGTTTCTTTTTACTCATTCGTTTCTGCCATTTTGCTTGGTTAGGGCCAGCAGCACCAGGTAAATCAGCATCTTCTTCGCCACCACTTTCACTTTCATTGTGGTTGTTAAACTGTTGTGATGCATCTTGTTGGACAACTAAGTTGAGATTGGTGTCTGATTCTTCCCCTTTCCCAAGTTCACGTAGTGTGAAACCTTCAAAAGCTTCCTCGTTGTTGTCATCGCTATTCCCCATCACATTCAACCAAAACTGCCACGGATCTTCAGCTGCCATCTTTCGAAAATTGCGTGTCAAATTTCTCAAAAATTCTAAATATTGTACAAAACGAACTGCTTTAGGTATTAAAACGGTGTTTTCTTTCCTTGTGTTATAAAAAGATAACAGTTTGTCTGAAAGTTTGGTAAAATTTCATGAAACTTATTTGATACCAAACCAGCTTCATCCCACTCCTTCTGCCAAACCTCACAGACATGTTTGGAAGTTACAGGTTTCAGGTCAGAAAAAGGTATGAGACCACCAGCTGTCGGTTCAGTGTTTAAGAGCCTCTTTTGCAGTTGCCTCATTTCTTTAAATACCTATATGTCCAAGAACCTACATAAAAAGTTTCCTTTTTGTCTGCATTAATTTTGTGTAGAAGTTCCTGTATTTGTATTAGCAGAGGATGGTCAGTTTTAAAGTTTTTAAGCACTTGCAGAGCAGAGAGCGAGTCTGAGAAAATCATGAAAATCATGAAAAAAACATACTGTTGGTGAAAGTGAACGCATACTGTCTTTGAGGTGGAGAACTTGAAGCTGTTCTCTGACACCCGCTCTTGGACACTGTTAATGCATAGCTGCATAGCTCTCTCTACTCTGTTTAATGTCTTTCCACTCACTTACAAAACAAAATTGTCCACGAACAAGGAGCAATCAGTACCCTTCAAGACAGCTTTAACAATATTGTTAACCTTAATGCTGAAAAGGGCCAGAGACAGGATGCTACCTTGTGGGACCCCCATCTCCTGCTCATGCAGCTCAGACAGAGTGGAACCCACTCTAACCTTGAAGCTGCATTCAGACAAGAAACTCTGGATAAACCTGGGGAGGTGGCCCCTGAAACCGGGATTCCAGAGGTCCGCTAAAATGCTGTGCTTACACGTCATGTCATAAAGGCTTATCTCAAGTTCAAAGAAAATGGTTAAGATGTGTTCTTTTTCAACAAAGGCATTTCTAATAAATGTTTCGAAACAAACCAGATGATCTAACATGCTGTGGTTCTTCCTGAAGCCACACTGCTTCTCGGAAAGAAGACCCTGCGACTCCAAGGACCACATGAGGTGAGCATTGATCACCCTCTCCATCGTCTTACACAAACAGCTGGTTAATGCTACAGGTCTAAAATTACTGGGATCCGAGTGGTCCTTACCAGGTTTAGGAATGGGAACTACTACTGCTTATCGCCACGATGGCAGAAAACAGCAGATTCCCAGACGTGGTTATATACTTTTAGCAGAACAGATAGAGCCAAATTTGGAATGTGGGTTAAGAGTTGGTAATGGATCTGGTCCAAACCAGTGGCCAAGTCATTAGCTCTCTGCAATGACTGCTTTAATTCAGTTGAAGAGAAATCCAGACATCTTTTTTCTTTTAACATTTTAATCTTTTGAAATTCAGAAGAATAGGTATCTGTCAAGGATTTTTTTTTTTTTTTTTTTTTTTTGACAGATTAACAGCTAGTGCTTCCACCACTTCTTTTTTAACTTCCACCACTTCTTTTTGTTAACTTTTAAATGGTTAATTGAATTGGAGCCACCCTTACCCTTAATTTTTCTAATAGCTTTCCAGACCTTTTGTGTTTGTGTTTTTGAGTTTAACTTGGTACAGAAATGCCTCCACAAATTCCTTTTTTGTTGTTTGACAACATGGCAAGCCTTGGCTCTTAAAAGTTAAAAATTTTGAACATTACTCAGCGTTAGGTTAGAAAAAAACTTTCGCTGAGCTTTCTTTCTTTCTTTAATTGCTTTCTTGCAACTCTCACTGAATCAAGGAACCTTAGGAAGTTTTTTTCGAGAAGCATGTTTTAAGTATAGCTTTGCCTGCTGCTTGGATCAGAAGGTCAGTAAACTGAGTGGCAGGATCTTTGGCAGATGTGACCACTTCCTCCGTCAGTTCAGCAGAACACTGAGCTTGGAAGGACAGCCAGTCTGTCATTTTAAAATTCCACCTGTTAGGTGCAGCATCCTCTTCAATGACGTTGCTGGTTAGGATCACAGGAAAGTGGTCACTTCCGCACAGATCCTCATGTATATTCCACTCATAGTCTAGGACCAGAGATGGACCACAAATGGAGAGATCCAATGCAGAAGTAGAACCGGTGGCAGGATGAATACAAGTCACTCAACCATCATTTAGAATACATAAATCCATTTCGGAGAAGAGGTCCTCCAACATTTGTCCTCTGCTGTTAGGGGACTCGTTAACCCAAACTGGGGAATGACCACTGAAGTCACCTAAAAGAACAGAGATGGCAGCTGTTCAATTAGGTTAATGAGATCCGTCTTGGCAACATGATCCCACAGAGGCAGATAAATGCTGCAAAAGGTGATGACCTTGTTCAGTATTACTTTTCCAGCCACCACCTGCAAAGAGGTGTTCAGGTGAAGTTCACTAAATAGATAGGATTTATTTATCAGCAAAGCTACTCCCTCAGTAGCTTTGTCGTTTAACCCACTTTGCCCCAGGCTGTCCGTCGCCACCTGCTCTTCTGCCTTAACGCACAACCCCAGACCACCTGGTAGAGGCCGGCCAGCAGACACACCATACTAGCAGCTTGGCCTATGCAAATGGGAACAGGATTCTCGCAAGACCTGTAGCTTCGTTTCTGCTATTGTTTACTATTTCCGACGATGTCCTTTGATCAAAGTTTGGTGGAGTTTGAGAGTCACTGTGAATTTTCAAAGTTGCAAGATGGACACGCAATAGATGCACGAAAATAAACAAAAACCCTAATGTTAGCAATGGCACTGGAGCTTCATCCTTTGAGATCTGAACTGCAAATCTGGCTCAGTCACTTACCATGGGCCTCCTAACAAACTCATGGAGCTTCATCTTTGGAGATTCAAACTGGAACTTTTGCCAAGTCGATTACCCTGAGGTACCCAAAAACCTGACATTCTGATGTGGACATTTCTGACTTGGGATTTTTTATTTTTTTTATTTTTTTAATGAATTATGCTTTTATTTTTCTGAGTAAAAAAATGTAAAACCTGTTGGATATATTGACCATTCCCACGAGCGAGGCATGAGTTTGGTACGAGTATCGCCCCTTTCCGACTGGTACGTTGTTCAACAGAGGCGAGTGCACGGTCATTTAACTCGACAAACATTAATTTTTAGATTTAAAAGTATGGGCGAAAAAACATGGACAGCTGGTCAGGGGCACAAAGGCAGAACTTGTCCATTGTAATCTATTATACTTTATTTTCCCACAATGAGGAGCAATTCCATTAGATGGGCTTCAAAAGGGAGAAAAAAGAAAGACTGAAGAGAGAACTCAGATTTGAAAACTTTTATTTTACAAGGACTGTAGTTTAGGTTCAGTCAGAAAGCTAACAACTAGTCCTTACTAAGCTACTGATGAGTAAATATAAAATTACAGGCATCATTTAGAGAGAGAGAGAGAGGAAGAAGAAGAAGAAGAAAATAAGAGTAAATAATGTTATATATATAAGGCAACCAACAAAAAGAAAACATAGAATGTAAATAAAAATACTGATGAAAATGAAATATATAAACTAAAACAGAGAAAGAGAAAGGACACAGGTCAACAGGTATATTCACATTAAACACACAGGTAAACAGCTGCTGTACTCACACTAAACACACACAGAAACAGGCATAACTCATAATAGTTGTAGCAACAACGAAGTATTACACCAAAATGCAGCACTGAATTCCTTGCTGCCCCACCCTAACTAATGATACAATTTGATCAAATCAATTCACATCCCAAGAATAATTTAATAACTAAGACTACATTTAAAATCATATGTTTATTTGTAAAATTAGCCACACACACACACACACACACACACACACACACACACACACACACACACACACACACACACATGCACACACTGTCAGACTCAAGTTATGAGTCTTCTGAATATGATCCTAAGCTGCTTGACTAGTGATTCCTTCAAAGACAGTGAACATAGCTACTCAAAGCAGAGTGGAAAATGTTCAACTTACAATGAATAAGTGACGTAAATAATCACACATGACTACCAGCATTGACAAATTAATTCATAAAATTAATTCATCAACAGCCGACCTAACCTGCATTTTAACAAATGGCACTGATTGCCTATCAGTTTGTCTATATAAATTCTCATGAAGGATGAATATGTACATTGTACAATGTCAGAGAATACTGCCACTCTACTAGATGAACCTTTAGTTCTTGTCCCATTTATTTTGAAATTATGTAATGTATGGCAATATGTTTCTGCTTCTGCATTCAGTTTTGTAAGTTACAAGCCAGGGACTTGAACTGTTTACTAGAAATACAAATAGCCAGACACTGAAATAGCTTGCAATACATTTCTCATGATGACTGATCCAATTAAACATCTGAACAAAGTGAGTGGAAGATTTTTTCTCATAACACTGAGCCAGAGAGAGGGAGGTGTGGGGGAGAGGGAGATTTGTACAATTTGCAATTTCTTCACCTTTATTCCAACATTATTACAGACTTGTAAAGATGTATATCAACACTTTGAATGAATGGACTACTTCTGATAAGTTTAATTCAGTTAGTAATATTAATAATAAAGATATAAAATGGGTGTGTAGAATAATTTACAACACACACACACACACACACACACACACACACACACACACACACACACACACACACACACACACACACACACACACACACACACAGAGAGAGAGAGTTAAGTGATAAAGAAAATGAAGAGATTGAGCAAGAGGTTTAAAAGTTAGTTTTTGAGCAAGTGTTTTATAAGGTCAGTTTTAAAAGAGGCAGCAGAATCAGTTCAAGTCAGTCTCTTTATTTGCTTATTTAATAAAACTGTTCATAAATGGTAATAAAAATCAAGTAGACATTTAATGATTTATTCACAATTACTTGTCAGTTAGTGTTATTTTCCTCTCAGAACACAGAAGCACACATATGAATGAAACTAAAAAGTAAATATCATTAACAAAATGTAAAACCACAAAACTACAGCAATCACTGTGTGAGGACTGTGTTTAGTGAATTGCATTTTTTTTTTTTTTTTTTTTTTTTAGCACAATGCAGTCATGCTGCTTGTGTGTGTGTGTGTATGAGTATGTGTGTTATTTTAATTGTTGTATTTTTAATCTGTGGCTGTATTTATTTGTACATTAATTTCTAAAATAAGTAGAATGCATATATACCGGTTGTGTGTATATATGTGTGTGGGAGGGGGGAGGGTGTGGGGCGGGTTGGAAAGGTGTTGTTATGTAGGGGTGTAAGTGAGAGAAAGATATAGATGTATGGGTGTGCATGGGTCTTATTAGCTGTATTTTTAAACTGTGTCTAATCTGACTTGCATATTTTAGCAGAGTATATTTTAGCAGAGTATATATATATATCGTTTAAACAAAATTTTATTCATTCATCATAATCATAAGCTCAACAAATAAGTACAGGAAACGCAAAAGCAGTATGCTTATGTGAGTGTGAGATATAGATATAGTGTGTGTGTGTGTGTGTGTGTGTGTGTGTGTGTGTGTGTGTGTGTGTGTGTGTGTGTGTGTGTAATCAATAGTTAGTGCACTAGGCCTACACTATTTATTATAATTTATGTTTGTTTATTTTGCTTGTGGCCATAATTTGGATTTCCTGTGTTTACAGAGGAAAAATGAATATTCTTGCGTCTTAAAAAGCAGTATATGTATAGATATAAATTGTATATTGCTGTATGTAATGTACACTTTTGTGATTCAGACCTCTTTTAAATTTAAAGAAATTTTGATGATCTGACTGGGGAAAAAAAAAAATGGAGTGAGAAGTCGAAAGGTAAAATTCGGGCCACATTCCATACACTAAATTAGTAAGTAGCAGTGGGTGTAATATGAAAAGCTATATTCTGAACTACTCCAGGCTTTTTAAGACAGAAAAAATAATTAAATGTTGTGCTTGTCAGTGGAAAGCAAATGTCACCAACACTACTGTCTCACTCAAACCTTATATTAGGTAGGTCCAGCCAAATTTTGAAAAGCAAGCAATGCAATCCATTAATATGTGATATTAAAGAGGGTCACAAGGCAAGTACACAAACCAAATTTCATTAATTTATCTATAATATTTTTTGAGATATCACCCTTCAAATAGTCATCATTTTAGGCGTTTTAGGTGCATTTTACAAAATGCCATTTGTGTATGGCTCTAGCATAAAAAGTATTGGTCACACATCCACCCAGCTTGTTTTACACAGTGTCTGCACAACATAGACTAAACACAATTTTTTCAGTAGTCATCCTTACTCAAATTTTGGAGATGCAGAGTGCCAAAAATGGAAAAATCACTAATTTTGACATTGTCCAATCACCAATCTTTGACAGTACCATGACAAGATCAAACATAACATGGGAATGGAAAGATGTACAACCATAATTCTGGTATCAACTGATTCAGCATTAATTAGACAATACAAATTCACAAGTCTAAAGAAGTGCAAGCTAAATTTTACCTACAGAGAAAATTTTACCTTCCATGAGAAAAAGGGTGCAAATATACCACAAATCTTTGATGGTAGTAGCATTAAAGCAAATCAAACTCTGGAATGGAAAGAGATACAGCCATGGTTCTGGTATCTGCAGATTCAGCATTAATCAGAGAAGGGAAATGCACAGCATATGGAAATTTAGGCAATTTTTAGATATATGTAGACTTGTTTGAATGAGGAAAAGAAGTTAAAAACTGCAGTCCAAGTGTGGCCTCATGGTAGATGTTGAGGCCTGCCTCACTTTCTAGGACCAATTCTCTCCTCAAGATGATGAAACTGATCATCCTCTGAAATCACTAACAAAGAAATATATAAACAAACAGGTAAAAAAGATTTATTTCAACATATACAGCACGCTAACACTTAATACTCACCAATTAAATACACTTAATACTCACCAATTAAATCATCAAATTCTGAAGTTTAGTTGTAAATAACACTTACTTGACTTTGTGTCAATCATGCAGTAATAACTTGAGAAATAAATCAATCAGAAAGGTACAAACAGAAGGAAGCAGACAAGAACAAGTTTTCAGGTATCTGATTACTACTACCAGTCTCAGCTATTGAAACAATCCCAGAAGCAAAAACCTGACTGGAGTGACGCCATTATTTGACAATACTTAAAAACAAAAAACTTCCCTACTTTAGATAAAAGACCTGGATTCTTAAGGAAAATTAAACTAACAAAAATTGGAGTCCCACATCAATGACATTAAAAAAATTACATGCTCAAAAATTTATTTAACGTTGCTCTGAGTATTTTATTTTCCCCACCCACTACCACCTCCACATTTGATGTGGCTCTTCAAGTGTGTGTGTGTGTGTGTGTGTGTGTGTGTGTGTGTGTGTGTGTGTGTGTGTGTGTGTGTGTGTGTGTGTGTGATTATTTCTTTCATTTTGTTTCTTGTTCAATCTTTCTTACTGACTTAGTTATTTCTGTCTTGTTACCATAGTCTTGTTTTGTCAATCATGCTTGCAAAATGTTAAACAAAAACAAAAACTTGTCATTATTACTCTTCTATTTTTTCTTCTCTTTTTACCCCCCACCCCCACCCCCCTTGTTATTATTATGATGATGATTATTATTATTATTATTGTATGCAAAGATTGAAAGAATCATGTAAGAATCATGTAATTTTTTAGCCAGTGTGCCAGGTCTTCCATGTGCACAAAAGTGGAAGAGAAAGAAGGGGAAAAAAACAAGAAATAAATTCTTCAGAAGCAAATATAATTCCAAACTCTCAATATAACATTAATTTTGGCTGGTTGATCGCTTTTATTTCGTTTTGTCTAGATGAGCAGATCTACTGTAAAAGAAACATATGGGTCGTGACGGCATCGTCTGCTAGCTAAATAAGAGTTATTGTCCTTGACAAGAACAACAAAAAATTTTTTTGTATAACTTCAAGTATAACAAGTATAACTTCACTTGCTAAATTTCCTTTAAAAAAATTCACTGTTGAGAACATACACCATACATCACGTTTTTGTCAATTCGGATTTACATGGAAAGAAATTACTACTTTTATAGCGGTTTGCATTTCGGAGGAACTAATGAGAAGATAACTCTGTAATGTTGTTCAAACTACGACCAGACCACAATGAATTTGCTTCAGTTGCATTCAAAGAGATGTAAACAGCACAAAAATACAGTTATGGTTGTGTTGGAAACTCACTTAGTTATCGCTAAAATAAACAAACTTACCACGGTTTCTTTCCAGTTCCTCCAGGGTGAGCACCTTTGCGCCGCTCGCGTAGTCGCAGACTTTAGCGATCGCGCAACTCGAACAGACAACAAAATCTATGGGGTCTCCAATTTCCGTTGCACGGGAACTTTTACAAGAACTCGCTTCCGGATCAAATGATACACCGTTTTAAAGAGCGAAAATTTGTCTTTCCAGTGATACCAAATTCAATATGGTGCATTCAAACTTTCTTGGTGTAAATTTAAGGTAAAAATTAACGTATTTTTCAACTCAATTTTTGCTGAAGTCGAAAACGAAGAACTTTAACGAATTTTATAAGGGATAAATCTACGGGAATTCCTCTTTCTAAAAAGTATAACTTCATGTCTGTACGTTTTGCTTGTAAAAGTTCCCAACGGTTTTCCGAACGCAACCGTTTTCCGACCTCGCTCATCTGACTTTCGACGTCAGAACCACGCTCGGTTTCCGACCGCTTGGTGTGTTCATTAAAACTTCTTCCAAACTCACAATACATCATTCACGCACAAAATAATGGCATCAACAGGTCGTAAAAAGATCGTTTTTTGCGTGACAGTAGTTTTTATTGACAAACTGCACAGAACAAGGCAAATATGACAAGTTGAAAATGAGCAATATTTGCCTCGCGACGACCATGTTACCCAGCGCCAAAGAGAGGCTGGTCCTACCTACTTATATTTACAATCTGCCATATAACGGCACAGACACACTCAAACACAGTTGGCATACATGCTCCAACAGGAGACTTTGGTCAGGAATGAAAAATGAAAAATTACAAAATAAATTAAAGGCACACTGCTGATAGGTTTAGGGCTAGGATTAGGCTGCACGTCTCAATGTAGCGTCGAAACAGTAATGATAGCACATAGGCTTGGTGATTTTGTTGTGAATCCTCTTTAAATATACACCCCCATCCCAACATTTAAAAGCATCAGGATACTGAAAGAATTCTGTCCGAAATAATGTAAATAAAACAGTATAAAACAAAGCTGTGCGGATTTTAGTGGCAAACATGCTGTCACTTTTTTGACCAGTGTCACTGAGTGGTGACCACCTAACTTTCCGCAGTTTCTTGTCGGCAGTTATTCTGTGCAACTTTAATTCACATCCCTCCACCTCCTTTCCTTTGTAGTTCAAACAGCACACACAGGATCCTTCCCCATGGTAGTTATTTTTTAGTATTGCGGTTGATCAAAACTGCCTTCACTCAGGCAACACCCAGTAGGCCTAACACAGCCGCCGGAACGTCCCAGTAAACAAACTTCCGCCTTATGAAGTTTCCTGTCATGGGAATGGTCTATACAAGAACACTGTATTCGCAAACTGGGAAAAATATGAAGTGAGCTGAACTTTTGTTTGGTGTTTATTACTGATTTTTAAAGTTGTATACCGGGATCATTTGACACAGTTACTTCCCTTCACATCAGATTTTGCAGTGAAAGGGCAGCGGCTGGTCTGGGGCCAAGTGGGTTAAGGAATTTTTGGTTAATATATTAAAACCAGAAAATGATGGTGACTTGGAATTGGTTAAAAATGTTTCCTGCAATCCAAACACATACCATCTCCAGAGTAAGCTCCTCGAAGTTGGCTTAGAAGCCTTGCAAGTTCCACTGGATAATGGAATGCTCCATCATTTCGGTCAGGTGGGATCAATGAAGAGTCCATCTCGTCATCAGACAGGGCTGAATATTAGTTGGAAAGGACCTGATTCTGCTCCGCCTTCTTCAGCCTGTCTCAATCTACAGGTTTGGGTGGAGCCTGGGGTCCCGCCAGAAGGAGCAGAGAGCATGGGGTGTACAAACCCCTCAACGTCCACCAGGACCCTCCCCACCCTCACCGCAGTAGGTGGGCTCCTCGATGAAGATGAATCACCTTTCGAGGATGTGGTTTTTAAGGGACCTCCTGAACCCTTAGGTGCAGTTTTTAAGGGACCTGCTGAACCCTTAGGACCGGTTTTAGAGGGAACCACTGAACAACAGAACCCTTGGATGCCGTTTTGGAGGGATTGGCTGAACTCTTAACTGTCTCTGTACTCTTCGCAGAATCGCATGGAAGAAGCCTGAGTGCCGGCTGATACTGATCCGGGCCCACCAGAGGAATGCATTGAAGATAGAATTGTCCTGAGCGGATGCTCCGAAAAAACCCACGTCAGTAACATCTGACACTCGACACTTTTCATTTCTTGCCTGGTGAAGTGGCAACAGCACAGGACTTACCTTCAGAGACCACAGTTGGCATCTTGGCTTCCACCAACTGTCTGGCTTCCAGAAAGGAGATGCACTTTCAACACAGACACGCTGAATTTCCTTTTCCTTCTGCCAGACCAGGCAATCTTGAGCTGATGAAGCATGGAGACCACTGTAATTAGAGCACAGCTTGGGTCCCTCACACCGACCTTCATGCTTATCTTTTCTGCACCACTGACACTTTGCAGCAACCTTGCAACATTGGCTTGTGTGGCCAAACTTGTTGCAGCTGAAGCATTGCATCGGGTTCAGAACAAACAAGGCCACCTTCACCTTTAGATAGCTGACCGTGATCTCCATGGGCATTTCTGGTGTGTTGAAGGTAAGAAACAGGGTATTGGTAGGGACCTTTTCAGTATCCCTCTTCACTGTCACCCTGTGGACCTCAACTACACCCTGTTCCTGCAGTTCTGTCATGATTTCTCCCTCTGTCATGCCAGACAACTCATGGCAGCGGATGACGCCATGTGGTGAGTTCAGCACCATTGTGGATAGAAACACATGGGTCAATCAGTGAACTGAGTGGTCTGAAGAAGACCCATCGCCTGTGGTTTCCTGGCACATTCCACCAGGAAAAACCCATTTCTCAACCTTTTGATGCTTTTAATGGTTCCGGCTATTGCCTGGAATCCCTTTTAGGGTGGTGAAGGGAGACAATTTACTAGGTGGGAGGTCGACACTCATTGACTCCACCACCAGAAATCTTGGCCAGTTAGCAGTTGTATCAAGGAAGCTTTCATTCTCAGAATCTGTGTCCGTGTCCTGGGCACTGTCCCTTAACTGTTTGTGTTTATTTTGGGGAGCCATGTTATGTTTATTAATGATTTGTTACGCTTTGTCCCCACCTGCCACCAAGTCCAACAAGAGGATGCACACAAGCGGAAACTCCAGCAAGCATGCACCAGGACTCAAAACATAATTACTCAGGTGATAAAGAAACTAAGAGTTCACTTCTATCCCCTAACTGACCCTAAGCCACTGCCTTCTAAATGAAGTTAGGGCAAAGCACAACCAGCTAACTGATTGGGTTGGCCAACCCAACCACCTGTCTAAGAGAAGTCCAGGCCGAAAAAGTGTGTTGGACCCCACAGAGGACCTCAGCCACCAGGATCCCATCCTCCTTTGACATGGGACACAGCACACGGCAAACATGCTGGGTCTGAAGGTGACCACAGAGAGCAAGAAGAGCTATATAAAGAAGAGCCGTGTTGTAGATAAATACAGGAGAATGGCTGGTTAGATAGAAATCAGCTGGAAGAAGGGAGCTGAAAACAGAGGTATCATGGAGATAATTTTTGGAATGAAATATACTTGAAAGGGCTGGTAGACACAAACTAGACGTAAGAAAAGAGTGAAAGGGGTGGAGCAGCTTAAACACCTCCGGCACGAGAAGCTGGCTCCATAGAAGTGACAAAAGTTACAGAACAGATCTAGGGAAATGTACTCACCTATACAATGAAACAAGGAAACTCCAGCACTTTCAACAGAAAATTGTCTTCATCGGGTGCAAGAAGATAAAGAAAGAAGAAGGAATCTAAGAAGAAGACAGACAAGAGGAAGCTAATGTAAACAAAATGTTAAGACTGTATATGTGGATTTAAAATGATGTCATCAAAATAAATAAAAAATGGAGGATTTTTAAGTGGGCAGATCGTGGCAAACAATGAACTTCAAAACAAACAAGATCTGCCAACAGTATGTCGGTCCTTACTTTTCGTACAACCCACACTGTGGTTTTGTTGCCAAGCAAATAGCATGGCTCCCAAAGCAGGACAGGTTTCCTTTGTGCTACTTGTAACAATCACTCTTATTTGTTGTTTTGTTTGTGGACTGATCCATTATGAAGCTGATGTTACAGTTTGAAAAAGTTCAATTGTAGGTGTTGATGCATAGTATTGAGTGCAGTTCACAAGGTATTTGGGTGGCTGAAGTTCCCCCAACTGAGCAAGCGGATAAGTAAGTAAGTAATTTGGTGTTTTACGCCCAGTAAACCATTACAGTTATCTGAGGGCATTAAAAAAATTCTCGATACACAATATCTGTTAAAAATATGTCCATGTTAAAAATTTATACGTATTCAGATTTTTAAAACACAGTCATAAGAAGTGGGTAAACACAAACTGGAAACCTTTTCTCAAATATAAATATGCTTTCTCAAGTCAATCTAGAAAACCAATCACTTCGCAAACGTAAAACAGAAATCAATGTATAAAAATCAGACATCATTTTTCAAACCGTTAGCCCCTTCAATATTACCCCTGTTTAGAGAGCGCATAAGGCTAGGACATGCTGATGTCGTCGACCATTCCATCTAATTTATTAATACCAGGTTAAAGAAAGGTATAAAAAAGGAATGGATGAATACAGTACAATTTTTTATATAGATATATAAATGCTTAATGGCAAATACCTGTGCCATATGGCAGAGAGCTGCACATACCACCTACCAACTATCATCTCCTAGCTGCTCAACAAGAGCCATATCAAGAGGCCTAACTCCCAACAAAAATTTTGGAAAAAGTCATAAGAATGGACTATCCGCATAAAAATGACCAGATAAAAAGAGCAAGAGGGTTATGCAGAAAAACAGGTTTCTTGCACTTCAATAATAGCTCCTTTGTACCATCTTGCAAGTGGATTTATTTCTTCAAATTTCAAAACCTCATAAAAATCACTGAATAATGAAATAAATCATTATTTCATCTTGAAAGAATTCATGACGATTCCATTTCATCATCTGACAGGGCAGAGTACTGGTTGGAGAGAACTAGGTTCCTCTCCACCTTGCTCTGCCTGTTTGGAACTTTTGGCTTGGGTGGCACCTGGGGCCTGCTGGAAGGAGTGGAGTGCCTGGGGTGAGAAAACCCCTCGACGTCCACCAGGACCCCATTTATCCTCACCAAAGATGATTAATCATTTTTCAAGGCTGCGGTTTTTAAGGGACCTGCTGAACCCTTAGGTGCGCTTTTGGAGAGAGCCACTGAACCCGTAGATGCCATTTTGTGGGGATCGGCAGAACCCCTAGAGGCCGTTTTGGGGGGATTGGCTGAACCCCTATCCATCTCCAAAGAACACTTAGCGGACTCACATGGAACCCAGGCGTCAGCCAATACCATCCTTGACTTGCCGGAGGAAGCCTGAGTGCCAGTCGATACCAATCCAGGTCCGCCAGAAGAACACACGTTAGATTCAGTCGTCCCAAGTGGATGTTCTGAAAACACCCAGGTTAATGAGGTTTGACATTTAACAGATTTGGATTCTCTTCTGGTGGAAGCGGCAATAGCGTAGGTCTTACCTCCAGTGATCACAGTCAGCATCTTGGCTTCAACCAACTAACTGTCTGGCTTCCGGAAAGGATATGCGTTTCTCAACGCGGACACATTTAATCTCTTTTTCCTTCTGCCAGACTGGGCAATCTTTAGCCAATGAAGCATGGGGACCATTGCAATTAGAGCACAGCTTGGGTCCCTCACATTGACCTTCATACTTATCTTTTCCACAAACCAGACACTTCACAGCAACCTTGCAACAGTGGCTCGTGTGGCCAAACTTGTTGCAGTTGAAGCAACGCATCGGGTTGGGAACAAACAAGGCCACCTTCACCTTCAGATAGCCAACCGTGATCTCTTTCAGGAGGTCTGGAGTGTTGAAGGTCAGAAACAGGGTATTGGTGGGGACCTTTTCAGTATCCTTCTTCATTGTCACCCTGTGGACCTCAACTACACCCTGTTCCTGCAGTTCCATCCTGATTTCCATCTCTGTCATGCCAGACAGCTCACGGCAGCGGATCATGACACATGACGAGTTCAACGCTTTGTGGATGGAGACACATACTGGTTGGTCTATCAACACATTGAGTGGTCTTGAGAAGACCCATAGCCTGTGATTTCCTCACGCACTCCACCAGGAAAGATCCATCCCTCAACCTTTTAATGCTTTTGAGGGTTCCGACCACCACCTGGAAACCCTTCTGGACAGCAAAGAGCGACAGTTTACTCAGTGGGAGGTTGTCTCTTGACGACTCCATGACCAGAAACAGTGGCCAATTGTTACAAGAGTTGTAGGAGCATTCAATATCTCAGTGTGTGTCCAAATCTTGGTCATTGTCCTGTAATCTTTTGTTTTTGTTTGTGGGTGCCATGTTATGTTTCTTAAAGATTCATTACGTTTAGTCCCTACTCACCACCAAGTCCAACAAGGGGATGCACACAAGCAGCATTCCAGGAAGTGGGCACCAGGGCTCAAAACACAATATACTCAGGTGATAAAAACAAAATGAAATTTACTTCTATCCCCTGATTGACCCCAAGTCGCTGACTTCTAATCGAAATTAGGGCAAAGCACGTCAACCCAACCACCCATCTAGGGGAAGTCTGGGCTGAAGAAGCATGCTGGACCCCACGGGGGACCTCAGCCACCAGGATCCCACCCTCCCCCAACATGGGATGCAGAGCACGGCAAACACGCTGGGTCTGAAGGTGACCACAGAGAGCAACAAGAATTTTATAAAGAAGAGCTGTGTTGTAGATAAATACAGGAGAATGGCCAGTTAGGTAGAGATAAGCTGTAAGAAGGGAGCTGAAAACAGAGGTATTGTGGAGAGAGTTTTTGGAATGAAATATAGCTGAAAGGGCTGGTAGACAGAAACTAGACATAAGAAAAGAGTGAAAGGGGTGGAGCAGCTTGGTTTAAACACCCCCGGTGTGAGAAGCCGGCTCCACGGGGGCATGAGTGGACGAGTTTCCCCCATGCCACCCTAGGCGTTTGGCTCAATGAAATGATGGCAAAATAATTTTGACGTCATTACATTAACAATTTGCACAAGGTTATAGAAAGGAGAAGGAAGAGTTGAAGGAAACAATGGTTCCAGAAGTAGTCACTGATGGTAAGAATAAAACCCCCGAAAAGAATGACTAGGAATGTACACAACAAGAAAACACAGGATGGGATGTGTGTTTTGTTTTGTGTGCCGCCTTCTTTTGTGTTAATAGATAATAAATACACTCTCTCATGTACTATTATATGGAACGAATAGCTCACTGAACAAAAGCAATGAAGAACTGAGAATGAAACTGTAGTGTTTATATCTTCATAGTTCTTTTCCAATTTTTTTTTTATATATATAGATTATGCAATCAAAGCAGAAATAATTTGGAGTTACTACCATTTATCTTTGGAGAACCAAAAATAACAAATGTATAACTCCACTGGCAAGAGACTGACAACGCAGAGACAGGTTGTGGCTGGTCAACCTGGGAGACCAGGTGGAGAGAGCTGTGCACAAGGTTAGACATCTACGATAGGAAACTAGGAAAGCTGTCACTGGACACTGATACTTCTTTTTTGATTGATAGGAGTAGTCTACCAGAACCATATATTTAAATATTCTACTAAGTACTACCTGTTTGCATAACATGTTTCTGGCATGCCACTGACCAGGAGGTTTTTCTTTTCTTTTCATTATTATTATTAGAAAATGGTGTCTGAAATATTTCCTGTAGCAGCATTGGATCAAAACGCTAGGCCTGAGCAGATTACATGCCTGAGAAAATGTCATTGTCAACTGTTTGTAGGCCAAGCCTACTAAAACGTGTGCAAAACAACAAAATGTTATGATGTAATACATATTCTGTAAATAGCTGCACCTGTGGGGAGATCCCAAATCTATTCTTATATCACTACAGTTATTCCTAAATTGCCATATTTCAAAAGGGCTGAAGCAGAAATTACTGCTATAGAGAAACTGTACATAAAACAATGAAAATTCAAGCTAAAAATATTTTTTTAGCCAAATGGGTCATTCTCCTGAAAACTGGTCAAAACTGTGATATAGAGGATAAAAATTCAAAGTGTGAATTTTTTCAATGTTATTATTTGGAAATGAAAGCTTGAAATCTCTTGTGTACATAAATATAAGACAGGGTAACAGGAACTTGGTTAACTGTGCATTATGATACATCATAATTCAGCGTCTCAGAAGACACCAGAAATGCATGAATAGAGTTGGCCAGTTTGACTCTTGCCTTTTTTATTATACAATATTTCCTAATTAATAAAATAACAGTTACTTCTGACAATTGAAAAAAAAAAATCCTGCCTCTTTAACATTTTTGGTTTAAAATGTCTTCTTTCAAGTACAGACATACATGAAATTATACATTTCCTTAATTTTTGTTTGTTCTTTTCCAAAGTAATTTCAGGGGTGGAGACATGTCTCTCACTGGGTGGGTGAGTGGAGGGGGGGGGGGATGTATTGTATTAACCTGGTCTAAACCTTATATATAAGTATACATGTCAGAGGGATATTTGTTTCTTGCTTTCTAAAGTGAATACCCAATCGCACTTAATTAGTAATCTGTCTCACATGTTATGTATACGTCATCCCAAGTACAAAAGGATATAAGTCTAAATAAGAGTAACACACTTGAACCACTGAGCAAAAACCATAATAAACAAGTATATTCATTACTAAAGCAATGTCCTTTCCACTTTTTCTTGACTAGAACCAGTACTGACCCCTGCTTTAGTTATCTGGATGGCCAAGAGTGGCAGTAATCTAGTCCACAGTCACCCAAGCCATATTCCCCAAGCCATATTCTGTCTCACGGCTGTTGTAAAAGCAAGAAAATCTTTTCACAGTGTCTTATCCTGTTTTGTGATGATGTACAATCAAACTATTTTGGATTGCAAAAGTTTCAGTATTTCTGAAGACCTAGTAGAAACGACTGTGGCTTTGACCTTGAACATAGCAAAATATTTCTGAATGATATTCTGGCTGATGATGACGCATTACCACACTAAGTTTGATTGATCAGAGATATTGTCTGGGCAAACATTTACTGAAGTTCAGAACCTTCACTGTGACCTTGACCTTGAGTACAGCAAAGCAACCTTTTCACAAGACACTCTAGCTTCTGAACATGCACTGTCAAACTAAGCTGGTTGCCAAACAATCAGCAGTTGAAAACATATAATAGAAATAGCCATGATTTCATTGTGTGAACCCAAACTCAGTTACTGTGACCTTGACCTTGAAGACAGCAACCCATTTTCCACACATGACACTGTGGCTTATAATGTATCATCATACTGGCTTTGGTTACAAAAAGTTCAGCAATTCATAAGGAATCATCCAAACTGACATTAACTTAAATGTTTGACCTTGAACAGAGCAATCCAATATTTTCACAAGACATTTCTTTGCTTATGATGATTTACCATCAAACTGTTTGGTTGCAAAAGACTCACTGGTTTAGAACTAATAAAAGATATAGTAGAATCACATTTTGATTATATAACCTCCCATTGTGACCTTGACCTTGGAGACAGAATCCTTTTTTCTTTTTCTTTTTTGCATGCCATTCCAGCTCATGGCGGTGCACCACAATACCAAGTTTGGTTACAAAAGGTTGCATACAAACACTCAGCCGAGTGGGAACAAATATGTGTCACAAGTGTTACATCCCTCACCCCTAAAGACACCCCAGTGCTTTCCCTTTTGTAGTCAAATAATACACCACACACAGTGTAAAAAGAGGTCAAACGTTGCTACCACAAGTCAGCTGATGTGGACTGGTACGTTAGGGTAGGTCGAAAGTCAATGGTACAAACAGAAATAATAATTTTGTGTGCTCGCACGTTATACTATTTTAAGACACCACGTCAACCACCCCTGAAGAAATGACTAATTTATTTCGTATCTGCTCTCATGGCACCAAAAAAAGCATTACAAATAAGGTGAAATGTGGTTATCTACACACACACACACACACCACCACCACCACCACCACCACCACACACACACACACAGACTAAGAGTCTCTCTGAACCTTGATTACTAATACTATATTAGTTCATGAATACTTGTAATTCCATGTTCAACTGGTTTTTAACTGTTCCAAGAATTTTTGGCTTGTTTCGATTTTTGGTTGTTTGCTTTTTACCTGTACCACCTCATCTTCTTAGTTCTCTTCAGGTCTCAGGCTAGGCCAGTTTAGTGGAGCCAGCACTATTGGGCGATTCTGGTAGGGTTGTTAACTCCCTTGACTTTTGCCCAGCATTGCTTAAGTCCCTTGGCTGCTTTTACTTCCAGTGCGTACTTTCTTCACAATTGAAGGTGGTGACGGTAAATCTGGGAATTTTACACTGCCAACTTTAAAGGCATTTTTGGAGGCCCGTAGTCAGAATTATATACTTACAGTTTGGTTACCCTTTGTGGTCCCAAGGCTGGGAATTTACATTTAAATCAAACTTCTTCCAGATTCTATTTCATTGATACATGTATGGTTGAATGTTGTATAATAAATGGACATTACCATATCATAGCTTTTCTTTATAAGAAGAGTGACTGGAGTGACTGAGATGAGATGCAAGTGCTCGCATGAGCCTGACAATTTCAGATTTTAAGAATGAGAATGATGTTATATTTTTCATTATGTTTTGTGCTACATCAGTCCAGTTTTAGATGTCAATAAAACATGAATTATATTTTTTTAAAGTTTTTATGTTCCTGATTTGTTCTGTGTTGTTTTGATCATTTGTCCACATTTTTATTTTGACTGGATCATCTTCGAAAAAAAGTGCTTTGTCTCCTGGTAAATTGTTTTGAGCATTTTCTCATAAAAACTGGCATTTCTCAACAACCACTTATCCACATAACATACAATTTTGTATTCACCTACATTATATACATAGTGTTTCTTCTGTAAAAGATCATAGCTGTACCACTCACAACCAAAAAGTTACATTAGTTTGAAAATGCCACCTTTAAGTCAAAATGCCCTGCCTGAGCCTATACAGTCTTGTCAGTGTGTGTGTGTGCGTGTGCTGATAAGTTTCATGCACAATCAAATTCATTGCAGTGTGTGTGTGTGTGTGTGTGTTTCTGTATACTTTACGTAAATTGTTTTTAATAGGATTGTGCTCTATATTTAGGTTAATACGCATTGTGTGAGCGCTCAGGGCGTTGATGAGCGTGCGATAAATGTACATTATTATTATTAAAGGGTTAAGACCACCCTCAGATTCAAGTAACTCATGTCTTGAAAGAGAGGTGATCCATTGTCATTTACATGCAATTATGAAGAAAGAAAGAAAACAAAAAACAGAAGAAAAAAACTGCATTCCTCAAATTTACAGCTCTTTTTCTAACCTTTCCATTAAAAGCAAACATTCTCAATCTCATGCAAAACTCAAACAAATGAGCAAACAAAATGTAACTCACGGTGTGACAGTTTCATACTCCATCTTGGTCATGTAGTAGTCTCGTTTGTGTGCACTGAACTCAGCATCAAATGTGTCAAAGTCCTCATCTGAGGAAAGGTCGCCAGTGTTCACACCCTCTGCCGCCAGATGAGCTGAGGCCAAACACGAGAACATGTAATAGTGTGTCAACATATGCATGATATGCAAATAACTTCAGTGACAGTCCTCTGCTAGCTTACATGCAGCACAGACCAAATGCACCCAATGCCACCTTGCAAAATGCAGCTGCAGCTACCCTGCACTTTGTCAAAGCCTCAAAAGGGCTGAATGGCAGCTTGCAAAATGCAAGTGCAGCTACCTTGCTCTTTGTCAAAGCCTCAAATAGGCCCAAAGCCACTTTGCAAAATGTATGAGCAGCTACCTTGTACTTTGTAAAACTAAAAGCCTCAAATAATAATAATGATAATAATACATAAATTTTCTATAGCGCTATTCACCACTGAGTGAGCTGAACATGCTTGTTCACATACAATGATACATGTACATAATATATACCATTTACATTTACTAACATATCACATACAAGCAATTGCATTAATAAATTACACTAATACAAAACAAATACTTGTAAAACAGCACGTAAAATAACTTCTATAAAACAGAGACACGTTACAATAATTTAAAACAGGTACATAATTATAAAGCACTGTACTATGTAATTATGATTATTACTACGCTGAAACATGTACACACACACACACACACACACACACACACACACACACACACACACACACACACGTATCTCCCTTTCTTACTCTTAAACACCAAAGCCACCTTGCAAAATGTACGTGCAGCTACCTTGCACTTTGTCAAAGTCTCAAAAGGGCCCAATGCCACCTTGCAAAATGCATGTGCAAAATGTAGGTGCAGCTACCTTGCACTTTGTCAAAGCCTAAAACAGGCCCATTGCAACCAAGCGCGGCAATCTGCAGCAAAGTTGCCAGTTTGAAATCTGTTACGACATTCAGTTGATTACATCTTCATTTTAGGAAACTGATCATGTTGCAGAATTGATCTTGCATGCACTTGGGATAGTGCCAGCTCAGTGATCAGCAACCCTTATCAGTGAAGACATCCTTCTTTCAATTGTAATAATACTGCAAGACACTTCTTCAGCACCATACCCGGTGCTTGAGGAGTGAGCACTGTGAGCACAATGTCTCTGAAGTGAGAGAAGTGTTGGGACACAAAGGCTTTCTATGCTGTTTTGGAGGAGGGAGGGGGATTTATAAGTGCCCATGGACATACAGTTTGGTTTTCCAAAGGTGTGGACAACTGTATGGTGGTGGTCTTGCATGAGGACAACCTTTCAACCATGATCATGTCTCTCTTGTATTTGTCCTGTATCTGAGAAAAGCCTGATGTAACTCTCTGTGTAACTACTGATTTTAACTATCAGTGTATGGCTGTTGTTACCTTCCAGCAGCCCGTTTTCCTTGCCATCCTCATCAAACTCCAGGTCCATGTCGCCCAGTCCCTGCAGGGCATCAAAGGCACCCCCACCACCACCCTGTCAAACACACCATACTAAATAGCCTGCAGCCCTGTCTTCGCAAACTGCACACAGCAGTCAATGGCTTACAGTCCTGTCTTGGCAAACAGCACGCTGTACATACTTTAGCCTAAAACATCCACATGGCTAAAATGTCATTTTAAATTTTCTTTTTGGTTTCTGTTTGCATTACATCATTTAAGAAAATTTTCTCTCAATTCAAAACATGTATTTACACACACACATACATAAGGATGCACACACACACACACACATCCACAAAGGTGCACAAGCACACACACACACACACACATGTATGCACGCACGCACACACACAGCAGAGAAATGATGCATCATGCAACAACACACACCTTATTCTTCATTTTTCCTGACGCTGAGGCCCCTCCTCCACCTGCTGCCCTGCCTCCTCCTCCTCTCTTCCCCTCCAGGTATTTCATGTCCACAAACTGGTCGTTGAACTGGCTACGATCAAACTGCAACACAGGTAACTGTTCTTAGACACTTTGAGACTAAGTTAGACCAATCCATTCTGTAACTGTTCTTAGACATGTGGATGTACTGCCCTGGACGTGCCGGTGTGAAGGAAAGTGACAGAGCAGACAGACTAGTGGGAAAAACAACCTGTGGCTTGAACATCAGAAGATCTGAAATGCTGAGGAGCTTGAAACACAACTTGCAGGCACAAAGCCAAGAACATCATTGATCCCCTGGAGGAGACAGGCGCTGAAAGAGGAAGCCTTCAATGATCTTCCTTGAAAGTATCAGAGAGGGCCACTGTCAGTCTAACAAAACCTGGAACTATTTAAAATCAACTCTGAAGGAAACTTGAGAGATGGGGCAAAGCACATATAGGTTTTCCCAGCACATAGATACCATCTTGAATTGAAGCGCACTGAATACACCACTCAATAGGGGGCAGGGATGTAGCTCAGTTGGCTGAACATCTGTGACTGTGCACTGCTGATGCCGGTTCAACTCCCAGATGCAGCGAGGGACTTTGCTCCCAGATTAAACTTTCAATGCCCTCTGAGAGCATTTACGCAGCCTGCATGTGCAACAGCATGCAGTGAAACCTGCAGGTGTCTTAAAAATCCCAGTCATACTATTGTTTGAACACATGACCCTACCCTTGTACACACATGCTGTGTTCAACTTCCATGGAAAAAAAAAAAGGAAGAAAAAGAAAGAAAATATATAGCAGGCAAAAAGGGTGTTCGGAAAGTCCATGCAGGAAAACTGCTGCAACAGGTCTAGACTGACTGAAGATCTTCCTTGTACAGTGTGTAATTTGCAAACACAGCGTACAATGTACAAAACAAAAAAAAGTAAGAAAAGGAATGCAATCATACCTGAGCCAAGGCCCCAAGGTACTTCTCAAAGCGACGCAGGTTGAGGTGGCCCCCTTCGTTGAGGTACCCTGAAACAAAGAATGATAAGATGTCGACTCCTCTCTTCCCCTTTCCTATTCCTTTTCTGACCCTTCAAGGCTCACAATAGGTAGGACCACAGCGCTGAAAACTGGGTCAGCCTGTCAGATTTCACCAAAATGACCCATTTTCAACTCATATCTTTTTCTAAACACGATTGTTTTTGACATGAATGCTACTGTATAATAAAAGAGTGATCTTTTCTGATTTATTTCATGTCCTGTACTTGTTATTTCATGCCGATGTGACCGAAATATAACATTGCAAACACACCTGCGGTAATGCCGAGTTTGTGCTGCCGAGAGCCTCAAATGCGATACTGGCTGAACAGTCCAATACGATTGCTTCGCAAAACTCGCAGGGGACACTGTATGTTGACTTGTAGCTAAAAATACTTTATACAAATGTATGATGAAGAAGCAGAGCTATCCAGTGGTGGTATTTTTGAACTAGTAAATGAATGCTTTGTTGTGAAAAACTTGACTCAAAGAGAAAGTTGAACTTTAAATATGAAACCCCCCTAAAATAAATTTAAAAAATCAGATGCCTTCAAGATCATTTTGAAGCTAAATCAATCCTCTATAATACTGCCACAAGCATTTTTCGTGTAATAGCAATGTACACTGTCCCTGTGGAATACTAACGGGAACCCCACCGAACCTGACAGAGCTAATGCAAACATGGCTGCCGCTACTACGCTTGCTTTGGAGTTCGACGATCGAAAGTTCAACTTTGATTTATGATGCCTTAATTGTGAGAACATCTTGGTAAGTTTTTTTCATTGCAATAGATTATTTATTATTCTGAAGTATTTTATCAAAATGTTGTCTACTTCATATTGTGATCTTGACTTGATTTTGTTGTTGGACAAAGCAACCAGTTGTTCTGATTGAAGTTATGATACTTTTGCGGTGCCAGTGAGCATTTAATGAAAAATACATACAGTTTTAGGGCCAGTCAAGTTCAGTGCTTTGGATGCTTTTGTTTAGGAAACATTCTTGTATATAGCCATTTATTTCTGAGTGCCGATGTCAAGTTTATGTGGAGATATTTTGATTTCTGTCATGTACTCATTGTCACACACACACAAAATCTTTCAAACTCCGCAAGTGAGAACTGTGCAACTTCAGCATAGCAAAATAAACAAGCTTTTGCCGAGATATACACTTGTTGTGTTAACTGTTATCCTAAACTTAAAAAAATGTGAGAAACCTTTCTTAAAGTTCAAATTTTATTTTTGTATCTGCACATTCTTCCCCTCGTATACATTGTTAATTTTTTTGTCTTGTGTTATTGTAGATCTACAGTGTTACTTAACTTACTGTTACAGTGTTAGCTCCAGGTTTTGGTTTTTGCCATTAGATGATCCATCATTGTTAATGTTACATCCATACATGTACAGTGCAGTTAGCATAAGGTTAATACTACTACTGGTAGTGGTACTTTGAGACTTTTACAAGGGTACAATATTACAATAGCAAAACGGAAAATAACAACAGAGAACCACCTGAGAAGGAGTGATAGAGAGATTCAAGCTTGCTGAATGGCCCAGTAGTTCAGTAAAACCTTTATAAATTATATTAACAAAAGGTTTATCAAAGTTTATGTCTTGTGGACCAGTAGAATAAAACAAAGCAGTGAAAGAGCTGTTTGAACTGAATGTTTTTCCCAACAGCTTAGAATTTAATTGTTTTCTCTTTTTACTTTCTGTACTTAGATGATGACTTTTACCACAGTATGCAGCACCACACTGAGGGGATTGGGCCTGGCAGGGGCCATGGTCATCCACCTGCTTTGCCAACTGTTCCTGGCACCATCATCACCAATGTATGCATGTAAACAATCTTTTTAATGGAGTATGGGCAGTAACTGTAATGCATGCATGTGAACGTTTTTTAAATGAGACTCTTCCTGATTCAAGCCTTCTTTGTAAGTGTATTGTCTTATATTAGTTATAATTAGTATACATATATATATGACTTAGTGCCAAAAGGTGCGCATGCAAGGGGTTATGCACTTCAGTTGAAAATAAAACATTGTTGAAAACTGTTTTTATTTGAAATGTTGTGTTGTTTACTTGTATGATTGAATGAATATATAGTACAGATAATTTCAGCAACCAGGCTCTGGTTGATTTCAAGATACAGTCATCACACACTGAAAAAGCGCTGAAAAATGACCGCCAAAAACGGACATCTATATACCGAGTGATTTTCGTCACTTTGCTTGCAAACAAATCAGAAGCACATGGAGAAACAATCACTTATTTGTACGCGGAAAACATCGTTTTATATGGATAATATAACATCAACACTCACGATAGTTGTATTTTCGATAAATTGTTCATGAATGTTTGCCCTGTATGTACGTCAGATGTGTTGCAAACTCGAACTGAAAACTTTGAACAACCGAAAAACGACAGCATCGCTTCGGAATCAGCGGAAACGTCGCGTGTGTTCCGATCCATGTATTTGCTCTACACAGCGATACTCGTTTTTTTCCAGCGATGTTTTGCACCAAATCTGAAGAATATTTCCCCGATCGTTTGATATTGTTGTAATATCTGACGTCCCTACAAGATAGCTAATATTTTGTACAAAACAAACGAGAAAGCAGTCTCTTTTTTATCGACAACATCCGGAACGTCACGTGACCTTTCCTGAGTGCCTCCATTTTTTCAGCCGCATGGTGTGTCTTTGTTCGGAAACACCGAAAGGTGTGTTGTAGTCTTCTTCAGTGGTCCGACGTAAGTACAGTGGTCTGATGTAGAACATGCATTGTGCACTTTTTCAGGAGTTTACTGAGATTATTTTCAAGTTTTCCGCCGATTTGGGTGTGCGAAATGAAAGTACTGTGAAACGTGGCATCTTCCCGCGCCGTAGATTTGAAACCTGTTTTTTTATACTTAGCCGAGTACAGTGTGAAGAATTTCATTACGACAAGGCAATATCTTGTAAATCTTCCGTGCAACTGTTGATTCAGGATGTGTACTCAATTTCATCCAAAACTTGTCAGTTATAAGTGTATGCTTTTTGTAAACTGTTTGGTGGTGTTGTGAGAATATTTTGTTAACTGAGCGAGAGTGACGAAGTTACATTTTATTTTTTTAAAGTAATTTTCGTCCCGAAAGTTATGTCAGACGCCATGTTTGCCACACAACTGTTGTTGTAACCTGACGTAAAACATCAAACTTTTAAAGTTTAATTAAGTCCAGCAGATGTTAGTAATACTAATAGCGGTTCTGAGAACTGAGTACTGATTTGTGTAGAGGTCATGATGTGTAGGTTCGACATGTTTTTACTGAGCATATCAGTATTGGGACAGTTGCTGGTTATTGGTTTAATAATTTCAGATTCATAACACTTCAAATTCATTGACATGACCAGAGTGTGCGGAACTGAGCGTACTCCTGAGCCAAGTGGTACAGCAAGGAGAAAAACATCAAACATAGACAGTTGCAGACAGTACAGAGAGAGGCTAGCCGCAGAGAATCCACATCTCAAAGAGGTGCAGGTGAGGGGGGGGGGGGGGAGGGGGGAGGGGGGTTTGGACTTGTTAATTTAAATTACCTTGATAAAATCAGATCATTCTGATTTGTTTTTGTTAGACTGATCTAAGCAAACAGAATGTTTTCTATGCTAAAAATTGGGGAAATGTTATTTTGTTGTAATACTGATGTAATACAGAATTTTGTTTTATTTAATTTTTATGACTTGTGATTAAATGCAAACTGAGAAAAAATCTTTTTACTGTGTTTTTGCATGCACTTGTATGGCTGATTATAATATATTGCATGAAAGGGCGTGTTACTTGTTATATAAAAAAAGGTTGGGTTATGGGTTTATGTCGCCCATCAGATATTACAACAATCAACATGTCACAGTCATGTGTTAAATTATATGAGTGTACAAAATTTGGCACAAACATAGTAGGAGAGATGTGCACTAATAGTGTGACTTGATTTTGTGCATACTTATGCAAAACTGAAGACACAGTGAACTATGCATGTTGTAATATCTGATGTACAACATGTGGCCTTTTATTACCTTTGTCAACAAATATCTCCAAAAGCACTCGAGTTTTTATCTTTTGCTTTTAAGAAAGCTTTCCTAGCATTGTGCACATTCTAAAAACACAACTAGTTTCAATGTATCATCAACCTTATTTTCTACCCCCTTTGTCCTGTTTTCATGCACACCTTTTGGCACTAAGTCATATATTATCTTAGTATGTCAGTCCTATTTTACTTTTATTTTTTTATTTTACATTACTGATCTCATTCTAATCTGATTATCACTCATTCTTGTAGCACAAGTATTACCGGAGAATGAGATACAGATTCTTAAATAATTAAATATTATATAATCACAACTAACACCATTGTTTATTAAAGACCAGATTGTTTACGTTGGCAAAATAGCTTGGTTACAAACATTTTGATGTGTTTTTCTAGCCCAAATAGTACCCGAGATACAGAATTAGGTCATGTTTTGTCATTTCCAGATACTATATAATCTGTTACAAAGTCATAATTGCATAAAAACTTCTTTTTTTATGACAAAAAATTTTTCCAGTGTAAAGGTCTCTGGGTAGCACACATTTTGATGTATGAATTATTTCCTTAGCACAAGTAATGCCTGAGATACAGACCTAGATAATTATTTGCAATTTTACAATATTACATAATCGTAATTGTCATTAGATTAAAAAAAATATTTAAACCAGATTGTTTTTAGTGTAAAGATATCTTCATTGCAAATATTTTGATATGTGAAATATTGCTGTACTCCTTGTATAAGCAAAGCTGAGAAAATTTGTCCACATCCAGGTTAGTGTCTCATAGTGAACATAAATTTATGACATTCAAATTGGCTTTTGGGTCAAGTTTGGACACCTGTATAATTATAAATGAAAATAATGCAGTTCTGAAGAGAAAAAAAATAGGCATAATATATGAGCCTGTGACAAAAGGTGCTCCCGCTTAACCCGGGTATGTTTGTATGCTATTTATTTTTGTCTTACTAGAGTTACATGAAACTGTGGTTGCTTTTATTCAGTATGCATTGATGAGTAGTTAAAGTAAAAATTGGCAGCTTTGGTCACCAAGAAGAGGATTAAAAACAAAAATACTTGACGAAAATCGACGAAAAGCGGCTTCCGGAAAGTGGGACAACGTGGGTTGTTTGACTTCAGCTCAAAACCGCAACTAACCAGCTGAACTATTCTTCACAACTTGTACACCATTTGACTACTGAATAATCTAAATTTAGTATCCAGTCGAATTGCAAGCCATGCGCGACGTTTCATAACCAAAAAAACGAAACTGAAAATACACTGGCCGTTCGTAACGGACTGTGTCCAAATTTCCCGTAAGTTTAAAGATCGTCTGCTACCGTCCGCCATTGCATTCACTGCGGACCTTCGCTTCTCTTATTTGCATATCAATCGCGCACCGAAAGCAGTCGATGTTTTTACTGGGGGCATTTCCGTGTTTCATTTTTTTTACCCAGACGTAAAAAATCTGAAACTTTGTCCATTTGTTACGAACGACCTTTTGCAAATTTTATCGGCATCGCAAACATTTAATTACTGCTGACTGCTTCTAAAACTACCACTGGCCTTCCTGTTGACATCACATGGCCGCTTGTCGCTGACAATGGTTTCGTCGAAGGGGTGGCGGTGAGTATTCTGACTGTGTCCGGTTATTTTGTTTTGTTACGAATGTCCTAAATGTTACGAACGACCCACATAAGTGTCGAATTTCTGTCCTCATCATATATTTTCCCAAACAAATGCTTTCTTAGCCCCTAGTAAGTGATATAAATGGCACTGGTAGTGTGCTTTGTTTACTTCATCGTATTATGGCGGGAAGGGGGCAATTTCAGATTTTGGACACAGTTTGTGACTGTGTCTGTGTTACGTGTGTCCAGATGTCTTTTCTTACGTTAGTCTGCAGTCCGTCTATGTCTGTAATTATTGCTGATTTAGGTAAGCGGTCGATTTAAAAGTTGAAATGGCTCACAGCTTACTTACCCTTCAAGTGGTTGTTTACAAACTTTTACGTCTGACTGGAGGCTTGTGCATATTAAACAAGTACTCTGTAAACTTTGTAGCAGGTGAACGTGACATGGGCACAGTGCTACCCCCCGTCCCCCTTTCCTTTGTTTTGCAGTCTTAATTTTGTTTCCTTTCCGCATTAAATGTAATAGTTGACTTGCCACTGTAAATTTATTTTTATTTTTATTGATTAACTGTGCATGAAGGCCGACTTTGGGGGCCGGTGGAAGGGGTGGGGGGGGGGTGAAGATTGTCTTACAATTTATTATAAAAATTTTCACTGCTCTTGTATAAATAAAGACCTTTGGGATTTTTAGGATTGTTACAGTCCAAAGGACATGTATCATTTTTCTGTTTTCCTTTTTTACATACTGAAAAAATTAATACAGGTATCTGACTTAAAGATGCCATACTTTGTGACCTGATCGCATTTTTTATGTGTTGTTGTTTTTCTTTTAGTTTTAGTAAGCATACATTAGATGACGTCTGTCTGTCCCTGGTATTTAAGTCTGTATTAAATTCTGTTACTTTTGATAACTGTGGCAGGTTCTGGAAGTGTGCCAAGCAGAAAATCATGTATGGATCCAGTTCTTCACACACAAAAAGGAAGCATGTTCTTCAGGCTCTCACCACCGGACTTATTAGGATTTCTTGATTGCAAACAGAAAAAAAGTTTCCCTGACACTGAATGCAAAGTGAGGCAGCAGTTTTTCACTGACAGTGATTGACAGGTTTAGTTTGAAAGGATGTCTTTTTTTTGTCTTTTTTTTCTTTTTTTTTGGGGGGGGGTCTTATAAATTGTCCTAAAGTTTTAATGTGATCTGCATGTTCAGAAAGTCGCTCCTTTAACCTTTCATATCATACTGTTACTGTGCCTAGATTCACTACAGTTGTGTGCTGTTTGTTCAGTCTGGGTGAAATAGTATCTTGGTTTTCATAGACTGTTTCCACTGCCATAGTGTTACGTTCGTCCACTTAAACAAGCTGGAATGTGTGAATATGCCTCCTGCCTTGCATTTTTTTTGCATTTATCATTACAGTGTATACTATGAAATAAAGTGTTCCTTGTTTGAAAACTTTACTGAAGTTGTTCTGTGTTTGAAATGATTATTTGTAGAACTAGATTCTTGAGCGCAAAATTTGGACACAGTGATTACATAATACTTACATTTAAAGCAGAATTTGTTTGTCCTGCCTGCTCTGATTTTATTACTAGCAGCTACTTAAATGCACCAGAAGCATTAAAATTGCATACAAATGGTTTTTCTCTGTATTATTATGACATTCACTGTGTCCATTGTTACAAACGTCCACACCTGACCTGACCCCAGTTTTGATGCCATACAGCACACTTGGATCAAAACCCTTTTTTGATGATGGAAATAGTTACTTGAAACATACCACTTTCTAACGGTAAGACTGGAAATAGCTTACTGGGAGTTTGAATTTGAGGCAATGTGTCCCACTTTAAATCACGACCTTTTGTCACAGGCTCATATGTATAATAGGCATAGATCTGTGTGTAGAGGCATATTAAGACAGAGGTTTATTTTACTTGGTATAGGGTGCTAAAGATGGCTATTTGTGTGATTTGCGAGGAAATTGTCATGAAAATGATCAATTTTGATTGCTTATTAAATCAAAATGATGGATTTTCTAAATGTTTGTTGTTCACTTTCTGGAGCTTTGTGTTGTATTGTTTGAAGAAATGTCTTTGTTTATAGTGGGCAGCATCTGTTCTTCTTGTTATTCCCATGTAAACCTGGCATTCCACACGCAGTCAACACAGCGACAGTTACGCAAGCATACTAAATATTTCAAAAACTATTAGAAATATCTGCTTGAAATTTTGCAGAGTGACTGTCTTCACCAAAATGCAGTTTCTGACACATTTTGTTTTCCCGTGAAGAAACCCAAAAAAATGAGTGGTCCTACCTACCCAAAAGGCTAGGCTATTTATTCATGCTGAGAAAGACAACACAGGAAACTCTAACTTTTTTTTGTTTTTGTTTTTTTGTAGTTGTGATGGTAGTTCTGAACCTGTGCCTTCCACCAGCTCTGAGCCAGATGACATTAGGCAGCATACTCAAGATGGTAAACAAACCAGCCAAGAATCTGCAAGTACCAACGAAAGACAGATCTAACCAGGCACCACTGAAAAATTTTCAGATTGCTAAGGCGGGTCCCTAAGCTCAAGGATACCCAAAACTAGTGCTGTTATTTACTGGGTTTGCACAGAATTCTGCAGTATGGATAACTAAGTGTAGGGTTGTTCTATTTTTAAAAAAATTCACACTCAGTGTGTGCATTTGTATGCATTTTGTTCAAGACACTGCATCTGCTGTATGCAAGTTCTAAAAAGTGTTTGCGACCCCTGATAACGGTTTGTGAGGCTGAAGCTTAAACCTGATTTTACAGAGGCAAAGGGTTATGCAGATGAGGGTTATGCTTCCCCTGCATAAGACACCAGTGTATCCGTCCTATTACAGGCTAGCTTCCCCAAACAGAGTCAGCAGGTGACGAGACTTTCCTGTAGATATTTGGGTGTTTTCAAGCACACTGACCATCCAGCGTGGGCAGGACCTCCATGTAGGTTTTCCACAGCAGTGGCAGAGCATCGTGGTGGATGTGCAGGTGGGGCAGATGGGGAATGAAGTCATTGCCAACCAGGAAGCCCATCAGGATCCAGTCATCAATGATGTTCTCCAAGCTGTACTCAAATGGTAGATTTGTCTGAAACAATTCGTCAACCCCAAACATTTCAAACAAACACCTAACTCAATAACTGTCACCCCAACATCAAATTCAGACATAAACTGCAGTACAGGTCCACAAAGTTGTGTATGTCACTGGTGTAGTTATTGTCATTTGGGTCCCTTCAGGTCCATCACCCTGATGAAACCGTAATGGTTGAATGGGCATAAAAAAACAAGTTATTTACTTACCCTTCAGGTCTATTGTATTTGTATGGATATGGTGGGGGGCAAAGCCCCAGTAAAACAAACTCCCTTCTGAAGGTTGAAGTCCCAGCCACCTTCTCACGGCAACGCTGAGTACTATTGTCAATATTTTGTTCAGCACTGAGGACTCTTTTGCTAAATACTATTGTGAGACTGGAATCAAAAAATTTGCAGCTCACGACCTCTTTGCCCAGTATCTAGGAGAAAGCCAGAAATTTTGAAAGATAATACAGAAGTTAGGTGTCCACAAAGTCACAGATTTCACAACTCATGCTTTTGAACAGCTCTCTTTGCTGCTTCAACTCCCAGTGGCTTCACTTTCTGGCTGGAATGCAAGAACAAGAAAGTCTGTTTGTTTTTAGGCCTTAACTTCTTTCACAAAGAACATGAACTCACTGCACATTTACATTGCACTATATATATTTGAACATGCTTCTTAAAATGACAAGTTTACTTATTATACGCACACACACGCACACCATTTACACACACATATATGTGCCTCTTTCCTGTTCCAAATCAGTCAGTTATTTGTCTCACTTTCTCTGCCTTTGATACGAAACAATGCAATATGCTGCAGAGGGCACTGAAATCTGTTTGCAGAACTGAATGGTAAGAAACACGACCCTGCAGAGAATCACACCTTAAAGTCAGGTCTAATATATACTGTACATTGTAATTTTACAACTATAAATGCTGTGTTTCCTTGGTGTACCTTCAAAGCAGAAAACTCGTAGTCCAGGTACTCCCTCATTAAAGACAGGTGCAACAGGTGAAAGGTTGTCTCCTCTGGGGTGACAGGCCTGCACAATTACCCCAAATGGAGTTCAAACTACAAGTAGCTATGCAACAGCCAAAAATTGCTTTATGCCTCTGACTGAATGAAGTGTATCAAATTAAAGGGCTCTTGAAGCTGAATCCATCGCAGTTTATTTCACTCAAATCAGATCAATAGTTTGGGAGATATTCACATTTTAAGTTCCAAAAATCAGCTCAATTTCGGGACAGTCCTTTACTATGACAATGAAGGATATGAAGGCAAAAGGGTGGACCTGTGGAAAGCAGCAATAGTAAGGGTTTATGTACATAAAATCTGAATGACTCAAGTCATTGGTATTAAAGTTGGTGAATTTATATTTTGGGACATGACGAATCCAAAAACGGTGAAAAAAAGTGCCTCACAATCCAATTTCAAAAGATAATTAGCATACTGTTATGTAATAACTAATTAAGTATAATAATTAACTGATTTGTGCATGTTCACAGGACTTACAGATTTTAAACAAGGAAATTTAGATAGACCAATAGTGTACACCACTTCTTAGCATAGAATCTAACCCAATTTGATCCCTCATTTGCATAAATTACATAACAAACTCGTTACTGTTCCTGGTTGTTTAGATACCTTAATTATCCCTGAAACAATCTTCAAAATCTGCACATGGGGTTTCTTATTTGTGGTAACCTTGTTGAAATTTGTACCTGTAGCATTAGCAGATCACTGATGTGCAATCTAATCTGCATAAATTAGCATAACGAGCATCTATACATTTTTCATAAATTGTTTATATGAAGTTACCTGCCACATCTATCAGAATACTGAAATTCAGCTCCTGGAGCTTTGCCATTATAGTAAATTGACTGAAATGGTGTCAACCTTGTGAAGTAATTCACTATATTTGCATAAATTAGCATATTAATAAAACATGCTAATTTAATTTAGTTTCTTTTCTTTTTTTAACTAGAACTTTCAGATTTTGTTTCAATGTTGTTTTTTGTGTTGCAATTACCACAGGTAAACAGGATCAATCAATGTCAATTTGTGTTCATATCATTACCATAATATAACAAACAAGCTCGTTAGGCTAATTTATTTGCAAAAATATATACCTTTCCACATAATATCAGCTTTTTGTCCAATTCAACCTCACCAAAAAGCAGTCATTCACACAGTCACACAATGATGACAAAAATAATTGTTCCAGTTTTTTTAATTTTAATGATTCACCAATTGCCATAAAAAAAAAAAAAAATTCATGATGACTGTGGTCTTCTAAGTTCTATATAAATCCATCTGGTCTGCCTGGGTTTGGGCACAGCTGCATCACTCTCACAAAAGGCTCTAGAACCTGCAACCACACAATAAAAGAAACATTAAAAAACTGCTAAATCTTTGGATCATTATATGAAACCATTTATTAAAGTTAATATAAATAACATTATAAATAAATCAAATTAAAAATAAAACTGATATTTTACTCCACTTGTTAACACTTTTTAATCTTGTTTTATTAATTTATTATTATTATTATACATCATGAGAAATGCTGGCACCCACCCAACCAAAAAGATTTTTAAAAATTTCAGTTAAAAAGAAAAAGAAAAAAAAAGAAGACTAAAGAGACACTTAATTAAGTCTGCAAAGCATCTCTCTACCTGAAACTGAAAGGGCCATAAATATTAAATCTGGACAAACAAAAAATCACTGATATAAATTTCAAAGGGGGAAGAAAGAAGAATCTTTAAAACATCCAGACCAATGTAAATCAGGAAAATAGCACTGATTAAATATGACACCCCTCGGCTGAAGAAATAGACCTGCCCGTAGTCAAAATCCAGGTCCGATAAAAAGCACTCTGGGTGCGGCCATTACTGAGGCAGGAGTGACCAGTAGCTGGAGATGGAATGTTCCAAGAACGATCCCCAAACTTTTATAAACTTAACCAAATACCTGACGGAATAAACAAATCAACCGAATATTCCTCAAGTCAGCGTGTTTAGCTTTAGTTTTAGTGCTTTTACTGCACTTAAATGAGAGCTGCTTTGTATTTTTAAGTCTCCTCCATCTCGCTTGATCTGGAGTCCGACGAACCCACGCAATGCGCAGGCCGAGTTTGAGAGATTTTTTTGCCACTTCGTCATCGTTTTAAGCCCATTACCGTCGTATTTTTCAACAAAACCACTAGTGAAATAAATGCTCTTGTAGATAAAAGAACACAGAATAAGCCTGTGGGTGAACTTTTTTCCTAAATGACCAATTTTAACAAAATATTTGAGAAAGAAATTACAACAACCGTACTTACCGCCATTACGCTGTTTTCATAGACCGCATCAAAAAAGTTCACATACCGCACGAAAGAGCGTTCTTTCTTCTGATTGGCTGTAAAGTTTAAGCCTTGTACGTCGTCATTTGCGATGGTACGAGGAGTTTGAAGAGAGCCACCCGAAACAGTGTCCTCTCGGAAATCGGTCCACGGCGCGAGGCCGGCCGCACTACCCGTAAAATGACGGTTTTTCAAAGATTATACTACTTTCAAAGGCATGAAATAAAATAACACACAGTGTAGGCTGTAGAGTATTCATTCACTCAAACGATAACACAAGCATGCAGGTTGAAAAATGCAGTTTTAACTGTGCATTTTCGATTTGAAGTGATGCACCCCCCCGGAATCCATACTGTCCCAGGTTAAGCACAGAGGCTTTTGCATAGCTACTACAAGCAAACAAGCTGATTAAACAACAACAGCCAAGTGTGCAAGCAAAACAACCAATGTAAGCTCAACTTTTTTTTTTAAAGATTTGTAAAAAAAAGAATCTACTGTGGTCTCATGTTCTGTTTTTTCTAGGTGAGACTTGAACCAATTTTATTTTTTTCACCATTTGTAAAATAACTGTCTTGTTTGTTGCTTGAAAAGTGTCTGTTTGTCTGTGTGATGGGGGGGGGGGGGGGGGGGGGGGGGTCTACCCTGAAAATATCCCATTGTTTTGCATTGATACACTAGTATATAAAAAAGTTTGTTTTTTGTTTTGTTTTCGCTATTTGTGTGTTTCGGACAGGCAAATTCTAAAAATATATATTATAACATACATATTTTTAGTCCATTTTATTTCATAAAAAGTGCACTGGAACCCCTCTTTTAAGACCACCATAAACTCCAATGGTTGCAGTGATGCTGTCACTCTTTACCAACAGAGAGCAGAAAAAGGCTGGCTCCTGGCACACTTATTACCTTTTGCTACACATGCTGGCCCTATTTACGATATCAAAATTTAGACTGCTGGGCACAAAATGTCAAGTTTTTACAGCTTGCAAACATAAATTCTTAGCAAACAGGATGAGAAATAGAGTGATGGAGTGCTGCATGTATATTATGTTCTACTGCATTCCTACTGATGGGGCCCATGACACTTCTTTGTCTCAGCTCTCTTGCAACACTATACGCACAACACACAAGCGATGTGACAAGCACGCAGGATCTCACAGCACCTTTTGTTCCTGTCCTTTTTGCCCCCAAAGCGAACCTCCTCCCTCAGCAGTGCAAAGTGTGGTTCGTGAGAAGCCAGACCCAGCATGATCTGAAACAGGAGCAACCACAAAAACTGTTTGTTTGGGTAATGTAATTATTGTCAAGTCATAGACCACACACACACGCATGTACACATGGACAGACACATGCACGTGCACACACACACAGACACGCATGCACACACACACACACACAGTGTGAATGCAACTCACCAGATCAGCATCAAGGCCATAGAGACAATGTCGAGTGTTGGGGTCATGTCCAGGCTGTGATCGGGAGTAGCGGATGTAGTCCATCACCTTGTGTTCTCCTTCTCCAGGGGTCTTAAATCACACACAGTACATGTGTTAACGCACACACAAGTGTTAATGCGCATGCGATGCATGTGTCAACACATACACAATGCATGTATCAATACACATATAATGCATGTATCAATACACACACAATGCATGTGTTAGCACACACACAATGCAAGTATTAATACACACAATATATGTATCACATGTGTTAATGCACACACAATGCAGGCATCAATATACACAATACATGTGTCAATGCACACACAATATATGTGTTAATGCACCCACAATGTGTGCATCAATACACAAGTAATAAATGTGTCAACATACAATGCACGTGTCAAAGTACACACAAGGCATGTATCAATACACACATAATACATGTGTCGTACACATACAATGCATGCATCAATACACACAATACATGTGTCAAAGCACACATGATGCATGCATCAATGCATGCACAATGTGTGTGTGTATCAATGCACACACAATACTTGTGTCAACATACACAAACTGCATGCATCAATGCATGTACAATACATACATGTGTCAACACACACACACACAATGCATGTATCAATACACACACAATCACATTGTATATGACCCATTCTCAAAATCTGAACTGGGCTAATGGTCTTATGTTTGCCCACACTAAAAGTAGACCTACGATTATGCTATGCATCTCAATTTTGTTTTGTGTTATACATTCAATAAAGAAATACATATAATAACCATGTGTTTGTTACTTGAGCAAAAGTGCGATTTATTTGTGTAAATGAACTGAAATTTGTGTAAACACTCCACGTGAAAACATGACACTGATGTTTAAACGAACTTAAAGTGACTTGCCACAACTGAGTTCTATCTAAAACTAAATTGTTGTATGGATGAATAATACTTTTATTCTTCATCCTATTAAAAAAAAAAAAGTGGAAACTTTTTATGTTATTTATATTATGGAGTACTGAATATCGGCAATCTGTCATGATGCCTCCTGTCATCGGTCAGGATATTTTTTAAAAAGCTCGACTCAGCTCATAAATGAATAAGTTGCTGTAATAAGTCCATCAATATGTGTGTCTTTACAGCAGGAATAGTCTGCATCGTTTATTTAAACTGTTCTGTGGTTTATTTAGCTTTACTCTCCATGTTTTTATTTTGACGATGTCTTGACATGTCATCACGACCAATCAAATTTGAAACCTAAATGAACTACTCAATGCAGCAATATGTTCCGATCCTAGTTTTGGAGTACCAGGTGACCCGGAAGTAGTCAGCTTTGTTTTGATATAAAACAAAAAATGGTGAAAACCAGGCAAGGTTAGTGATTTACTTTTCTTGTCATCGACAAGTCACATCCAAATATTACATCACGTCCAATCACATTTACAACACTTTTACACAAATTTCACATTATTTAGTGACTAAATCATGGCTAATTTCCATGTATGGAATGATCAATGTGGCAACAATGTAGTCCACATCAAAGGCAGATAGTTTCGGTTGCACACTGTTCAAACTTGAAGACGAGTTCAGAGTGACAAAAAGCAAATTCCTGTCATAATCACAACCGAGCACATGGTCAACTTTACCAAATTAGGACTGAGATTTCATCAAAATGCTTCTTTAATTAAAAATGCTTATAGTAATTGTGAAACACCAATCTTGTTTCAGCTTTTCAAACAGAATTTGGCGACTTTCTTTTATGAAAGAAAAGAAAAAGAATAATAGATGTAGGTAGGACCAGCCTCTCTTTGGCGCTGGGTAACATGGTCGTCGCGAGGCAAATATTGCTCATTTTCAACTTGTCATATTTGCCTTGTTCTGTGCAGTTTGTCAATAAAAACTACTGTCACGCAAAAAACGATCTTTTTACGACCTGTTGATGCCATTATTTTGTGCGTGAATGATGTAATGTGAGTTTGGAAGAAGTTTTAATGAACACACCAAGCGGTCGGAAACCGAGCGTGGTTCTGACGTCGAAAGTCAGATGAGCGAGGTCGGAAAACGGCTGCATTCGGAAAACCGTTGGGAACTTTTACAAGCAAAACGTACAGACATGAAGTTATGTTTTTTAGAAAGAGGAATTCCCGTAGATTTATCCATTATAAAATTCGTTAAAGTTCTTCGTTTTCGACTTCAGCAAAAATTGAGTTGAAAAATACGTTCATTTTTACCTTAAATTTACACCAAGAAAGTTTGAATGCACCATATTGAATTTGGTATCACTGGAAAGACGAATTTTCGCTCTTTAAAACGGTGTATCGTTTGATCCGAAAGCGAGTTCTTGTAAAAGTTCCCGTGCAACGGAAATTGGAGACCCCATAGATTTTGTTGTCTGTTCGAGTTGCGCGATCGCTAAAGTCTGCGACTACGCGAGCGGCGCAAAAGATGCTCACCCTGGAGAAACTGGAAAGAAACCGTGGTAAGTTTTTTATTTTAGCAATAACTAAGTGAGTTTCCAACACAACCATAACTGTATTTTTGTGCTGTTTACATCTCTTTGAATGCAATTGAAGCAAATTCGTTGTGGTCTGGTCGTAGTTTGAACAACATTACAGAGTTATCTTCTCATTAGTTCCTCCGAAATGCAAACCGCTATAAAAGTAGTAATTTCTTTCCATGTAAATCCGAATTGACAAAAACGTGATTTATGGTGTATGTTCTCAACAGTGAACTTTTTTAAAGGATATTTAGCAAGTGAATGATTTAAAAAAATTTTTTTGTTGTTCTTGTCAAGGACAATAACTCTTATTTAGCTAGCAGACGATGCAGTCACGACCCATATATTTCTTTTACAGTAGATCTGCTCATCTAGACAAAACGAAATAAAAGCGAGCCACCAGACAAAATTAATGTTATACTGAGAGTTTGGAATTATATTCGCTTCTGAAGAATTTATTTATTGTTTTTTTCCCCTTTTTTCTCTTCCACTTTTGTGCACATGGAAGACCTGGCACACTGGCTAAAAAATTACATGATTCTTACATGATTCTTTCAATCTTTGCATACAATAATAATAATAATAATAACAATAATAACAAGGGGGGTGGGGGGGGGAGGGGTAAAAAGAGAAGAAAAAAGAGAAGAGTAATAATGACAAGTTTTGTTTTTGTTTTTGTTTAACATTTTGCAAGCATGATTGACAAAACAAGACTATGGTAACAAGACAGAAGTAACTAAGTCAGTAAGAAAGATTGAACAAGAAACAAAATGAAAGAAATAATCACACACACACACACGCACACACACACACACACACACACACACACACACACACACACACACACACACACACTTGAAGAGCCACATCAAATGTGGAGGTGGTAGGGGGTGGGGAAAATAAAATACTCAGAGCAACGTTAAATAAATTTTTGAGCATGTAATTTTTTTAATGTCATTGATGTGGGACTCCAATTTTTGTTAGTTTACTTTTCCTTAATAATCCAGGTCTTTTACCTAAACTAAAGTAGGGAAGTTTTTTGTTTTTCTGTATTGTCAAATAATGGCGTCACTCCAGTCAGGTTTCTGCTTCTGGGATTGTTTCAATAGCTGAGACTGGTAGTAGTAGTCAGATACCTGAAAACTTGTTCTTGTCTGCTTCCTTCTGTTTGTACCTTTCTGATTGATTTATTTCTCAAGTTATTACTGCATGATTCACACAAAGTCAAGTAAGTGTTATTTACAACTAAACTTCAGAATTTGATGATTTAATTGGTGAGTATTAAGTGTATTTAATTGGTGAGTATTAAGTGTTAGTGTGCTGTATATGTTGAAATAAATCTTTTTTACCTGTTTGTTTATATATTTCTTTGTTAATGATTTCAGAGGATGATCAGTTTCATCATCTTGAGGAGAGAATTGGTCCTAGAAAGTGAGGCAGGCCTCAACATCTACCATGAGGCCACACTTGGACTGCAGTTTTTAACTTCTTTTCCTCATTCAAACAAGTCTACATATATCTAAAAATTGCCTAAATTTCCATATGCTGTGCATTTCCCTTCTCTGATTAATGCTGAATCTGCAGATACCAGAACCATGGCTGTATCTCTTTCCATTCCAGAGTTTGGTTTGCTTTAATGCTACTACCATCAAAGATTTGTGGTATATTTGCACCCTTTTTCTCATGGAAACTTGCCTCTGTAGGTAAAATTTAGCTTGCACTTCTTTAGACTTGTGAATTTGTATTGTCTAATTAATGCTGAATCAGTTGATACCAGAATTATGGTTGTACATCTTTCCATTCCCATGTTATGTTTGATCTTGTCATGGTACTGTCAAAGATTGGTGATTGGACAATGTCAAAATTAGTGATTTTTCCATTTTTGGCACTCTGCATCTCCAAAGTTTGAGAAAGGATGACTACTGAAAAAATTGTGTTTAGTCTGTGTTGTGCAGACACTGTGTAAAACAAGCTGGGTGGATGTGTGACCAATACTTTTTATGCTAGAGCCATACAAAAATGGCATTTTGTAAAATGCGCCTAAAACGCCTAAAATGATGACTATTTGAAGGGTGATATCTCAAAAAATATTATAGATAAATTAATGAAATTTGGTTTGTGTACTTGCCTTGTGACCCTCTTTAATATCACATATTAATGGATTGCATTGCTTGCTTTTCAAAATTTGGCTGGACCTACCTAATAGATGTATAATTAATAGTAATACTGTAATAGTTTTTAGCACCCTGCTATACCTGTCATGCTTGTATGATATTGCAGTGTCAAAGTTTTGACTGCATCAAAGTAGAAATAAATCAAATGTCAAAAATGTATCCCATGATTCATGAGATTATTTTTTTTTTTGATTGGACGTGATAAAGATTATAAAAAAATCTTAATCTTATATTGAATTTTCTGGATTTTTTTCTGGTTGTTATACTGCATATGAAATAAACAGTATTTGTACTATGTATAAGCTGCGTTTGTTAATTACTGTCAATATTTTGTTTAATGTTAAGCCCGTTCTTAAATGGGCGAATGTTTGTTCGCCCAACAAACTTTGGACACTTCGATGAACTATGATTCGTTTCTTAACTGAACTTTTAGTTTGCCAAATATGGTTTGGACAGTCCAAACATTACTTCATTCTCAACTGGCTTGTAATGAGATGCAAGCTTCGGCCCAAACTTGCGGCAGACAAGCAGCAGACAGCATGATCAAAAATGTAGGCTAAAGTCAAGTCAATATACTTTCATCATCCTTCACAGGGTAATTCAACTAACCACTATCTCATCCTGGGTCGCCGAGACAAGGCTGCGCCTACCACAAGTCAACAAATAAACAAATTCCCTCCGAAGCGAGTGAAGAACCTGGTGACACCGTTGTCCATTTTTATTTTTATTTTTTCTTCATCCACAGGAGAGCTCCGCTCTCAGCCAATCAGCGGCAATGATCGTTGACTAGAGCGAATGTTCCCAGAACATGTTGAGTGAAGCTTTTTGGACCCCAAATATAGCTTCACTGAATACTTCCAACTAGGTTCGCGAAGAAAAGTTCGCCCAATTAAGAACCAACTAGCTTTGCCGAATACTTCCAACTAGGTTCGCGAACAAACATTTGCCCAATTAAGAATGGGCTTAAAGCACAAATAATTAAAGGACTTTTGTTGGACGTTACTGATAACATGACATTTTCATTCAAAATCAATGAAAAAATCATTTATAAGTCTTATTTCAGCTGGTGACAGCAACACACATCTTTCAGTTAATGTATATTTAACAACATATGCTGATTATAGGTAGTCCAAAGTGATTTTTAAAATCAATAGTTGACTATCAGACTATATATTTGCATAGATCTTTTTTTTATCTGATTTCAGCGATACCAATTTTATGTTGATCACTTGAGTAGTTCCGAAGTTACGATTTTTTAAATATTTAATTATTTGCCCCATTTTGCCCACAAAATGCAAATTAGAGAAATCCTGAGATTTAAGGTCCCACCTGGAAGCTATTTTGCATATAACCTGATATTTAGGCATCTCATTCTCCACAGTACAAATAACAGGCCCAATTTTTTGTAGACCTTCATTTTGATTATTCTTCCAGTTATTTCACATCAAACTTTCTAAATTCATAAAAAAATGCCATCCATCAATCTTAAAAATGGTAAAAAAATCATAACTCCTCTTCTATTTGTCCTATCACCTTACTTTTTGTACCAAAATAACCAATTAAGACCTCTACATGATGCCATAATTTTTGGACTGATCACAGAGAAAATGTGAAAGTCCATTTTTTTTTCAGGGTGACTTTGCATCACCTTACAGGCCCTGTTTCAAGGGCATATATGCGGAAGCAATGTCCCTAAAATGTTTTGTCTCTAACATCCTGGAATTGTTGCTAACTGAACTGACTTCAAACCCCCATTTCAAAACAAAGTGCACAGCAGTCTCGGCTATGTCTTTTTTTTTGCAGCCATTTACCTAATATATACGAAATGAATAAACCCAAAATTTGCAACAGAGCGTGTAATCATTTGTTGCAAATGTTGGCGTCATTCGCTAGATCTGTTTGAGTGATTCTGATGATATTTGTGGCCCAAAATGGCACTTGAAATGTCCCAGAAATTTCCAACTGTCTCCTTGGATATTACCAATAAAGCCTCTCCTAGACTGTTATTAGTAGAAAAGTTTTCTAAAATTGCTGTTTATAAATAAATTTGTCGATCATCCCTTTGACACCCAAACCAGCTCGCCCATGTTTGCGATCATTCACTGACCGCTTCATTTTTTACTGACAGAAGCATTCGTTTGACAGCTTAATATGGCTTTCAAGAAAAAGATTAATACTTTCACTCATCAACAAGATCGTTTACACGCAATGTAGAACATTCTGATAGTGGAGAATCCACCAACCTGGCACGCACAATCGCTTGTGCAGTCGCCTCAGCAGCCATGGCTGACCATACAGCTGTGGTAATAAAATCTCTTTGTTATCACGTTTTGGCAGCTGAGTGTTGGACGTACAAAGAGTTTTGAACTCTTATTTAGTATAACTTTGAAGAAGAAAGATTGATCTTTCTACTGATATTTTTTTATGAGAGTGTCCGTGGTCTAAAAATAGTACAAAATCCGTTAAACATACTTCAAACAACTTTATTCAGGACTTCTGCTTGTCGAAGGTAGCCATCATGGATATGGAAAGAAAGTTTAGCAACAGCACTTTTGATTGATATAAATTTCATCATGGCTGGACTAGCGTACATCCAACACTCTGCGTCTGAAAACGGCTTACAGCGAGCAGTGTTCGCAGCCTATGTGCATCGCTGACAGAAGGCAGCGCTTAGGGGTACCAAGATCAGGGTGAATTTCACATTTTTTTTCAAAGTGTAATAAACATAACACTGTTAGGAAGATGAGACACAAAGCTTTTCTCAACAGTAATTCTGATTGAGATTGGATCAAAAACACACAAGAAATCTGTAATGAAAATTGCTAAAACTAGACTAACTTAGTTATGCGGAATGCAGCCGAGACTACCTACTGATTATGTTAATACTTTGACTACTTTTCATGTCATCAGTCACATCCGATCAAGGTAGGCAGTTTCAATAAAATCGCCTTCAACATCAGCAATTGGCCACAAACTATCTTCTAGCTCTTATATTTAGAAAATATAAAAGTTAGATAACCCACTAAGATTTCCATTTATATATATGCTATTGATTTATTCCCTCTTGTGTCAAACTTCACAGATGAGGTTCTGAGAATGGGTCATATATCAATACACACACAGTCATTTTGGATTTTGGCAGCAGATGTCACCTTTTGGTACACAGCTTAGGTGAATGACCTACATATATTAAATCAGAATGTGTTAATGTAATGTCTGAATCTGTGAGCCAGTCTTTTGCTACCACCACCACCCTTTCCCCTTACCCCATGATTTAATGATCTACGTTCTAACATTAAAACAACAACAACAATGTTTGCTTGTCCAGAGGTGACCCTGTGCAGTTCAGAGGACATCAAAAACCAAGAACTAACTCCGACTATGTCCAGACACCAGAGTGACCACCCCTTTCAAACTCACCTCATGCCCAGACAAAATGATCTTGGGTCCTTGCCACAGAGGGTCAGTAGAAACCTTGGTAACTACAAAATACTTCAAGTGGTCCTGAAGACGCTTCATGAAGGGGGTACCTGAAACAGAGTCAGTTTGCAATGTACACAGGTGTCAGTATGCCAACCACTGCCACAAGATGGGCACACACAGGTTAGGAAAATTATCACCAGCCAGAAATTCATGTGGTTTTCAGAGCTCAGGAGCTGAGTGAAAGTTGAGGTAGCTGTCCTGGGCTCCCTGTCTCCAATAGTCCTTATGGTCTCTGTGGGTGTGAAGCAACAATGAACTCAAACATGTAGTTTTTGTTGGTGCCAAAATTGACACCTGGACTTACACAGTGGACAAGTTAAAGGACAAGTCCAAGGTTAGGGGTGATTTTTGACACGATTTCTGTTAAAGGTCGCTGAGAACGATGATGTAGGTGAAACTGTTATAAATGCATGAAAAAAGGCATTTTCTGTCATACCAAAAGCATCACCATGATGCCCAAATCACATGACCACATGCCTACTACATCACTCTGGGGAGTCACTGCAAAATGGCCAACTCGAGCTCCAAAGACAAAACTGATACTTTGCCCAAGAGACCCACAAGCATACAGCCGTATCAGTTTGAGCCTGTCAGGCAGCATTTTGAAAGAGTACCAGAACATCGTGTCAGCTTCAAAGCAAACCCCATGTGGTATTCCATCAGATTTGCAAAATAGCACTCACTGAAGTGCTCGCTACACAAATGGGCGTGATGCGGCGCAGCAAGAAAGTCAGCTCGTTTGAATTGTATAAATTAATCCACTTTCACCTCACTGCGGGTTGATTGCACGAGAGCTCATGCATTGTTATACCTGGGGTCATCTGCGAATTGTTACAGTTCGCGGCAACACAGTAGGCCGGCATAGTTAACTTTTTTGTCGACCACACACATACACAGTTTACTGAAAAATCTAAGATGGCAACCGCACTGACTCCCCAGACTGATGTCACTTTCAGGAAAGTCATATGACTGATGGAGAACCTGAGACTGTAGTCTCAGCCAGCCTACATAAAATAAAATTGATTAAAAACCCAATTAAACAATTTAATTATTTTTTTATTTCATTAAATCTGAAACTAGTGACTCATTTGTCAATCATTTCGATGGTCATTTTTCATACTTAAAAACCTTGGACTTTAAGGCACAAAAAGTTAAAAAAGATAATACCTTTCCTCAGTTCCTTTCAGTCTGCTGCAGAAATTGTCATGGTATTGGTGGTGCAAAAATCACCCAGTTCAAACATATCCTATATTTAAAAGAGATGAACTTAACTGTGTTATGCTTCATAAGTTGTAACTGTGTACATTCAGATCTCTAGCTTTTCAAAGGAGCCAAACTGTACCATCAGTAGCTCAGCAGATTTGGTAGAAACAGTCATAACTTCAAATTTGTGATCCCACACCACCACCTTGACATCAGCGTAAGTGACAGCAGATCAGTCTTTTCAAATGACACTCCAGTTCGGAGACCCTCTACATACACCGACCCAAGGAGGCTGGGGCCCCTCTCACCTGGTGTGATACAGTTGGCATCAAACTGTTTCTGCACTGGTATCGCCTTAACAGCTACTGACCCAAGGAAGCTGGACCCCTCTCACCTGGCATGATATAGTTGGAATCAAATCATTTGTTCATCAGTAATTCCTCAACAACCACTGACAGTCTGACACATGAGGATGGGACCCCTCTTACCTGGCCTAATACAGTTAGAGTCAAATCAACACTGACCCACAGAGGCTGGGACTCCTCTCACCTGGCGTGATACAGTTGGAGTCAAATCGTTTCTCTGTCGGCAGCTCCTCTCCCCTCTCCTGGGCCTTCTTGATCAGCTCCTCTGCTTCCCGCGCTGAACGGAATCTGCGTCCCCGCTGCTGGTTCATCTTGGCTCGGGGAGCCACACCGTCAATTGCCATGAAGAACACCTTCCTGGGTTTGATCATCCGGAAGAGGAACTGAAACCCAAGCAGAGTGTGCACGTGTGATAACTGGCCATAAAAAATACCAGTATTTGTATTTAAGCTTAGGTCAGCTCGGATCAAAGAAACCAAAATAATTATAGTATTATAAAAATACAAATAATTAGTAACAGCATTTAAAAATTTAAACTTAAAGACAGATTATTTTTAAAACATACATAAACAACAGTAGACACTTTGGCACGTGAAGCACAAAAAGAAAGGCCTCATAATTATGATAAATTACTGTAAAATCCTTCAAAATGAATAATATTATTAACAATTAATCAAGAACTAAACATATCAGCTCATGAAAGACAACTCAGTTGTTTGCTTATGCACACAGGAAAGCACTGAGACACAAAGTGACCAGTGCAAATTGTCCAACATTAAAGGGCCCCTGAACACTGATTTTAAGTCGTAAATATCACTTACTTTGTACTATATAAATAAAGTTTAACATACACGCTGTTTGTTTGATAGATTGACATTTTCCTGAGGTATGTAAAAGTATTGATTTGAATGAAAACAAACACGACGCTTCGAGCATCTGCGTCGTCTGCATCTCAAAATCCCGCGTTTCAGTCACGTGACCTCCGTGGCATCACAACAAGACAACTGACCCGCATGGCTCAGTAACAACCTGAACAAAATTGAATTGAAAGTGGTCTGGCAAATCAGTTTTAAAGCATGCCGAGCGAGTGTGCTGCAGTTGGTTGCAGTGAAAGGTTGACAAAGGAGTTTTCTTTTCATGCTTTTTCTTAAATTTTGTTTTTGTTTTTAAATGAAGCCAGAAAACAACAGTGGCAAGTGGCAATGAATCGATGGGACCTAGCCACAAAGAAGTGGGAACCAAAACACCACGATGTGCTCTGCTCAAAGCATTTTTAAAAAAGTGCTTCACAGATAGCACCCTGCTCAGCATTCAGTTTGGGCTCAAATACATGTCCACAGGGTAACCGACTTGGAAAAATTTCCAAGCCAGAAAATGAAGCCAGAAAACAACTGGCAAATGGCAATGAATCGATGGGACCTAGCCACAAAGAAGTGGGAACCAAAACACCACGATGTGCTCTGCTCAAAGCATTTTTTAAAAAGTGCTTCACAGATAGCACCCTGCTCAGCATTCAGTTTGGGCTCAAATACATGTCCACAGGGTAACCGACTTGGAAAAATTTCCAGTTCGAATCTTCAAGGATGAAGCTCCGACGCCATTGCCAGTAGTTGGGCCTTTGTTTATTTCCCCATTGTCATTCCATCTTTCTCGAGTCTTGTTAGGTGCGTGGCGTTTCGGTCTTTTTCGTTCTGTTTGCTCTGTCTTTCACAACAGGCTAGACCACATCAGGGAGCCTGCCTTTTATTGGGTGTTTTATTTTATTTCCCCAATTTATCCATGTTTGTTTCATCATACGTCAAGATGAAAAAGTTTTGATCGTTCTAGTTCAATAGACTAGCGATTTCGTGGCCTCCCTGGGTTATGGTTTGGGGTTGGGCCGGTTCTTGCCACTGACTGTTTTTTTCTCTTTCAGCTCCTTTTGTTTTTCGGGTTATATCGTCCATTTACGATGTACGAGTGAGGGGGGTAGTCTCATGAGTGTCTGCTGCCCCGCAGTGTTGTTGTCACTGCTAAGTGGGTTGTATCGTGTACACGGATTACGTGTATCCAGCCTTTGTCATGTCACTTGCTGACATTTCCTGCCTCCTCTTTCTTTTCAGAAAGTGTTTGTTTGTTGTTGTTGTCATTGTTTTGTTTTCCCTCTCTTCTCTTCCACCATACTTCTTTTGTTTTTATCTTTGGCTTATTGGCCAATTCGTGACCGCTGTTAGCTTGCCTGATTAGGGCAGCCATTTTGAATTTCTCTTTTTGTCTGCATTTGTTTACATCCCAATGCTATGTCATTGGTAGTCCTGATTGCTTTATCACTATATCAGTCTGCAGGCATTGTGTTTCTAGATGGAGGCCGGGTTAGTGAGGAGTTAGTTATGGTTAGTTTGGCTTTCTATCTATTTGTCGTTGGCACAGTTATTTTTGCTTCTGTGCTCCTATGTCAAGTTAAGTCAAGAATTTCTTTATTCATTCAAAGGCAAAAGTGCCAGACATAAAGCCACAGTGTACATATGACTAAGTGCCAAAAGGTGCATCTGCAATGGGTGACTTGGTTGTGCTGAGAATAAAAGCTGTTTAAAAAAATATTTTGTCATGATTGTGGGTTGAATGTGTGTGAAATTGAATGAGGATATAGCTGAAATAATTGCAGCAGAAATTTTGAAGCGGTTTGGGAAATATGTCTGATAAAGTGTGATTTTACTGCTGAAATTCAACCATGAAAAACGGACAGTGGCACAGAGCCTGTCTCTGTCAGCGTCGTTTGGTTAAAGAAAGCAAGTAAAAGTTATATTTATCACATCTATCATGTTTGCGAAAGAACGTTTTACAAGATCCATGAATCAGAAAGACTTCCACTAAATTATACTTTTGTAAAAAGCATATCAAACAAAGTTTGATCGGACGTCATCTGTGTTGCAATACGAAACGCGAACTTTCCACAACAGACTGAAAAGAACTCTGGCCCTTGACATGAGCGGAAATGATGTCATATGCACGTCAGACGTGCGGTCAATCACTCCGCAGCTTTGAACAGATTTAACCAAACAACCTTTGTTGTACTAACAAAATTTGCTGCACCTCAAACTTTTTTGCAATAAATGACGTCCGACTATTTAACAAGTTGTGAGCGAAAAACAAAAAATTATAGGTTTACACTTGTCAACAAACACAAAGGGACCACATGACCCTTCCCGGTCACATTTGATTTGAATGACATGGAAGGAACCGTCTGCTGCGAACATCGAAAGGTATGTTGCAATTATTGTCATAAGGCTGCCGTCCGACAATTCCTGATGTCCAATAACAATTTTGCACCATTTATTTTATGAAATCAGGTAGTTAATAGTTATTTAGATGATCTTTTGTGTTCAGCCTAGAGCGCAGTAGGACGAAGTGTCATTTTTACGCAGCAGGTGAGATTTGCGGTGGCTGACGTTGTGCTAGTATCGCAATGAAGAATTATGTTGCAGCATGAGCTCTTGCTGTAATTTGGACGTCCAACCACCATGTGGCAAAAAACTGACGTCCAGTTGCACAGTGCAAACATTTGTGAAATATGACAGTTGCCATCCCAACATTGCATAGCACTTCATTTGACAAGATCGACTTGTGAAATTGGGGACGGCCAATAATAATAAAAATATAAACAATTTACGAGATTAAGTTGGTCGGACGTCAGGGTTACCCCAAAATTTGTTGCTGATGACATCTGACACCTTTTTGTTTAAGTTTTGTAAGGCTACTAAGAGTCATTTACTGATGGTTTAGTAAGTACTCCTAGGCTTTTTATTTTGCTTGTTTGGTTTTAGTTTAGGTTTGATACTTTTAATTTTATTGAATTATTCATTGTATTTTATGGATAAATTATGTTTGTGGGTAGGATTTTTGGCTGATGATGTTTCTCGTGTTGTTTGTTATTGTCTTATTATTTCAGATCAATAACTGCTGACATGACCAGGAGTAGGACAAAATTGCCCCTGCTATGAGTTTGACCTTGATCATCAACTCCGCATTCAGTAGCAGCACTGTGCCTGAAGTTTGGAGAACCACACTTATCACACCTGTCTTTAAGAATGCTACCATTCAAAAAAGTTCCAACCAACTTCCTTCACCAGTGTCGTCTGCAGCTAGTGCAAGATCCTCACATACTGTCATCAGTAGCATCATGCAGTAAGACAACATCATCATAGCTCCTGAACAACATGTCTACAGACGTGGTTGCTCATGTGAAACCCAACTCCTTGGTCTAATCACTAAAATCAGTGAACTTGCGCATGACTTTCAGGCAGGGAAACTAGTAGACCTTGTGGGCTGGACTTCTCCAAGGCCTGCTTCACAAGATGTCCCATTATGGGATCACCGGTAGTACAAACACGTGGATCAAGAGCTTCCTGAGAGATCAACAAGCTGTCATGTGGATGGTATGAGGTCAAACTTTGTCCCATGGGACTCAGAGGTGCCTTAAGGCAGTGTTCTTGGCCCAGAGGCAGAATTGTTTGTCCTATACATCAATGACCTGCCACAACAGCCTACCTCCAGACTGAGATTGTTTGAAGATGACACCATCTGTCAGTGCCCCATCTCCACAGCTGAAGATCAAGTAATACTCCAAAATGATCTAAACAATTTCTGTATGGGTAATGAGAAGGCAGATGGAACATGTGCTTCCACCCTGACAGATGTGACATCCTAAGTGTTACTAAAAGCAAGAGGAAATACTACCATGCTCTGCATGGCCAGATGCTCCAGTCAGTCAACAGTACTCACTTCTTTGGTGTCACACTGACTTCAGACACCACTTGGGAGACCCATCAACATCACCAACAAAGCAAGCAGGACCCTGGGTTCTGGGAAGAACCCTGAAGATCGGCTCCTCTTTAGTAAAGTAAGTAAGTTGGTATTTTACGCCCAGTCAACCAGTATGGTTATATCAGGGCGATACACATCTCTTATATTTTAATAATATGTATTTCTTAAAATGAGTCTATATATATATATATATACAGTTCAAACCATGCTTAAAAGGTGTATAACATAAACATAACTAAATGTGATCTCAAATTTAAATTTTTCCAAAAATATTGATTTCTTTCAAAAAGTTAGAAATCTTATCAGGTAAAATATCTTGAAATAACATGCGCAGTGATTTAGCTGTAAAGTGGCTCTCTCTTATTTCAATAAATTCTGAACAAGTAAGTAAAATATGCTCTACGGTTAAACGTTTATCACATCCAATACACACTGGCGGTTCCTCACCCTTCAATAAAAAGGAATGAGTAATAAAAGAATGGCCAATGTGCAATCGAGCCATCACAGTCTCTTCTTTTCTGTTTCTCCGGGGACAAACAATACATTCTTTTAGTACTGGAAATATCTTATATAATTTACTTTCTGGGAACTCATCCCACTCAGACTGCCACAGCTCTAATATATATTTGTGCGTGATTTTATGTCTGAGAATGGGATGAGCTCAACCGAGATGTCACCATCAAGGGCATCCTTAGCTGCAGAATCTGCAGCCAAATTTCCTCTAATGCCAACATGGCCGGGAACCCAGATGAAAACAATCTCTCTCCCGTCTCTTGTCATTTCTGTATACAAGTCTAATATCTGAACTAAGGTTGGATGGTCATACTTAGGTTAAATATCGACTGTAAAGATGAGAGGGAATCTGATAATATCCAAAACGATTTTCCTTTAGAATAATAAACATGTTTGAGAGCTAATAAAATAGCTCTCAACTCTGCTGTATATACTGAACTGTCGTCTGGAAGCCGACAGGTAAAAGGTTTATTAATTCGTTTAGTTGATACACCCGCCGCAGCAACTCCGTTCTCTGTTTAAGAACCGTCTGTGAATTTTTTTTCCTGATAAAGGGTATTCTGAAATAAGTTGTAAATAGAGCTGTTTGTGTATTTCCGGGTTTGTTGTATCTTTTTTGAAACTGGTTAAGTCAAAACGGACTACAGGAACGGAAAGTTTCCAAGGGATGATGTCCAACGGGGAGGCATCATCTACCTGATTTAGGTTGGATTTTTCCAAGTGGGGGATAATGCAGATACCAAGAGGTGGAACCTTTGACTCCGCTGCTTCAAATAATTTGGTGTTTTCAGGTTCAAAAACGCAACTATAGGCTGCGTTTTCCGGGAGAGATTTGAGTTTAAGGACATAGTTTAAAGACAATTTTAATCGGTGAGTAGTTAATGACAGTTCATGTGCTTCTATATACAGACTTTGAGCAGGAGATGTACGGAAGGCACCCAACGCAATTTGAAAGAACGTTCCGACAGGAAGCTCTGAATAAACCTGGGGAGGTGGCCCTGAAACTGAGATCCCAGAGGTCCACCAGAATGCCGTGCTTCCATATTGTGTCGTAAGCTTTTTCAAGGTCAAAGAAAATGGTTAAGACGTGTTCCTTTTTAATGAAGGCATTTCTAATAAACGTTTCAAAACGAACGAGATGATCCAACGTACTGTGGTTCTTCCTGAAGCCGCACTGCTTCTCGGAAAGAAGACCCTGCAACTCGAGGGACCACATGAGGCGAGCGTTGATCATCCTCTCCACTGTCTTACACAAACAGCTGGTTAATGCTATAGGTCTGAAATTACCAGGATCCAAGTGATCTTAACCGGGCTTGGGAATGGGGATAACTACTGCCTCACGCCACAACGGCAGAAAACAGCCAATTCCCACACGTAGTTATAAACTTTTAAAAGGACGGATAGAGCAGAATATGGGAGGTGTGTCAAAAGTTGGTAGTGGACCTGGTCCAAACTGGTGGCTGAATCGTTGGCTGTCTGTAACGATTGCTTCAATTCAGCCATTGAAAAAGGTAGGTTGTACTCCTCTTCATTTTTGGAAGAGAAGTCCAAATGTCGTTTTTCTTTTAACATTTTAATCCTCTGAAATTGATCAGAATAATTATCCGTCGAAGAATTTTTTGACAGACTTTTAGCTAATACTTCTGCTACTTCCTTTTTGTTGGTAATTACCATTGACTTTTAAATGATTAATAGAATTACAACCATCCTTACCCTTTATTTTCCTAATAGCTTTCCAGACTTTTTGTGTTTGCGTTTTAGAATTTAATTTATTACAGAAATGCCTCCACGAGTTCCTTTTTAGTTGTTTGACAACATGATGAGCCTTGGCTCTTAAAAGTTTAAAATTCTGAACATTACTCAGTGTTGGGTTAGAAAAAAACTTTCGCTGAGCTTTCTTTCTTTCTTTAATTGCTTTTTTACAGCTGTCACTAAACCATGGAACTTTGGGAAGTTTTTTCGAGAAGCGTGTTTTTGGTATAGTTTTGTCTGCTGCTTGAATAAGTAGGTCAGTAAACTGACCGGCGGGATCCTCGGCAGACATAACCGCCTCCTCCGTCAGTTCAGAGGAACACTGAGCTTGGAAGGACAGCCAGTCTGCCTTTTTAAAATTCCACCTGTTAGGTGCAGCTTCCTCTTCGACAGCATTGCTGGTTAGGATTACAGGAACGTGATCACCTCCGCACAGATCCTCATGTATATTCCACTCATAGTCTAGGACCAGAGATGGACCACAAATGGAGAGATCCAGTGTGGAAGTGGAACCGGTGGCGGGGTGAATATAAGTCGATGAACCATCATTTAGAATACATAAATCCATTTCTGAGAAGAGATCCTCCAACATTTGTCCTCTGCTGTTATAGGACTCATTACCCCAAACCGGGGAGTGACTGTTGAAGTCGCCCAAAAGAGCAAACAGAGATGGCAGTTGTTCAATTAGGTTAATCAGATCAGTCTTGGCTACGTGATCTGATGGAGGAAGATCTGATGGAGGAAGATAAATACTACAGAAGGTGACAACCTTGTTCAACGTCACCCTCACAGCCACCGCCTGCAAAGGGGTGTTCAAAGGAACCTCACTAAACAGATAGGATTTATTCATGAGCAGAGCTACTCCCCCGGTAGCTCTATCATTTGGGGAATTTTTGGTTAAGATACTAAAACCAGAGAATGATGGAGTCTTAGAACTGGTTAAAAATGTTTCCTGCAATCCAAACACAGCCGGCTTATACCTTCTCGAAAGCAGAGCGAGCTCCTCGAAGTTGGCTTGGAATCCTCGCAAGTTCCATTGAATAATGGAGTACTCCATTGTTTCAGACAGGGCAGAAAAATTGTTCGAAAGAACCAGATTTTGCTCTGCCTTCTTCAGCCTGTCCGAAGCTACAGGCTTGGGTGGTACCTGGGGCCTGCTGGAAGGAGTGGAGCGCCTGGGGTGCGAAAACCCCTAGACGTCCACCAGGACCCCATCCGCCCTCACCTTAGAAGGTGAGCACCTCAAAGATGACGAATCATCTTTAGAGGTCGCAGTTTTTAAGGGACCTGCTGAACCCGTACGTGCGCTTTTGGAGGGAGCTGCAGAACCCTTAGGTGCCATTTTGTGGGGATTGGTGGAACCCCTAGAGGCCGTTTTGGGGGGATTTGCTGAACCCCTATCCGTCTCCGAGGAACACTTAGCGGACTCGCACGGAACCCGGGCGTCGGCCGATACCGTCCTCGACTTCCCAGAGGAAGCCTGAGTTCCGGTCGATACCGATCCGGGTCCACCAGAAGAACACACGTTTGATTCAGTTGTCCTAAGTGGACAATCTGAAAACACCCAGGTTAACGAGGTTTGACACTGAACAGATCTGGATTCTCCTCTGGTGGAAGCAGCAGCAGCATAGGTCCTACCTCCAGTGATTACAGTCGGCATCTTAGCTTCAACCAACTGTCTGGCTTCTGGAAAGGATATGCGTTTCTCAACGCAGACACGTTGAATCTCCTTTTCCTTCTGCCAGACTGGGCAATCTTTAGCCAATGAAGCGTGGGGACCATTGCAATTTGAGCACAGCTTGGGTCCCTCACATTGACCTTCATGCTTATCTTTTCCACAACCCGTACACTTCGCAGCAACCTGGAAATGTTGGCTCGTGTGTCCATACTTGTTGCAGTTGAAGCAACGCATAGGGTTTGGAACAAACAAGGCCACCTTCACCTTTAGATAGCCGACCGTGATCTCTTTCGGGAGTTCCGGGGAACCAAACATCAAGAAAAGGGTGTTGGTGGGGATCACCTTCCCCTCCTTCTTCAGTGTCACTTGGTTCACCCCAACCACACCCTGATCCTTCAGTTCATCCCGGATCTCAACCTCCGTCATGTCAGCAAGGTCCCGACATCTGATTACTCTCCGAGAGGAGTTCAGGGTCTTGTGAATAGTGACTCTGACTGGTCTGTCGATAAATCTGTTTGTTCGGAGTAGGTTTTGGGCCTGGGCCCTTTTGCCACACTCCACCAGGAAAGATCCATCCCTCAACCTCTTAATGCTCTTGAGGGTTCCGGCCACTGCCTGGAAACCCTTCTGAATAGCAAAAGGTGATAGTTTGCTCAGCGGGAGGTCGTCATTAGACGACTGCATGACTAGAAACCTTGGCCAATTGTTACAGTTGTAGGAGCGTTCATTTTCATAGTCCGAGTCTGAGTCCTGGTCATTGTCCCGTAATCTTTTTTAATTTGTGGGTGCCATGTTATGTTTGTGAAAGATTCATTACGTTTTGTCCCCACCCGCCACCAAATCCAACAAGGGGATGCACACAAGCGGCTTTCCAGCAAGTGCGCACCAGGGCTCAAAACACAATATACTCAGGTGATAAAAACAAAACAAAGTTTACTTCTATCAGGAGGGTGAACTTTCACTCACAGGGACAGCGGACGGTCTTAGCTGTGTGTGTCACCAAAAAAGCTTAATTACTAGTTAATTAGGCATCTGATTATCCATCTGACCACACATGTAAGTAGGTCTCCATGCAGGGAATCCACCGATATGCTTTTTAGCCAGTTTTGATGGCTTGATCGGTGACTGGCAGCGCTTACAGAAATGTAAACAAACTGTTGGCAGATCATCGGCACGTTGCTACTGTGAGTGAAGCGTTACTGTAACTGTGAGGAGAAACTGTGAATATCAGCACGTTGCCAGTTTCAAATGGTTTTTGAGAAGCTTGTTCTGGAGTGATGAGCGTGATTAGTTCTTATTTTTCGAGGACTGGATTAAAGAGAAACCACTCATCAACTTCGGATGAAAGTGACGTCAGCATCAGCACAGAAAACAACAGTAAGAAGCAGGAAAAGAAGCTCATGAACACTGTAGTAGAGGACTCTGACATGGCGGTACAGACAGCACTAGACAACATCAGCAAACGCTTGGATACCTTGGCAACCAAAGCAGACGTCGAGCAGATGAGGGACGAAGTGAAGTGCCTGACCAAGACTTTTATGGAGAAGTTGGAGAAGCTGGAGGGGCGGTTGTTTGAGACAGAGGTGAAGGCAGAAAAACTGGAGTCAGAAGTGAAGTCACTGAAGAAAGTGAATGAAACTGCTACAGGCATGATTAAACAGCAAGATCGGAGAATTAGGCAGAATGAGAGAGAGCTGAACGACCTACAGCAGTACTCCAGGAGGTGGAATCTGTGAGTGTTCAAGGTGCCAGAGAAGGAGGAGACTGCAGCCAATTGCACAGCGAAGGTGTGTGCGATCTTCAGTGACAAGGTTGGCATCCCGATCACCGCCAGCGACATCGAGGTGGCCCACAGGACAGGACAACGCAGCAGCACCAGAGCAAGGCCCATTCTTGTGCGATTCTTTGATCGTAAGAAGAGAGACAGCGTCATCATCAGTCGACGCAACCTCAAGAACAAAGGTATTGTCATTGGGGAAGACTTGACATATACCAATTACCAAGTGTTCAGAAAGGCGAGTGAACATTCTGCTACAATGTCGGTGTGGAGTTCAACATTCACACAGATCTGGATGAAGCATTCAGGCGTGCTATGTCGGGAAATGAAATGAATGCAGATGAAGGAGAATAGATCAAAACTTGTGTCTTGTGTCGGTGCCTGTGTTCTTGCGCAGTGGAAAGGAAGGGGCAAGGACGTAATATCTTGTTAGACCAGACTTGACTGTACAGAGGTACTACCTTTATTTGTATCGACTTGCTGATAATTATGATGGCACGCATATCCCCCCCCCCCCCCCCCCCACTTCCTTCTCGTCCCCTCTCTCTCTCTTCTCTTTTACTTTTGCCACCCCCGCCCCTATTGGATTTGAATGAAAGAGCCAATACACAGAAGTTAATATCAGTTTTGTTGCGGCATTTGCTACTTGTTGTAAAAGCCAGGTGATTCCAGGTCAACAATGCTAATGGATTTTGTTTGTTTTTGTTTATTCTCTCTCTCTCTCTCTCTCTCTGTGAGGGTATTTTGTTGTATGCATGTGGGTACGGGGTGGGGGTGGGCGTGGAGCACAGCTAGTGTAGAGTTTTTATGTTAAGCCGGGAGAGTGGTGTTATATATATATGTGTGTGTGTGTGTGTGTGTGTGTGTGTGTGTATGTATATGCGTGTATATATGTGTGTGTGTACCATCTCTCTCTCTCTGTGTTTTTATTGTAAACATCGTAGGTGATTTTTTTTTTTTTTTTTTTGAATGACATGTGTACGCTTTTGCTGAGTGTCGAGAAGCACGTGATTTTGTGAGTCAAGAAGTGTGCAGCCACGCTAGAGCCGGCGTGCTGGCAAAACAGTGTGTTTCTCGAGCTCCCTGTCTCTGACGTATGTCCCCCTCTTTAGTTATTTCTTGCTGTGTAAGTGTGCCTTTTACTCCAATTGACGTTGTTTGTAGCATGCACCCCGGGCAAGCTGTAGGTATCTGCTTTTTAGCAAAAGCAGGTGAATAGAACATGTGTATCAATTCATTTTTGTGTGTGTGTCTTACCAGCAATGCTTGTGTCTAAATCGGTGTCAGACGAAAATTGTACTTTTTGTGTGTGTGTGTGTGTGTGTGTGTGTGTGTGTGTGTGTGTGTGTGTGTGTGTGTGCATCTGGTGAAGATGACATACATGAAACTTATATTTTGCTCATATCCTTAAAAGTCGTTGTGACCACAGTAACAAGGAAATCATTGGATATAAAAATGTATGGGAGTTTTTATGATCGCTATTGCGTAATTGCACGTGAATGTTTGATCAGATAAGCAAAATTTGGTTTGTAAGATTCAGTTTTGTACTTTGAACTGTGTTTGATACATCGTTTGAACGATCGAGCTTTTGAATTGGTCATATGTTTGTCATACAAACTTTATTTGCGATGCTGAGAGCCAAAGGAGTCTACCCCCTCTCTTCACTTCGTGCCTACCCCTATGGTGTGAGTGTGCGTGCGTGCGTGCGTGTGTTTGGCTCTCTCTCCCCCCCTCCCCCTTCTCCATCTTCTTTCTTCGCTTCGCCTTCCATCGTGTGCGCCCTCTTTCCTTCGCCCCCCACCCCCTCCCGAGAGAAAAACTTGAAGCTTGCATCCAGCATTTTGAATGTATGATTGTAAATATTACTGTAAAGCCAAACATGATGTTTGAAATTAATTTTTGCGCTGCCAGACCAGCGATTTCACCAGGAAAACACTTACTTTTCTTTTTCTTTTTTCTCTCCCCCCCCCCCCCCCCCTTTTCCCCCGTAATTCTTTGTCTTAGATATTCTTTGTTGGACTATATGGATCTGTACATCATGTATTTTTTCTGTGTATTTGTTTGCATGTTTTTTGGTTTTATCTTGACAGCAACAGCCACTGTATATATAACCATGTGCATACTGGGAGGTGGTTTTAACTTTGTGAGACATTTGCGTGTGCTTGTGCCGGCGGTCTGTGATGCTTGGCCGGTGGGGAATGCTGACATGGATGTAATTTTTGGTTGTCTCGCTGGGTGTGTACTGAATGTGCATCTAGTTCTCAGTGTGGATTTTTTTCCACTGGCATTGTATTGGAGTCTTGTGAACTTTGTTCACATAGTAGTGTTATTTGTTTTGTTTGTACTAGTTACTGCTGCCTGTGGAAGGTGGTCTCCTTGCTATAGTACCAAACTTAGACAATGAGTAATACGGTTAAGATTGTTTCAGTGAACTGCCAGGGCCTCTTCGACCCGCATAAGAGAAGAGATGTGTTTCATTACTTAAGACAAAAATCATACAAAAATCATACTATATATCTATTGCAGGATACTCATTTTGACCCAAAAATGGAGAACTGTATTCGGGCTGAGTGGGGATAAAAGTCTTACTTTGCATCATATAACTCAAATTCGAGAGGCGTTGCCATATTACTTAACAATAATTTAGAATTTTTAGTGAAAAAAGTGTACAAGGATATCTTAGGAAACTACATATTTGTTACTGTAACAATAATGGATAGGGATTTTTTGATAGTCAGTCTGTATGGGCCTAACCGTGATGATCCCGAGTTTTATGCTGAACTTAAAGAACGGATAAACGATGTTGGTTTTGAAAACATTATTATTGGAGGTGACTGGAATTTAGTCTTGGACGATACATTAGACTATTACAAACACCATAATAATATCAAAGCACAAGAACAGGTAGACAATCTAATGATAAATCTTGACCTTTTGGATATTTGGAGGGAACTTTATCCCGAAATGAGAAGATACACATGGCGTCGAAATACACCGCTTCAGCAAAGTAGACTTGATTTTTTCTTGATTTCAGACCTTCTGTCCACCTTTGTTACAAATGCCGACATTAAGGCTGGGTACAGAACAGATCATTCTATGATCACACTGACGTTGACATTAGGGAAAGAGTCTAAAAACAAACTATTGTGGAAATTTAATAATTCTTTATTGAAAGATAAACTCTTTGCGGAAGAAATTAATGACGTTATAAAAGCTGTAGTTGAAGAGTATGCAGCTTTACCATACATACGGGAACAGCTTTCCAAAATTCCAAAATGTGATATTCAATTTGTTACATCAGACCAGCTGTTTTTAGATGTATTATTAATGAAAATTAGATCAAAGACAATTTCTTATGCTGCAATGAAAAAACGTTTGGATGAAAAAAAAGAAAAAGATTTAGAAAACAGTATTCAAAGTTTAGAAGCTAAGATAGTTTTAACTGAAAATGAAAAAAGAAAGTTAGAGAAGGACAAGCAGGAGCTAGTTGTGATTAGAGACAAGAGAATGGAAGGAGTCCTGCTTCGCTCGAGAGCGAGATGGATTGCCGCCAGTGAAAAAATTACAAAATACTTTTGTGGACTCGAGAAACGTAATTATATAAGTAAACAAATGACCAAACTTACATTGAATAATGGAGAAGAAATATATGAAAGCAAGGATATTATTAAAGAAGTAAAAGTGTTTTACGAAAGATTATATTCTGAAAGACAAGTAGAAGACTGCGAAATATTAGATATGGCTCAAGATATTCCTGTGCTGACTTTGCAGGAAAAGACTTCGCTGGAAAGGGAAATTACTTTAGCTGAAGCAAGTCTTGTGCTTAGAAATATGAAAAATTACAGAAGTCCTGGCTCCGATGGTTTTACTGCTGAATTTTTTAAGTTCTTTTGGTTGCAGCTGGGTTCCTTTGTTGTTAGATCACTAAACAATGGTTTTAGAAAAGGTGAATTATCAACAACACAGAAAGAGGGGGTAATAATATGCATACCAAAAGGAGATAAATCAAAAGACTTAATCAAAAATTGGAGGCCAATCTCACTTCTTAATGTTGTTTATAAAATAGGATCTGCATGTATTGCAAAGCGTTTAAAAAGCGTTCTTCCTTCTTTGATCAATGAGGATCAAACTGGGTTCATGGCCAACAGATACACTGGAGATAACATTCGATTGATATATGATCTTATTAGTTACTTGTATAGAGAAAATAAACCTGGGTTACTCTTGTGCTTAGACTTTGAAAAAGCCTTTGATTCTGTTGACTGGAAATTTATGTTTAAAGTTTTACGTGCTTTTGGTTTTGGGCCAGATATATGTCAGTGGATATCTACGTTTTATAAAGACATAAAGTCATCTGTCACGGTTAATGGACAGTTATCACAATGGTTCGCTATTCAGAGGGGATGTAAACAAGGGGATCCGATATCACCGTATTTGTTTATTTTATGTGTAGAGATACTTGCCATTATGATCAGACAAAATAAGCATATAAAAGGTATCTTTATAGGAGAAACTGAATACAAAATTTCACAATATGCAGATGATACCGAAATTACGCTGGAAGGTGACAAAAATTCATTTGAAGAAACAGTTAAGACCATCAACACATTCGGAAAAGCATCAGGTCTCTTCTTAAATGCGGGGAAGACCAGTGCCATATGGCTCGGTAATAAACAAAAGTCTCTTGTTAAATATATGCTACATATGCAAATGGAATGGAACCCACCTAAATTTAAGATACTTGGTATATGGTTTACTAATGACTTAAAAGAGTGTGAGGTACTCAACTTTAGTGAAAAGTTTTTGGAAATACGAGCTTTGTACAAAGTATGGTTAAAGAGACAAATAACACCACTAGGCAGAGTAGCGGTTCTAAAATCGTTGATTCTATCCAAGATTATTCACCTATGGATGTTGTTGCCAAACCCACCAGATAACCTTGTTAACGAATTGCAGAAGACAGTGTTTCAGTTTGTGTGGAATAGAAAACAGGACAGGATCAGCAGAAAAATAGCTGTCAGATCCATCGCAAAAGGAGGGCTTGGGATACCGAACATAAAAACTTATATTAATGCACTGAAGTTAATTTGGATTCAAAAATTAAAAACAAGTGAGCACATGTGGAAAAGTATAATTAAATCAACTTATCCTAAAGTGGTGTGGTTTGAACAACTTGGATCAAGCCTTCATTTTCAGGAACATAAGGTTAATAAGTTTTGGAGCCACGTATTTATGGCATATAAAGAGTTCGGTAAACAAATACATGTAGAAAATTCAGAAGAGCTAGTTGCTGAGCCAATCTTCTGCAATCAGAATATCCTAGTTGGAAACAGAATCATTTTTTATAAAAACTGGATTGACTGGATGTGTCACATTAAAAATATGCTGAATGACAATGGTACATTTATGTCATTTAAAAGTTTGAAAGAAAAATTCGGAATTAAGACAGATTACATTACATATATTGGATGTGTGCAAGCGATCAAAAGCTACATACGTAAAACAGAAATAACAGTGGAGGGTAAAAATTCAGCAGATTTAATTAAGACGCTTAAGATGATTTATAATCAACGAAAAGGCTCACGCCTTTATTATGAGGTACTTACGCAAAATATAACTAGACCTAATTGTTGTGACAAGTGGGAAGCTAAGCTAAATAAAGATATTAACTGGTGTATCACCTTTAAGAAAATGCAACAGATTCAAGAAATAAAACTGAAATGGTTTCAAATAAGACTAGTACATAGAATAATTGCTACTAATATTGTTTTAATGCACATGGGAATTGAAAATGACATTACTTGCTCTTTTTGTCGACAAGACCGAGACTCAATTAACCATATATTTTGGTCATGTACATACGTGAGGTCATTTTGGGAACAATTCCAGATTGTACTTAATGCTGGCTGTCCAAATGCGACATCAGTTACACCCAATGAAAATATTGTATTGTTTGGTCATGACATCCATTTTAAATCAGATAGCACTTTTGATTTGATTATTTTGCAAGCAAAGTTCTTTATTTATAAATGCAAAATTAACAAGACTATACCACAATTGCATTCGTTCAAATGTTATTTAAAAACTAACTCTGAGGTGTACAAATATAATGCAAAACTGAATATGTCACATGATAAGATTGTAATTGAATGGTGTCCTTACCAGCAGCTGATTGACATATAGACTATGCCATAGATAGTAAATGTTAAGTGACACGATGTACAACATACACACACGCATTCAGACACTCATATATTGTTCGCATGCACATGTTATGTAAGTACTATTTTGTTAGGATCATCAAAAAAAAACTCATTTTTTTTAATGTACTTATCCAATTGCGGTCGTGTTGTGCGGAACACCTGGAGAGTTTGCAAGACTGTTGGCATGACATCGTCTACCCGGAAAATCCGCACATGTTTAGTGTTGTCATATTAAATTAGCATCCTGTTTTAACGGTTTATGAGTTTGGATCTTGTTTTAGAAAGCTAACAGTCATCCTTGTTTCAGATTTTGTTGTTGTTGTATTTTTTGTTTGTTTTTGGTATAGCACGTGCTTGTGAATAGAACTCAGGGCCATTATATCACAATGGTTAAAATAAAATAAAAATTTACTTCTATCCCCTGATTGACCCTGAGGGATAGAAGCCCTGAGCCTTCTAATCAAAATTAGGGCAAAGCACGACCAGCCAAATGATTGGGTCGGGCCAACCCAACCACCCGTCTAGGGGAAGTCCGGGCCAAAGAAGCGTGTTGGACCCCACGGGGGACCTCAGCCACCAGGATCCCATCCTCCCCCGACACGGGATGCAGCGCATGGCAAACACACTGGGTCTGAAGGTGACCGCAGAGAGTAAGAAGAAGTATATGAAGAAGAGTTGTGCTGTAGATAAATACAGGAGAATGGCCGGTTAGGTAGAAATAAGCTGTAAGAAGGGAGCTGAAAACGGAGGTATTGTGGAGAGAGTTTTTGGAAATGAAATATAGTTGAAAGGGTCGGTAGACAGAAACTAGACGTAAGAAAGGAGTGAAAGGGGTGGAGCAGCTTAGTTTAAACACCCCCGGCGCAAGAAGCCGGCTCCACAGGGACTCCTCTTTAGTAAAAGGCAGGGCCTACAAGTACAAGGCAGTTGTCACATCAGTCCTGGAATATGCAAGCTCTATCTGGCACCCAAACAACATCAAGCTGATCAACTGCCTAGAGTCTGTACAGCAAAAGGCAGCATGGTGGACACCACAGAGATGCTGCAGGATATCCAATGTCAAAACAAAACAAAAAATGCGCTATAAAAAGCTTGTCACTCATGTAGAACCACAGGCAAGCGCAGTGAGTCTTCTCAAGAGAGCGAAGAATAGCACTATATAAGTGATCATCAATCAAAAACAACATGCTGACAACACTAGGCTGACCATATCTCCAACACAGGTGCAGGAAAGCAAGACTGGTGAACTTTTATAAGTTCTACCATCACCATGGCTCCATAGCCACTGGCACCAAGTGAATACCACGTGACTATCCTAATATCACAAGAGCCCATCATTCCCATTCCCTGTTATATCCAGTGACCACCTGTCAAGTGTTGTACTGACTACAGGAATTTCTCCTTTTTCCCCAACCAATCAAGGATTGAAATGACCTCACTGAGGATGTGGCTGCTGCACCCACCCTTGAGACTTTTTGTTCACGTCTTCCAAAATCAGTACCTTCAGAGTAGGCCATGCCCCCCAAGTAAGTAATGTTGATGATGGCTAGGGCTGTGCCGGTCCCCTGGTGAGTAGCTGGGTTGACATAGTTAGAGATGTGAAATACCAGTGGGACACTCAAAATTCAATGTTGTTTCATGTTTGTTTTCTTTTTCTTGTTTGGTGTGCTTTCTCTTGAAACATTCAAGGTACAGTTTCTTTTTATACTGTAGGAGGTGGTATAAACTTCTGTTAAATGTTGTTTTTTTGACTGGAGTATGAGATAGTCAGTCGGAAGTGCTCAACAGGGTTACAATGCTTTAATTACAAGCCAACTGTATGTAATGCCTATCAAAAAGGAAGTTGAATGCAGTACTCTGGATCTAAGTACATACTACTTTACTACCTTATGTGTATTTTTATAGCTGAAGAGAAAGTTTAATGTTGTACTGTCAGTCTTACTACTGTGGCAAGCTGATGTTCGACATTTTATGATTCTGCAGTAAAACTAAAAGCACAAAATCATAAGTTGAATGTAGCACTGTGTTTAAATATATGTTTTTACATTTGTAGTTGAAGGGAAATGTAGAATCTTCAATAATTATTGCACTGTCAAGTCACATTTATGATACTGTCATACGTTGTTGTAATGCTGATGTTTGACGCTTTTTGTAAAAAAAAATGGGTGCTATGTCAAGAAAAGAAACAAATTCCTCAAAACTGACTTTCCAATGTGTCTGTTACCTGCACTAGAATGTCTGAATGGCAGAATGGATGAAACTTTGTGCTTTTTGTTGTCAGAAAGAAAAGGTACAAAATTTAATTATGTCGGATGTCAGGTATTGCAACAAACAGTATACGTCAATATTTTTGTAAGAAGTCAGACTGCAATAAATTTATTTGAAAATACTTGTGAGGACATCCTTAATCTGTCTAAAGTGGTTGGGAATAAAAAATAATAATTTACCAGCTATACAGTAGCACTTTTGTGTCGCAATCCCTGACATCCAACATAATACACTTCTCATCTTTCAAAGCTGATTTTCTCAAAAACTAATAAAGTCGTTATCTTCCACTTTGAAGTGATGATTACCAATATAGTATACATTCTAAAAACCTACTGCTTGTTACTTTATTTCATACTTTTTTTCTGACCTACTGTGTCCTCTTTTCATGCACACCTTTTGGCACTTAGTCATATGTAAAAGTTTAACACTTAAGAAGTATGCAACAACACGTAGTATCGCACACATCACAATATACAATAAACACAAAGCATAACCACCACTATTCTCATGACACTTCTTCGTCACTTGAACTCTCCCAGTCGACGCCAAAATTGATATCCGCAACTGACTTGTACTGGAATGGCCATATTCCAGTTGCCATTTCCAACTTTTCAGGCAAATTTATCCGGAGTTCTGTGCACTGAAACTGTAGAAGCAACAATGCTAATGGCAGTCGAGTCTTATTGTGACGTCACGATTAGCCTTTGACTTTACAGCTCCAAGTAAACTCTCGGCCTAAACACATACGATCACGCGGCTGCAGTGGTTATTTCCCTTGCCCATTCTGCCGTGACATATTGGTCTTGTTTTGTGATTCATAAGCATTTAAGACACTTGAAAAATATGAAATGATTACTGAGGCACGGGATATATACCTGTATTTACTGTGTGAAAATATTTAGTTGGTGAAATATACCAGAGTGGAGATCTTTAAGCTCTGAAATCGGGCTCATGAAAACGGACAACATAACAGTGACTGACTTCTTCGACGATTACGTACATGTGCACAATACACAAACAAGTTTAATTTCACCAAGGATTACGAAAGAAGCAACCCTTTACATAATTCAGTAACATTAACAGACAAATATTTAATTTGTGTTAATGATCATTTCTAAAAGATCTAGATGACCAACGTCGGGCGTAGTGTAATATTTCAATCAAAAGTGTTGGTCACTAAAAATCATCTGCAAAGCCTCGAACAGGCCTGATGTTGATGCCATTCGCTTGACCCGAGTGTTACACTGCGGAAACAGTGTTGATTTTTACCACCGAAAATACGCTTGTCTTTTTACAAAGGAATTTGTGCCATCCTCCGATATTGTGGTAATAACCGACATTCGTCATAATACCGAATAAAATCACTTCAGAAAAAAAACACGCTTTTACTTTATATCCGGACTATTATACATCACTTCCTCCTCGCTGCGTTTCCATGTGGAGCCGACACTGCAGCTTTTTTTTGCAGAAAACAGGTACGTGGTAATATTTTTTTTATGTTGACATGCATCATCAAACAATGTTTGCCATCATTTTCACCCAGTTTTGTACTGTTACGTATTACTATTGACTGTGTTTGTCCAGCCATCTCAAGACCTGCAGACACATTTGACAAATGTGTTCATCTCATGACCTGCAGATGCTTTTAACAGTGTTTGTGTCCTTCCATCTCATGACCTGCAGACACTTTTGACAGTGTTTGTGTTCATCCATCTCATGACCTGCAGACACATTTAACAGTGTTTGTGTCCATCCATCTCATGACCTCAGACACTTTTGACAATGTGTCCATCTATCTCATGACCTGCAGACACATTTGACAGTGTGTTTGTCAATATCATGACCTGCACACTTTTGACAGTTTGTCTTCGTCCATCTCATGACCTGCAGACACTTTTGACAGTGTTTGTGTCCATCCATCTTATGACCTGTAGACACTTTTTGTGTCCATCCATCTCATGACCTGCACACTTTTGACAGTTTGTCTCCATCCATCTCATGACCTGCGGACACTTTTGACAGTGTTTGTGTCCATCCATCTTATGACCTGCAGACACTTTTGACAATGTTTGTGTCCATCCATCTCATAACCTGCAGACACTTTTGACAATTTTTGTGTCCATCCATCTTATGACCTGCAGACATTTTTGACAGTGGTTTTACGTCCATCCATCACATGACATACAGACACTTTTTAAGGTGGGCCTTACACAGTTATTGTCACTTGATAATACAACATTCTCTTTTTCTATTTTCTACAAATTGTTTCCAGGGTACTGATGCCATTATTTTGTATTTCAGGTACCATGACAAAGACATGCTCTCCACGTGTGGTACCTAAATTTGACGATGCAAGAGAGAGCAGCAGAGCACTCGTGGACAACAAAGAGTCCAAGACTGCTGCAGACCAAAGAGCAAGAAATAAACTGACTTCCTAAGCTGAACTTGTGTGGTTGACAGGACTCTAAAATCCAATTACTAACTAAACATCATAATTTTGTTCTTGCTCAGTTCAAGGTGGAAAAGGCATGTACATATTGTAATATAAAATGACTGTACATGTACATGTAACAGTGATCATAAATTGATTCTGGAAATGACTCGCGATGTCTCCATTTTTATTTTCATTTTTGTTTCCTTCTGAAAGAAAAAAATGTTGTAAAACTGACATGCGTCATATGTTAGATTTTGCTTGATGAAAAGGAAACAATATTGTTGTCAAATATTTTTTATTCAGAGTCACTGATTTTGTGTTGATAATGCATAGCTTAATGTTTGAAGTGACCTACAATGTAGTCCTGTTAGTGTTTTTGTTTGCTTAAAAAGGAAAACGTCATTGTAATACTGATGTCCATCATACTTTTCTTTTGGCCTGGTGGGGGGGGGGGGGGGGGGGAGAAGGCATGTACGTTAAATATTTTCATCTGAAAATACCCTCTTTGTTTGTACTGTGTTCTCTGTTGACATCCTGTGTGTCTGAAAGTGTGAAAAGGTGTGTTAGAAAAAAGAAGAAAAATTACATGATGACAAATATCAGCTATTACAACAAATGACTTCCGCCATGCATAGGTCAGCGGCAAGGATCATATTTTGATTACATGACCATATGCCTTGAGCTTACAACATTCATGTAATGCACAATTTTGAGCACCATAGTAGCCAAGTTGCTGCAGAGTGAGGTGTTTGTGTTGTAATAGCTGATGTCCGTCATACTGTCCAGAACGTATGTTTTTCCACTTCTATGCAAAAACTATTGACATTATTGTTTAGTCCTTTTACACAAACATGACTTACTATCTGGCCTTCCAAAAAATACAAATCTCATACCGACATTTAAAAAAAATCAACCCCTTCTGTCCACTTTCCTTGCACACCTTTCGGCACTTATATACACACAAGGTTACATTACAACATAATCAGCATCAGTGCTTCCGAGTCTGTATCAGTTCTATCGCACCCCTTCTGACAGGAGTAGCAGTCTATTACTATTCACCTTCTTACAGTACACTAGATAACAATACCTCAATATAATGGCAGATGTCTTTGAAGATTTGTTCCTCCGTGATCCTGAAGTGGGGGTTGTCATCTTCAGGATGTGAGCAGACATGGACCACACCGTTCATATCAAGGTACAAGTTGTCAAATTCCGGAAGCTGAAAGTTTAGGATAACAGCAACTTGAAATATACTATAGTAAAAAATGAGCTGCTGTTTTCAATAGCACGAGCCGTTCAAATTATTATTAATTATTTAATGACAATGAATCCCCTTTCCTTCTGTAAAATATTTATAATGTCTAGTGTCTAGTCATACTCATAGTGTACAGATTCTAATTTCTAGTATTTGAATTTGAACCTCTCCAACAAATGAACAACTGCAAGCTAAGTTTACATTTCTCCCATTTCAATTTTCATTGTTTGTTAATGTTAGTATATATTAATAATTAAACACATTTCTCCCATTTCATTGTTAGTGTATTATTTGCTTGCCTGTTGCTTGAAAAGGGTGCTTGTGCAATTTGGAATGCTTTGTGTTGTCAAATAAATCAGCGTCCTTTTTAAACTTTCATGTGTTTTAATAGTTTTATAGTAATCAATGGTTTTCCTTATAAAAATATTTTCAAAATCCAAATTCTGACAATGGTTTTGGTATGGAATGTTTCTGGTGGTTTTACGGTGCGTTTCTGGAGTGGACAGTGGAGCACATCATTTATACAGGTCTTATATAACATTGTTTTGGGGGATCATTCAGTTTGTGAGAAATGGTGCAAATACATTTTCATGCGAATCGGATTCGGAATTGACTCACTTGAAATTCTTTGACAACTTCGCTGAGACACGGGTAGCGCTCGCTGATCCATCGGTAAAATTTTGGAACACCCATGTTTTGTTTCTCTGGCTGCTCAGTTTGTGAAGTTTCAATGACAGCTGAAAGCTATTGCATTTGGTTTGAACATACTGGGGTGGCCGACCGATGTCTTGTCTCTTGACTCAAGGGAAAATGGACACTGACGCTAACTTTTCACGTGGAGAGCTACTTCCTGTTTCCGGTCTGCCTTGGTGTTGTGCTTGCAAGTGACGCTTTTCTGTGTTTCAGTTCACTGTGTGCGCCTGTGGATAATTAAAGTACATGAGTGTCTGCAAGCGTATCAGTCAGGATGGCAAACAAACAAACATACAATCACAAGACATACAACACAAGTATGGATCAAACAAACGAATGCGAGTGAGTTTCTTGTTTGTATTCGACTGAGTATAAAAAGGCACAGGATTCTTTGCATGCCACTGGTTTGTGGACGCTGTCTTGTGACGTTGTCCATCACTTCCTACTAAAACATTAAAATGGCTCACATCGCTGCCCATCTTAATGCAGAAGTCATTCTGGTGGTGACAGTGTAGCGATATAGTCCATGGGCCAGATACCGAAACGCTCCCCCCCCCCGCGGATTTTTGGAGGCAATGATTTTTGGATAGCTCAATGTGTGTCTTTTCAATACCTGCTTGTCTGCAAGATGAACTATTCTGCTTTTAGGGATTATCAGAGATGGTACATAGCAGCTTAATGGCATGTATTAAAATGGGCGTGTCCCCTACAAATCCCAAACAACAGGCAGCTATACCATTCTTTGGACACACAAAAATACTGCACATGCTGGTATCAATGGGTAGCACTGCTCTTGCGGCTGCTGTTGTCTTACCCAGGTATGGTGGCCTGAATTACGCATGTGGGATTAATGAAGATTAAAAAACAAAAAATGTCACATTGCATAATTTTGTACATTGCTCATGTAAAAATATTGAACAAAAGTGCTTCATTTACCACCAAAATATATCATGGCGACTGAAAGCATCACAGAGAATGTTTGATTAACACCTGCATTAATGGATTTTTATGGAATAGAATATACTAAAGTTCAAAAGTTAAGCAACCTTTTACAAAAATGCACATGTGTTCAAATCTCGATAAACTACTTCCACAAAACCGCTACAGGTGCTGTCTTATTCACTGGTCTACCTCCATTTAACCTGAAATCAGTTTCACAGTATTCTGTACCCCATGGAAGATAGGCGAGAAACATGCCCGATGTATGTACAGGGGCAGGGATAGCTCAGTGGTTAGAGCGCCGGACTCATGATCGAAAGGTCACGGGTTCGAATCTCTGCAGGAGTGGCGGGAAAATTTTCTTCTCCAGGGTCAACTTTCTGTGTTGACTCTTATTTCGGTATCCGTTCCACCCCAGTCTTACTGCAGTAGCACGTAAAAGACCCCGTTCATTCCGCCAAAAGTGCAGGTGGCAGGTTAAAGCTAAACACGCATACACCTTACGTATGTCGCTTTGCATGAAGTGGCATGGTTGTATGGTGTACACAGAACGCGCTGAGATGGCAGCAGTTTCATGTGGCACCAGTCATGCCAGTGCTGTAAGTACACCACTTCGGTGGATATTCAAAAACGTGCTATAAAAAGCTCTTCACTCATGTAGAATCACATGTGAGCGCAGTCAGTCTGCTCAAAAGCAGAGAATAGCGCTATATAAAAGCGATCATTAATAATAATGTAAAACTTACCAGCTTTGCCTTTGTGATGTCTCGGTAAAACAGTTTAGGTTTAGGAGCCTGATGCCACCGGATCGCATCTCTGGTTTGGCTTAATTCAGCATGCTGGAAAGTTTCATGTATCAGCTTGCAGTCAGCAGGCTCTTTGCTATTATGCCAAGAATACAGACGAACAACTAGGAAATGTCAACGATATTCACCAAAGTGATTGTCCACACTGTCAATGATTTGACAAATCATTATTGACTTTCTAAAATTGTTATCTGATAAAATAAAACGCATTACTCTCTTTATTTCTTACTAATCATTATAGCTTGGGTGTATTTTTCCCAGCCAAAGATACCAAAGCCGGTGCCATAGAAGGTTGCCAAACCTGACTGTCCCTTACTTTGAGTGTCACTGAATGCATGTCCAGCTTAGACATATATGTCAGCCTCAAACCTGAAGCCATCAAGATTCTCAAGCTCTGTGTATTCTTGATAGTTATCTTCCTTTTGGGGTTGCTCCACCTGGATTTCAACCAGGTCTTGCGGCATGAAAAAACAGTCTGCCCAGTATACCTCCCACTTTTCCATTCACAGTATGCAAGCCATGGCCATCTGCTCAAGGAATGGTTTTAGTTGCCTTAACCGCGGAATATCAAGTGTGCTTGAAAGCAGGCCCTTTCGATGTGCATTATCAATGCATCTCTGCATGGTTGCATTGTGACTGTTCAACAAGGATGAGGTGTGTTCACACATTTTGTTGACATCTATCACTTATTTACCTCTACAGAAAAGATGCATGGAATGTTCCAGTTTCATAATCTTTTCTTAACGTGGTAATCTCTTTATCTCTAAACGATTCTGCCCATAACATACTGAACGATGTACTGAAAATAATGTTTATATGGTCTTGTTGGAAGCTTGCTCTTCAATGGTTTTAGTATCTTTGATGGTTTCCTGGTGTTTGTCATCCTCTCGAGTGTAATCTCTCCAGCAGGTGGCATGGTAATGAGCTTCTCCTCAGCTGTTTTTGATACACATTTGACTAATGTTTTCAACCTGTTGTTTTCTTGTATTCAAGTCTTTTCACAAACAGGATATCTGTCACTGGGCAACAGCTAGCATTGTGGTTGCTGACGGATGTGCTGTTCTTGCTTTTTGGAGGATCTTACATCACTCCCTTCCGATGGGTTCTTTTGTTTTAAAATAATTCTGCAGTCATTCATAAAGTAGCACAATGTGTGATTCCCATGCAGATTCGGTATATACTCATATATTTCATCCACCATATCAGGACTGGACTATTGCACATATTTAAGTTATTTAGTTCTTGGACTTGTATACCTCATCAACCGCACAAGGTCACTTCAGGACAAATCACAGTCACAGTTTCTTACAAGCAAAAAGCTGGCTCATTGTTCTACACAGAACACAATCAATAGCAAACATTCCAGCCAAAACAGTCAATAATTAGCACATATCACTATCTACAACTGCAAAAGATATTTCCATACAGATTCCCTGTAATGCATTCAGTACAAAATTAAAGAACAATTGATCAGATCACAAGTATGTCTAAATAACCTTTTTGAGGCACAGTAACACACGTTTTGGTGCCTATTTATATTCTGCAGGCACTCAACATGAGAACCTGCTTAAATCAATTGACTATGAGCAGTGTGACCTATTTTATTTTGCAGGCTAACACGGGAATTCGCTTCAGCCAAGACTAACGCAATTGAAAAGTATGGAGAGGATTTGGAAAAAATGAAGGTGAATGGACCGGGGAAGTGGAAATTAGGACAAGGAAGAAATTATGGCACTGACTAAGCATATTTGTCTATATTCTGACCTACTCCGTGCTTTTAAGGGAAAACATTTGTCAGCTCTGGGTGTTTAACAGAGGGGACCTTAATATTTCTGTGTCCGCAGTGCCCAATAACAAGGACACATTTAAGACAAAGAGAAACGGAAAGCTACAACATATTAAATTGTTCAAACAATAAAACAATATATGGAAATGGCCTTTTTTGTCATAATAAATGAGTTGCTAAGAGACAAAGTCATTGCAATTTGGAATTCCATATAGTGCATTTATTAGAACCAGCACCACAGACACAAACAGCAACAGCTCACTTGCAGACAACCTGAACTGTGTACTTTGATGGTCAAGGTACCCAGAAATTACCATGTGGTAAAATCCCCCTGGTGGGGGGAGGGGGGGGTGAAGGGGGTATAGGCTGGCTCATGGTCTAATAGGTATATAATCTCCCTCTCCCCCCTCCATACCCCCCCCTTCTCCCCGTCCCTAATAAGCCGTACGGTTTCTGTGGACGTTAAGCACCATGTTTACTTACTTACTTGCATGCCACATAGTTCAGGAGCTGTGTGAGAGTCGAGGTGGCCCTCCTGGGCTGTCCGTCCTAACGAGCCTTCAAGTGGTTTCCGTGGACGAAGGCTTTATTGAACCAGTTCGGCATTAGTATCAGCTTGTCCCAAATATGTCAACTGACATCTGAGGACATTAAGCAACACTATCTACCTACCTTACATGCCACAAGGTCCAGGTGAGATCGAAAGATGAGAGATCAAGAGGAGGGGCCGGAGGTGGAGCTGGACCTTCAACTTAGCCCAGAAGAGATCATGCCGGAGTAGGGAGGTGGAACTGGGCTGCGAAAGTTGGACTTCTTTCGCTTCGAGTTGTTCGTCAACAGCAGTGCAACGGACGGCATTGTCTTTGTGACTCTGCCTAAGTACAGCAGTTAAAACAGTAACTGCGCAGTGCACTAGTCGCTGGACAATGGCGAGGGGACACCACCTTAACACTTCCGTCCATTGTTCTGGCGGCGGTCCACGGTCTTTTTCTGGCGGTATCCGCGGTCGAGCCTTCACTCTTTCGTCCCCTCCCCCCTCCCCCCCCCCCCCTCCCCCCCCCCTCCCGTCCCTAATAAGCCACTTCACTTCTGTGGACGTAAAGCAAAATGGTCCTTGCATGCCAAACAACATACACATGCACAGGTTCTTTTCCCTGAAAATATGGTGCAGTGTCAAAAGTTGCTTTCCCGGTCACTCAAAAACTGAATGAAATGTCTTCGACAGTCGTTATATTGGGGCATGCTTTGGTTGTTCTTTCTTCCACGGAAATGGTTTTGCATGAATTAAAGATGAAAGTTGATTGGTATTTATTACATATATCACACCGCGTATCCGCGTTCCGAAATGTTCAGCTGGAGCTCCCGTTACAGCGAGGCCCAGCCGGAGCAGGCAGAAGCAAAACGTCGATCGGCCGCGTAAACTACACTGATCTACGTCGAATGTAGGTACTGCGGCACATCTAACAGATCATGGTTGGAACGGGGAAGCTTTTCGGCGTGTCCTGTGGTATAAATGTCATGACGTCAGTTCTTGTGCACCTCACAATCAACATTTTCGTTTTTGATTTCGGCCTTTTGCGGGCAAAATATGCACTTCAAGTTCTTCAAATTCGACAGGAGAACGCAGTCACTTGGTGCATTTTGGTTTCACTATGTTATTAAATATCTCATGCGTGATATGACGGACTATCAGTGTCTAAAGGGTACTTAGAAGTTGCGATAGAAGACTGATAGGAAAACACTGACTCGCCCGGGTTTTTTGTGTTCCGAACCAGAGTGTATGGCTGTTCCAGTGCTAAGCCCACACTCCGAGCATCGCTTTCCGGCACCTTCCTCCAAACTCTGCCAGATTTAGTTACGCCACTGAAGGGGCACTCTTTATCTCCGCGCGGCTGTCCAGCGACGCGGTCAGCGCCCTCCGAAAGGTTCGGGTACTAATATGACTGTAGAAGCAACCTAGCACCAAAACACGAACGTAAACATGAGACGCATCCATCCCGGGTAAAGAAGAGAGTTCCGTCTCGATTCAAACGATTTTGGTTTTATTTGAGCTGGCTTTAAGCAGCATGGTCAGTTATAAAACAAACTTCTCATATAATCTGAGTTGTTTGCAACAAACGTACCACTGTTTGAGCACCAACAAAAAACTGCTCGTTAGCTGACAGTTTTCTGGGACCTATGGCGTAACTAAATACGGCAGTGGTTGAAGGAAGGATGTCATAAACCAGTGCTTGGAGTTTGTGCTGAGCCGTGCCGTGTTCCGATCCAGAGCACCTTCGTGGAGACCGTTCCTTTTGAAATTAACTGACTTAAGTCATACCAGACAGATTACTTACGAGGTCTGAGGATTCCATGTTACCGATGGAGACGTCTGCAGTGACTGAGGGGAGTGTAATGGGTGTTTCTGTTGAGGTGGAAGTGGAAACAACTGGCCATCCATTGACGACTTCTACTCCGCAAAAATCTGTGCCTGTCGAGCGATATCTCTGCCCAGAATGCGGAAAATCATATGTGCAGAAAAGGAACCTGGTCCGCCTCAGGAAGCAACACCGCAAACTGGATGATGGACCTCGTTTCCCTTGTTCACAGTGTGATCAGAAATTTACCATGTCTGATGATCTACATTATTATACGAACAGTGTTCTATTCATCTGAAGAAAAAAACTTTAAGTGTGAGACGTGCAAAAGATTATTTGCACACAAGAGAAACCTTGAGCCAGGGAAGTATTCATGCACGGTAAAGGCCCAAGACGTATGCGGTCACTGCGGGAAAGTTTTTGAAAAGTAGAGGAAGTCTTGAAGACCATGCACGCACGTATGCCGGCAGTCTTCCTTGCCCCTGCAACAAGTGCCTCGTACTTTTCAGACACAGGAATCAGCTGAGGCGTCATAGCAAGAAATGCCTTTCTTAGCTGTTTCACTGCCACAAGATGTTCGTTTTAGTTCAGTCCGAACAGTCGTATGTCAAGCCTCGATGTGACAACCGCAATAGATCCATTTGCAGTAGCTGTAACAAAGTAGCACTAGAAGTTATGTGAAAAAGCACAAACCATGTTATAATTTGGTTTGGTGGTTGGAATAAAGACATGTTGGTTCTTGCAGTAGAATACGACTGACTTCGAGTTTTTTATTTTTCCTTTTTGAAACGCGAATGATACTTGATGGATATTGTCATTCTTATATGCTACATATTTCTTATTCCTGATTTCCAAAGTATGATATTTAGCGGATTTCTTTCTTCTTGTTGTTTCATTTCGGCACTGGTACGTGAACTTTTATTTCAGATTTACCAGAGCGTACTGCGAATTGAGTTGACGTTTTTCTGTAGCTATATGTTGCCCTTCCGTTAATTCACACACACACACGCGCGCGCGCACGCACACATGCAACCACACACACATACACTCACGTGCGTGCGCGCAACCACTACACAGTGTGAGTGTGTGTGTGTGTGGTATACACAATTATATAGCATAGGCCTACTATGTAGAGGAGACGAAGACCGTTTACATTATTTATTTTAACCGATCAGTCTAATTACTATATCAGTGGAACGTTGGAATGGTTCGCCGTGAAAAAATGATTAATCTAAAATGAGTGTGTGTGCGTGCGTGCTTATGTGTGTGTGTGTGTGTGTGTGTGTGTGTGTGTGTGTGTGTGTGTGTGCGTGCGGTCGTGTGTGTGTGCGCGCGCGCGCGCGTGCATGTGTTCGTGAGTGCACCTTGACAACTGACAATATTGACCATACAATTAGTGAAAAAACACAAATTACAACAATACCGTTCGTTTGAAATCTTGTCACACACATCTCAGTAGCCTGCTGCAGCCCATTTGCTACTGCGCTCAAATTATCGAAGCCTGTTGTGTTACCTACGTGATTAAGGTCATCGACGCAAGAATTAGTAATAGTGCTGATCAGCTGATTCTTTCCAACTTATTTAGCCTATCTTATTTAGCCTATCTCACCAAGTCGCAGTCAAAACACATTTACACAGCAAAATTGGGTTTGCGGCCATTGTAAATTTGTTCAAAAGATCTTCATTCTAACAATTCAGACACACTGCCCAAACTGACAAAACCAACAAAAAATGTCCTTTTTTTGGCAATGACATGATGCCATCTGCAGGCACCAGAATGGCACGAGATGTACTGCTTTACCCTACATCAGTACGAAGCCCTATATGTGGCAGTATCTTTGTTTCATATGTCTTGAAATGCTGTCGCACTCCATGCGCGCCTTTGCTGGACTATGTGGGGCCTGACAGTGCAAGAACTAACTCAAACTTGTGATATAACTATGAAAGATGAATACATATATCTGTTTTAGAAAGGAAGGGGTGCAGAGAGAGGGGAGGAGAGGTGGTGGGGGGGGGGGGGAGATCCATTTGCCGAGATCTAATCCTCTTGAAGAACTGAACTAATTGTGAATAATAGTTTTGTAAAGTATGCTAAGACTTATTAAAAAATATATATGTAATAATTAAAAGCACGCCTGATCCTCTTGTCAGTTAATTTGCTAATCACGTCACAAACACTCAAAACGATTGTATTTTTCTATATGTAGGGGAGTGGGGATGGGGAGTTGAGGGGAAGCAGGTTGGAAGCATGGATGAAGAGCCACAAGTCAGAGGTTGCTATAACATAACTTTTACTTGTACACCAACCAACCAGGAACGGTGTCTGTATTGGAAAAGACACAAGCGAACAAAACATTTAGAACATGAAAGCAAATATAAAGTCTAAACAGCAATTACTAATCTAATAAATACAGTAACCATGTAGTTTACCTGTGGGTTACTATAATACATGACAAAATGATTAATAATCAAGCACATAAGTCGTGTGCCTGACTTACACTTAAAACCTGTATCTCACAGAGTCGCGGTGAGTATACAAGAGACGGCCAGACAATTAACGGATGAACTCCCAGTATAATTAAGTATACAATAAAGTAACAGTGAAGAATGCGGATTACCAAGCTCATTCTTAACTAACAGGAAGAGTGAGATAATCGTTACAGCAGTTCCACTTAAGCACACAACGAGACGGAGGCATTTGGGACCATGCCGTAAGCGGGAGGAAGTCAGTCATAAACTGACCGGCTCCAGCCTCGTTACTAAAAGCGTTACAGCATGTTACTGTTACTGACTAGCAGAGCATATCTGTGAACGTCAAGCGTCTTACTGACGCGGGTAGCGCATCAAGAATCTAAGCTGTTGATCTGGCTGCGCCTGTCTGCTCGGTTAGTGAACATAACAGCATAACATACTAGCTAGCATACATTTTGGAAACACCGGTCATCCTGTGGCATAAAGGCTTAACGCAACCAGACGGCAATCTGATGCCGAAATTACCCGTGTTCAAGAACCAAAATCAAGGCACGTTGTGAACATGGTAACATTGTAAACATACATTATTTACATCAATAAGAAACAACAGAACAACAAGCCATATAAAAATAACTACTTACACTGTAAGTTACAGGCTCTCCCCTGTGATGAAAACATGAACACCGACCGCAACAGTAAACCTGCCTCTGCAGGGACGCTGCCGGTTTGGTTTAGTGTTGCTTTACGTCCACAGAGGCGAGTTGGCCTATTAGGGACAGGGACAGAGTCGGAAGGGGGCGAGAGAGTGAAAGGCTCGACCGCGGAAACCGCCCGAAAAAGCCAGAGAGACCGCTGACCGCCGCCAGAACAATGGAAGTGTTAAGGCGGTGTCCCCTCGCCATTGCCCAGCGACTTGTGCACTGCGCAATTGCTGTTTTCAACTGCTGTGCTGGACAGAGTCACTAAGACAATGTCCGTTGCATCGCTGTTGACGAACAACTTGGACAACTCGAAGCAAAAGACGTCCAACTTGCTCAGCCCAGCTCCACCTCCCTACTCATGATCTCTTCTGGGCAAATGTGAGGGTCCAGCTCCACCTCCCTCCTCTAAGATCTCTTGATCTTTTGATCTCGCCTGGAACCCTGACGCTGCCGAGAGAGAGAACATTTTATGCTTAATGTCCTCGGATGTCATGAGACATATTAGGGACAAACTGTACGAGTCTCTTAATACTAACTGTTACGAGAGAAACTGGTTGGCTGTAAAACTATTTATTTTGGATTAGTCCACCTCTGTCAGTCGAGGGGACCCATGTCAGGACCTAGGAGGAAAGTTAAATTTTGAAATCTGGTGCCCTAGTGGCCTTAAAATTTGTATTTTATTTTCCTCAAAAGTTAAAATTTACATTAAAATGCGAATAAAAACCTTCCTAGGACCAGTTTAAAAACAACTATTGCTAACAGTAACTTAACTTTTTAAAAGACTGTTTGCTAAAACATAGCTATCAACGAAAGTTATATTTACTTTTAAGACATTTGTTTAAGAAACAACTACAGTTTTACCTGCTTAGGTTAAAAAGTTTGATTATTTAAAACTATTTGCTTTACATATATCCAAAGTTAGCGTCTTTGTCTTTCTGTTTCTTCCCTCTCCTCTTCTTTCTGTTTACCGTTTCAAACGTATAGGCTATAGAAAAATTTATCACACAAAAACAGACATCCAACCACACACAGCATAGCGGCAAATCAGGTTACAGATCTGAGGTCGTAAATCTCGTTCGCGTGGAAGTCACGTCAGTAGTTCATGTCACTTATCAACACTATATAGAGTCTCGTACAGTTTGGTCCCTAATATGTCTCATGACATCCGAGGACATTAAGCATAAAATTCTCTCTTGTTGCAAAGTTCGTTGTTTTTTATTCAGTTTTTACTCAACATGACCGGCCGAGGAGAATGTCCCCGTTTCGACGAGGTGTAACATATCCACTCGGCAAAAATGGACGAAGCAATTCGATAAGATTGACGTTACTCGACTCCATCTATAAGACTGAATCTTCAGACCTCGTTGATAACCTGTCTGGCATGGATTATACTAACTGCCAAGAAGAAAAATCGCCACGACGGTGCTCTGGATCGGAATACAGCACGGCTCAGCATCGGAACAGCCATGCACTCTGGTTCGGAACACACAAAAACCGGGCGAGTGTTTTCCTATCCTTCTAACGCGACTTCTAAGTACTCTTAAACAGTGATAGTTCATCATATCACGCATGAGTTATTTAATAACATAGTGACAATAACAAAAATGCACCAAGTGATTGCATTTTCCTGTCGTTTTTGAAGAAACTGCAATTTTGCCTGCACTAAAAAGGTCCGATGTCAAAAATGAAAATGTTGATTGTGAGGTGTACAAGAAACCAGATGTGATGAAATTTACACCACAGGACACGGGAAAGCTTCCCGGTTCCAACCATTATGATCTGTTAGATGTGCAATAGCTGCATTTGACGTAAATCAGTGTAGTTTACGCGGATCGACGTTTTACTTCTGCCTGCTCCGGCTGGGCCTCGCCGCACGGGAGCTCCGACTGAATATTTCGGAACGCGGATACACGTGTGTTTCATGGACAAGCATTCAGACCCACTTGCTGACAGAGGGTGGGGAGGGGGGCTGTAGACAGCGCAAACGGCTCCAAGTACTTGACATCCTCAAGTTTCTCTGCGGTGCCGAAAGCGGGGCGTGGATGGATAATGATCTTCACTGTGTATTACTCTTAAATGTTTTTGGTTCGAATGGAAACAAAGCGCGCTGATTCTACCTGATTAAAATAACTTAATCATATTAATTCCAGAAGATATCAGAAACTTGCCTCTCTAGTGTTGATAAGTGACATGAACTACTGACCTGACTTCCACGCGAACGAGATTTACGACCTCAGATCTGTAAACTGATTTGCCGCTATGCTGTGTGTGGTTGGATGTCTGTTTTTGTGTGATAAATTTTTCTATAGCCTTTTGGTTTGCGTCTGTGAGTCATATCGTCGGTGACCGATTAAAACTTCGTAACTCAATTTTTACCGGTCATTTCGGATTTTTACACTTTTGAGTATCTAATTTATTTATACACCTTCTGTGAAAACCTCGGAACACTATGGAAAATATTTTTTGGTGAAATCGGGGTTAGATATAACTAATAAAACCTGGTAAGTCATTTGTGGCGGGAGGCTGAACCAGAATGACACGTAAGTCGAGTTAGGAGGTATTTTCGCTAATGTTTTGGCGGATGAAAACCTCTAATGACGACTTGCGAGCTTTTCCGTGCTACAAAATATCCGGAAACTACGCCACTTTTCGCGCCTAACGAGGTTTTTCCTCTTCATGAAGACATCTTCTCGAACGAAGGACGTGTGTGGAATCTGTTCGGATAAGAGCTGATATGTTAGCACACAGCTGTATGATGACTAGATTAGTATGTTGAAATTATGAATGTGTAGTATGCGGCTTAATTACTCAAAAGAAGCGATTGATTTAGAATTTGATTTATTTGAAATCACCACCGAGTGTCAGTGACTGGTTTCCACCAGTTTTCCCTCTTTTTCACCTGTATGTCTGCAGTATATATCATATGTACAACAAATAGCTAATAGTGTGTGTGTGTGTGTGTGTGTGTGTGTGTGAGAGAGAGAGAGAGAGAGAGAGAGAGAGAGAGAGAGAGAGAGAGAGAGAGAGAGAGAGAGAGAGAGCACGCGTGTGTGCGTTTGAGAGTGTGCGTTTGAGAGTGTGCCTGTGTGTGTGTGTGTGTGTGTGTGTGTGTGTGTGTGTGTGTGTGTGTGTGTGTGTGTGTGTGTGTGTGTGTGTGTGTAACGGCCGATATTTGGAGGAAGGATGTCGCCCAGTGAGTGGAAGAGTGAGTGTCAAAGGTATCGTTCTGAACTCCCACTATCAGCAGTATATCAGACATCAAGAGGCCTCGACTTCAATAGACGGTTCCAGACGAAAGTCTACATGAAGATAATTAGCTTCTTTGCCGCTTTGAAACGAACATAATTAATTTTGTTTGGACACTACGGACACTTTGGGGACGGGGATAGCTCAGTGGTTAGAGCGCCGGACTCGTGTGACTGAAAGGTCCCGGGTTCAAATCCCTGCATGAGCGGCGGGAAAATTTTCTTCTCCGCAGGGTCGACTTTCTGTGCTGACTCTAATGTCGGTATCTGTTCCACCCCCGTGTTACCGCAGTAGCACGTAAAAGATCCCGGTCATTCTGCCCAAAGTGCAGGTGGCAGGTTACAGCTAAACACGCATACACCTTACGTATGTGGCTTTGCATGAAGTGACATGGTGCATGGTTGTATGGTGTACACAGAACTTGCGCCGAGATGGCTACAGTTTCATGTGGCACCAGCCATGCCAGCGCTGTAAGTACACCACTTCGGTGGATATTCAAAAAAACGCGCTATAAAAAGCCTGTCACTCATGTAGAACCACAGGCGAGCGCAGTGAGTCTGCTCAAGAGCGGAGCGGAGAATAGCGCTATATAAGTGATCATCAATCAGTCAAACGGTGGAGCGGGATTACGAGTCCTCATCATCCACACTCACCGCCCAGATAGACAACAGTGACTTCATCGTGCTGAACGATGGTTCTTTCACCCGCATACCTGACCGCTCGGATCAGAGGCCGTCGGCTATCGACCTGACCCTCGTGACTCCCGACACAGCCAGTGGTGCGGAGTGGGAAGTAGGTGCGGATTCTTTGTCGTCCGACCACCTGCCCATCACAGTCAGCTTCGTCTTCTCAGCAGAGAAGGAGACTCCTGCTACCACCAGCAAGTACAACTACGACCTGGCCAACTGGGACTTGTTCAGGAACCTTCTGGGAACCGCAGAGATAAACGTAGGCGATGCTGACCTCGACGAAGTGAACCGACGAATAGTCTCCTCCATTCTGGAAGCCGCCAGGGAAGCTATACCGGTGACCGGTGGTGGGCTGTCACGGTCGAATAGCAACCCTTGGTGGAACAAAGAATGCGAGGAGGCTGTCAGACTCAAACGGGTAATGTATAGGCACTACTCCAAAGACCAGAACGCTGAGACTCACGAAAGAATGAAAGCAGCCAACAGAGACTGCAACAAGATCATAGCACAGGCCAAGAAGGATCACTGGATAGCCTTCGCGGATTCTATTTCGGCTGGGAAGGCGGACTTAGGATCTGTGTGGAAGAAGATCAGAAGAATGAAGCAACAGTGCGTTGTTCCTGATTCTGACCTGCAACACGGCAGCACAAAGTACACGACGGCCCAGAGCAAAGCGGACGCTCTCGCGAAAGCTTTCGCCGAGGCCAGTGACACCGACAGTCTCCCGGCGGACAGGCAACAATTCCGACGAGAGATGGAGGCTACCTTCACGCACCCGGTGCCAGATGACAGTCTGGCGGTTAACACCCCACTGACCTGCACCGAGCTAAGACGAGCCTTGGCTTCCATCAAGAAAGTCAAAGTCTCCACCGGTGTGGACACCGTCTCGTATCGGATGCTGAAAGAGGCCCCCGAGTCGTTTCTGAAGATCCTGCTGGATTTCTTCCAAAGATGCTGGGATGGGGGCACAATTCCCGCGGGGTGGAAACACGCCATTGTCGTCCCCATCCACAAACACGGCAAACCGAGGAAGGAGCTCGGCAGTTACAGACCCATCTCCCTGACATCCCACCTAGGGAAAGTGTACGAACGGGTGATCAAGAACAGACTAGAATACTACTGTGAATCCAAGAAAGTGTTCCCCGTGTGCCAGGCCGGTTTCCGACGGGGACGGGGTGTCACAGACCACCTGGTGAAACTGGGTGAGCACGTCGGGAGGGCAATAGGGAGGAGAAAGGTCCTACTGACGTGCTTCTTTGACATCTCCCGTGCCTACGACCAGGTCTGGCATGCCAAGCTGCTACAGAAACTCAACAAGATCGGAATTTCTGGCAACATGTACAACTTCATCAGATCCTTCCTGAGCGACAGATCGATGCAGGTCAGGTGGAAGGGAGCCACGTCGACCACCAAAGAAGTAAGTATGGGCGTTCCTCAGGGATCTGTGATCGCCCCCCTGTTGTTCAACATCATGGTCCACGACGTGGACACGGCAGTGAAAGGAAAGGTAGTGCTGACCATGTACGCCGACGACCTGGCGATATGGACGGACACCCACTTCAGACGTCTCCACACAAACAGCTCGTGGGTGAAACACAGCATGAAACTGTTCCAGGAAGCTGTGGACGGGGTGGTCCACTTTATGCAAGTAAATGGATTCGCTCTCTCTTCCCAGAAAACTGTGTTCCTCCCATTCCACACCAACACCTCTCAGAACACGGAGGTGCACATCAGGGTGAACGGGCAGAGCATCTTTGCATCGAAAGAAGTCAAGTACCTTGGTGTACACTTCACTCGCTGGGGGCGTACGAACCAGCAGGTCGTGCACAACGCGCGGAACGCCTCCCGAGCCCTCAACGTGATCAAGGTGCTATCTGCTCAGCCCTGGGCGAACACCCCCAAGATCCTAGTGAACGTGGTGCGAGCCCTGGTGCGCTCACGCCTGTCGTACGGACTGGAAGCCATGCCCCACCTCTCGAAAACGGGTCTAGCCCGTCTCACCGCCATAGAGGTGCGCGGTCTGCGACTGGCCCTCGGGCTGCCGCAGTCCGTGCCGCAGTGCCTGGTGTACAGAGAGGCCGGGCTCCTCCCGTTCCGCCGCCACATCCAGCTCGTCTGTAGTAAGTATGTTTTTAGATGCCAGACTGTCGACAACTCCACCGTCGACGAGATAACTGCTACCTTCCGTAAGCCCTCCCGACTCCAGTCCTACTCCTCCATCTGTGACCTGGTCTGCGACCTGGTCCGGAGCGCGGGACTGGATGGTGTTGAGGTGGCGACGAGGCCGATGCATCCCTATCCACCTTGGCTCCTGGAACGAGCGCACGTTGAGGTGGACATGGAAGGGCTAAAGAAGGACCAGAATCCACTCGTTTTAGCAGTGACAGCTAGGCTATGCCTGGAAGAAAAGTACCAACACCACCTGAAGATCTTCACTGATGGTTCTGTGATGGAGGATGGTGCAGCTGGAGCTGCCTTTGTGATCCCAGAGTTCAACAACCTCACACACTCCTATTCACTGCCTGCAGTGTCGGTCTTCACCGCTGAACTGCTGGCTATCTCGATGGCCCTGCAACACATCAGCGTGATACCAGTCACTCCCTTCGCCATTGTTATCTGCAGCGACTCCAAGGCGGCGCTGACAGCCATCAAGTCCGACTCTCAAAACGCACGGGAGGATCTCGTGCGTGAGATCGCGACAACTACCCACCAGCTGATCACCCGCGGTACGGAAGTTCGCTTTCAGTGGGTACCAGCGCACGTCTGCCTCTCTGGAAACGAGAAGGCGGATAGAGCAGCAAAAAGAGGAGCCAAGGGAGTTAACTCCTCGACTGTGACGATGAAAATCGGCCTGGCCGACGTATATGCGGAACTAACCAAGCAGGCGTGGAAGCAGTGGGAGAAGGAGTTCCACCCAATGGCCACGGCCAAGGAGTGGGACGACACCTCTCCCCCCTGCAGGGCAGGAGTCTTCTTCCCTGGAATTCCGACCTACCTAGCTCGCATCATGCATCGTCTGCACGTGGGCGTCTGGAGATGCATGTGCGTACCGACGAAGTGTGAGTGTGGGATGAGCGTCTCGTTTCACCACGTGATGTTCTCCTGCACCTCATGTTCAGATCACTTCCAACCTTTGACTGGGAAACTACGCAGCGTGGGACTGCCCCTGTGTACAAAAAGCCTGGCAGTGTGCGACCAGCGTGAAGGATGGAGCCTCTTGCGGGCTGCAGCCAGACTGGTCTACACCTGTCCACTGGCAGCCTACCTGTAGTAGGCGGGACCACCGGCTACGTTCAACTCTTTCCCGCAGCTCGGGTTAATCCCGGCGGTGGAGGAAGGGGTGAACGTCTCCGTGTTTCCCGCACCCAGTTGTAGTCTGCTGGACCTGATTCCAGCGACCACCACAAGTGTATGCTTGCATACCCAAGTATTTTTAGCCGCCTGACTACAGGCCTCGATTCTACAACAAGTGTGTGTGAACTACCATGTGCGTCTTCGACGTTTTTAACTGTAAATACTGTGTGTGCCGATTGTATATATTACATGTTGTGCAGCCCGCCGACATAACCTTGCAAGGTTTTTTATCTGCAGCCCAGTTTTTAACTGTAAATAGTGGAGGACGATTTATTTTTATTTTTATTTTATTTTTAACCGGACCCCTAGCGTGCTGCTCAGTTCTACGAGTGAACGCCCCAGTACAGCCAAGACGACCCAGCACCCTGACCCTAGTATTGATCCGCAGGTGGACCCATCTCATTCCTCCCCTCACCCCTCATTCCCCCTTTGTTCCAGCGACCTCATGTCCCGATCCAAATATTGATCCGCAAGTGGACCAAGCTTACTTCGCTCCCCATCCCCCCCGTCTCCCCATGGTTTTAACTATGATATATCCAAAACAAGCTTACTTTATAGATTGTCCCTAATATGCTTTTGGCATCTGAGGACATTAAGCAAAAACAGAACGAACGAACGAACGAACGTCAAACGGTCATAAACGCGGAAAGGGCATACTGTTTCTAATCTGTTTATTTTTTTATATCTTTTTTTTATTGCTAGAAAGCGACCAGTAGTTGTAGAGTGCCACTTTTATTTTAAATGTTCTATGGTGTTTTCGCTTTCCTTTGACTATTAATCCACATTAATAATAATATTTAAAAAAAAGTAAAATCCTCGTAAATCCTCAGTTTGGAACAACTGTTTAGTACAAAAACCACGTGTCTGCATTTTATAGCAAAAAAAATCATGCCTAGTTAATATTGTTTTGATGTGAAACTGATCATACAACGTTCATGCTTGCAAGCCGCGCTTTTGTCAAAGCCGGACCAGTGTGGTTGTTTTGACTACATCTGATCGTTCAAGTGGTATGTTTTGATTATGCGATAAATCCTCGTAAGTCTTCATTATGGATCAGGTGTTAAGGATAGAAAGCACGTATCTTCATGTTTTAGCAAAAATCGTTCATAACTTACTCTTTTCCTCCAACTGAGAAAAATCATGACAACAGCGCAAACGCAAGTACTTACGATTGTGAATCTGTTAAAAACTTGATATGTTTCGATTAAAACTTAATTTTTAAAACAGTTTTTTTGTGTTTTTCTCAAAACCGGAAAAACTGAGTTTACGAGGTTTTAAACGGTCACCGACGATATGATTTTCGAGGGCCTAATGTGTGCTCTGTTTTATTCGTTTTTGGTAAAGCGAGACTAATCGTGCAGGGGAAGTCACTCTCATGTAAGCCAGCAGACGAGGAAGTTCTTAGCTCGACGACAAATTGCCTTTTTCCATGTTGAGAACCAGTTAGAACTTAGATCTCCAGAAAAGAAACTCAGTCAAGACAGAACACACAAACAACGACAGCGACAGCCCCTTGATTATGGGTTAGGTGGTCGTTACGGGGCGATCGGGTGAATATTCTTCCTTATTCTGTATCTAAATTCTGTTTCAGTAATTATTTTGCAAACCTCCATTTCCCGATTTGTCATTTTTAAAGTAGAGGGTGCGCAAGGATCATATATTACCATTGTTATGTTGTTTCTGTTTTACATGACAGTCACTCGCACGTACAAAATAATCAATAGAAGAACAGGCATGTATCATGTTAGAGCTACAACTGTATTCTACTAGTACTACATACATGTATAAGATTAAGAAGACACGGAGAAAACACTGACTGAGAGAAGGAAGTTAGTAGTACTTTTATAGTTGTAATTGTATTTTAATGTCCTGTCAACCACACAGGGTCACCTCAAGACAGTCAAACTCGGGTCATAAACAAATACACATTTCTAAACTCTTCTCACATGTATTATATACAATGTATCAACAGTCTGTCAAGTCAATCTACAAAACCAATCACTTTGCAAACATAAAACATACATACACAAACATCAGACACAAATTTATGAAGAGTTATTCCCTTTAATATTACCACTGTTAAAAGAGCACATAGGCTAGGACATGCTGGTATTAGACCATTCAGTCTAATTTATCAGTACCACTTTACCAGATCCAAATGCAAAAAGGTTCAAACGAACGCTTATTTATTTTAACATGGACACACAGTATGCACATTTTTGGGGAAATCCCCTTTATCAAGCCACAAAACAACCCTTAAACAACAGATAAACAGTCAAAAACAATGAAAAATGAAAGAAAAAGACCTATCTTGTTTTGGTTTAGTTTATACAGATTGTTCGGTGAAAAAGATGTAAAAATTAAACCAAAACAAGGTAGATCTTGTTCTTTCATTTTTCATTGTTTTTGACTGTGTATCTGTTGTTTAAGTGTCGTTTTGTGGCTTGATAAAGGGTACTATTTCCCTGAAAATTTGCATACTGTGTGTACGTGTTAAAATAAATAAGTATTCGTTTGAATCTTTTTATGTTTGGATCTTGTTTTAGAATGCTAGCAGTCTTTCTGTTTCAGATTTTATCAATACCAAGCCTTTACAAGAAAAATAGAAAAAAGGAATGGACAAATATAATATAAAATATAGAAAAATGTTATATAAACGCATAATGACAAATACTAGGCATATAGCAGCAAGCTGTACTTACCATCTACCAACTATCATCTCCTAGCTGCTCAACAAGAGCCATACAAAAAAGCCTAACCCTTAACAGAAAATATTTGAGAGTTTGCTGCAAAAAAGGTCAGGAGAATGGACCATTAGCAGAAAAATTAGGAAGATGCTTGCTTGGAAGATGGAATGCCAAGTGACTCCTCTGGGGAGTATGCTTACTCTAGTCCCCAAGCCTTTACAAGATAAAGATATCACATTTTCAGTGCTAATGATAGGCAGGGAGTGGACCCTTAACTTAGTAGATGCTCTCTGTAATTAGTTTTAATGATAAACTCTTAAACATTACAAACATGACTACAGAAGAAAGTACAGCAGCAGTCAGAACCATCAGGACTTTGTTTTTGTTCTTCTCCTGACTGAATTTGACAATCCAGCTGTTGGTTTGCACCATCCTGAGGATGCACAAAATAATTAACTCTTAATATTAAAGGAACTCTCCTTTGGAGGCTAAACCTTTTTGTGTCCTTAGAGTAGACTAAATGAACATGATCCACATTAAAGGTTTTGTGGTTAAATGTGCCATTGATTTTTATAATGATTTTAAAAGAGGACTTTTCCAGACAGTGTTACTAATACTTTTTTCACAAGCTCTTTCCAGCATTTTAGTATGACATCATTGTCTTGACAGGATACCAGAACTTCTCAGTTTTGTGTACATGCAATATACCACAAGCAGATTGAAAACTTTGTGAATTGGTGTGATAAAAATTACTTGTATTTGAATGTTTCCAAAACAAAAGAGATGTACATTGATTTTTAGGAAGAATCAAAGATGCCCCAAAGGAGAAGCAGTAGAGAGAGTAGATACATATAAGTACTTAGGTGTGTTTTTTGATAGTAAATTGAACTGGAAAGAGAACATCAACTCTGTGCTGAAAAAAGTGAACTCCAGAATGTATTGCATGAGGAAGCTGAGATCGTTTGGAGTAAATTCAGATATGCTAGTAACTTTTTGTAATGTATTATTATGTTTGGTTCTGTCTGTTAGGGTGGGAATGTTTTAAAATTAGATAGAGGGAGGATGGAAAAGATTGTATAAAAAAAAAAAGCAGGTCATGTGGGAAAGCCACTGGACAGTTTTAAGACTTTACATGAAAAGAGACTGTACAGAAAACTAATGCAAATATTAAACGACCCTACACACCATTGGGTGTACTTGTATAGCTAAAATGTTTGTAGATTCACTTTTCTTCAAATCAGTATAATAAGTATCAAATTTGGTATTTATTTGTTCCCACTGTGGCATTTGATGTGATGTTGGGAGAACTGGAATTTAATATCTATGTTACATTTGTTAAACGTCTATATAATTTCTGATTGGCTGAATAGATGATATGTTCTGAGCACTTTTGGGAAAGTCTTTATTTGAATCTATAAAAATTTTTCGTCTGTTACCAAATTAATGACTGCAAGACTTCTAATAACATACTTTGAAATTGCCAATTTACGTTGTTCGGAGAGTGATATCATTCTTGCTTCTGCGTAAGATTTGCTGGTATTTGTATGCACCGGAACACCAATGGCTAATTTAATTGCATTACTATCAATGCTTTGCAGTTTCTTTAGGAATGTGTTTGGTGCAGAAAAATATACCTCCTGACCATAAATCAGTTCCAGTCTCTATGATAAATGTAATAATGTTTTTGTGTCCTGACTCCAAGACTGTGTACTATTTTATTTTTGAGAATTCAGTTGTTTTCTGGCTTTATTTATTAAATTTTCAATGTGGAGCCTCCAATTCAGCTTAGTAGTTATATACACACCCCAAAACTTTGTATTCTGTTTGTAATTTAATAACTGACCATCTAGTTCTATTTGAGGTAAGCTTTTTGGGTTTTCTCCATTATCAAAAAGCATCATTAAACATGTCTTCTCCTGTGATAATTCAAAACTGTTATCCTTCATGTAAGCAGTTAGTTTAAATATCCACCGAAGTGGTGTACTTACTGTGCTGGCATGGCTGGTGCCACATGAAACTGCTGCCATCTTGGTGCATTCTGTGTACACCATACAACCATGCACCATGTCACTTCATGCAAAGCCACATACATAAGCCACATGTGTGTTATTTGATAATACTTTTGGAAGATCATGTATAATAATGTTAAATAGAATAGGTGCAATAATTGAGCCCTGTGGAATACCCATATCAATTGTTTTATTAGATGAATATGTCTTACCTATTCGAGTACAGATACATCTTTCAGATAAGAAGTTTTTTAAATATTGAAACATCATACCAGTTATTCATATGTTTTTCAGTTTATTATTATTATTGATTGCTTTTATATAGCGCTGTTCTCTGCTCTTCAGCAGACTCACTGCACTCGCATGTGATTCTACATGAGTGAATAGTTTTTTGTTTTTGTTTTTTGTTTTTTTATAGCGTGTTTTTTGAATATGCACTGAAGTAGTGTACTTACAGCGCTGGCATGGCTGGTGCCACATGAAACTGCTGCCACATAAAGTATAAAGTAGTCTAGCAAGCCACACACTGTCATAACCCATTTTAACAGAAAAAATGTGACCAGAGTACTTTTTCTCCTTGACAACTGTTTTTTAATATGACTTGTGAGTTTTACTAAATGACCAGTTGTACAGCTTCCTTTCCTAAAACCAGCTTGATTAACAGGGATTGTGCCTTTTTTTTTTCACAGCAATGTAGCAGTCAGGACACTGTAGATACAGGTCACGGCTGGTAAACCTGGGTGATCAGATGGAGAGGTGGAGAGAGCTGTGCAAAAGTTTAGATGTCTGCTATAGGAAACTGGAAAAGCTGTTAATGGACAAATGAAAGGAAAGGTTCCTGATACTTCTTTTTTGATTGATAGAACCAGAACCATACATTTAAATATTCTACTATGCTGAGAAACAAATTGTCACCCAACACTTTGCATCTTGTTCCATCACCAAGTATTATTAGTAAATGGCAGCTACAGGTCTCATCCACTATAGTGAAGTACACATTGCACGATTAGGAGATTTATTCAAAAAAATATATAATTATTCCCTGCAAAATCATCATTGGACAAATTATTCCTGAGCATATTACATGCCTGAGATGATGCTATTGTCAGTTGTTTGCAGGCTGAGTCTACAAAAAGTGTAAAACATTTTTTTTTTAATGACGTTATATGCATTTTGTAAACAGCTGCACCCCACAGGGAGATCTCCAATCTATTTTTAGACCACTACAGTTAGTCTTAAATTGTCATATTTCAAAAGTGCCAAGCAGAAATTAGTGCTACAGAAAAACCGTACCAAAAGCTGCCAAAAATGTTTTTTTTAGCCAAATCTGCATGGCTTTGTCCATTAAAGGGACTGGCCCACACAGATTTGGCTGGGTGCAGCTATTTATGGAATGCATATTTCGTCATTACATTTTGTTGTTTTACACAAGTTTTTGTAGATTCGGCCTACAAACAGTTGACAATGGCGTTGTCTCGAGCACGTAATCTGCTCAGGTGTAATAATTTGTCAGGCAACTTAACTGATGATTGTGTGAATAATTTTATGTCTTTCTTTGAATAAGTCTAATCGTGCTATGTGTACTTCACTATAGTGGATGAGACCTGTAGCTGCTGTTTACTAATAATGCTCAGCGATGGACCAAGGTGCAAAGTGTTGGGTGACAATTGTTTCTCAGTGTATTGGTCCGATGCTGTTACAGGAAATATTTTAGACACCATAATAATAATAATGAAAAGAAAAACCTACTGGCCGGTGGCATGCCAGAAACACACACTTATGCAAACAGGTAGTACTTAGTAGAATATTTAAACGTATGGTTCCAGTCGAGTACTCCTATCAATCAAAAAGGAAGTATCAGGAACCTTTTCTTTTACTTGTCCAGTAACAGCTTTGCCAGTTTCCTATCGCAGATGTCTAACCTTGTGCACCACTCTCTCCACCTCTCCCCCTGGTCACCCAGGTTTACCAGCCACGACCTGTATCTACATTGTCAGTCTCTTGCCAGTTGAGCTAAACGCTCTTTTTTTTATTTTTGTTCTCCAAAGATAAATGGTAGTAACTCCAAATTGTCTCTGCTTTGATTGCATAATCTTGAAAAATGGAGAAAAAACAAACAAACTATGAAGATATAAACATCACTGTTTCATTCTCAGTTCTTCATTGCTTTTGTTCAACAGGCTATTTGCTCCTTATAATAGCACACGAAAGAATGTATTTATTATCTATTAACACAAAAGAAGGCAGCACACAAGACGAAACACGTGTCCCGTCCCATGTTCTCTTGTTGTGTACATATTCCTAGTCATTCTTTTCAGTTTTGTCATTCTTGCCATTAGTAACTACTTCTAGAGTTATTGTTTCCTTCAACTCTTCCTTCTCTTTTCTATAATTGTGCGTCAAATTATTGATATCGTAATGACATCAAAATGATTTTGCCATCATTTCATTGAGCCAAACACAGGGTGGCATGGGAGAAATTCATCCACTTGCTCAGTTGGGGAACTTCGGCCACCCAAACACTTCGTGAACTACACTCAGTACCATTTATCAACCTCTACTATTGAACTTTTCCAAACTGTAACATCAGCTTCATAATGGATCAGTCCACAAACAAAACAACAAGTGAGTGATTGTTACAAGTAGTGTATGGGAAAACCTGTCCTACTTTAGGAGCCTTGCTATTCATTTGGCAACAAAACCATAGTGTGGGTTGTACAAAAAGTAAGGACTGACATTCTGTTGGCAGATCTTGTTTGTTTTGAAGTTCAGTGTTTGCCACAATCTGCTGACTTAAAAATCTTCCTAATTTTCAACATTTTGATGTCGTTTTAAATCTGCGTATACAGTTGTTGTTTTTTTTGTTTTTTTTACATCAGCTTCTTCTTGTATGCTTTCTTCTTTGCTTCCTTCTTCTTTTATTTTCTTGCACCTGACAAAGACAATTTTCTGTCGAAAGCACTTGTGTTTCCTTGTTTCCTTGTGTTTTGTCATATAGGTGAATACATTTCCCTAGATCTGTTTGATCAGTTTTGTCAACCTCACCAGTAGTTCTTCACTCATTCTTCAGAAAAAGAATGTTTTCTTTCATATTCATGAAATCACACGGGTAGTTGTGTTGTATACTGGTTTGCGATTGGTCAAAGATGTCTACAAACCACAACGAGCTTGTGTTGGTTGAACCATGCTGTGTGACAGAATCATGTCTCAAAACGTGCATGTGAATCAAACATACCTGTTTGGATGAATTTCCCCCAGGCCACCCTAAAATGTTTGAAAGAACGCTAGACATCATTTTATTGTTCATTTTGGCAATTTCAAAGATTATCAATTGATTTCCAATTTTTTTGTGCTGTTTTCCATGAAAACGTTAGGAAAATGAAACTATTTCACACAGACTGTCCAGATTAAAAAAATAAACATTGACAAAAATAATTTATACATGACGTGTACACAAAACTGAGAAGTTCCGGTATCCTATCAATGATGTCGTACTAAAACACGGGAAAGAGCTCGTGGAAACAGCGTTAGTAACACTATCTGGGAAAGTCCTCTTCTAAAGTCGTTACGAAATCAATGGCACGTTCAGTCACAAAACTTTTAATGCTGATCATGTTCATTTAACCTCCTCTAAGCACACAAGAAGTTTAGCCACCCCAGGCTAAACTTCTCATGTGCTTGGAGCAGGTTAAAAGAACATGATCCATTGTCAAAGTTTTGCAATTGAACTTGCTGTTGATTTTATATCATTTATAAGGTGACCTTCAGTAACATTTCTTTAATGACCCAAACACATGAAACTTAAAAGGTTAAAAAGAAAATATTACACAACAAAACAGGCACATCTTCAGGATAAGCCCCTTTGTCAGGCTACAGAATGACACTTAAGGTGTCTGTTTTTGGCTGTGGTGTCTTTGTGGTAAGTGTCTGAAAGAATGGATCCTTCTTTCAAACTTCTGTCATGAGCTCATTACCACTATTTACCTGCACTTCAATTTGACAACTCCACAATGTTTTTGGCCTTACAAATACAACACCTTGAAGATCTCTGTTTTGCATGCAGGTCACAGAAGAAATGCACGTATGTGTATTTGTCACCGATCGTTGTTATTGTTTTTATCTCTGTGAAATGTACTTTAGACGATGTACTTTTGGTGGCGTCATAGAAAAAATGCAAGTCCGTGTGAAAGGTGTGGTCTATTGGGATTTATCCCAATCTATTTTAACTCTTAATGATTGGTAATTGTTTGGTCAAATTAACTGGCAGATAAAAAACAACAACTTGGGAAATCACTTTTGAGAATGGCCGGCAAGCAAAATGGATCAGAGATCAGGCTTTTTGTTCAAGAAAACATAAAACTCCAAGACCTCACTGTGTACACTGATGGCTCAGTCACCGAAGACCAGTCAATGTGGGGCTTTACTGTCAAGCAAGGTGCGACCATCATCCATGAAGACAGCAGCTATATCATATATATGTCTCAACCTCCAGCTTGACAAGGAGGTGGCAGTCAGGCTATGCATACCATCATCCTCACAGATTCAATGAGCTTGCTACAAAAAGTGAAATGTGGAATGGGAAGCCCTGGCTGGAATGTGTGAATGGTCAACATCCACCTTCAAAAACTCTGGTTGGTGTACTGCCCAGGACATGCAAGAGTGAAGGCAAATGACTGAGCAGATACACTGGCGGGCAAAAGGAGCCTCACAAGTAGCTTGCTTCTCAGAAGATCTGAAGTGCTGAGGAGCTTCAGACACTACCTGTGGGCACCTAGCCAAGGACATCACACCATTGATAGTCTGGAGGAGTGAGTCAAAGAAAGAGGAAGTGATAGACAATCTTCCTTGAAAGGACAAGAGAGGGCCATCATCAGTCAGATAAATATTGGAACTGTTTTGGAGGCAACACTGGGGAAACTTCTGAGACGGGATGGAGTGCATATGGGCTTTTTTGAGCACATTTTGAACTGAACTGAAAAATAATAATGCAACAGACGAATCATGACTAGCATAATACGATTTTTTTTTATTTTATTTTTTTAATTTTTTTAATTGGCCATATAATATCTTAGAACTTCAGGCTAGTTAGTATTTTTATTAATTTTTTTATATATATATTTTTTTTTTTGCTATTTCTTTTTGCTGTTCACAGTTCAGAACAGAATTCATCCTGACATATTTGCCAGAAGTGGTCCTGTCACTGACAGTGTTAACATATCCAATGATCCATTATAACCCTTTGTGGTTGACTGGGCTCAAAGCACCAACTAACTAACTAACCTACACAGTGACATATCCAATGAGACACTATGTTTGTAGTAGACACAGCAACAGGAGTGGTCAATCTCTGCTCCCCAAAACAAATTATACAAACTGTTATAAAGCCTCATTTCTAAAATTCTACCCCCTGCTCAGTTGGTTTTCTAATGAAAATTATTATCATTATCTTATTAAATATTAACATTAGATTATGTAGATTGAGAGACAAGGGATGTATGTGTTATGAGTGTGTGTTCATGTGTGTGTGTGTGTGTGTGTGTGTGTGTGTGTGTGTGTGTGTGTGTGTGTGTGATGACCTTGAATTATTAACATACTATTTAAATTCAATGTTTGGTTGTGAGGTCAAACAACAACTTTAATTTCCCTACTGGGATGAATAAAGTATATTGTTATTGTTAGACCTGCCATGCTTTTTGCTCTGTGCTGCTATCTTCACTGCCTCAGGTCCCTGTTTGTTATCTGCTTAGGTTGGCTGTATATTAAGTTGTGTATAGTCAGTAATAATATTTGTGTGTTTGTGGTGGTGGGGGGTGGGGGCCTGTGTGTATAAATAGTATTTCCAGCCAAGATTTTGCACTGTGTAAATGCATTGGTATATTATTATTTGAGAATCAGTATAGTCCCATTGTTGGGCCAACTGTACTGAGGTGATGCCTAGTGGGGCAGTGGTCTGTTGGATGGGGCTATAATCCAAATTTTCAATGTGCACCATAAGCACATGGTTGTGTGTGAATGATGGGTTTGTGTCAGAGGGAGAGACAGAAGTATAACAAATACACACACACACACACACACACACACACACACACACACACACACACACACACACACACACACACACACACACACACAGGAGCACAATTTGTTCTTTATTAATGTATGGATTATCTTAGACAATATGTAAGGTGAGAAACTGTTAAAAGAACTAAAGCATGGAGGTGCTTCTTGGAGAAGAGAGTCTAACACCCCATCATCCACACACACACACACACATGGAAACCATTACCTCAACACATTGTAAAATTATGAAGTGTGATAGCACAATGAATAATAATAATAATGTACATTTATCATGTGCTCATCAACGCCCTGAGCGCTCACATGATACATATTAACCTAAATATATTCTATACACATGTAGAGCATAGTCCTACAATTTTTTTTTACATAAAGTATTATACAAAACAAACAAAAACGCACTACAAACACACACACACACACACACACGCATGCACACACGCACACACACACACACGCATGCACACACACACACACGCACACGCACGCACACACACATACACACACAATGACTAGCAGAAACTGGGTACTGATATTAGTTAGGATGGAAATACTGTGAGAAGAGGAAGGTTTTCAGTTTGGCTTTAAAAGATGACAGTGTTGAGCACACACTCCAAGCATCACCTTCTGGCACCTTCCTCCAAACTCTGCCAGTTTTGGTTACGCCACTGGAGGGGCACTCTTTACCTCTGTGCAGCTGTCCACCGATGCAGTTGGCACCCTCCAAAAGGTTTTGGTACTAATATGACTGCAGAAGCAGCCTAGTGCCCAAGCACCCACATAAACATGAGACGCATCCACCCTGGGTAAAAGAAGGAGTTCCGTCTCAATTCAAACGATTGTGGTTTTATTTGTGCTGGTGTCAACTTTGTTGGCAGCTATAAATGACATGCCTTGTTTGAGAGAAAGGGGGTGTATGTCTAAGAGTGTGTATGTGCGTGTGGTGCATGATTTAGAATTATTGAGATATGTTCTTCGTTGTGCGATCAAACAACAGCTTTAATTTCCCACTGGGATTAATAAAGTATATTGTTATTGTTATTTCAGTTGTTTGTAACAAACTTACTACTGTTTGAGCACAAACGAAAAACTGCTCATTAACTGACAGTTTTCAGGAACCTATGACATAACTAAATACGGCAGTGGCTGAAGGAAGGATGTCATAAACCAGTGCTTGAAGTTTGGGTTGAAAGTTCTAGTGGGAGTGAATTCCAAATGTGGGGTCCAAAGCAAGAGAAGGTGCGAAAACCATGAGTCTTGCATTTGTATTGTTGGATTTCCAGCATGCGGGTGTCAGAAGAAGAGTGTAGGGTGTAAAACAGAGTGCAGGCATGCAGCAGTTCAGAGAGGTAAGCAGGACCAGAACCACCTATAGCACTGAAACACATACAGGTGACTTTATACTTAATACATTCTGAAATGGGAAGCCAGTGCAGTTTTTCCAGGAGAGGTGTTCAGTGGTGGTGATGGGGTGCCAAGAGAACAAGTCTAGCAGCAAAGTTCTGAATTTTCTGGAGAGGTTGGATGACAGAATTAGGTGTACCCATGAGGAGACAGTTGCAGTAGTCAAGCTGTGAGAGTATATAGGAAGTAACAAGTCTTGGTTGCATCTTCAGTGAGAAACCTGTGGATTGAACTAATGCATTTAAGCTTGAAATAAGCAGTTTGGCAGATTTTTAGACATGCTTCTTCGTGGACAGCTTTGAGTCAAAAATGAATCCAACACTCCTGGCAGAAACAGAGAATGTATTCAGATTTAGAACAATTACCTCACCATGCATCACCCCAGCAGACCATTGCCGCACCTGGCATCACCATCAGATGTTTTCTCAATGGGATGACACCTTGAAAATCAACAAACTGATTTGTTCATTTTTCCTCTTCTTCAGTTTTGTTGTTTTATTATTAATTTATTGTTTTTGTAGTTCTTATATGTATACTCTGTGTGTGTGTGTGGGGGGGGGGGGGGGGGGGGGGAGAAGTGGAGTGAGGGTTTTAATTATTTTTTTATCTTTGCAGTCAGCATGTTTAAGTTATAATTGTGCAGTGTTCAGTCCAGATCCTCTTATCCTCCATATTGTTTGTTAAGACTTTTCTTCAAGCTGGCCTGCTGATGTGTGTTTGCTTGTGTTAAAGTATCATTTGTGATAGGTATGTCTCTGTACATGGTCTTAGTCTTACTGTGCAAATACAGTCATAAGTGTGCTTTTTTGGTTGTTTTGTTTTTATGACTGTCTTGCATCCAGTGTATCCCTGTGCTGCAATGGAGAAATTGCACATAGAAGAATGTACTGATATTGATTATTAAATATAGCATGCCAGTTATTGCCAGTCAAAATGGATAATAATGTGAGATTTAGCCATACTCTTTGCACTGAAGGAAACTTCCTTGAAAAGTTTGTAAGTAAACATGGTGTCCACAGAAATAATAAGGCTTATTAGGGATTGGGGGGGGGGGGGGGGGAGTGGTGGGAGAGGGAGATTATAGGGTCATTCTCAAAACTGGACCAAAGTGAAACAGAAATTGCCAGTGAAATAGAAATTATATTAAAACATGAAACTTTTTAAACTACTGCATATTTCTGATGTAATGTGTTTGGAGAAATAAGCAAAATGCCACAATGTGTGAATGCATCATTATTTGTTGTGCTATGAGTCTTTTTTTGGTAAAATGGCAACATTTTCATGGCCATCATTTGTGACATGGCTAAGGGAAGGTTAGCTGATCACAGATACTGCCTTTAAATCGTTCATGATTGAATAAAAAAAGATTTCATGTGAAAGAGGGTGGTTAGCTCTTACATACAAAGGATATTTATTGTGCGCTACTTCCTACTAACAGCTCCAACAAAGAAAATCAGTGTCTTGTACGTTACTGATGGTGTCTTCTGAGTGTGTATCATGATATCATGACTTGTTCACAACAGAAATTAAAGAATTTTTTTCTCCATCTGCGTGGTAGATAACCACATTTCACCTTATTTTTAATGCTTGTTTTATGACATGAGAGTATATGTGAAATAAATTACAGTCTTTTCTTCAGGGGTGGTTGATGTGATGTCTTAAAATGTTGTAATGTGCGAGCACACAAAAAAACTATTTCTGATAGTACCATTGACTTTCAACCTACTCTAACATGTGAGTCCACATCAGCTCACTTGTGGCAGCAATGTTTAACATCTTTTTGTGCTGTGTATTGTGTATTATTTGACTACAAAAGGGAAAGACACTTCAGGGGTGAGGGATGTAACGCTTGTGACAAATATATGTTACCAGTTGGCTGAGTGTTTGTATGCAACCTTTTGTAACCAAACTGGGTATTGTGGTGCATCACCATGAGCCGGAATGTCATGCAAACAAAAATGGGATTCTATCTTCAAGGTCAAGGTCACAGTGTGGGCTTATATAATCAAAATGAGATAGTTTCTACTATATCTTTTATTATTTCTAAACCAGTGAGTCTTTTCCAACCAGACTCAATCTGATGGTAGATCATCATAAACAAAGAAGTGTCCAGTGAAAATATTGGATTGCTGTGTTCAAGGTCAATGTCAGCCAAGGTTAACATTTCAATTAATGATAGTTTGGATGATATGAATCGCTGAACCTTTTGTAACTCAGTATGGTGATACATCATTATAAGCCAGAGTGTCACGTGCAAAAAATGGGTTGCTATCTTCAATGTCATTGTCACAATAACCGAGTTTGGGTTCATTCAATGAAATCATGAATATTTCTCTTATATGTTCTGAACTGCTGATTTTTTGGTGACCAACTTAGTTTGACAGTGCATGTTCATAAGCTGGAATGTCTTGTGAAAAGGTGCTGTATTCAAGGTCAAGGTCATAGTGATGGTTCTGAACTTCAGTAAATGTTTGCCTGGACAATACCTCTGATTGATCAAACTTAGTATGGTGATGCTTCATCATCAGCTAGGGTATCATGCAGAAATATCATTTTGCTATATTCAAGGTCAAAGCCACAATCGTTTCTACTAGATCTTCAGAAATACTGAAACCTTTGCAACCCAAATTAGTTTCATGGTACATCATCACAAAACAGGGTAAGACACCATGAAAAGATTTTCTTGCTTTTACACCAGGTGTGAGACAGAGAATATGGCTTGGGTGACTGTGGACTAGATTGCTGTCACTCTTGGCCAACCTGATATCTAAAGCAGGGGTCAGTACTGGTTCCAATCAGGAAAATGTGGAAAGAACATTGCTTATGTAATGAATATACTTGTTTATTAAGTTTTTTGGTCAGTGGTTCAAGTGTGATGATGATGATGATGAGTTGATGCTTAATGTCCTCAGATGTCATTTGACATATTAGGGACAAGTTGTGACCAATGCCGAAGCACGGTTCAATAAAAGCCACATACGTAAGGTGTATGCGTGTTTAGCTGTAACCCGCCACCTGCACTTTTGGCAGAATGACCGGGATTTTTTACGTGCTACTGTGGTAACACGGGGGTGGAACGGATACTGAAATAAGAGTCAGCACAGAAAGTTGACCCTGGAGAAGAAAATTCTCCCGCCGTTCCAGCAGGGATTCGAACCCGCGACCTTTCAATCACGAGTCCGGCGCTCTAACCACTGAGCTATCCCCGCCCCCGTTCAAGTGTGTGATTCTTATGTCCTTTTGTACTTGTGATGATGTCTACATAATCTGTGAAACAGATTCTTAATTAAGTGCAATTGGTTATTAACTTTAGAAAGCAAGAAACAAATATCCCTCTGAAATGTATATTTATATATAAGGTTCAGAACAAGTTAGTGCAACACATCCCCTCACCCCCTGCTCCAAATTACTTTAAGGAAAAGAAATGTGTGATCTGTTTCATGCATGTCTGTACTTCAAAGAAGAGATTTTAAAGCAAAACTGTTAAAGAGGCAGAAAAGTACAAATAAAATAACGTTTAAAACTGTCAGAAGTGACAAATATTCCTTCATTGATCAAGAAATATTGTATAATGAAAAAGGCAAGAAACAAACTGGCCACTGAGCTGACTATATTCATGCGTTTCTGGGGTCTTCTTTAATATGCGAGACAATGACTTATGATGTAACAGGATGCACAGTTAACCAAGTTTCTGTCACCCTGTCAGTTTATGTCTTATGTACACAAGAGATGTCAAGATTTCATTTCCAAATAATAACCCCCCAAAATCACTCTGAATTTCTACACTCTATGTCACAGCTTGGACCATTTTTCAGGAGAATGACCCATATACCAATTGCTATGCTGTCACCACCAAAATGAGATGTGTGCACAATAAGCCCCACATCATCATCATCATCATCATCATCATCATCATCATCATCATCATCATTGTCTCAAGGGAGATAATTGGTATAATTTCCTTACATCCTGTTATCGAGATCTTGAGTTCATCAAAAATTGTTGATTGAGATGTCTGCTGCTTGTTTGTTGTTAGCAATGATGTAAAGCAGTTATAGTGGTTTGTCGATGCTGAATCTCTTGATACAGGACACTAATTTATCTTTCAAACATAGTGATATTGAAACCATATCCTTTTCACTTGCTTTGATATAGGTCTTGTTGAAATCTAAGCTTGCAGTTGCAGCAAGTACTGTGTTGCAACCCACTGTAAATCCAAAGAATTGTCAGCGGCAGGTTGTCTTACTAAACTTTGCAATTTACTTGCAGTAAGTTTGCTATCTGCAGGCAGGTGCCACAGACACACAATGTGTGAATTGTACTGCAAAATATAAAGCACTGTGTTGCTTAAACTTCATACCTGTTTCTTTTTTGTTGTTGTTTGTTCTAAAATTATAATTTTGTCATTTTAAGTCACCATTTTTCAGATGCAAGCAGCAGTTTCCAATTGAAGAAACACATTCTTTGAGACTGGATGATGTTGAAAGAAAATAAGTTAGACAGGAGGAAATGAAGGAGGCTGTCCTGTTGGGCAAGGGGCCATGTTTAGAGCAAGGAGATGATAACAATAGCAGTTGAATAGGACAGTGTCAATGGTTGGAAATTACAATCATAGAGTTCTCCATATTGTTAAACAAGGATTTGTTTAAACTTTTAATTGTGTCTGTTACCAGTGTTATGGAACTGATCCTGGTAGAGCAAGAAATTAATACTGTTTTGTGCTTGGTTGTAGCAAAATCAGTACTGAGGAGACTGAAAATGTGGCATCATCTTCATTTTGTGCTGCTGTGACTACACCAACAGCATGTTGGGATAGGTTAGGAGAGAGGGAGACTATGGTTACCATACTTCTTCAACACTGATGTTTCTGTTCTATCAAACTGAACTGATGTAGAAGTGGATGAACATTCCCCCACTGTATGGAAAATATATATCTCAGACAGTATGTAAGGTGAGAAACTTTGTGATCTGTGAATTCTTACAGGTAATTGAGGTGACCCACACCAGTCAGCCTTGGCCAGTGTCCATGAACATAATACTGAAGAGCAGTATCTTGATCTTGATCTTGATACTGTATGTTGCCAGACCTAACTTAGATATAAATGTGATACTAACTCCAGCCTGTTGCTTTAAAATCACTTTTAAGCATACCCAGTCATAGGTCTCACAATAACATGTCAGTAAATATTGACAGTGGATTTTGTTTGCAGGTGTTGAAGCAACAAAGACCCCACAAAGCAGGAGGGATTAGAAACATCACCATGTCTTCTGTACAGCTTCCAGACATTTTAGTTGAATTGGATGAGACAGGACATCTGTCTGTGGACTTTCTTCTTCCCAGTGGCATTTTAGTGCCTCTTATGGTTGACTTTTATGCCTCACTGGATCTTATCAAAAAGGTTGAATCAGATAGTTTTGTTTTTTTGTTTTTTTACAGTTAGAGACAGAGCTTCTTTCACTGCTTTGACTATATATATATCATGGCAGTCAAAGCAGTGAAAAGAAAGACTTGATTGTGCATGAGAATTATTGGATGTGCAATGTGGGCACCATCTTTATGGGTATTAATACAAGGAAAACTTGAGCACAGTAGTCACAAGCAGATCTTTGAAGAATTAGAGACAGGCAGAGGGAGAGACTGAGTCTGAATGGTTTATTGAAAAAGGCCATAGGCCCATGTCAGTTGTGGTGATGAACATAATCAAGCAACTTCAAATCAATGTAAATTTGCAGGTATAACATGAGTCCAGACAAAATAGTATTGAGTACAGCAAAAGCCTTTCGTAGGAAAGTAGCAAGTTGGAGTTGGAGATACTTGTTTTCAAAAGCAAACAACATTCACGATTTAAAAAGTGATGGACATTTGACATTCTTGTTTAGTAAAACAAGGCTCTCTGTGACTCCTGGGCACCGCACCATGCAGCAAGGACTGAGTACGGTGTATACATAAGATATATATATCTCAGGTCATAGTACATAGGACATGATAATATGCAGTGAATTTTGGTTTCGACAGAAAACCAAGACTCTGTGACTCTTGGGCACCACACTCATGCATGTGTGCATATGTGTGTATGTGTGCATATGTGTGTCCATGTGTGTATATGCTGAAGTCTCTTCACTAGTCATCTAGAATGCATGTCATGTGCAAGAAAGTGTGACGCATAAGACATGACATATTTCATAATTCTAATTGTGTGTCGAAGGAATCCAGCCAATTGGGCAGACCTTGACAAAGCCCTCATGGGTGAAAATTTGAATTAAAAGTCTCTATAGAACCAGGACATGCTTGGACTGTTGTTCTACATTCTCTATATATCCATATATAGAAATATGCAACTTATGCATATTATGGAGAAGTTGTATGTCTATATGTAGACATATAGATATATAACTTCTCTGCTTGTAGGTATACAACTTCTCCATGTGTATAATAGAACCAGGGCTTGGACTGTTGTTCTACATTCTTTATATCCATATGTAGATATATGCAACTTATGCATATTATGGAGAAGTTGTATGTCTCTATGCAGATATATAGATCTGTAACTTCTCTGCTTGTAGGTATACAACTTCTCCATGTGTATAATCCCGCTAGAGATTCTTGCTCTTCTTGCTAATACACAAATTCTCAAAATTCCTTGTTCTAGTTAAAAGATATTAGGACAGAGATCATTCTAATATGCCACTCTGCATGGAATGATCTTCCTTACAGTTTCTGCCTTCCTGAGTCTCAAACATCATTTAGACGGGCCCTAAAAATTTTTATTTTTCAAACAACTTTGTAATCTTTTGCTCCCATCCATCTGGCATGTATTCCTCTCTGCAAATACTGTACATGTGTGCATGGTTGTTTGTGGATGGGTGTCAGTGTGGGTATACTAATACATTTTGTTGATTAGTGCTTTACTATTGTATGTGCCTAACACTGTGCATGATAATGTCTTTTATTATTGTTATTATTGTATGTGACTTATTGCCAAAAGGAGTGCATGGAGGGCATAAAAATTGAAATGAAGTGTGACATAAATCATTTAAAAAAAAGTATATATATATATAAAAAGTTTCCAGGATGTGCATTGCATTGTTAATGTGTCTGTAAAAGATGTTGACTTTACTAGTGTTTGTGAAAATTCTCTTTTTTCTATATTTTTTTACCTTCTTCTACATGAAGATAGAACTACATGTAAATGGTCAGTGGAGGAAGTTGCAGGTTGGAAGTAAGGAACAACAAACGAGCCACAGCCAGAGGTTCCTGATTTTATTTCTTCTGTTCCTTTTGATGGTACATGTGAGAGGTCATTGTTCTTCCCTCTCGCATCCTCTCGCTCTCACTTATAGTGACATCTAAACCACAACACGTAATACATACATAAAAGATTGAATGACGTACACACACGAAAGAACACTGACAGAACAACACACAGAGTATATACAACAACACAAACACAATGTGCAGATGCACTCAGTTACATACATAAAGCACATTACACACACACACACACACACACACACACACACACACACACACACACACACACACACACACACACACACACACACACACACACACACACACACACATGTGAACCGACATGTTGAGATTGAAATAGTGACATAATGCTTAATGGTGTTAGTTAATATTAAATCCTGCATATAACAGGTTGGCTACTGATCTGTGCCACAAGACTGACTAGAGTTGAGTGTAGAGGGGTGGGGGTGGGTTAAGACTCTCAGAATGACACTTCATCATTGTCACATAGTAGAGAAGATGTCTGAGAAAAAAAGTAGACAGAACGTGATGTAGCCTACTACACTGGCAGTGCTGTTTCTGAAAGAAGTATACAGAGACCGAAACATGAACAGGCACTAAATGATGCATGCAAGTGCACACACTAACACACACTGGTGCATACACTGACACACGTTAGTGCACACATTGACACATACTAGCCTACAGACTGACACATGCTAGTAAACAGGGTGACATGCTGCAGCACACAAACATACTCACATGGGTGTGCCCCCCCCCCCGCCCCCACACACACACACACGCACATGAGATAGATAATTTCCAAAAAAAATCTTCATCTTTTTACTGACAATCATCATTCTTGTAAGTGTATAGCAAAGGAGCAAGTGCGCTATCACTGTACCCACCTATCAGGGGATCAGGAGGGTGCAACTCTGTCATATTAAAGAAAATGCCCCTAAATTTCAGCACACCAGTAGCTGATTTCCAGAAAAGGGGATGCCCCCTTTTATTTCTAGAAATCATCTATTGGTGTGCTGTTGGTAGAGATGTAGTACTCATGATCCTCTGGAAAATAAATGTATTTAACTCTGTTGTAGCTTCAGATTATATGTCAGTAAACACTACTATCCTAACTAAATGTTTGAATATCTGGTTTTGTGTTTTGAGTGATCCATTGAGGATAAAATTTTGCCCAGGAGGGACATTAATCAAAGCAAAAGAGTGCTAAAAATGTTATTTTCTGCCAAGCTAGTTAATTATGCAGCAGTGAAATGGGGGAGTAGTTTCCAAGCTTATTGATATTCAGCATTTCCTTTCTGTTTCAGTCACTTTGGCGTGAAGTGGGAAATTACCCTCTGCACACCAGGCTCCAGAGGGAGGATTCCTACTGCTTTATGTTTGTGAACAGACTTGGGGAGAAGGTTGGAAACAATATATATATAATACATAGGTTTCATTTCTACAGTGCCTCAGACAAAAATTAGATGCCATGTTTGGCAGTTTTGACATTTATACTTTTTTTTAAAGATTTAGATTACCAACAAATCTGAAACAAGGATGACTGCTAGCATTCTGAATCAAGATCCAAACACATAAAAGGTTAAAAGGATTGTTAATTTTATATGACAATACAAAATGTGTGTAAACAGATTCTTCCAAACACTCCAGGCCCTAACCGGATAAATACATTTTCATTTATCACTGTTTACATATTATTTAACTGTTGCTTTGTCCCTTGAAAAAGGGGCCTGCCATAAACATTTGCACATGCATGCATTTTGTATTGTCATATTAGACTGCTGTGTGGGGACTGCTGACATCTCACGTGTCAACACAGACTCTGATTTTGGTTGTTTTTTGACTTGTGAATAAATGTGTTTCCAGATCACAGTAGCATTGGACAGTGATAAAAATTGGGTTGAGATGACAGCTCATGACTGTTTGCCTGAGTGAATAGTTTAGAAATTCATGCTGAGTGCAACTCCATACTGAACTGCACTGATTTTTGATGGCATCAGTTTTGTGAGTCTGGCAGAAGCAGATATTTTTACACTCATCTTGCATGCTTTTCACATGTCTTGTTTGTGTAAGTATAAAACTGACTTAACTGCCTGTTGAAATGAGCTCTACCAGTAGAATGGCATGTAATCTGAAAAAGTTTTGGGATATTAATATTAATTGAAGCTTGAACACTGTACATTATAGTACTTTAAAAAGTTGCTTAACTTTTGCATTAGAGTATAGCATACCAGGCAGGTTGTGAGGCAGGTAGCTCTGCTCATTTTCTCCTTCTCTTTAAATACTTGATGCTATGAACCACTGGCCTTGAGAGCATAATATGAGGAGCCATAGGTTTTAGTGGAGGTAGATGATATGGGTACAAGCTCGAGCCATTGCCTAGCTTCCCAAACAGAAATTGATGTACTTTCTTTTGTTATCAGTTGGTAGCTAGCAAGCCACATGTGATCAAATTTTGCACATTTATTGTTTGTTTTCAAGTGACATCATGGCAGTGAAAGGGTTAAAGACAGCATCAGTTACAATCTGTTTCATCAAGTCATGTGTATGTTTGCAGGAAGAGATTCTGGATGAAAGTCAGAATTTGAATGATGTGCGTCCTTTTTGGCCTGTACTGAAGTTAGTGGAGAAAAAAGGAGACAGGACATCCAAGACACTTGACAGAAGAGTCAATATCCTCATTGGTAAAGGTCAGTATATATCGGTGAAAAATTATTATTAACATGTAAAGTTATACTCAGGTACATACCTGAAGAGGTATTGTGACTGGCTGTGTGTGTATATAAATGTGCAGTTTTTGGATGCTTGGGTGCAGCCACTTTAATCTTAATATGATATTTTGTATGTATACACATACAAAAAAGGTCACATACTCATGTTAAAGATCCTATAGTCCTTGTGCCATGTCAGAATTTGGTTGATTGTGGAAATGCTAAAGGAACCCAGCATGCACTGAAAAAAAAAACAGAGCAGAAAACAGTGCTATTCGGCAGTTCAGTGAAGCTGGTTTGCATGAGTGAATGCCCTTTGTAATCTTTCACATAAGAAGTCACAGAAGGTCACAGCTGCCATTTCCGGGCTGATTTCTGAGTGTATGTTCACATTGTTTGTAACAGTGGAAGTGTAACGTAAAATTGTGAAGCAGTACAAATGCCACTACTGTTGTGTTTGCAAAAATTACAAGGGAAAGGTGATGGAGGATGGAAAAAAGTGTCTTTGCATTGTTTCCTGGCTGATCAGAAGATCATGAGTGCATGGAGAAACATGAGAAATGAGTTCTTGCTTGTTGCTGGACACACTGACTATGGGCCTTCAAAATTCCTTTAAAGTTGGCAAGTCAAATGAAAACAGTCAAGGACTTTAGCGATGCAGGTTAAAAGTTGAGGGGGTTAACAACCACACTTGAACCACCCAATACAAAGGCGATCAGTAATAATGATAATAGTATTCAGTTGTAAATTGTACAAAGGCTCACCTTGGAATTAAGGCCTGGTGAAAAAGAGCTACAGCTCTCTTAACAATAACAGTAACAGTATACTTTATTCATCTTAGCTATAGCTGCCGTGAGATCGTAAATTTTACAGGCTATAGTGCTATATAAGAGTTATTATTATTAAATAAAACAACATAACAAAGCAGCTCAACCCAAAGAAGATAAATATCGTATATCTCATTTTTCACCATTTAACTTTTGTTTTTCATTTAAGTGTTGTTTTATAGCTTGAAAACAGGGCTTTTCCCCCAAAATATACCTGTTGTGTTTTGTCATAATAAACATCATTATTTTAAGCAGTTTGTGTTTGCATCTTGTTTTAGAATGCTAACAGTCAGTCTTGTTTCAGCCTTATTCTTATATGTACTTCTGAATTGGTTTAGAATTTAAAAAGAAACCTCAGAAAAAATGCCACCCATCTCCAATTCCTGCTTCGAAATTGAGAAAGGCAAACTTTGATATAGATCACACCAAAATGAAGAAAAAAAGAATTCCCATTTATTTAGTTAGTAAATGGATTTTAATGTCCTATCAGCAGCACAGTGACACCCCATAATTGTCAAACTCTGTCATAAGCAAATTCACATATCAGAACTCTTCTTATATATAGAGTCCTTTTCTCAAGTCAATCCACAAACCAGTCCCGGCGCAAACATACACAAACATCAAACACAAATATTTGAATAGTTAGTCCTTTCAATATTACCCCTGTTAAAAGAGCTTATAAGGCTAGGACATGCTGGTATGGTTGACCATTCCATCTAATTTATTGATACCAGATAAAGAAAAAAATTAAGTGGAATAGACAGATTTTATTTCTTTTTTTAAAGTTATATAAATGCATAATGAAATGATGTACTCCACACAAAGTAACTTTCCAGTTTTATTATCCTTCTAATTTTTTATTGTAATGTAATTTGACAGTAGTACTTTTCCAACAGTTTGAGTTATGGCAAGCTGTAGGTTTTGTCATATCTTGCCTGAGTCATTGTTTTTTTTAAGTCTGAGGGTGTGAAATTATTGATTGTGCTGGCAGTTTCTCAGAATTTCTATGCTGATCACAAAAATAGTGTTAAACGTTTTTGACTTGGCTGAAGCCATGGCTGACTTAGAACACTCAGTACTGTTTGAGTGGACTGTAATGTTGCCTAAGTGGTTCCAGACTATGATAGTTCTTGAGAAGAAAGAATGTATAGTTCAGTGTTGCAGTGTAGCACTTTAAAGCTTCTATTGTTGTTATGGGTGTAGTTTTCCATCATGTTTCTGGACACAAAGTTCTGCTGGATCTAATCCGGCATCCTTGTTTCTGGGGAGTTAGGAATGTATCTGCTGGCATCACTGGCACCAGCCCCTTGACCGTCCTGTACATGAAAGTGAGATGCAGTCATTTGTACCACTTCTGGTGAGTTGGGAGGTAATGCTTGTGAAGGAAACTGTAATGAAGCCAGGTATTTTGGACCTATTGTCCTTGGCTATGAAGCATGTTTCAAACAAAGGAAACCCAGGGTGCAGTTTGCTTTCTTCGTGATGGTGTTGGTGTGGTGGGTCCATTCAGATGTATTGGAGAGTTGGAATTTTAGGTATGGGTTGGTAGAGACTTTTTAAAAGATGGTGTTGTTTAGGGTGTAAAAGAAGGATGAGGGACAGTACCATGCCAGGCTCATGACATAGCACTTTGTGATGTTGAACTGCATGGGGGTCATGATGTGATGGTAAATAATATGCTCAAGGATTTTGCAAGGGACAGGAGCAAGGGATAAGAGTTGGTAGTTTCCTGAGGTATGGTGGTCACCTTTCTAAAAGGCCAGTCTTGTAGGAGGCTGCTAGTGTCCATTAAGGTTTGATAGGGGCATTAAGGAAGAGGCAATCAGGTTAGTGAGAGTCCAGTCAGGGGTTTATGGTTTAGTCAGTCACCTCCTACTTATCCGGGCTCTTCTTAACCCTTTTTCTGCCAGAGAGGTTGCATTACAGGTTCTGATTCCTTTAGAGAATTGTCTAAAAAAGAAGTGTAGCAAGCAAGAAGTGTTCATTTGGAGATGTTTGCTCTACACATAAAGGCACAAAAAGTATTAATTCAAGCAGGTGTCAGGTGACATTGGATCATCAAATGGAAATTACTCTTCCTAGGACATCATATGCTGTCCTAAGGGCAGGGACAGGTTAATACCCTCAACACAAAATTTTAGGATTAGTGAAATGTGTATGTCTGAAGATTGAATTTCAGCAGATTTGAATTAAATTGCCACTGTATGAAGCCTTCTCGCCACATGAATATTTATTTATATTTTATCGTTTTTGTTAAGTAATGATAATGTATAAATTTGTCATTAGCCATTTGTCTGTTCAGTAGTCTTGTTGGCCAGCTCTTTGAAAGATTTTTAGTTTTGTTTGTTTGTTTTTGTGATTGTTATTGTTCACAATGCCATTCCATCTTCCCTTCCTCTTCTTCTTCCGTAGAGTGACCTCCTTCATCAGAATGAGGATTATGCGCAGCAGAAACAGAAAACATCTCACAAACAAACAAGCATTGAGTTTTGAGTGTCCCACCAGCATTTCACATCTCCAACTAGGCCAGTCCAGCTACCATACTAGTCACCGTGGGCAAACCCTGACCAGCACAGCCATAGCAATCATCAACATTATTTACTGGTGGGGCAGAGGCCTGCTCTTAGGGTAGTGGTTTTAGAAGATATGAACGGAAAGTCTCAAGGGTGGGTGCAGCAGCCACATCCCCAGTGAGATCATTCCAATCCTTGATTGTGTTAGGGGAAAAAGGAAAATGTCCTGTAGTCGGTATGGCAGAAAGGCACTGGGTATGAGAGGGAACGGGAATGACCACTGTTTATCTGTTCATTTTGAGGCTGTCCATTTTTCATATTTTAAGGAGTGGACTCACCCCTGTCTTGAAATTTAAAATGGTATTTCATCCTCTTTAGAAGATTCAAAAGGGTATCATTTTTCAGGTGTGGTGGGGGATGGAAAAGAAGAAGAAGAAGAAAACCAAACACACATACACACACACACACACACACACACACACACACACACACACACACACACACACACACACACACACACACACACAAACAAACAAACAAAACCACACATGCACACACACACATACACAAACACAATATCACACATACACAAACACAAAACTACACACACATGCATGCACGCATGCACACACATATACATAAACACAAAACCATACACATACACACACACACTCACACACACACACACACACACACACACACACACACACACACACACACACACACACACAAAAAAAAAAAAACCCACACATGCACGCATGCACGCATACGCACACATGCACACACACACAGATAGAGAGACTCTGCAATCAAGACAGAAGTCTTGCAGTTTAACAGACTTTGGGAATGTGTGTGTCAGAGTTCCCAGTTTTTTTTTTGCGAGTACTTTAACATGAATAAGACCATCAAATATGCAGTCTGAGAGATCTTGCAAAGGTAAATTATAAATACAAAGGCCACTACCAGCTGGAGATGCAAATGATTACAGATGGAAATTTCAACTTTCCCTAGAGGTTTCTGCATATAAATTCAGCACAGCTGTGACTGATCCTAGTGGTCCTGGTTGTCCTAGTGGTCACAGCTTTTTTCATGTCAGCACTGAATGCTGAAAGTTCACTGACCCCAGTACAAATTTGTTTTTTCGTAAGCTTAATTCTTGGAACATTACCACAGATAACTTCTGTACAAAAGTGGCACTTCATTGTTTGGCTGCCAAATCAAACTTATTTAACCATGTGCTCCTAAAAGACTTTAAACTATGAGTCTTAATTTTTGCTGTAGGCCTACAGAATTTGGGTTTGCTGGTAAAGTAAGTGCACTGACTGAATCTTTGGGATGCTTTTGCTTTTGGTTTTGCGCCATTGTGACAATTGCACACACAACATTCACATTTACTTACAGCTCATATGAATGGATAAAGTGAAAAGTATCAGCTGTCTTAGTCTGATTTCACAACACATTTGACACTGTGCATGAGCTTGCTGTTTGTGCCACTGCAGCTTCTAAACTATGTTGCATTGTTTACACTGAATTATTTGTCTCATCTGTAAATTAATATAATGATGTGTATGTCATGTACAATGTAGGTTTTCTTTTATCTGATATACTCTAAACACAGGGCTGAGTACACAAAGCTACATTTATTGCTAATAAGATATAGGCATATAGTAACTGGCACAGAGGTACAAATGATGTGTGTGATCAAGGCAAGCACAAAGGAGCAAGTGGGCCAACCAAGTGTGTAGCTGTAAAGAAAGGCAAAGGGGAGCGGACATGGGTAGCCCTAGAGCATTGTCACCACTGACCACATTGATTGTTGTCTGAAAGTTGCTACCAGGAGTGAGGGTTGTTTGTGCTGGGGTGGGAGCTTGGGGTTCTAGACTGTATGGCAGCAAAAGGAGCAGAGGCTGAAAAGGAAACAGGACTATAATAATAATAATAATGTACATTTATCACATGCTCATCAACGCCCTGAGCACTCATATAATACATATTAACGTAAATATGATATCCTGTACACATGTAGAGTGCAGTCCTATCAAAAACAAAGTATTATATGGAAAAACACACACACACACAACCACACACACACAACCACACACACACACACACACACACACACACACACACACACACACACACACACACACACACACACACACACACACACACACAGCAATGAATTTGAATGTGCATGACACTGATCAGTATCGTACATGTGTGCGTGCACACACACACACGCATGCATGCACGCACACACACACTGACTATGGCTGTAGCAGAGAATGGGTATTCATATTAGTTGGGGTGATAATACTGTGAGAAGAGGAAGGTTTTCAGTTTGGCTTTAAAAGATGACAGGGTGGAACAGGGTCTAAGGTCTTGTGGGATTGAATTCCAAATGTGGGGTCCTAAGCCAGAGAAGGTGCGAAAGCCATGAGTCTTCCATTTGTATTGTTGGAGTTTCAGTATGCAGGTGTCAGAAGAAGAGGGTAGTGTATGAGACAGAATGTAGACATGTAGCACTTCAGAGAGGTAAGCAGGACCAGAACCATTTATATCATTGAAACACATACAAGTGACTTTATACTTAATATGTTCTGAAGTGGGAAGCCAGTGCAGTTTTTCCAGGAGATGTGTTGAGTGTTGGTGGCGAGGTGCCAAGAGAACCAGCCTTGCAGCAAAGTTTTGAATTTTCTGGAGAGGATGGATGACAGAATTAGGTGTACCCATGAGGAGACAGTTGCAGTAGTCAAGTCATGAGAGGATATAGGAAGTAACAAGAGTCTTGGCTATGTCTTCAGTGAGAAACCTGTGGATTGAACTAATGCACTTAAGCTCGAAATAAGCAGTTTGGCAGACTTTTATGATGTGCTTCTTCATGGACAGTTTTGAGTCAAGAATGAATCCAAGGTTCCTGGCAGAATCAGAGAAGGGGATGTTGCAAGAGCCAAGAGTAATTGAATCAGGGAGGGAAATGATAGAAGATTTCAAGGAAAATGAAAAGGGAAAGAGAAGAGCTTTTGTTTTGTCGTTGTTCAGTTTGAGCTGATTTTCGGTCATCCATGTTTTTATGTCATCTGCGCATGCATTTAGTTCTTTGGTGGGGTTGGTCACTTTACTGAGAGAAGCGGATTTCTGGAGATGTGAGCCATCTGCGAAAAGCTGATGGTTTACAGAGTGGTTAGCTATAATATCAGAAAGAGGTGTAATGTACAGGATGAAAAGAATGGGCTCCAGTACTGAGCCCTGAGTACATGAGCTGTGATGGTGACAAAGATGAGTTATTTACTGAAGTGGACTAATACCTGTCTGAGAGATATGACTGAAACCATTGGAGTGCAGTAAACTGATGCCAAAAACAGGAGTTCAGGCAGGAGAGGAGATTTTGGTGGTCAGTAGTGTTAAACAAAAGAACAGAAATGTCATTGTCCAGAGCAGAGAAAATATCATTTACAACATGTGACAAAATGGTCTCAATGCTGTATCCTGCTCGATAGGCTTACTGACAGAGGTTGCTGAGGTTGTTTTCTTGGAGATGGGAGAGACATTTGTGGAGAATGACTTTTTCAAGCATTTTGGACAGGAATGGAAGGTTAGAAGATATGTAGTTTTCTGGAGTTGTTTTCTATGATTTCAAAATGAAAGTTACAGTCAGACATAAGGAGTGTTTTGCCAGGCAGACTGTCAGAAAGTTCAAGAAAGTAAAAAAAAACTGACCAAAAAACATGGAATCAGAGAATTTTTTCTTTTTGCTGGATGGAAGGTGGTAGATACAGAAGAAGTTGGTTAGATGCTTGTTGTAGGTTAGAGTCAGCTGAGTGGTTTCAAAGCAGGGGTGCTGAACAGGAAAGGATGAAGTGGTAGAGACATGCAGCTTAAGAGAGTCCCTCATTACATCAGTGAAAAATTGGTTGTCACTGTCACCTGGTAGGCAGATTTTTAAGGGGTGTTTTTGCTCCTTACTGTAGATTTTAAAGTGTATATTTCACACACATTGTGAAACTAAGGGTGAATTTGAGGTCCTAGTACATAAATAGATGATTTGCTGCAGCATAACTGCATTACCTGTGACACCAAGAACCATGGTATTTCAAATTTATTTTTTGATCAAGCAAAACAACTGCACACATTGCCTGGTGTTTTACTGCAGTTTTTTGCCTGCTTTATTAATAAAGAAGTATGTATGGGTATATTATTATTGCAATGATATTTTTGCGTAACTTGCATTTCATGCTTCTCTACAGTATCTATGCAAATTTTTGTTGTTGCTTTTTAGAAAAATAAAATTGATGGAAACTAATGTATGTGATTTAAAAGTGTAAGCAATATGGTTAATGCTCAATCCATTATTTGTACTTACTCAGAAAATAATAGATGCTTTGCTGGGATATAACAATAATTAATGTAATGATCATAATGGTCCCATGAGTAGTAAATAGTAATATATGGAATTAGATAGTTTTCAGCAAGTTCAGACTTAGTTTTCTTGTTGCAAACACAAGTAGAGAGAGCATGCAACTCCTATTTTGTGGGTTCTAGAACTTTTACCCATGTTTACAGTTCACTATGATTTAATGACAGCTTCAGTTGGGCTAGCACAGTGTCAGTTTGAAAATCACTGAAGGAAGCAGCTGAGGGAGGCATTTTCTGCTACAGACCTTTTGCACAGTGTTGATGATAATGTATGGGGAAATACCTACTTTTTGTGTAATACTGATATCCTATTATTATCTGACAGGTTAGATTTTTTGATTTATTCAATTGTCTTTGTATTATGTATTTATTCTATTATTTGTTATTTCATTTATTTATGGATATATTATCAGTGAATGCTTTTATGGTTTCTGTTACTGATAACTGCTTGGTGAGGTATTGTAAAGTTTGCAATAGTCACAGTATATTTATACTAGTCATTTCTTGTGACAGGGTCACAATCTCTGGTTGTGTCAGTGTAAATAAAAGCGGACACCTTTTGTTTGGCTTTCCCTCTCATCTTCCATGAATCTGACTCAGTCATAGTATTCCATAAACCCACCCTGGCAACATCAGTTTGAAAAATATGATGGATAGGTATATCACTGGCATGATGACATTTTTGGATGTTGTACTTTTCAGGCTTCCATGCAGTCTGTTTAGCTACCTTAATTAAGAAAATAAGTGTACAGTTCAATAAAATAATAAAATAATCTACTCCTAATTAGCTAGGAATGACTCATTTACATATCATGTGTACAGTATGTATACACACTCACACATATGTATACTCATCCACCCACACATTTACTATTCCCTCCCTGCACAATATCCTGATTACTTTATAGGGAGATACAGGGCTCCCCCAGAAAAAATCATTTTCAGTTTTCCTGCACAGACACACATGTGAAAATATTTCCTGATTACTTTCTAGGGAGATACAGAGCTCCCCCAAAAACTCATTTTAACTTGTTTTGTCACTTGAAAAAAGGGCTGTACACATATTGTTATATTAAATGAGTATTCATTTTAACCTTTTATATGTTTAAATCTTGTTTTAGAATGTTGGTAGTCGTCCTTGTTTCAGGTATTGTTACTGGTTCTTTTTCTTCTTTTAAAAATAAATAAAAACGTAGCTAGAGAACAGTTCTGGGAGATCACATAGCTGTCAGCCCCTTTTGGGAGTGAACTTTAGTCCAGAGTTTGTGAACCTGTATTTCCCTTATGCAGGCCAGGGTCTTTTTTTCTTTTCTTTTTCCTGGTGGCAGCAGCATTTTGAATTCCAACTGGCACGTGTGGCAGTGGAAGGAAGAAGCAATGTTGTGCTAAATACACGTGCATGACTTCAAATCTCACATCTGAAAAGATTTCTTAGCCTTTTGCACTAGGCTAGTCAGTGTGCATTTGGCAATGGAGTGTGTTGGCTGCTCGTTTGACAGTTTTTCAGTCTTTTTGCTCAGTTTAAAACAACAATAAAATCTCATGAAAATTATGTTTTCCTGTATCCATTTTCCGATTTGGCCATATCCCCCCAAAATAATGAAAAAAATGTATTTTATACTGGTAAACTGTATGGGTTGACAGGTATGAGATCAAGCAGTGGGAAGAAAGTTGGCAGATAAGTTAATGTTGTCTTGTGTTGGACTTTTGTGATTATATACACTGTAATTAGATAAAATGAATAAAATAGGAATGCAGAATAAAATAGGCCACCCTGCAATAGGTCAACAAGCAATTTAAGCAGGATCCTGTGGTGAGTGCCTAAATATAATAAGTACCAAAACATGTGTTACTGTGCATTGATAGATAGATGGTAGGTTTTAAACATTTTAACAGCTGGACAAACTTGTCATTTACTGACTTGTGTAAAATGAGAAAATGGGGAGGGGGCAGGTAAATAACTTCAGATTTGTGATTTGTCCTGAGGTGACCCAATGTAGTTGGTTGGATTCTAAAATCTAAGAACTAACTAATCAAGGTTGACATCGACAAGTTGGAGTGAATTCACTGCAGTTCACTTGGCTTCGTAACAGGTCTCCTATACAAGCATGACCTCCCAGCTCTCTGGGAGTGCTAGAATAACTGCTTCTCACCTTCATTTACAAGAGGGTTGAGGGGTTGGAACCAGCAATGCCAGCAGATACATTCCTGATTCCCCATGAACAAGGACACCAAATCAGATCTAGTAGATCAACAGACTTTCCATCCATGTCCAGAAATCTGGTGAAAAATGACACCCAAAACAAGAACAGATGCTTCACAGTGCCACACTGCAACACCAAACAATGCAAACACTCTTTCTTCCTGAGAACTATCATTGCCTGGAGCCACCGGGACAACAAAACAGTCCACCCAAACAGTACTGAGTGTTTTAATATGGCTTTGGCCAATCACCAATAGATCACCACCACTGCATACTCCAGACCATTGCACCAATGCCAGATTCCTGGATGCCAGGGATGTATGCTGTAGAAACAGAAACAGAGAAACTCACAATGCACAGACACTGTCAGGCACCACACACACACACACACACACACACACACACACACACACACACACACACACACACACACACACACACACACACACACACACACATATAGGGATCATGCACATACATGTATACACACATGCATGCACACACACATTTATTTTTGCTGTTCAAGTTCTCTTCTTCCAATAACAGCAGACACAATCACCATGATCATTTTGGTTATTCTAGCTGTTACTGTCTTCATGTTTTCATGCAAATAGCCATGAGGTCTTCTCTTAACAAAAGTTGGACACATGGTCTTTAACATGTGCAACCATTTTAGTGCCCACAAAGGTGAAACAGACACTAATCAGCATCTACACTTGCTGACTCAGCTTTTCACTGAGATGCAAATGACCATTTTACCCTGTGTTCAATGTTATTCCAGGGCCTCACAAGCTGGACTCCTTTCAACCAGCAGAGATTGACAACTTTCGTAAAAGGATGCATGAGTTGTGTCAGGACATTATCACAGTTCGCAGAGGACAGGTCAGTGACTGCACATATTGTGCATGGCAATTGTCAACTAATTAGCAGAATTGCGCTACACCTGTCTCATATCACATGAGTAGGAATCAATGACTTAAGGCTTGCTGGCACATTTTCGTCAGTACCTGTTTTCACTATAAAACTTCTCCTTTTGTTTTTAAAACTGTATGTTTGGGCAGCTGGCTTTAAGTCAATGATTCCTACTCATGTGGTATGAGACTGGTGTAGACCCTCCATGCTTTTCATTTGTTTCATCTTTTTTTTTAAATTTCAGGTGTTGTATTCTCCAGTTGAACACGCTGGGGGTTACCTAGTATATATGCACTTGTACATTGACAAATGCATTTCATAGGATTAGAGGATTGTGTGTGTGACCTTTTTTTTAATGCCATCCTGTGGGCAGCCACACACTGTCTTCAGAGTATCTCTATTTCTGGAAAGTGGCTGCTATGCAAGGAGCTTGTCATGGCTAAAGATAATCCCCACATAACTATGCAGCACATAACAAAATTTTAATGTAGCCTTAGAGTTCCTGCTTGTATAAATGTGTTGTTAAGCTGCTTCACAAGTGGCAAGGACTGATTATGTAAAAAACAATGGTGTTCTTGCAACTGTGTAGTAAAGATGAACAGGGGACGCAGATAAACTGTTTCACATCAGCATGCTGAAAAAATGCATCTGCTGTGGTGATGTCAGTCAGTCTGTGCATGCTGTGATGCCAACACTTGCAACAGCATATGACTGTGTTGCCATGGGTGATCTTCTTGATGTTGTGCAGAATGTTGGTGCTATTGTTAGGAAAGTTCCAGTTTCTGTTTCAGAAATGTACAAAGATGTGAAGGTGAATCCAAATCTATTCCAGCTGATGCCAGTTTAATTGAACACAGTGTGTCTGGTGCAGAATGAGGTAGTGGATGTTCACCTATCCCTTTCTGTTCACTGCAAAAATAGTTGTTGAAGAAGTGAAGAAAATCCAAATTCCTCGTACCAGACTCTCCACTGTTGGTTCCTGCACCTTTTCTGTCTTTGGTCTTTTCTGTCTCTGAAATAACCCCTCTCTGATCTCCTTTAAGTCAAACATCAAAACATTTCTTTTTCCAAAATTATAGATTTGCCATGCTTTCTGTTCCATGCTGCTGTGTTTTTATTTTTATGACATACCCATTTCTACCCAAAACTAGGATGAAAATATAGCTGTTGACAGGGCTCTAACCAAGTTGGAGGGTCATGACTTCACAGTGCATCCCAGAAAAGTCAAAGTGGGATTTGAAGACATAAAGTTCTTAGAGCATTTCAAATGGAAAGGATGATGAAGCCTGTTCAGAACAAAGTGTCAAAAATATAGATCCTGACAGTTCCGTCATCAAAGAAAGAAGTCTGACTGTTGATTGGTCAGCAAATATTACAGACATCCCAGACTTTACACACATCATTGCTCTATTGTTGGAGATAACTAAGAAAACCCAACCTGGTTGGATCAGACGGTAAAGTTGATCTTGTCTTCTGTGCAAGCAGAAAGCTTCTTGACAGGGAGATGAGATACTCTTTCATAGAAAAGAAGTGTCTTATAGCAATCATATGGAGAATTGACGAGTTCAGTCTGCACTTGTCTGGTTGACCGTTTGACAGTTTTCCATTTAAACAGATCATCATCCTTTGACATACCTGCAGAAAACCAAAATTGATGAAATGGTCTTTGTTACTGTGGGGATATCAGTTTAACATTATTCCCATCACCGGTACTAGCACCGGTGAGGCAGATGTGCTGTCTTGTTTCTTTGTACAGCTGTGAATCAGTCAGTCAAGTCAGACAATTGCATTGTAAAGCTTCCCAAGCAAAACTGTATTTCAGACACTGGGCACATACAGTTCAGTTCAAGAAGGTATCTATGCCCTTGGAAAAGCCCATATGTGCTCCACCCTTTGAAACAATACCAGTGTTCATCAGTTTAATGGAGCATTTCAAATGGAAATGTCACTCTTCATGCTCATCAAGAGATGAGGCTGGGTGTTTTGGAAGATGAAGAAGCAGGGCACAAAACTGAAGACCAAAACATGGCAACCAAGGAAAGAAGTCCAATTCCAACTTTGTTGAGTGTTAGTGGATATACTTGAAAAACTTGTTTACAGATGAGGATCAAGAAGCTGACCAGACTACAAAGAAGAAATGTTGCTGGTCCTTTATGAAGGATCAGAAATCCTTCACTTGTGGTATTACTTCCTTGAATATGGAAGGAAGATTGGTATTGAACCCATCAACAGGCAATTCCAGTCTGTGTTCAGTGAAGGCAGGAAGTACACTCATAAAGAATTCCAGGCCAAGCGCACCATGGGCTCATTATGTGACTTCCCTGTCCTTGATAGCAGCCAAACCTCAGTGGAGGGGGTTAGCAAACCTCCAAAATCTGCAGCCCAGCAAAGCAAGCAGCCCTGATACCGTCAGCCCCAAAATCATCAAAGGGCTGGTAACCAAAGTGGCTCCAATCCCGACAGCTATAGTCCTCCATTGATACTGGAATAGTTCCATCCGACTGGAATGTTGCCCCTAAGACACTGGTCTTCAAAAAGGGAGAAAGTAATGATCTGTCCAACTACATACCAATGTAATTCACAAGTGTGCCAGGCAAACTGATGGATCATATATTGCATGCACACACACACATACACACACACACACACACACACACACACACACACACACACACACACACACACACACACACACACACACACACACACACACACACACACACACACAGAGCCATAGCGAAACCAGGTTATTGAGATTAGTTTTCTTCTTACAGTACTTCTTACTGTGAGAGAGGGAACATTCTGTTTTGTTTTAAAAGATGATAGAATTCTTGATTTTGATTGCTTTTATATAGCACTATTCTCTGCTCTTGAGCAGATGCACTGTGCTCGCATGTGATTCTACACGAATGACTAGCTTTTATAGTGCGTTTTTGAATATTCACCAAATTGGTGTACTTACAGTGCTGACATGGCTGGTGCCACATGAAACTGCTGCCTACTCCTTGTGTTCTGTGTACACCATACAACCATGCACCATGTCACTTCATGCAAAGCCACATACATAAGGTGCATGCATGTTTAGCTGTAAACTGCCACCTGCACTTTTGGCAGAATGGCTGGGATCTATTACATGGGGTTGGAATGGATACCCAAATAAGAGTCAGTACGGAAAGTTGACCCTGATGAAAGAAATTTTCCCACTGCTCCTGTACGGACTCAAACCCATGACCTTTCAATCATGAGCCTGGCACTCTGACCACTGAACTATACCCGCTTAGAGTTGAGCAGTGCCTAAGGTCTTGTGGGAATGAATGAAAAATGTTGGGTCCAAAGTAAGAAAAAGTGCAAAAGCTGTGAATCTTGTTTTTGTGTTGTTGGATTTGGAGCATGCCAATGTTAGAAGAAGAGTGTAGTGTATAAAATGGAGTGTAGATATGTAGCAGTTCAGAGAGGTAAGTCGGACCAGAACTGTTTACAGCACTGAAGCACTTGATATACCCTGAAATGGGAATCCAGTGCAGGGTTTGCATTAACCTATAATTTCTGGTATTTTACCAGATACGGTAAGCATATACCAGAATCAAAATCAAAAATTGGTCAGACATACCAGCTGTTATTTTGTTTTGCCATGTGTTTTTTTGTTTTTTGTTTTTACTGCAGTGTCAAGAACATGTATTTTTGTACACTGGGGTGTTAGAATGACTATGGACCATCCATTCATGGATTGATTACTGTGAACTACTGTTTCAGTCTCAACAATTACAGCTTTTGGTGTATGCCACTTATCAGTAATGATGGAAGAACCACAACTGTCATTGTATAATAAACTTTAATCTTTCAGTGTGTGTGCTGCCAGGGAAGTAAATAGATTTTCCTTTTGCTGAATTCTGTCCTCATATTTTCAGACAGAGATGGAAAAGTTTCAGTGGCGACACCCTTTACGATTGCGCAATTCTCCTCAAGTACCAAAACAACTTGAATCCTGGCTGGATAAGAATTGCATTATGTTGGATGTGGGCACACAGGAATCGGAGGTAAGTGCTGAATGTTACAAACTGCACTGACATAAAAACGTAGCTCCTGAAAGCTCTAGCACTGGCTATGTACATGTTTGCAGAACAACTGTACCAGTGATGACAGGCATTTAAAAATAATTAAAAGTGGTTGTAACAGACAGGGGGACACTTGTATGGTTATAGGTATGTCAGCTTTGATTAAATTTTCTGAAATATGAATTTTATTCCAGTCACCATAAATGTGCCCAACCTTTGACCAGTAGATGCCAGACTGCTTGGTCCTATGCACCAAACCCATGACAGAGCTGAAACTTTTTATTATTTGCAAACAGTTTTTATTTTTTTATTTTTTTTATTTTGCACATTCTCAAAAAGCACAGCACATCAGCCATGTGCAAATGCTGTTGATGCATTTCAGCTATGTTTCTTGTTGAGTTGGAGGGTTTCGTCAGAACATGGTCTTTATAGTTTAGGGCAAACATATTGTTGACCACTCTAATGGTGGATATCATTTCAAATGGAGTTGGAGTAGGTAGACAAAGACTGGGCAGAGAAAAAAAAAAAAAAAAAAAGATGAAGGCAAGGAAACTGGTTTTAAGAAGCCTAACCATTTGAGTAGGGGAAAGAGTACAAACACTAGCTGTGCCTGGGCAAAGCATTATGTACACTGTGTAGAAAAAGAAAAAAAATTAGATGCAAAAATAAATAATAATCACTCCAATGTAATGATAAATGATAATGGACATTAATGATACACCTAACTTAATGAGGTGTACAATAGTACTAGGTATGTATAGTCATTAATCAGTGGAATAAACCAGCACACACACACACACACACACACACACACACACACACACACACACACACACACAATCAATCACATAAGCACACATATGTATACTTGTGTATACAATATCATATCCACACAGGGATGGAGGGCAAAAGATCAGCTTTGCTGAAAGATGAGTTTTTAGGGCCTGTCTAAATAATGATCATAATGGATACTTACAGAGCTTAACCTGAAGAGGCCATAAGTGCTTACACATTCTTTAAATGTACATATTTTCAAGATTCAATGCATACAATGCATGCACACATGCTCTCTCTCTCTCTCTCTCTCTCTCTCTCTCTCTCTCTCTCACACACACACACACACACACACACACACACACACACACACACACACACACACACACACACACACACACACACACACACACACTCTCACTCTCACACTCTCTCTCTTATCTCAGCTTGCAAATGAGATCATGCAAAAAAGTAAATATAATCTCAATATCCCCTGACCTGATTCAGATGCTGATCATGCTTTTTGCAGATGACCTGATCCTTTTGTCATTTACCATAACTAGCCTTCAGCATCAACTTAACATTTTGAATGACACTGCAAATGACCTTGGTCATGTTCTAAATCTTAGCAAGTTGAACATTGTTGTCTTTAGAAATGGTGGACATCTCGCTTTGAGAGAGAAGTGGTTCTACGATGGAACAAGACTAGCAGCTGTTAATCAGTATGAATACTTGGGCATGATATTTTCTGCTGGACTAACATTTTCCTTCTGCCTGGAAGATATGGCCAGCAGAGCTAAAAAAACCCGGGGTCATAGGTATTCTGAAGCTTTTGTGGACTCTAGCCGAGCAGTCACCAACATTATTCTCTAAACTTTTTGATTGTCAGATTCAGCCCATGCTAACATATGGTGCTGAAGTTTGGAGTGTTGGCTGACCACTTCACAATTGAAAGAGTGTGCTTATTTGCAATTAAACAATTGCTTATTGTTAGTTAAAGTACACATAGTGTACTGCTTTCTTGAGAAATGGGGAGATACCCTCTTTATATAATAACTTATGTAAAATGCATTAGATATTGGTTAAACCTTGAGAGAATGCCAAAGGTAATTCTAAGAATAAGAATAACTGTGTGTCACACATATGCTTTACTCTGTACCGATATAGGTTTGGATTTGTTTGGGAAAACCAAGGTGTATGTGAGATGTAAGTTTATATGTCAGTTTAGACAGAGGTTGGTTGATTGTTTTCTTCAAGAATGGCACAGTGGTATGGTTTCAAGGGATCACCTTGCTTTTTACTCCTCGTTCAAACAAAGTCATTCCCTAACTAGCTGATTATTTGTGTATCATAAAAAAAAACTGTTCTAAGGAGGAACTTGATTAGATTGAGACTAGGAGTATTTCCTCTTAAGGCCCACCATCTATGATACACAGAGAGATCACAAGGAAATTATGCATGCCCATTTTGTAAAGACACTGATGGAACAGAAATTCATTTCCTCTTTGAACATCCCAAATATGAAATGCTCAGGAAAACCTACTTGCTTGAAAAGTTCTGTCTCTGTTCATCTGCATTTAAAATGGCAATTTTACTAGCAGATACAAGGCAGACCTTACCACTTGCTATCTTTATCTCTAAGGCAATCAAACTGAGATCATCTGTGGTCCCTTGATCACTTAATACCCTGGATGACATTTTTTTAATGTATGCTTCATATTTGATTATGCATATATATATGTTATGTGTTTATGTGTGTGCATGCATGTCTCCAAACTCTGTGTGTGTGTGTGGCAGGGGTTGGGGGGGGGGGGGGTGTTTTGGTTATTGTTAATATGTATATGCATAGATATTGATTTTGTGTATCCCCATATTACAATACTTCCCCAATTACTCCCAGTTTGACATGGGCAGATGGCCTAGTTCAGTAAACCATTTGTTCGTTCATTCATTATCTTATCTCAGGGCAATGGGACTGAAGAAATGGTTTATAAAACTAAAATAAAAAAACTAAATGGTTTTCAAAGAAGATTGAAAGAACTGAGTCAGAATGGTGGAAACTGTATGGAAGATCATTCCACCTTGAGGGACCAGCATATGGAAATGATGTCTGATCAAATGTTTGGAACTAGAATGAAGAATTTTGAGAATGTGTGTATTTGCAGAAAGGTGAAGACCTCTAGAGGGAGTGCACAGAGGAGAAATTTGGATAGGTAGTGTGCTCTGGTGCCTGTGATCAAAGTAAATTGTTGACATTTTGTATGGTATTCATGCCCCAAATGGCAACCAGTGTAGTGACTAAAAGATGGGTTGGACATAGTCATTTTTCTTTTTACTTTGCAGACAAGTCATGCAGCTGCAGCTTTTTGTAGTATGTTGATAACATGCTGAAAATCAGAAATCAAATTTAAGCACCCAATGTGAGACACCACAACACAAGCAGAAATGATGATAACAATGATTAGAAGCAATTCAAACCACAAGAAGCCAAATAGCAAGTTTGATACCTGTACTTAGAGCACCTGGTGCTTACACAGTACATATTTTCAAGATTCAATGCATACAACACACATATGCAAGCAAGCATGCATGCATGCATGCATGCACACACACTCACGCACGCATGCACGCACGCACGCACGCACGCACGCACACACACACAACTGAAATAAGAATGAGCTGGAAGTGGATAGTGAATTTACTAGCAGTAGAAGGGTGTAAACAGATTTGTTGTCAGAGCAGTTTTAAATGCAGCAGTTGACTATCGCCTCTTTTGTTGCGACAAAAGTATGCTTTGGTCAAGAAAAGTTACTTCTGTTACAGTTATTGCTGATGACAGTGCTTTATTTTCTCTCCTTCTGACAACACAAGATGGTCATGGTGCAGCCCTTGATGAATTTACAAAATGGTGTGATGAGTCGTAACTTGACCTGAATGTGAACATAACTAAAGAGATGATAGCTGATTTCAGGAGACCAGGGCACACTTACAGAGAGATCCAGATACACGAGGAAAAGGTGGAAATGGTCCATTTGTATAAATCTTTGAGGACACCCTAAAATGGGATCATAATACAGAGGCCATCACTGAGAAAGGACACCAGCAATTCCATCTGCAGCAGAAGCTCAGATCTTTTAACTTTGATCCAACTGTTCCCAGGCTGTTTTATAACTCTTTTGCCATGAAATTTGTTTTTTACCTTTTGTTTCATTTGCTGGTTTTGTAATCATAACATTAAGCAAATAAACTCATTACAGGAAATTGTGAATTTTAGCTCCAAAATAATCTGTTATCAAGTTAGGACTTCTTCCTTGACCAGCAGATTCTTCACAAAGTGAAACCTCTTTTAAAGGACTCGAGCATACCCTGTATGGTGAGTTTGAACGCTTGCCCACAGTGCCAGTTCAGGTCACTGTCAAGCAAAACCAGCAGAAGTTCCCACTGCAGTACAACTCCTGAACAGTCATCTGAACTGTCTTAACCATTCTGTATGGTTTTACCAGGGTAGCTGTCTGATTAGGATTGAGTGGTGTGTATGGATCCAGTGATGTGCAAGTGTCTGGTTGATGATAGTAGTGGTGTGTGTATTTAGTTTGGGTGAAAAGTTTGGGTGTGGGTGTGTGTGGGTGGGTGTTTAGAGAGGTGGGCTGGAGGGATATGTTTTCTGCTGTAATAATTTGTATTATGGATTTATTTATTTTTACTTTTCTTTTAACCCAGTATCAGTATATTTGTTTATTATTATCAGTTTAAATGCTTTTGACATTGCTCTGATGCTTGTTTTACATGCTTTTGGGTGATGGGAGAATTAATGAGCCTTAGTAGTTAGCTGAATTTCCCTGTGAGGGATGATTAAAGTATATTGACTTGACTTGACACAACACAACACACATTGCAATTCCAAAATGGTAGCAGTGTGGGCTGTATTTTCTTTGCAAGTTTTGTTTGATGGAGCTCAGACTGTGCATGGATGTACAGCTTTTACAGATGTGGGGAAACCATACACATAATGATTTTGTGATTTTCACATGTGTTTAAAAAGAAAAAAACATTTCTCTTTGTGCTCTACACTCAGCATATCTGAGATATTGTGCACAATGGCTTTGACATTAACTCCCAAATTGTAAGCAGCTTAGGTGTCCCTCATGACCAGAATCTTTTACCCCATCTCTCAAATGTCTGCCAAACATGTTATCTGAAACTTTGCAGAATCAGCTTGGGCTGTCAGTACTTCTTTGAAGGTGCCATGGAAACCCTGATCTGTTGTTTTGTCCCATTTAGGTAGACTACTGCAGTGCTTTTCTTTCTGGTTCTCCAAAACATCGCATTCAATTTAAAAAGGTTCACAACAAATCTGCTCAGCTTGTCTATCTGTTTTACCCAAACTCAGCCATGACACACTTCTTCTTCATACCTACACTGGGTCCCAGCTGAAAAAAGGATTGATTTCAAAGTTATATCACTGCTTTAAATCTCTGAATGGTTCTGGCCCTCAATATATTTATGATTTTCTTCAGCTCTACACACTTTACTTACAGCTTTTTTCTTCTGACATGTCTTTTCCTAACACCATCCTTGAGCTTTGTTCTTCTAACATGTCTTTTTCTAACACTGTCTTTCCAAACAGAAACATTAGTAAACATGGTGCTTAACATCCACAGAAACAATAAGGCTTATTAGGGATGGGGAGAAGGGGGGGAAGGCAATATGGAGGTGGGGGGAGAGGGAGAAACATTTGGAACTTATTCCTTTTTACACTGAGGTCCCTCTGCTTGGAACCAGCTGCCACTTACTATTAGTAATGTTCACTCCTTCTAGTCTTTCAGGTCTTCCCTCAAAACCTATCTGCTCTCTTGATTTTTTTGTAGTACCCCTATTGTAATCAATTTTGTATTAATAATAATTATTATTTTTGGAATAGCAGAAAAAAAGGACATATTTTTCAGATAAATTATTTAACTGAGTTTTTACAATTTTGCAGGGTAATATCTCCTTTTGGACAAGTTCAGTCTTTGCTGGATTATACCACATGTGGACATGATAATGTTCACAATGCTTTACAGTAACTAGCCTAGGAAAACATCAATAACAGTGAATGCAAGCAGCCTCCCCCCCCCCCCCCCCCCCCCCCCCCCCCCCCGACACACACACACACTGGTCAACTGAAATTAGAGAATTCACTAACAGTAGTAAGTTTTAAACAGATGTGTGTTTGGGCAGTTTTAAATGCAGTGGTTGACTGAATACTGATGATAGAAACTTTGTATATCAGGAGTGACTACAGTGGGACTAGAAGTTCAAAACATTACCAATGGTCTTAGCTCACATGCTGCGCATGGCAGCCTCTTCCATGTTTGGTAGAGGAAAAATAATCTGAGAAGCTGTGGCAGACATCGAGCTAGATGTGGCACTTCACAATGTTTGGCAGAGGGAAAATAATTAGGGCAGCTTTGCAGACATTGAGCCAGCTGTGACACTTCACAATGTTTGGCAGAGGGAAAATAATTAGGGCAGCTTTGCAGACATTGAGCCAGCTGTGACGCTTCACTGTGAAGTGTGTTTTATACATCTGATCCTGCTAATCATCACTCAAGAAATTCTTTTTTTTTATTCTAAGGAAAAATTCTCAGAGCTTAAATTCATATTTTTACTTTAATATCATACATCTGCATGTTTTACAAAACATGTTTTAGGGGCTAGTTGCCTTAGCAGTTTCAGTATTGTTATAAACTAGTACTATCCCCGCTTCTGCCAGCATTGATGCTATATACTGTTGATAGTTGCGTGGTGTACACAGAATGTGTGCCAAGATGGCAGCAGTTTCATGTGGCACCAGCCATGCAACCACCAGGTAGTGCTCTAAGTACACCACTTTGGTGATTTTTTATATTTATTTTTTAAAGGGGTGTGGGTAGGAGTGTTATAAAAGGCTAAAGTCATGCATTCAGAATCACATGCAACAAGAGTGCAATGAGTCTGCTCAAGAGCAGAGATTAGTGTGATGATACAACAGCAATCAACAAGATGTCAGCTCAAGCTAGCAAGCACAATTTTGTCATGTATTTATGAGAGAAATGGTAAATTTGAAACTGGCCGGTGTTATTTTAATTCATCTGGGTCAAGACCTGCCTTCTTCAATAGTAGTCTAACTTTTGCTTGTTTGAAAGCAGAAGACACAATAGCACTTCTCAATGATGTATTAAAAAGGTCTGCAAGAAAAGGAACAATACACACAATCAGACCTACACACAGAGACTCTATTTATAACTTTTGGAGACTCAAAGGAGATGCATTTCTTGCTTTTTGCAGTTTGCATTGTGTGTAAGATGTTCTCCTGCAGTGGTGTGCTGTGGACACAGAAATTAAGGTCCCCAATGTTCTCCCTTTGAAGACTGGATTGGTCAGAATATAGCCATGTATGTTATCACCACTGCCAGGAATTCTTCCTTGTCCTAATTTCTACCTTCCCAGTTCATTTACTTTCTGTTTTTCCGGATCTTCTCCTGACTTTTTTAACTGCTTTATTTTTTAGCTAACACAGTTTCTAGTGTTGGCCTGTGTACTAAAATAGGTCACCCTGCTCAGTCATAAGCAATTTTAGCAGGTTCCTGTGGTGAGTGCCTGCAATATATAAATAGGTACCAAAACATATGTTGTTGTAAATTGATAGGTAGTTGGTTTTTAACATTGTAGCAGTCGAGTAGATAAACTTGTGATTCTGTGCCTTGTGTTTTGAACAGGTGTAAAGGAATTTTTAATGTGTGATTCGTCCTGAGGTGACTGTGCATTTGATCCAAGAACTAATTACTCTGTGTTTTTTTAATTGACACTGTGCTAGTTTTAACATGTATATAATGTTAGCATTTTTGTGTTCTGATAAAAACAGATTTTGCCCTAATATAATTGTGGTTGACTAGGTGTTAAAAAACAATGTCCTTTTTTGTCAGATTTTCACCAAGGTGAAATTGAGTGCCTATTACCAGCCGGAGGAAGCAGTGAGATTGCTGCTGTCAATGAGGGCCAACAAGTTGGGTGAAAGTCAGGCTAACCACTATGACTATGTGCTCAAGGTGTGTGGCTTGGATGAGTTTCTGTATGGACCCTACCCTCTCATTCAGTTTAAGGTTGGTACCCGTTTTCAGTTTGTTTGACTTTCATGAAAAATTTTATGGCTATATAATAATCAGTCTTTTTCTTCTTCCCTTTTAGTGACCAGTTATTTCATTGATTATTCTGTCATGGGGGTGAGGGGGTGGGGGGGGGAATAAAAAGACAGCAAGAACAAAAAATAAGTTTATTTTATTTTTGTTGTTGAAATCCTTGACTCACATTCAAAAAGTGTGATTCTGTGTGACCCCTGCCAAAGAAAGAAGATTGCAAAATAAGATTAGTGCTGAAGCATATGTTGTTTTTGTTGTATGTTTTTTTGGGGGGTGGGGGTGGAGGGGGAGGTGTAATTACATTTACATTAGTCAAGTTCTTGTTTGCACCAAACAGTAGTTTGGAACAATTGTGATACAAACTATTTGAAAAAAAAAAAAAAAAAAATCATTGTCATGTTCAGCTCTGTTTATGGGTAGACTTCACACTTGATCAGTAATCACCAGGTTTTTGTTGTTGTTGTTTTTTTGTTTTGTTTTTTAAATACACACTTTTTGTTTTGCTTTTAATGCTGCTGCCTGTGCAAAAGGCAAGAGAACTTAGATTAAGAAATTTCTTCAAAGGGAAGTAAGCATGACTGTTATTAACTGAAAATGTTCATAAACAGGGACAAAATAGAGGCCTTATTTGTTGCATGGTGACATTTCTTGCTTTGTTGTCATAACTTTCAATAAACTCACCAGTTATTATAAAGATTGATGGACATGCATAATTTTATATTCTACATGTTTTATAGATTGCGTCTGAATCACTGTGTGAAGGAAACTGCAAAATGAGACAAAATCTTTAGGGCCACTTTTTCAAAATGGCTGCCATACATGAAGCAACATTAAAGGACAAGTCCAAGGTTAGGGGTGATTTTTGATACAATTTCCATTAAAGCTTGCTGAGAATGATGATGCAGGTGAAACTGTGATCTGAGGGTTATAAATGCATGAAAAAAGACATTTTCTGTTGTACCGAAAGCGTCACCACGACACCCAAATCACATGACCATATGCCTACTACATCACTCTGGAGAGTTGCTGCAAAATGGCCAACTCAAGCTTCGAAGACGAAACTGATACTTTGCCCGAGAGACCACAAGGATACAGCCGTATCAGTTTGGCAGGATTTTGAAAGAGTACCGGTATTCCATGGGGTTTGCGAAATCGCACTCACTGAAGTGCTCGCTACACAAATGGGCGTGATGCAGCACAGCAAGAAAGACAGCTCATTTGAATTGTATAAATTTAATCCACTTTCGCCTCACTGCGGGTCGATTGCACGAGAGCTCGTGCATTGTTATACCTGGGGTCGTCTGCGAATTGTTACAGTTCACGGCAACACAGTAGGTCGGCATAGTTAACTTTTTTGTCAACCACAAGCATACACAGTTTACTGATGAATCTAAGATGGCAACTGCACTGACTCCCCAGACTGACTTCACTTCCGGGAAGTCACATGACTGATGGAGAACCCGAGACTGTAGTCTCAGCCAGCCTACAGAAATAAAAATTGATTAAAAACCCAATCAAATTCTTATTTTTTATTTCATTAAATCTGAAACTAGTGACTCATTTGTCAGTCATTTCGATGGTCATTTTGCATACTTAAAAACTTGGACTTTTACTTTAAATAGCCACAACTTCAGTAAATCCCTCACTAGTCATTACTTAAATACCAAAACAATGAGCAGGGGTTGCAGTTTTTTAAATTTTACACATAACAAAATACCCCAAATCCAGTTTAATCCTTTTTGTCACTAATGTTGCCAAGCAGCAATTTGTAATGAGAAGACCACTATTGCTGAGCAGCGACTTGTAATGAGAATGTCAATGTCACCAATAGGCAAGTTGGGTCAGTGAAATTACTAAACCTCATGAATCTTTTGTTAATGAAACCACATGTGGTCCCGAAGTTAGTCACATGACAAAAACAAGACTGGCTTTTGTTTGGTGCTGAATGTTTTTGCCTTTTGTTCAATTTTTACTGCATTTTCAACATTTTTCTGACTTGTGAAAATGACTAGCGCTTTATCAATGAGCTGTTCCTTACATGCAACTGTTTGTTACAATACTGAACAAGCAATGAGCATAGTTATGGACAATCAGTCACTGACAGTAATCACTGCTGACACTGACAGTGGTTCAGGTTGAGATTTTCTTTGTTGACTATCAATATCATGAGTGAATTGTAAACAAATGCAAAAACACTAAACACATGCATTCTATCAACTCTTTGACATCAGAATCAGACGTTAATCTCCAAGTAAACCAACCCATTTAGTGCTCCACTGAATTGTCTCTAAATTAATGTACAGATGAATAAGACTAGATGAGTGGTTGAGAAGATACAGTTGTAGGTAGGTAGTGGTCTGCAGTGCAGCACTCTTGTACAGCCAGTTCTGAGCTGCAGTGTGCTTCTGCACTGCTGATTTCCAGGTGTATACACTGCATGCACTGATGGTGATGCAATGGTTAAGACTGATTTTGAGAGAGAGGGTCACGTACATTACAAATTATCTTGGATGTTTTAGTGGTTTGCTTTGCGCTGTCTGTAGTTTTTTGTACAGTTTTCATTAAATTTTAGACATTTGACCTGTGTCAATTCAGTTATTCCCCAAATTGAATTGAATTGCATTGTTTTTACTACTTGACATGGAAATTATTATTTGCACTGTCTTAGCTCAGCTACAGTTACACAATTAGCATAATTTTGGCTTGGTATTTTAAAGGGCTAGTACTTACAAAGCTCAACTGACTTGCAAAGAAAAGAGGCATTGCAAGTGGAGAAGAAAAAGATTTTGCTGTGAGTCAACTGAGTGTTTCCATATTTGGAATATTTTGGTCAGAAAATTGATGTACATGCCATTGCCAATTGTTTAAGTTGATACCAAGTTATTTTGATGTAGCTCAGATGTTTTAAAGTGCCGTGTATGTATTTTGTACATCATAAGTTTGACATGCATTTTGTATTCAAGATTCAAGATTACTGTCTTGATTATCTCATTTGAGAAATTAAAAATGCAGCTGAAGATTAACCACATCACAGTACACAATAACACATTATTGTATATTTTAGAACTGAAAGAACATTTATTGAAAATACAAAAGTTGCATATTAAACAAACTAGTAATTTACGTACTTTAAACACACAAAAGTTGCATATTAAACAAACTAGTAATTTACGTACTTTAAACACACACACACACACACACATACTGCTCTGATGTTTGAACAGATTTATCTATTCAGAAATTATATTGACTGCAGATATTGACTGTATTAGATTTCAGTATGCAAAATCATCTACCAGATGGAAGAATCTCTTAACATTTAGCAAGGACATTGCTGTTGTCATCCACATTCACCCTAACCTTCTGTACCACATGACATTCATACAGCTGACTTAAGTATTCTTGTCTTTCACCCACAACCTTGCCACACACATTCACCACTTTATTCAGGATATTTTCGCTTTTCACATTCAAGCATGCATGTATGTAACCATTTAGCTAGCAGTTCCATAAATAGGTGGTCACCCTAGGCAAAAAGATGTATATCAGTGCAATTGAAGAACTAAAATTTTGAGTAATATTAATTTAGATTTATTGCTTTTGTTTTATTATGGTACATATTATATCATTCCTCCAAGCACTGGACATGAAAACAACATAGCTCAACCAAAAGCAGACTAGTGTCTTAGCTCTACATCTCATTTATCATTGTCTTTCATAATAATAATAATGGAAATTTGTAAGGCACCTACCCTGCGGCTCAAAGTGCTGGACAAGCATAGTTATTAGGCGGTTCAGTGAGGCTGGTTTGCATGAGTGAATGCCCTTTGTAATCTTTCATGCAAAAAGTCTCGAGAGGTTGCAGCATCACTTCTGGGCCAATTTCTGAGTAGGCGTTGCTTCATGCTGTGTATATCAATGGAAGTTGAACCTAAAATTGTGAAGCAGTACAAATGCCAACACTGTTGCAATTGCAAACATTATTGGGGAAAGGGGATGGAGGGTGGAAAAAAGTGTCTGCATCATTTTTTGGCTGACCAGAAGATCGCGAGTTCGTTGAAAAAATGCATTTTGAGGCATTCTGTGGCATGAGCAACAAGTGATTGCTTGTTGCCAGACACATTCTGACTACGGGCATCCAAAAATGTCTTTAAAGTTGGGAGTGTAAAATTCTCAAATTCACTGTCACCGCTTTTCATTGTGAAGAAAGTATGCACTGGAAGTAAAAGCAGCCAAGGGACTTAAGCGATGCTGAGCAAAACACACACACACACACACACACACACACACACACACACACACACACACACACACACACACACACACCCTGCCTGAACCGCCCAATAACACATAGTGTACATCGAGATGGAAATGTTTTCAGCAATAAAAAATATATAATATATTTATCTTTTTTTTAAAGCTAACACATAGTGTAGACAAGGGTTCAAGCGTAACTATGCACAAGATGCACACACACACATGCACACACACACACACACACACACACACACACACACACACACACACACACACACACACACACACACACACACACACAAACACACACAAACGCATGCATGCACACACACACACAAACGCATGCATGCACACTGTATAGACTGATAGGGGTGAAGGACAATGTTGCTACACTGAAATATTCTGAGAAGAGAAATGACTTGAGTTTGCTTTTGAAGGAAGAGAGAGTAGCCTGATGTCTTGGGGGGAATTTTCCAGATGTGTGTGCCAAAATGGGAGAAAGTGTGAAAGCCATGGGTTTTACAATTGAAGCATTGGAGTTTGAGCATGCTTGTGTCTGAGGAGTGGAGAGAGTGACAAGGACTGTAAAGGTGTAATAGCTCAGAAAGATAAGAGGGAGCAGAACCTGTGATTGTGTTGTAACACATGCAAGCAGTTTTATTCATTCAGAAATTTGGAGCCAGTGGAGCTGCTGTAGGAGAGGTGTGCAGTTTTGATGGCATGGTGCTCTGAAAATGAGGGATGCAGCAGTATTTTGGACTTTCTGCATCGGTTAAATTATAGTGTTGGGAGTGCCCATGAGAAGAGAATTGCAATAGTCTAATCTGGACAATACACAAGAAGTTACCAGTTGTTTTGCTGCAACTTCCTTGAGGTACCTATGGATGGAGCTGACACATTTTAGTTCATAGTAGCCTAGTAGGCTGTTTGACAGATTTTGATTACATGTTGCTTCACTGTGAGGCTAGAGTCAAGGATAAACCCTAAGTTCCAGACTTTGTGTGTACTGACCATGACTGACGACGGTAGGCAGTGACAAGAGAACACAGGTTTTGAGAAGAGAATGGCTTCAATTTTTAATCCTCATTTAGTTTGAGTTGGTTGTTGCATATCCATGCTTTTAGTTTTATATCATCTGTACATGATTGCAGGTCGTGTGTAAGGCTTTGCACATCATTTGGTGGAGTTGATTTTTAAAGTTAGGTGTCGTCTGCAAAAAGCTGATGGTTGACTGGGTGATTTGCTACAATGTCTGAAAGTGGAGTAGTGTACAAAATAAACAGCACAGGTCCCAGCACTGAGCCCTGTGGAACACCAAACATGAGGGGAGATGAAGAGGAAGCAAAATTGTTGAAAACCACAGACTGATTTCTATCCAGATGGTATGATCGAAACCACTGGAGATGGTAGAGCGGATGCCAAAGACAGTTTCAAAACTGGAAAGAAGAATCTGGTGATCGATAGTATCAAACACAGCTGAAAGATCCAGTAAGAGTAAAACAGAGATTTTGTCTTCATCCATAACATTTGGCAAGTCATTTACAAGTCTCAGTGCCATGTCCAGTGTGGTAGACTGACTGGAAAGGATTGCAGAGGTTGTTTTCTTGGAGATGTGCAAGGAGTTGATGTAGAACAACCTTTCCAAGAATTTTAGACAGAAATAGTAGGTTTGAGGTTGAATGGTAGTATTTCAGTACATTTTGGTCGAGGGAGGGTTTTTTGAGCAGGGGTTTGACAATAGCCGTTGTGAAGTCTGTGTTACAAGACCAGAAACCAGTGAAGTGTTGATGATGTTGGTGATTGGAAGAGAACATCAAGGTTTTTGTACAGCAGTTCTGTGGGAATGGGATTATACACCGTCTAACTGTCACTTAAGCGTTGTTTCATAGCTTGATAAAGGGGATTACCCTGAATATTTGCATGTTGTGTTTTGTCCTAATAAATAATGTTCTTTTGAACCTTTTATGTGTATAGATCTTGTTTTAGAATGCTAGTGGTCATTCTTGTTTAAGATTTTTTAAATTAATTTGATTAGATGATTATGCAGTAAGTTTTAAATTAGATGACAAGAATGACATGTGTAACTGAATGAAATTTAACCAAATTTCCACAGTATGTCTATCAGTGTCTGGTGAAGAATACAGCTCCTCAGTTGTGGCTTGTATCCAAAAACACTCTACCAGGTAGGTTCAAGCATCATTTATATTTACAGCTACCATAAGAATGAGTTTTACTTATCTGTTTCTGTGACCACATGTAAGAATTATGCACAAAGATCCCCCACACACACACACACACACACACACACTCACACTTGTGCAGCAACCTAGCCCACATAGAGTGAGTATTCCACTGGTATCGTGAATCCAGTTATGATTGCTAAGGAACCTCCTATGTGGAGTGAACATTGTGGACTTGACTGCCTTGAAACCCAAGCTCTCCTGTCTGCCTTTAGCCTGAAAGATCTATCTGGTTTTGCCTTGAAACCCCTCTCCTGCCTTCCTGTAATCTGGTTTTGCATTGGAACCCTTCTCCTGCCTTCCTGTAGTCTGATTTTGCGTTGAAACTCCTCTCCTGCCTTCATGTAGTCTGGTTTTGCCTTGAAACCCCTCTCCTGCCTGCCTGTAGCCTGGTTATGCCTTGAAACCCCTCTCCTGTCTTTGTGTAGTCTGGTTTTGCCTTGAAACCTCTCTCCCAGCTGGCTCTAGTCTGACCAATCAGTCTGGTTTTGCCTTGAAACCCTTCTCCTGCCTGCCTCTAGTCTGGTTTTGTCTTGAAACCCCTCTCATGCCTGCTTTGTTTGTTTCATTTTTGTTGAATGTTTGAGTGTTGTCATATGTATATTGTGCTTGTTCTCTTGTATTGATTTTTATGATTGTGACTATGCATTTGTACAGTGCTGTGAGCTTGTAATTTTTTCATTGGGTTTGTTGTTATTATTTTCAGTCTCCTTGGCACTGGCTTGAATATTAACAAATATACATATCCTATGACAAAATGGTAAGCAGATTAAGCTGCTGAGCCATGAGAATCCTATTTCTAGCCCTACCAGTTCAGCTTAATGATTTGTCACTGCCACCGTCACTGCCTTCCTGCTCTACCATTGCTCCCTTGCCTTGAAGAAGAACACACAACTCCAACCCAGCCTTCTGCATCTCCTGTGGTCTGTCATAGCAATGTCCACGTTGACTCAGTGTAGTTTGTCAGCATAACTACAACTTGTATTTAGAAGTTTATTTTATGGCATTAGTGTCAGCTAGAGCATGGAGCTTTAAGTTAACTGAAGATACATGGTGACAGCAAATTCTTTCTACCAACAGGTGACACTGTGGACTTTTGATGTAGCACTAGTTGATAAATAAATGAATGAATCAAACTGTATATACTATGGTGCATAAGAACTTCCACACAGAAAATTGCATTTTTACAGCCCAGTTTTACTGAAAGACTTCCTAAGTCCTGTCCTGCTCACTCGAGCATTTTCACCTTGGTTTGGGTGGAAATGAAAGATTTTTGTGGTAACAAAGATGATGGTCTTGGCTATTAGTGAAGTGTCAGTGCAGGAAGAGTGATGCTCTGTCACTGCCTACACTTGGACAAAACAACTGCTAGAGAAAGACAGAGCTTTCATTGATTGCTTCTTTAGGAAAAATGCCTGTCTGTAAAAATAATCCAAACGCTTCCCAGTTGGGTTTAGACAGATCAGTATATATATATCCCTGTCTCAAGGTTTATTCACATGATTTTTTTTTTTTACTTGCAAGCACAGAGGGGCTACATTATTATGTCTTCATTCATCCCTCAGTGTAATGTCATTGACTTACCTTGTGGCAGACATGGCACCACCAGTGCCGGTGCGTCGACCCACTGTGCACGTGCCTGTCCCACCAGAGCCGCAGGAGCCCCAGCGGGATGTTGATCACTGCTCATGGAAGGTGCACCACAAGTTCTGCATCACTGTCACTTGTCTCAGCAAGGTGCAGCTGCCTGACAACAGCAAGGTCACCAACTTGTCTGTTTACTTGCTTTAGAAAGTAATGATTATATGGGAGGAAGACCCTCTATATTCATATTGATCCATTTTCTTGTAATATGAGTTTGGACCTTTTGTTGTAGTTTGTACATGGTGTAATTTTGCTTTAGCTAGTTTCTTTCTGGTCAGTCTCTTTCAACTTCAAGAGACCAGAATAAAACCTAACAGAACCCTTCTGACCACCTCAATGGCCTGAAGGGATGGCCAACTTCACTGCTGTAATGTCAAACTAGTTCATTGTAAGATGGCAGTGATGGCAACTGTATTGATACAGCTTTCCAACTGAAGTTGAGTTAATTTTGCACCTGTAGCAAGTAGGTGAGGCTGGAGTTCCTTCCACTAAGCCATCAAGCCATCTCATAGCCTACATCAGACCTTTGTGTCAGGTGGCAGTTAATGTTTCTTGTGATGGTCATCTGTCACTGTGTCAGTCAGTGCATACATGCATAAGCCTGTAGTCAGAATTTGGAGTATGTAAACAGCATACAAGGGCCACCCTGGCAGTGCCATGTCATCACAGATTGGGTCAAAATGGTGTAGCTTGTGGCTGTGTTTTCATCTTTCAAACATTGATTTCTAATGCTAGAAGTTTCAGGAGTTGACTGAAAAACTGGTGTGAGTGTGTTTTTCACTTCAGACATATTAATAGGACCTCTGTGATTACTTTTTTTCTCTCTCCTAAAAACCAAGTGGTTTAAACAAACAAAACAGAAAGTAGTTTGCAGTCTGGCAACAGAGCCAGAAATGATTGTAGGAAAGTTGGTTACACTGATAACAGCACAGAAGTTGTGAACATTTTTCAGTGTGTACCAACCAACTTTGTCTAAGATCACCATGCTGTGAACAGACATAAAATAAAACATTGATTGAGTGATTGATTGATCACTGACCAACTCTTCTTCTTCTTCTTTCGTTCAAGAGCCAGGCCTTCTTGGGTGTAATTGCTCTGGTGGTGGTGGTCTTTGTTGTGGCTTGGGTGCCACTTAAAAACAAATGGTTAAATGGGTTAAAACAAACTATTTACAGAGAGCTGGGTTCATGGGCATGAGGCTTTGGGAGTTGGCTGCAGGTTGTGGAGGCTGCCACCAAGCTGGTTCCAGGATTACTGGAGTGAAGTTGCTGAGGTGATGGCAGTCGGAAGATGGTTCCAGTCTCTTATGGTGTGGGGAAAAGGAGTTAAACAGGACAGGATGATTGGTGTGCTGCTGGTGTAGACATTGTGCTCCTCTTGTCCTGGGGTCTGCATGTTTGCAGAAGCTGATGAGGATGTTGACCAACCCAAGGTAGAGCATCTGGAGTCATTTGTGGAGCCAGCGTTGTTCAAGGCTGTTCTATTTCACTGCCAAGCAGCGATTATATGGTACCAGGTGTCCTGTCTCTGAAATTGTTGCAGGCATACCTTGATGCTCAACACTGTACCATTTCAAGCATCTGTTCCTTGCTCCAACAATATTTTACTGCCACAAGAAGCAACAGTGACTGACCACAATGTGGACAGTCTTATATGACATGGCACCACTATCATTTAAGGAAAGTGTTTCATAATGCTAACTCCTTGTCAGAAATGAGTGATAATGCCTGTAACTGGTCAGACAGTGGAAAAAGGGCCTCTGACAAGAGGATGCCATGTTTCAACTCTTGTCATCAGCTGCCTGGAATACAGTTATGCAACTAAAGAACAAGGAAAATGTACTCACCAAAAGAAGATGGGTGATGGATAAAACAAATTAAAAACAATTATTTAACAAACATGTCTACATCAGGAAAAGTTAGTACATATATATAACTGATACTAATATAGAAGCACATGGAGTGCCCCAACATCCAGAGACTAGGTAATATGTCAGCCACAGGCATAAACTAGAAAGCTTAGACATATCTCATTTTTGACTGTATATCTTGACAGGAGAAACAGAAAGTTTGTGCTTGGCTGTTATTATTATTAATCACTTTTATATAGCACTATTCTCTGCACTTGAGCAGACTCACTACGTTCATGTTGCATGTGATTCTGAATGTGTGACTGCATCCTTTTATGGCATGTTAAACAAGCAAACAAAAGTTTTATCAAAGTGCTATTTGTCACGACAAACAGAATTTTTGTTGCAGCAAATGTTTTGTTGCAGCAAGCATACTTTTGTCGTGACAAAAGACTTGTTTTGTTGCGACAAACACGTGTTTGTCACAACAAAAGTAAGTTTGTCGTGACAAAAATTATACTTGTGGCAGCTTCCGCCAGTGATAGAGTCTTATAAAGAATGTTTGTGTGTCTCATATTTTCTGATTCACTTAATCTTTTGCCCAAACTTGATTGTGTTATGTAAAATGTTCCCCCCCCCCGAATATTTCAAGGGCAAGGCCACAGTGAGGACTGGAAATATTACATAATGGTTGTACATGTGACATGAAGTTCTTAAGGTTTCTGCAATTCACATTTTGTATCTGGGCACTTTGTTACCTTGCAAAGTGCAAAGAAACTGTCATATGTGCTGGGTTGGGGGATGCGGGGTTGTCAAATTTTGCTAATGAATGCATTTGGTGCCAGTTGTGTTGTAATATTCTTTTGAAGACTCTGTGTGTGTGTGCGTGTGTGTGTGCATGCATGCATGCGTGCGTGCGTGCATGCGTGCGTGCGTGCATGCGTGTGTGTGTGTGTGTGCATGTATGTGTGTCAATATTGCAAGGGTGGCTGATGTTTAATGACAAAATTTGTGTATGTTAATATTGTGTGTTTTGATTTTTGTTGTTGTTGTTTTCAGTATTAAATGTACATGCCTAGGGCTCCTTTGAGGACCACACTATTATTAGAGTTATTACTCATGAGTGGTGAACACCAAAAAGAAAGGCACTTGATTTTGTCTGTCATTTTAATATTGACTGCATCCTGAATATTCTTTCTCTTGCTTGTGATTGCATTTGTGGTCGAGCACACTCAATTTTAGATTTGCCAACGAAAGTATCTTCTTCTTTTTTAACACTGAAACTGAAAGAAAATCTTTTGATGGAGGGACAAATTGCACACACAAAATGCACCAAATTGTTTTCCCAAAAGGACCCCATGACCCAATAAGTTTCAAATTAACCTTACTTATCAAAGTCTGACCACATGAAAGCCAGCCTGGGCTAGCTGCATGACCATTAAACCAACAAAAATAACAAAATGGGTGAGCAAATCTGTTTTAAGCTCTGCGCATCGTGGGCCCCTTTTGGAGTTTAAGTGCATGAGGTCAGAGGCCAAATTGCTGCCTGTGTAATTATTTCTGTTTAGTAAAGAGTGACACCACCTATTCCTGATCAACATTTTCTTTTACAATACAGTTACATAAAATATTGAATCCAACAAATCCAAAGGACCTATATACTTGTAAATGTTTCAGATAATGTTTGATGTAGGATTGCTTACCAAATTTCTTTTTGTTTTGTTTTTGTGCAGATTAAGCTGTTTGTTGGCCTGTACCATGGAAATGAAGCATTATGTGCAGTCCAAGAAACAGATGAACTGTCAGTTCAAGATGGCTGTTGTAATGTCAAGGTTGACCTGACACTTCCAGCCGTTGTTGCAGATGTGCCTCGTTCAGCTCGACTCTGTTTTAGTGTGTGTGCAGCAGTAACCATCAAGAAGAAGAATGCCAGGGTTTGTACATTTTTCTTCATTGCCTTTTGTTTTATTGTCAACTCACCTTGACTTTTCCCCAGAGTCTGGGACAGTGTAAGTGTGCAGAGTAACAAACTGTCACAAAACACCCATTAATGAGAATTTCAGATTGTCTGTAAAGCTTTCTTTAGTGAACAGGGAAAATGATCAGTCGGGTTTGTCACAGATGACATAAACCATTTAGATCAAAGTGTAAGAAAACAAATAATTGATTATATATACAATAATTGGCAATATATACTTAAGATCAAAAGCGAGGCAACTTTTTATAACAATGCACAGATGTTCAAGCCTCAATAAACTATTTTCAGAAACCTCTATGGGTGGAAGGTTTATTCACTCATCTACCTCGAATCGGCATGCAATCAATTTCACTCTATGCTCCTAGGGAGGACATGTGAGAAGCATGCCCTGTGTGTGTAACAAATCACCAGTTTAACCAGTATTAGGTATGAGTGAAGCAGTTGAGGTTCAGGAGTCATTAGACTGGTGCCACCAGATGGCAAAGCCATGCTCAATTCAGTATGCACTTGCTAAACAATTTCAAGCATTAGCTTGCAAGTTAGCAGGCTCTTTACCATGTGTACAGTAAAAACGTGTCAAAGATGTTCATGAAAGTGATTTTCCAGTCAGTGATTTGACAAATTATTATTGACATTTTGACTTTCAAAATCATTATCTGACTTTATTTGATGAGAATATAAAACAGATTCAACACAAAAAAGTAACTCACCAGTATTACCAGTTTTTATTATCTTTCTGATTTTTAAAGTTGTAATTTGACATTGGTGCATCTCTAACTGTTGCAGCAAGCTGGACATTTTGTCATATCTTGCCTGAGAGTAGGGACACAATTCACTGATCTTTAAAGTCCAAGAGTGTGAAATTATTGATTGTGCTAGCAGTTTCTCAAAATTCATATGCTGATCACAAAAATGGCATTTAAAGTGTTCACTGACAGTCTGTTTTGCTTTTGCCGCCATTTTGGTCCCCCCGAAAAAAACTTCTGAAATCTGAAAGGATGCCTTGCATGTAGCAAAATCAGAGAATTCAAGCTGATGATGTTTTGGAAAGCAGAACAGCAAGACAATTTGGAGTGTCAGGACAGTTATGGTTGCATTGCTACCAGATGACTGGAACTGTTTCTGATATATCCCACCATGGGCACATTATTGGTGAGCACATGAAGTTTTCATTGTATTTTTATTTTGTACTGGAATAAATTCTTATTCAAACCAACCAATGGTTGCCTGAATAATTTCATATCTTTTTTAAAAATAAGTCTTCTATTCATGTAAAGCATACCCCACTATTCCATGTGGATAAAACTGGTAGCTGCCATTACTAATCATGCTTGGCAATGGAAGCCAGGTGCAAGGTGTTGGGTAATGAATTTTCCTCAGCATATTGATCCAGTGCTATTACAGGAAATTTTTCAGACACCATTTTGTAATTTCTTTTTTTTTTTGGTTGCTAATATTGTGTAATAACCAGACCTAGTGCAAACAAAGTGGGATTTAGTATACTGACAATAACAGTGACATACAGTATCTAATCACTTGTGAGGTGGGGCTGGGGGTATTTTCCCATGCAAACACCATCTTTTGTTTCTAACATATTCATAATACAAATTAAAGCCCAGGTAGAGAAAGGCGAATGTATTACATGGTAGTCTGAACACATTGTAAAAAGTCACCATAAACTTATAAAGTTACCACTACTTGTCCAAACAATATTAAATCTTGACTGAGTTTTGCAAAACTGGATTGAGTTGACTTCCCCTCAGTTATGACTGATTTTTGAGATGGTCAGAAAACAGGGATTCTGCCGTATACTATTCCCAAGAACTAACCTCTTCAGGTGAAGCATAGTATAGTCTAGTAGTGTTTTTATAAGTATATCATTCCCTATTCTGGTAGCATTCTTTGGAAATCTCCCCCTCCCTCTTCTGGTAGTGTTCTTGTGAACTCTTTCTCACCCTATTTTGTTTGTATTCCTGTCTACTTCTCTCAGCTGTTTGTCTTCAGACATGCACACGTTCTGTATTTCTTTTCTGGAAACCAAATCATTTGATCGGATATCTTTTTCCTTTACAGGCCCAGCTTAGTGGAACTCACTGCCTTATGAAATATGTCTCTCTGATTCGCTCTCATGGCCCATCTGTTCCAGTCTGCCCACAGTATATGAGTCTATCCCCCCTTCCTTGCTAATCTGTTGGGATTTCTCCACATTTTGTGATGATACTGGTGGTGTGTTTTCAGCCTTCCTTGTGTGTGTGTTATGAATTTAACAAGATTATGTGTGCGTCTATATGACTTTTGTATGAATTTTGTGTGAATTTTCAGGGTATATATGGCATAAAATTACATATTTTTCTTACTTTTGATGTATTACCAGTTGATTTGTATGTTTATTTTTGTTTTTGTTTTGTTACTAGGTAGTCCAAAGTGCTCTCAGCTGCGTTCTGCGTAACTAAGTCGGTCTAGTTTTAGTGATTTTCATTGACGGATTTCTTGATCCAATCTCAGCAAAAACTACTGTTGAGAAAAGCTTCATGTCTCATCTTCCTAACAGTGTTGTTATGTTTATTACGCTTTAAAAAATAAAAAAATCACCCCGATCTCGGTACCCCAGAGCGCTGCCTTCTGTCAGCGATGCACATAGGCTGCAAACACCACTTGCTGTAAGCAGTTTTCAGATGCGAAGTGTTGGACATATAGCTTAGCAGTCCAGCCATGATGAAATCTATATCAGTCAAAAGTGCTGTTGCTAAAAATTCTTTCCATATCCATGATGGCTGCCTTCGACAAGTAGAAATCCTGAATAAAGTTGTTTGAAATGTGTTTAATGGATTTTGTACTATTTTTAGACAACGGACACTCATAAAAAAAATATCAGTAGAAAGATCAATCTTTCTTCTTCAAAGTTATACTAAAATACGAGTTCAAAACTATTCGTATGTCCAAAACTCAGCCGCCAAAACATGATAACAAAGAGATTTTATTACTACAGCCGTACGTCAGCCATGGCCACTGAGGCAACCACACAAGTGATCGCGCGTGCCAAGTTGGTGGATTCTCCACTATCAAAGTGTTCTACATTGCGTGTAAACAATCCTGTTGATGAGTGAAAGTATTAATCTTTTTCTTGAAAGCCAGATTAAGCTGTCAAACAAATGCTTCCATCAGTAAAAATGAAAAATGAAGCGGTCAGTGAACGATCGCAAACACAGGTGAGAGCTGGTTTGGATGTCAATGGGATGATTGACAAATTTATTTATAAACAGCAATTTTAGCAAACTTTTCTACTAATGACAGTCTAGGAGAGGCTTTATTGATAATATCCAAGGAGACGGAAATTCCTGGGACATTTCAAGTGCCATTTTGGGCCACAAATATTATCAGAATCACTCAAACAGATCTAGTGAATGACACCAACGTTTGCAACAAAAGTGACTGATTCAGTCTGTAAATGGGTGAGTGGATCAATTGTTTTACTGACATCAACACTCAGGAAGTGTGCACAGTTACTCAGAAATTAGATCTAGATCAAATGTCTGAAAGGAGCATACCCATACTGAAGGACACATATATATATATATGATTACACTCACTTTCTGTTGCAAATTTTGGGTTTATTCATTTCGTATAAGTAAATGGCTGCAAAAAGAAGACATAGCTGCTGTGCACTTTGTTTTGAATTGGGGGTTTGAAGTCAATCCAGTTAGCAATAATTCCAGCAACAATTCCAGGATGTTGGAGACAAAAGATTTTAGGGACATCGCTTCTGCCTATATGCCCTTGAAACGGGGCCTGTCAGGTGGTGCAAGGTCACCCTGAAAAAAATGGACTTTTACATTTTCTCTGTGATTAATTATTTTGGTACAAGCAGTAAGGTGATAGGACAAGTAGAAGAGGAGTTATGATTTTTTTTAACCATTTTTAAGATTGACAGATGGCATTTTTTTATGAATTTAGCAAGTTTGATGTGAAATATCTGGAAGAATATTCAAAATGAAGGTCTACAAAAAATTGGGCCTATTATTTGTACTGTGGAGAATGAGATTCCTAAATATCAGACAGGTTATATGCAAAATAGCTTCCAGGTGGGACCTTAAATCTCAGGATTTCTCTAATTTGCATTTTGTGGGCAAAATGGGGCAAAACATTTAATATTAAAAAAATCATAACTTTGGAACTACTCAAGTGATCAACATAAAATTGGTATCACTGAAATCAGATAAAACAGATCTATGCAAATATGTAAAGTCTGATAGTCAACTATTGATTTTCAAAATCACTTTGGACTACCTATTGTTACATTATTTGCTTTTGTACATTATTATTATTGATCACTTTTGTATAGTGCTATTCTCCACTCTCGAGCAGACTCACTGCACTCACATGTGATTCTACATGAGTGAATAGCTTTTTATAGCACATTTTTTTTTTTTTTTAATATCCAACAAAGTGGCGTACTTACAGCGCTGGCATGGCTGGTGCCACAAGAAACTGCTGCCATCTCGGCACATTCTGTGTACACCATACAACCATGCACCATGTCACTTCATGCAAAGCCACATACGTAAGGTGTATGCATGTTTAGCTGTGACATGCATACATACATCATTACACATAGTTTGTGAAGTGCATCATGCTTGTGATAGATGACGCACTGGACAAATTGCCTTTCTTCTTCTAATTAACTCTTTCCCACCCTTATTTGGTAGTGTTCTTTGGAACTCTGCCTGTTCTGATAGTGTTCTTTGGAACTCTCAGCTCTAAAATACTTAATCACATTGCACATCTTATGCACTGATTGATTGTCCTTTCCTCCCTTATATCTCTGTCTCTCTCTCCTTTATTTCTTGTCTTGCCACTGGACAGAGTCCTTCACTCATTCATTGGTCAGCATTTCAGGCTTAGACACTTTGTCTTCTAGTCTGGCAGGAATACCAGTCATGTCTCAAGACTCATCTTCATTACCTGTTTTCAGTTCAGTCATTGCACCACTTCATAGCCATCTCTCTTTGTCTTTTTTATTTGGTTTGTTTATTCCTTCTTCTTCTGTGGCTGTCACTTATATGATGCTGTCTGGTATCCCTGGTTTGTTTGATATAATTGTTGGTTGGTCTTTTCTATGTGCATTTGTGCTTTTGTTTTCAACTTGTTTGTCTTGTTTGTCCAAGAGCCAGACCCCTAGCAAGAAGGGCTTTCCCATGGTGCATTACACATTGACAGTCATCATCATTATCATAATCAGGACGTGTGTCTGTCAACCAGGATTTCAACCCCATTGCATGGGTCAACATGCCAGTGTATGACTTCAAAGGGCGACTGCCTCGTGGGAATTTAGTCTTGCCATTATGGCAGTTTGAGGCTGTGCTGCTGGATGAACCCTGCTACCCAATTGGTGAGATTTAATTTAATAATAATATAGATTAATTATGGTGCCCCATCTTGTAATAACACACACACATGCGTGCACACATGCATGCATGCACACGCACGCACGCACGCACGCACGCACGCACGCACGCACGCACGCACGCACACACACACACACACACGTCTTGTTGCTGACTTTCCCCAAACCTTTTCTGGTGTGTATGAGTGTACCGTGTTATGCACACACACACACACACACACACACACACACACACACACACACACACACACACACACACACACACACACACACACACACACACACACACACACACACACACACAGATTAAAGTATGGTATGCTGAAATCACTGTGTCCATGTGTTTGTCTGTCTGTCCATCTGTCCACAAAGATACCTTCTGAAGCACCTGACCTTTTGTAACCAAACTTGGTCTGGTGGTACATGATCATGAGCTGGAGTGTCCTGCAAACATTTCATTTGATATTATTACAGTTGGCCAAGATATAATTAATTTTGTAAACTTGAGTAACTCAGCTGAAGTAGACTAGTGCTGCAGGCTAATACTGCCTGTTGAGTAGTGTCCCTTGTATAACAGGAAGTTAGAGGAACAGATTGGATGCCCATATTGGCATATACATGTATATATATGCCACAGTTATGTTCACAGCACACCCAAGAAGTGCCATGGCTTCAAAGTAAAAAATAAATAAAAAATCTGAAATTTTTCATCTGCTAGTTTTAGTCTCAGGGAAAGGCTGTGGCTTTGATGTTGCTTCACATCCACGGAGGCGGGATGACCTATTAGGGACGGGGACAGAGTGGGAAGGGGACAGGGTGATTGGCTCGACCGCGGAAACCGCCCGAAAAAGACCGGAGAGACCGTAGACCGCCGCCAGAACAATGGAAGTGTTAAGGCGGTGTCCCCTCGCCATTGCCCAGCGACTTGTGCACTGCGCAATTGCTCTTTCAACTGCTGTGCTGGACAGAGTCACTAAGACAATGTCCGTTGCACCGCTGTTGATGAACAACTTGGACAACTCGAAGCAAAAGACGTCCAACTTGCTCAGCCTAGCTCCACCTCCCTACTCATGATCTCTTCTGGGCAAAAGTGAGGGTCCAGCTCCACCTCCCTCCTCTAAGATCTCTCGATCTTTTGATCTTGCCTGGAACCCTGGAAGGCTGTGGTTGCACTTGCCTCTTTAAATAGTGTCGGTACTTTAAGGGAAAAACAAATGTTTGCTTCAGGTGATGGTTTAAAAAACTGTTGGAACCATGTAAAATCCACATTATTGGCAGAACAGAATCGTGGTACGCAATGAAGCATGTGTTTATACTATTACTATTATAACCAGACCTAGTGGAAACAAAATGGGATATAGTACACTGAAATAACTGCAACTTACAGTATCCAGGCAATCAGTGGGGGTTATCTTATGTTGGAAGGTGACAAACCTTGTTTTTATTATTGTTAGTAATACCAGCTTAGCTTCAAACAGTTACATCTGTGTGGTATAAACACTGATTCTTTTAACTGTTCAGTTAAGAAACACCCCACCCCACTATTGCCACCCCACATCTTCAAATATACTGATTATTTCATTCCCTCGTAATTAATATTCAGTCCATCCCTACATCCAGTGATTGTACAACATTTCACCAGACTATGATGCAGTTTACTTCAGTATGCGTTGGCCACAGTGCAGTTACAGAATGATGATTTACAATGACTTCATAAAAGACAAAAGACAAAACTCTGAAATGTGGTGGCTCCTTTTTGGTAAGCAAGCTAAATGTAGAGCAGCAGCATTCATCTGGTACAATCAATTTAAGAGGGGGAAAGCATTAAAGATGAGACCTGAATTGGCTGTTCTGTCCTACCACAGAAACTGTGGAAACTGTAAGTAGATTGATCTAAGAAGAAACATGAATCACTGCAGAACAAATACAGTATGCCTATGGAATTGTGTTCACTGCAATTGACTTGATACAAAATTATCCTAGTATTTACAAGCCATGTGCAAAAGGATGTCCACATGCTCTGACAGATGAGCAGAAGATGGGTAGGGTGAATTGGTACCATTTTATAGTACAGTAATTAAATAGTGGATGGTCTAAATTAATGTGGATCTATGGTAATCACTGATAACTAGACTTGGATGTAAATACCAACTAAACACCAAGACCAAGCAGCAATCAGCAGTATGAACATTTCCTGAAAGACTACCTCCTCTGCAGCTACAGTTAATGCTGACTGTACCACTGTCTCAAGTTTTTCGCTTTGAGGCCTGGTGCCAGCACATCCAGAAAAGATGGTTCCTTGATTCCTGGTGCACCACAACAGTACTAGTGTTTACACTGTTGCAGCAACAATGGGCTTCCCTTATGATCAGTGGGTTGCAGGTGGTCCCTCATTCAGCTTATTCTCCAGACCTTTCCCATGTGACTTGCTCACATCAAGCAGCAGCTCCAAGGAACTAGGTTTGGAGTGCTAAACGTGTTGTCTAAGAATTCGGTTTGGAACAAGCAAATTTAGCAGATTACAAAAAGCGTTGTGACTGTTAAATCTGCTTAACTGTAAAGGCATTTTTAAAATATTCAAATGGGCACGTGCATGACATTAGGCAATAGTTCAGATTTCCCACCTCAATACATTTCTGTCTGTTGGATGAATGTAACATCTACTAACTGGGTCAGCAGGGCAAATAGCAGGTTTTGCAGTCTACTATGCAAGGCAGCAAATAGTGTTCTTTTTTGTATTAGCTTTCTTCTCTTTCTTTTTTCTCTGTGCTTTGAGCATTGCTGCTGGTGTTTTCAGGCACAGTTGCTCTGAACCCGCTAGGACATGATGCCACAACACTGTCTCTCAGCTTTCCTGATTACAATGTGCGCTCATCCATCATGTACCCACCCTACCACCTGGTAAGTTTCTTCCCATTTTGCCTGCATGCCTATTGTAGGCTGCTGGGTCTGTTTGACCACAACGTGCTGTTCCTGTGGCTTGCTGGGTTGGTTTGACCACAGCATGCCAATTCTTGTAGATTGCTGGGTATGTTTGAGACTTTGATCACAGTATGCCAGTCCTTGCGGGTTGCTGGGTCAGTTTGACCACAGTATGCCAGTCCCTGTAGGTTGTTGGCTTTGTTTGACTGTGTTGCCTGTCTTTGTAGGTTGTGGGGTGGGGATGGGGGTCTTTGTTTGACTGCAGTGTGCCTGTCTCTGTTGTTTGCTGGGTGCTGGTCTGTTTGACCACAGTGTTGCCTGTCTTTGTAGGTTGTGCAGTGGTTGCATTGTTTGACCGCAGTGTGCCTGTCTTTGTATGTTGCTGGGTCTGTTTGACTACAGTGTGCCTGTCTTTGTCAGACAGTATATTGCTGGGTCTATTTGACTACAGTGTGCCTGTCTTTGTATGCTGCAGGGTCTGTTTGACCACAGTGTGCCTGTCTTTGTATGTTGATTGGTCTGTTTGACCACAGTGTGCCTGTCTTTGTATGTACTGGGACTATTTGACTACAGTGTGCCCAACCTTGTAGGTTGCTTGGTCAGTTTGACCACAGTGTGCCTGTCTTTGTATGTTGTGTGTCTGTTTGACTGCAGTGTGCCTGTCTGTGGGTTGTGGGGTGGTCTGTTTGACCACAGTGTGCCTGTCTTTATAGGTTGCTGGGTCTTTTTGTCTGCATTGTGTCTGTCCTTGTAGATTACTGACTTGCTGTGTCTGTTCAACTGCACTGCAGACCTGTTTACCTGTAAAATTTGGGTGTATTTTGTACACTTAAACTTTTAGTGTATGGAGAAGAAAAAAAAATACAGTCATAAATATTTGTAGACATGTTTTGTGGTTCGCTTATTTTCCAGTCTGGAATGTGCCCAGTTTGGGGTTTTTGGTGGCACATGTATAAGCCTCACAACCTCTTGCTGCCATAGTGTTGGTTTCTGCATTGTGCTTTGTGTAGTTCAGCACTGAATTATCTGGCAATTCAAATTCGCCATTTTGCTGGAAGCCATGTTGAAATTATTTTCAGGTTATTTTTACTGAGAACAAAATGAAATGGAAAAGAACTGATGGAGAAAGTGCCAAAGCAGTGAGGGAATATGTGTTCCTGCTGAGATACAAATCTGAGCCTGGCATAGTGGAGTTTTCTGTTTCCAGATCTTCTGCATCCTGCCAGTACTCCTGTCCCTGGTCTGTGGCTATAAGAACTGAAAATATTCTAACGTTGCTAAAAAGACTACTTTTTTTTTAATGCATACTCTTATTTGTATTTGAGTGTAAACAGGTCTGGCAGTGTGACTGTTTTGTTGTCAGTGTGCCATCCTTGTAGGTTGTGACTGCAGTGTGACTGTTTTGTTGTCAGTGTGCCATCCTTGTAGGTTGTGACTGCAGTGTGACTGTTTTGTTGTCAGTGTGCCATCCTTGTAGGTTGTGACTGCAGTATGACTGTTTTGTTGTCAGTGTGCCATCCTTGTAGGTTGTGACTGCAGTGTGACTGTTTTGCCATCCTTGTATGTTATGACTGCAGTGCAACTGTGTTGTTGTCAGTGTACTGTCCTTGTAGGTTGCTGACTTTCTGGGTCTGTCTGCATGCCCCACTGGCTGCTTCTCATCTTTTCTGCCTATTTCAGTATTTGCAAGTTCTGTTTTTCCACTTTAATTCTTATTAACAAGAATATTTATTAGCTAAATGACATGAACATAAGGAAATGTATCCTAGTGATGCTCTATTTCTGTGTGCACTCTTATGATTAATACACAGTTTTATTATAAATTTAGATATAAATAATTAATCTGTATGTACAAATCACTTCCATGCATTATAAGCTCTTCAGATCCAACTGTTTTTAAACTGCTGCATGACTTTTCCTAAGAGCGTTTTGACCTTTTCTTTTATTTACTGGATTTATATTCTTAACACTAAGCAAAGTAACTCATTGTAGAGAGTTGCAAATTTCAGCTCCAAAATAATCTGTGATAAGTTAGAACTTTATCCTTTTCTGTGACTAGCAGATTTTACACAAAATATAATCTATTTTAAAGGACCCTGAGCATGCCCTGCATGGGGAGGTCAGATGCTTGCTCCATGGGTGCCGGTTCAGATCACTAGCACACAAAACTAACAGAGAGGAAACCCACAGCTCAGCTCTTTTAACATTAATCTAACTGTTTTATAACTCTTTTATTGAGAACATTTTGACCTTTCTTTCATTTGCTGGTTTAAAAATCTTAACACTAAACAAAGAAACTCATTACAGAGAATATCTCCAAATAATCTGTGATCAACCATCAGGTTAGGGCTTTATCCTTGTTCTGTGACCACCAGATTTTACACAGATTGGAATCCGTTTTAAGGGACACTGGGCATGCCCTGTATGAGGAGTTCCAACACTTGCCTCATGGGTGCCGGTTCAGATCACTGGCTAGCAAAACCAACAGAAGAGGAAACTCTTTTGTTCCCACTGTAGTTTGATTCTTCAGCAGGGCATGATCATGCAGCCCTCTGAACCAGTCGTAACCATTCTGTATGGTTTTACTAGGGTAGCTGTATGATTAGGTTTGAGAAGTGTGTTTGGGTCCAGCAATGTGAGTGTCTGGTTGATGATAGTGTGTATGTAGGTTAGGTGAAGATTATATGTGGGGGTGTATGTGTGTGGGTGGGTGTCCAGGGGAGGTGGGCAAGAGGGATATTTTTTTTCTGCTGTGGCAATTTGTTTCATGTATTTAACCAGTATGTCTGTTTATTGTTATTAATTTAATGTTGATGTTGCTCTGATGTTCTTTTCACATGTTTCTTTTGAATTAATGAGCCTATAGTGGTTAGCTGAATTGCCTTGTGAAGGATGATTAAAGTATATTTCAGTGATATGTGTCAACTGACACAAAGCATTACGTATTTTGCATCAGTGGTATGAAAAATACATACATCATAACCTCAGCCCACAAACGAATCTGAAATGCTGGAGTAACTTGATTGTAGCTGTACCCATGATATAAAAGTGAGCAGACAAAAATAGTAAAAAGAAAATAATCTTGCACAAAAAAGTCAAAACTTCCTGTAAATTTGGCATTCACAAAAAGTTTGAACAGATTGTAACATCATACTTAGCATTATTTTCTAAAGATGAACTGTGCAACAGACCCAGCTCTTTTCTGCCACAGGACTTGGTAATGAGATGAAATTAAAGTTGAGGCTGCTGCCATTTTCTCTCATTCATAGTTGGTGTCAAGATGCATTTTGTTTTTGGTTTTGTAATCTTGCACCATCTAGAAATACTGTGTCATCCTGAATCCCATTTCTGGGATTGTGTCCTCTGTCAATTGACTGAAAAACATCACTGATCAGTTTGACATTATATGCAATTTCTGGTCAGTCAGTCAACCAATTGCTCTTCCAGATATGGGTTCATTAGGGTTCAGTTTCAGATTAATTCATTCTTCAGAAGAATATGCATATTTCATTCACAGACAGTACACTACCGACTGTAAGGTGCAGGGATCAGATCTGAAGGGGAGAAGTATTGCCTTATACTATAGTCCCCAAATTACTGTAGCTTATATGTTGATTTCATTGCCGTCCAGATTCCTTCCTTTTACTGTACTGGCAGAGCATGCTGGAGAGGAATGCAGGACCACGACTGAGGTGACACTGAGTTTTCAAGTAGATCTAGTGTTGAGTGATGCGGCAGCCATCAGTGAGCCATAACTTCAGTTGGTGTTTAGTCATTTTGCATACAATGATGCAGTGATGTGGCTAAACTGTGTATAACAGTTTTGCAATGAGCGTGACCCCTGATAGTGACTTGACATGAGAGTGCAAGTTAAAAGGTATTAGGTTCATATTCCATCAGAGCCATGTGGGACTTTACAGCCATGACTAGCTCCTGCCCAAAGCTTGGAGTTCTCTGGGCCAAATGGGAAAGCTGGGACCAAATGGTCAAGCTTATCCCTTTCATGGATGTGTCTGAAGGTGTTGTGCTGATTGTACTGAATGTGTTGTGACCAGCACCACAGGTTCTGCATTGAACATACAATGTTTCATGTGGAATTTTCTTATTTTCCATATATAAATTTTCATTCATTCATTTATTCTGCAGTTCCTGGGCCTGGGATAATTATTATTGATCACTTTTATATAGTGCTATTCTCTGCTCTCAAGCATACTCACTGTCACACGTGATTGTGAATGAGTGACTGTAGCCTTTTATAGTGTGTTTTTTAAAATCTCTACTGAAGTGGTGTTCTGACAGCACTGTTTGAAACTGCTGCCACTTTGGTGCACATTCTGTACACACCATACAACCATGCACCAGTTTACAGTATCACTTCATTTAAAGCCACACATGTAGGGTGCATGTGTGTTTAAGTGTAACCTGCCACCTGCTCTTTTGCAAAATGACCAGGATCCTTTACATGCTGCTGTGGTAAAACAGGTAGAAATGGATACTGAAATAACAGTCAGCACAGAAAGTTGACCCTGGAGAAGAAAATTCTCCATGGCCTTTTGATCAGAGTCTTCTGTTTTAATCAGTTTGAAAACTGTCATCTGCTCTCACAGCAGCAGGATTGTCTGATTTGTGATAATGAAAGACAGTGAAATCATGAAATCTGAAAAACAAAGATGAAAAATAAGTGTAATCACAGACCTTCTAAAGGATGTGAGAGATAGCAGAAAAGAACTGCAAGCAAGAGCCAAAGACCCTGAGAAAAGATTGTGTGCATTACAGAAAGGGGAAAGAGAACCTTGACTGAACAGAAAAGAAAGGATGGAAACTGGAGAAGAAGAAAAGAGTGAATGGTAGTTTTGAAATGTCAGGTGTCAAAAATAAAACTGACCAGGAAGAGCATTGTTTGGTGAATGGGTCTTTTTGTCTGCATTGTGCCTGTCCTTGTAGATTACTGACTTGCTGGGTCTTTTTTAACTGCAGTGCAGATCTGTTGACCCATACAGTTTGGGTGTATTTTGAACGCTTACATTTTTCAGGATATGAAACTACAAATAAATACAATCATAAATAATTATTTTTTAGACATGTGTTGCAGTTTGTTTGGGAATTTTGCAGGAAATTCTGGTCCCAAAAAGGAGAAATTCACTGAAAATGTAGGTAGTTTCAGGCAATCATGAAAAACAGAAAATTGAATCATGTCTGGTTCCTACAATTTTAGAGCTGATTTTGAATGATTTTCTCCCCCACATATTTAGACAGAAGATGAAACAGAACATTTCCTTGGGGAAGTTGATTTTCATGAACAAGTGGAGACTATAGCTGTTTCAGAGTCCAATGGTTTGCTTTTTAAAGTGAGCCATTTGTCTTGAGATTACCCTGTGTGGTTGACAGGACAGTAGCATAGAAGTATTGACTGTTTTTCCTGCAATGAAATGATTTTTTACTATTTTTAGAAATGAAGTTCATCTCCACCTTGTCTTTAGCTGTGTCCTGATACACTAAAGGTACATTAAAGGAAGTGTGTTGAATAGTCAACAAGGGTTCAAGGGAGATAACTTTTGTTGTAATTGTTGCGACCTATACACTCTGACCTTGTCACATGAAGACAAGCTGTCATCTCCATCATGGCCGGTCGTGTTGTTTATGTATGTCAGTGTCACCAACGTTGCCCAAGAGCATACACACGCTCAGCCATCCAGACGAAACATGGTGTCAGAAGAAACTTTAAGTGACTGTGCTGACTGTGAGTACTGATATTCTTTACGATGGCGTTCAGGCTGCCAGAGAAATTCAATTTTCATCAGCCGGCTGGTTGGCCAGAATGGCGCAAAAGATTTTTACGATTTTGAGTAGTATCGAAACTCAACAAAGAAGATGGAGAAATTCAGGTCTCAAGCTTTATTTACAGTATGGGCTCTGATGCTGAAAGAGTTTTCAGCCAGTTCAACCTGAGTGAAGAGGAAGGCAAGAACTTTGATACAGTGTTAGAAAAGTTTAACACGCACTTTGTACCACAAGCCAACGTCATTCACGAGAGAGCAACGTTTCATAAACGAAGTCAAAGAGAGGGTGAAAGTGTAGAGAAGTACGTCAGGAGTCTCTTTGAGTTGTCAGAGCATGCACAGTTTGCCGAGAAAGAAGAGACTGTTAGGGATAGACTCGTCCTAGGGCTGCAGGATCAAGAACTTTCTCAGAAATTGCAGCTTGAAAGTGACCTCACTCTTGACAAAGCAGTGACAACATGAACTTGTTAAGACTCAGATTAAGGAGCAGAGACATGGTGCTGCTGCTGCTGCAGTTGACTCCTTTTCTTACGGAAAGCACCGATTCACACGTGATGGTAGGCCTAGTCATAGGGCTAAATCCAAGCACACAGGCACAGGCACATGTAATACACAGTCGTGTACAAGGTGTGGCACAAAGCACGATAAGGGAAACTGTCCAGCGAAGGGACAAAAATGTCACAAATGTCAGAAATTCTCGCATTTTGCACGCTGTTGTAAAACAAAGACTGTTAGTCAAGTTGAAGCTGATTCTCAACCATAGGCGCAGGGAGCATACATTGTTGACTCCGTATGCTCGGAGTAGGTGGGGGCAGTGAAAACCCATGGCAAGTAACACTGGGTTTGTGTGGACGGAATGTGTCATTCAGGATAGATACTGGGGCTGATGTGAATGTTGTCAGTAAACATACGTACGACAGCTTCACACATAAGCCTACGCTTCAGCCAGCAAACCTTGTTCTTCATAGCCCAGGAGGTTTGATGAAAGTGCTCGGACAGTTTGAAACTGCAACTACAAAGAACGGTCCACTCAAAATCTTTGTGACTGACAGCGAGACAGACAGTTTACTTAGCAGAGAGACTGCCATTGCTATGAACTTGGTAAGAAGAGTGGGTTCAGTGTTCACTGAAGTCAAGTGTGAGCCAGTGAAGATCAAACTGTAAAGTGATGCCAGACCATACAGTGTTACCACAGCAAGACAGATTCCAATACCGCTGTTAGGTAAGGTTGAGAAAGAACTAAAGCGCATGAAAGACAATGGTGCGATGAAGTGACAGAACCAACAGAGTGGGTGTCGCCAATCATACCAGTGCTCAAACCATCAGGTGACGTTTGCATTTGCGTCGATTTGAAGAAAATCAGAGTGTTGAGAGAGAATGTTATGTCATTCCCACTGTTGATGAGATCGTACACCAGCTATGTGGCTCTTCGGTGTTCTCCAAATTGGACGCAGCCTCTGGTTTCTGGCAGATACCGCTGGATCCAGAAACAGCCAAGTTGACGACGTTCATCACTCCTTTCGGGAGGTACTTCATGAAGCGTCTTCCTTTCGGAATCTCAAGTGCTCCTGAGATTTTCCAGAGAAAAATGACTGAACTGTTGCGTGGCATTGATGGCATGATCTGTTACTTTGATGACATATTTTGTCATACTTCCACCATGGAAGAGCATGAACTGCTACTGGGTCATGTGTTCAAGAGATTGAAAGAAGTTGGTCTTCAACTCAATCCTGAGAAGTGTGAGTACAGGAAGTCAGAGATCACCTTCCTGGGACATATCATCAGCAAAGATGGTGTTCGTGCTGATGACTCAAAGATCACAGCAATGGTCAACATGACAGAGCCAACAGATGTTGCTGAACTCAGGCGCTATCTGGGTATGGTGAACTACCTGGGCAGGTACTTACCGCACCTGTCATCCATTCTTTGACCTCTGAATGATCTGCTGGTGAAGGAATCTGTTTGGATGTGGGGACCAGAGCAAGCTGCTGCATTCGCCAAAGTGAAGGAGATGCTCACTACAACCCCTACACTGGCGTACTTTGATCCCGCCAAGCTGACCTTCATCAGTGCTGATGCTAGCAGCTATGGCTTGGGTGGTGTCCTGTTGCAGGAACATGAGGAGGGTCTACATCCAGTCGCCTGTTGTTCCAGGACATTGACCAAAGCAGAAACTCACTATGCACAGATTGAGAAAGAGTGCCTCGCTTCAGTCTGGGCATGTGAGAGGTTTGACAGGTACCTTGTGGGTTTAGAGACGTTCGTACTCTACACAGACCACAAACCCCTGGTGTCGTTGATCAACAGCAAGGATTTGTCCGAAACACCCTTGCGCTGCCAGCGAATGTTGATGCGACTTAGCCTGTAGCGGAGTACGTTCCTGGAAAGAACATGACAGTGGCTGACATGCTTTCAAGAAACCCAATGAAAGCTGAGGACAGTACACAACTTTCAGAGGATGTGAATCTACATGTGAATGTAATCACATCATCATGGCCTGTCTCAAATGCAAAACTTGACCAAATCCAAGAGGAAACGAAGAAGGACATCAACCTCAAGACAGCTCTCGAGTACACAGTCACAGGGTGGCTGACATACAAACAAGATGTCAAGTTAGCTGCAAGAGACTTTTTCACTATCAGAGGCGAGCTAAGTGTTTGCAATGGACTGTTGGTTAAGGGAGACAGGATCGTAATCCCTTATACCATGAGGAAAGAGATTCTGGAATGGATTCACAATAGACACATGGGAATCACCAAGTGTCGAGAATGTGCAAACCAGTCAGTGTGGTGGCCACATGTCAGCAAGGACATTAGGAACGAGTCACCACCTGTGGACACTGTCTAGAGAAACGGCCGTCACAAGCAAGAGAACCAATGTTGCCTTCATCATTGCCTGGTCGTCCATTCCAGAAAGTGCGCGAGGACTTGTGTGAGTTTAGAGGACTGCAGTACTTAGTCATTGTAGACTGCTATTCAAGGTACATTGATCTTGCACACTTGCCAAACATCACGTCTTCGACGGTGGTGAACAAGATGAAGAACAGTTTTGCACACCATGATATTCCAGAAACAGTGATAATGGACAATGGAACGCAGTTCACTTCAGCAGAATTCAAGACCTTTTCTGTGGATTGGAATTTCCAGCATGTGACTAGCAGCCCTCATTATCCACAGTCAAATGGAGAGGCAGAAAGAGCTGCGAAGACAGCGAAAGAACTCTTAAAGCAGGATGTCATTTTCCTCGCTCTTCTGACCTATCATTCCACTCCAATTCCGGACTTGGATGCTAGTCCTGCTGAGCTGGCATTCAGTAGACGGCTACAGACAACATTACCTTCTCTACCGGGGACCCTCACTCCTCGTACTGTCAACCAGGAGATATTGCAAGAGTGATGCAGCGTTCAAGCAGAAACAGAAGCGGAACTACAACCGTCACCATGGTGTACGGCCTCGCCCAGAGCTTCACCCAGGCAATTCTGTTTTCATCAAGAGTGACAGACAGAAGGGTTGGAAGCTGCCGGCAGAGGTGGTCCAGAAGTGTGCGCCTCGTTCGTACATTGTACTGTCAGCTGCAGGACAGCTGAGGTGCAATCAGAAACATCAACAACGGACAACCATCAACAGCAGTCCAGCCATAGCCAATGAGAACGCCTGGACAAGCCTTTGTTCCTGACCAGTCCATGGGGCAGGAGCCTCAGGGTCAGCAGTCTCCATCCCTGTTGGGGAAACCACCTGATCTTCAGTCTTCAGGGCAGCCTCCATCACCATCACCATCACTGGGGCAGTCTCCACAAGCTGTTCATGGATCTTCGACTGCGTTGCTGCAGCCTTCTACAGAGCAATACCACACTCGCAGTGGTCAAGTTGTGGTAAAACCAGCAAGATTCATTGAGGATTAGTGTGTGTGTGTGTGTGTGTGTGTGTGTGTGTGTGTGTGTGTGTGTGTGTGTGTGTGTGTGTGTGTGTGTGTGTGTGTGTGCATAAGCAAGAACGCTTACAATTGTGTAAATTTAGTTGTGTTTCAAGCACCTGTGGTAGTGAAATGGAAGTAAAAGTTGATTTTATTGTTAGAAGTGGTAGGAAGTGTTATAATTTAGTTGTGTAGACGTCCACTGCTCACAGTGTTTCAGTTAATTGTTCACGGATTCTGGGATCTTCAGTTTTAATTTTAAGAATTTTAATTTGGGTCATTGGATAGTTAGTAGTGATTTAAGGTTTAAATAATTAGTCATTTGTGAATGCTGTGCAGGCATTCATGCAGGAGAACATTGCATGCTGACGTGATGAATGCTTTGCAGAAATTCACATGGAAGTGAATCTCGTGATTTGTTTTGAACACTTTGGTTTATGCAGATTTGTTTGAGAGACAAACGTTTTAATTATAGGAAAGTTTAAGTTGTACTTAAAGTTAACTTAGAAAAAGGGGAAGATGTATTGAATAGTCAACAAGGGTTCAAGGGAGATAACCTAATACTTTTGTTGTAATTGTTGTGACCTATGCGCTGTGACCTTGTCACGTGAAGACAAGCTCTCATCTCCATCATGGCCACGTTGTGTTGTTTATGTATGTCAGTGTCACCAACGTTGCCCATGAGCATACACACGCTCAGCCATCCAGACGAAACAGGAAGTAACCCATGCAGGTTTGGCTAAAAAAAGATTTTTGGAATGAATTTGTAAAATTTATTTGAGGTACAGTTTTTTGTAGCAGTAATTTTGGCTTTGGCCATTTTCAAATAAGCCAATAGGCTGTTTGCCCCGGAGCCACAACCTTCACCTTGGCTTTGCACCTTGGGCAGAGACACCTAGTTTGTACTATTGACTGAGTGTCAGGATGGTCAGCTAGCATTGTACATAGGGCATATGCAACAGAGGCCATTTTGTCTGGATGCCCACAGTGTAACTGACTTAGCTGCATTTGCTATTCAATCCTTTGAGAATGAAGCCCTGACATGACTGATCATGCCTCAGACATCAGGCAGGTTAAAAAATTTACTTCTCTCTCTCTCTCTCTCTCTCTCTCTCTCTCTCTCTCTCTCTCTCTCTCTCTCTCTCTCTCTCTTTTTTTTTTTTTTTAAACAGTCTAATGACTCAGCTGTTGGACCTGATGACATTCATTACAAACTACTCAAAGGTGTGTTAACTCGGATGCTGGCAGTCTTTAACTCCATTTGGAATCAAGAATTGTTCTGCCCTCTTGGAGAGAAGCCAGTATAGTTGCAATACCAAAACCCAGTAAGGATCCCTCAGATCCTAATAACTACAGACCTATCACACTAACCTGTTTGTGCAAAACAGTGGAGAGGATGGTAAACAACTGATTGATGTGGGTCTTAGAATCCAAAGGTTTGTTGGCCTTGGAGAAGTGTGGTTCTAGGAAAAACCATAGCACTGCCAATCATCTGGTTCATTTTGATAGTTACATTTGTAATGCCTTTGCCTAAAAACCCCACTCTGATCTGGAAAAAGCTTAGAAAACATGGTGTACTGTCTGATCTTTATGACCTTAATTTTCAAGTCCCATTGACTGGTCCCAGTTGGAGTTGGGTCCACTCTGTCTGATGTGTATGAAAAGGAGGTGGGTGTTCCCCATCTTGTCTCTGGTTCTTTTGAGCCCTAAAATTAACAATATTTTCAAATCAATTTTGAAAGGTTCAGAGGTGTCATTGTTTGTGGATGATTTTGCTCTTTGTATTCCTGCAAAGTACCTCCCACATGCAAAAAGACTTATGCAACTGTGTGATGAAGATTGGGTTTATAAAAATTGTTTTAACAAAAAGACTTATGCAACTGTGTGATGAAGACTGGGTTTCTAAAAATGGTTTTAATTTATCCACCAGCAAAACAATCTGTGAGCACTTTTGTTATCAGTGTAAACACTTCAAAGAACCATCCATCTTGTTGGACAAAAATCCTATCAATATTTGATTGAACCTTATCCAACAACAGTCATGTCAATTATTTGAAAACAAACTGCCTTACAGCTCTGAATATTCTAAAAGTAGTAGGCCACACCAACTGGGGGGCAGATCAGAAGACACTACTCTGTCACGATTGAGCCCTTGTGTGATCAAAATTAGGCTATGGTTGTATTGTATATGGGGCAGCTTCAAACATCATTCTAGAGAAACTGGACCCTATACATCACTGAGACGAATTGCCTAAGTGCCATTCTCCTTTAACAAGCCTTCATGCAAAAGCACAAGAAATGTGTTTGAAAAACAGATGCAAGAAACTATTTATGAACTGTTTTAAATCTAAATACCTGTCCTGATAATCCAGCTTATAGCTGTGTTTTTGAACCACCAAACTCAGATCATTTTCAAAAATCCAGCCTGACCCCACCTTTCTCACCTTCAGATCTAGTTGTCAGGAGAGTTAGTTTCAATTGTAAATGGCTAAAGGCACTTGTATGAATCAAAATGATGGAACTGAATTTTTTTAGTGCTGTTCCCATCAGAATCTTGAAAGCTGTGCTAGATGCAGACTGGTCAGTCATTACTAAATATGGAGGGGTCTTTGACCTTATGAATATTAATGAGTTAAGTTTATCAGTTCCAGCTACTGTTGGCTGCCGGCTCAGCTGCCATGTGGGCACAGACCAACTTCTCACTTCTGACGTAAATCCCTCTGTTGTCACAAGGACTTTCATCATACACTGATCAGTGCCCTGAGCGCTCACATGATACATACTAACCTAAATACGATATTCTATACACATGTAGAGCACAGTCCTACCAAAACATTATACACAAAGTATTATATGGAAAAACAAACAAACACACATACCACACACACACACATACACACACACACACACACACACACACACACACACACACACACACACACACACAGATACACACACACACACACACACACACACACACACACACACACACACACACACACACACACACACACACACACACACACACACACACACACACACAATGACTGTAGCAGAAACTGGGTACCGATATTAGTTGGGATGAAAATACTATGAGAAGAGGAAGGTTTTCAGTTTGGTTTTAAACGATGACAGGGTTGAGCAGTGTCTAAGGTCTTGTGGGAGTAAATTCCAAATGTGGGGTCCAGAGCAAGATATGTGCATATATTTACTGATGGCTCAAAAGTGGATGAGAAGGTAGCTGCTACAGCAGTGTCATCTGCTGCCCCAAAGAGGCCCTTCTCATATTGACTGAGAGACCACTGTTCTATTTAAACTGTGGAGCTACAAGCAATTCTGTTTGTTCTACAAGCATATACCAATCCAAAGGAAATTCTTAATCTTTTCAGACTCATTATCTGCTTTACAAGCACTCTGAGATTTAAAACTGACCCTCCTCTGCTAATACAGATACAAAACTTGTTACATAAAATTAATGTAGACTGAAAGGAAAATGTTTTTATGTGGACTCCTGGACATATTCCTGGAGGCACAGGTTGGGTGGGTGAAAAGACGGATTCAAATTGGTGTCGTTGTTTGAGATCATTAATATTTTGTTAATTGTTGTATGAGTGGACAAGCAGAGACTGGTGTGCACATGTCAGTGTGTGTGTGTGTGTGTGTGTGTGTGTGTGTGTGTGTGTGTGTGTATTGTTTGATAGGTGATGGTAATTAAAGCTACAATAATTAAGGTTTTGTTTGCTGAAATGTATGTTAATGTGGTTTTTGTGATAAGATGTTTGTACAGCACAGTGAGTTTAACTCTGGTTAAAGAATAGTGCTTTATAAGAATTATTTATTATTATTATATTGGTGTTGAAAGAAACGAGGCAGAGCTGTAAAAGAAGTTCTTCACAAAAACAACAACTGATCTCATGGCTTTTTCAGACCTAAAACCTTTAACTGCCAAATATATGCATGTGCACTACACACATTTTATGTTAAAAATATAACAAGCAAAACATTCTCTGTGACATACCAGTTGCCATTCATGTTGGGGCTACAAACTTTTCTTACCAGCCCTCGTGTTTTTTATGGTTCCTGCCACATTGTTGTGGGAAGGTTGCTCTGTGTTGTCAGAGGGTTTCACTCTGTTGTGAATTGTACTGTCTTGCGGGGGGGGTGGGGGGGGGGGGGGGGGGGTGCATGTTTTATGAGATGGTTGCACTGTTTTATTAGTGGATAAAAAAAAATTGAGGGGGTTGCACTGTGTTGTAAGGGGGGTTGCACCGTCTTGTGAGGGGCTTGCACTGTTGTTGTTTTTTAAGAGGGTTGCTCTGTCAGTTACACTGTGTTTTGAGATGGATGCAATCTTTTGAGGGGATTGCACTGCAGTGTGTTGTGAGGGGGTTGCACTGTGTTGTGAGGGGGTTGCACTGTGTTATGAGGGGGTTGCAATGTGTTGTGAGGGGGTTGCACTGTGTTGTGAGGGAGTTACACTGTGTTGTGAGGGGGTTGCACTGTGTTGTGAGGGGATTGCGCTGTGTTGTGAGGGGTTACACTGTGTTGTGAGGGGGTTGCGATGTGTTGTGAGGGGGTTGCACTGTGTTGTGAGGGGGTTACACTGTGTTGTGAGGGGGTTGCAATGTGTTGTGAGGGGGTTGCACTGTGTTGTGAGGGGGTTGCACTGTGTTGTGAGGGGGTTGCGCTGTGTTGTGAGGGGGTTGCAATGTGTTGTGATGGGGTTGCAATGTGTTGTGAGGGGGGTTGTACTGTGTTGTGAGGGGGTTACACTGTGTTGTCAGAGGGTTGCGCTGTGTTGGGGGAAGGGGTTGCACTGTGTTGTGAGGGGGTTACACTGTGTTGTGAGGGGGTTGCACTGTGTTGTCAGAGGGTTGCGCTGTGTTGTGAGGGGGTTGCACTGTGTTGTCAGAGGGCTGCGATTTGTTGTGAGGGGGTTGCGCTGTGTTGTCAGAGGGTTGCGCTGTGTTGTCAGAGGGTTGCACTGTGTTGTCAGAGGGTTGTACTGCTTCTGGATCTGTAAGTGGCACCCATTCATCCTGTGACTTGCAAATACTGATTGCTTGTGCTGATCTCCTTCTGTCTATCTGCCTGAACAGTGATGTGTTACTGCTGTTGGTGTGCTGCAGGTGAAAGAATGTGCTGCCAACAATATGGAGCCACTGGGGACCTCTGGTTCTCCTGTAAGTAGCCATGCATTTTTGTAGACAGCAATCAACCAGCCAGCCTGTATGCTACTCAGTGAACAAACCAGCCAGCCCCTGAATGAGTCTGGCTGTCAGTCAAGCATGCAATCATTGCAAGAAATCAATAATTTAAGACAGTTTTGAACTCTGGGTTTTATTTTTCTAATTTTATTTTTTGTTGTACAACTTCTACAAGGCATCTATCATTGTCAACTGGGTGAACTTTGATCTTCCTATGGCCATGTGCCAGAACACACACCATAAAGATATTTAAAAAAAAATAGCAATCTGTGATTGGTGCTATAACTTCACTAACATAGTGTGTCTGTTGTGCAGATATAACAGATTTGTAAATCATGATATATCTGTTTCGCAGAATGACACTTTTGTTGTACAGCATGTCACACCTTTGTATAATATATCTGTAGTGCAATATGACAAGTCTGTTGTACATCATGATGTATTTGTTCTGCAGAATGACACTTATGTTGTACATCATGACACACCTGTTGCACAGGATGAACTGCATGTTGTGCAGCATGAGATGCCTGTTGTGCAGCGTGACACAGATGTTGTATAGCATAATGTGCTTGTTGTGCAGGATGGCATGGATGCTGTACAACATCATATGCCTGTTGCATTGTGTGACATGGATGCTGTACATGCATGTCACATGACAACCCAACATGAGGTACATGTTAAACAGCATGACATGGTTGTCACAAAACATGAGATGTCTATTGCACAGCATGACATGCACATTGCACAGTACAATACATCTGTTTTGCACCTTTGTGCAGGGCATGAAGGCAAGCAAAATTCATTTGGAGCAGCTTCAGTCAGTGCTGGGGCAAGATGAACTGTTTGAACAGGACAAGGATCTGCTCTGGTTGCTGCGATATGAGGTTCGGGATCGCTTCCCACAATACCTCAGTCAGTTGCTGCAAGCAGTCAAATGGAACAATCACATTGATGTTGCCAAGGTATTTACTGGTTTTCAGTTTTTGACATATAAGAAAATCATTTACAGGTAATTATGTAGTACGCATTGACTATTATTAGATGCATAACTTGGTGCGAGGAGGGGGGTCTTGCCAAGCACATAACCATTCTTGTTTTTGCTGCAGTCAGTAGAATTAGGAAGGACCCATGAGGTTTTTGGCTTTCAGCAAATCAACTTGAACTTGATCAGATTTGAACTTAATGGAAGATCCAGCATACGTTTTTACTTTTTCTGATGCCGTCAACTTTAAGGCCACTTTAAAACTAGTAAAAGTGATTTCAGACTGTAAGACTCAATTGAAATTATTGTCACACAATGTTGGGAGGAATCTAGCCCCCTCCCCCCCCCCCCCCTCCCCCTGAACACACACACACAAAGTGCTTCAGCCAGCCAGCTGCTCAAAGTCAAAGATAAGATCTGAGCAATGTGATGCCATGCAGTTCTTCAGAACTCAGAAATGCTGCTGCATGTTTTTCCTTTCCCCAATCTTGTTCTGCCTTCTTCGGTTCAGTTGCAAACCTCCATTTGACATTTCTGCTGAAATAAAGATCTCTCCACAAAAGAACATGTTGATTTCATTTGCAAATCAGCTTGCTTACCTTAATTAAAATTATTTAATACTACCTCACAAATGAAGCCTCTAAGACCCTTGTTGGTTCATTATTGCAAATTGACCATTGTAGTTTTCTTCTGGTGAGACTCTCAGTTCCTGGCATATAGAAAAACTTAAAAGAGTGTAAGCCATTGAGTCCAGTTTGTATACACATGTAGTATATGTATCTTCCTGCAACACAAATACATGTACCCAAAACATGTCTCTTCAGGCTCAGCCATATTAGCTGCATTCTTGCTTGGTTTGGTGTGTATGTGCCCATGCTTGAAGAGAGCACCCACCCAGATATGCCTGAAGTAACTGTCAGCCAAAACAAGGTGCACACATTAGTACTGAACCTGAGAGCAAGGAAAGCTGCAGGACCAGATCCCAGAGACCCTCTTGCTTAACTGTTCCCTTGCAACAGGCCAAGTTCCCATACAATGGAATGGTTCAACCCATCTTCAGGAAAAGAGATTGTAGCCAGGTAGCAGACTACTGACCCATTTCCCTGACATACTGATCCTCATGATAGAAGACCTTGCATGGGGAATTGATGGACAATGATGGCCAGGCAATGATCCTACTGGATATCTTGGAAGCCTTTGACAATGTCCCACACAAGCAGATTTATATGGCATCAGAGGTATCAGCCAATGTGGCCTAGCGGCATGACATAGGCTGGTACACAGAAGGGTCTCAGCTCGATTCCACGTTGGCTCTCCTTTCTCTTCAAAAAGGTTTTGGTTTGTGGACACAGTCATGTGACTTTGTCCCTCACAATTAATGAAACATTAAAATGGCTCACATTGCTGCCTGTCTTAATGCAGGAGTCATTCTGGTGGTAACGGTATAGCAGTAGGTATATAATTTCCCTCTTCCCCCACCTCCATATCCCCCCTATCCCCACCCTTTGTGTCCCTAATAAACTTTGTGGTTTCTGTGGACATTATGCACCATGTTTACTCACCAGAGGCAAAAACCAAGAAATAGGTTGGAGATTTCCTCTCTAACAGAACCCAGCAAGTGGCAGCTGAAGTTAAACATTCTTACACAGGTCCAGTCACCTTGGACTTACCCCAGGGCTCTGCCCTAGCACCCTCTGCCTGATTTATATCAACAATCAAGGCGATGGCATACTCATGTCTCCTCATGGATGACGCCTTTCTCAACTGTCATCAGGACCCCCAGTGACTCCACCCAATTACAAGATCACCCTAGAATACTGGAATCTTGGGAAAGGAGGTGGCAATGTCCTTTAATAGAGAGAAATGTCACCAACTGACCGTCACCAAGAATATCCCCACCATGTACACCCTCCACAACCAAACCCACAAGAGAGTTACCAGTGCAAAGTGCCTTGGAGTACAGTTGACAGAGGCCCACTACTGGGAGAAGTACACCGGGTCAGCCACTGCAAAAGCCAACAAAGGGAGTGTTTTTGCAGAAACCTAAGGAGATGCCCTGTATAAGCACTACCTTACTCCTTTGGTACTGTGCGTGTATGTCACACACACACACACACACACACACACACACACACACACACACACACACAGAAAATGAACATGCACACACATACACACATTTTTAGAGTTTGAATTGTGTAAAAACTGAGCATAGCATAATCCATCTGCAACTGTGTGGCTATCTGCTTCTGCAGTGGGGACAGAGGCAGCACAGAGCAGCAAGCTACTTGAATTAAAAAAAGGAAGGAAATTGGTTTTAATGTCCAGTCAACCATGGCAGTTATATCAGGACAATTGAACAAAATAAACTAAATAAAAAGCTGCATGTTCACCTTTTGTCATATGAACATATTAATAACTCTAGATAATCATGGTGCCATATCTAATGAACAATTACAGGCCCACTGTGCTGTACATTATCAACAACAAAATCACCTCATTTAATAAACAGGACAAACTTGCATGCACATAATTATACAACAACACACACACACACACACACACACACACACACACACACACACACACACACACACACACACACACACACACACACACACACGCACACACACACACACACACACACACACACACAGCTACAGAAGCAGCAGCAACAACAACCTATCACACAACACACACACACACACACACACACACACACACACACACACACACACACACACACACATACACATACAGCTACAGAAGCAGGAGCAACAACACACACACACACACACAACACACACACACACACACACACACACACACACACACACACACACACACACACACACACACACACACACACATACAGCTTCAGAAGCAGCAGCAACAACAACCTATCACAACACACACACACACACACACACACACACACACACACACACACACACACACACACACACACACACTCAAACATACATACACATACAGCTACAGAAGCAGCAGCAACAACAACCTGTCACACACACACACACACACACATACACACACACACACACACACACACACACACACACACACACACACACACACACACACACACACACACACACACACACACATGTACACAGCTACAGAAGCAGCAGCAACAACAACCTATCACACACACACACACGCACACAGCTACAGAAGCAACAGCAACAACAACCTATCACACATTAGTGCTCTGTTCCACAGCCCCACACATCAATAATATTGTCAGATAAAGAATTTGATTCTACACCTAAGATTATAAAACACAAATTTTTGTTAATGTTCAGAGATGCAGTATATACATTTTATGTTCATTATATAATCTGTACAAATATTAATCATATATGTATAAAACAAATGCAGAAAAAACATACAGCGTTAATTGCCTCTTTGTAGATTGGCATCTCTTGTGTCCCATGCAAAACACAGCAATCCAAGTCCTGCCCCTTTCTGCTGAAGACAGACACCTCCAAGAGCAAACACTACTTTTGTTTTAGTAAAGTGACACTGAACTCGATGATCTGTGAATACTTTGATATTGTGTTTATTTACAGATTCATCAAGAAAATGAATTGCACACACAGCTCCCTTTTGTTGTCTATTATAGAGCAGTTCTGCTCTTACTGAAAGGGGAATTAACTTGGCTAAAAAGTGTACCATTGTGCTATTGTGGATCATACTCTTTATGCCCTTTGAGGGGGGGGGGGGTCTCTAAATACCTTTTACTAGTGTTTGTGCATGATATAAAAGGATATATGGTAAACAGAATGCTGTTGGCGCATATCTGAACAAAATACAATTGTTAGAATGTGGTCAGCACAGCATCTTTTCAGACCAAAATGATAGACCAGCTATTTTGTGACCAGTGTTAGAGTACACATCTGTGGTATGGGACCCCCATCAGCAACATGTGAAATCCACACTGTGGATGGTGCAGTGATCATCAACACCTTGCGTCCTTTATGACTTCAGCCCCACCTCAAGCACCCCTGCCCTTGTGGCCCAACTGCAGCTCAAAAACTTCCAGTCCAGGTGAATGTCGGATAAGGACTGCTTGATGTACAAAGTTACGAATGGACTTGATGATCCCCACTGCAGGATTACTCAAGTCTAAAAATGGCAGCGCCTGGGGGAAGGGGGGGGGGGGGGGGGGCTTAAAGACCAGCTCCAAGTCTCCCACACCAGAATCAACATGTACCTGCACTTGGACTTCTATTGGCAATCCAACTCTGGAATTCTGTTCCCACATACCTTCATCAGCTGTGACTATACTTGCCTTCAGGTCTGCAGCTAAGGGACAGATGGAAGAACAGGCCCTATCATGATCAGAATCAATGGTCTTTTAACTAGTTTTTGAGCTGCCCAATAGCCCAATTTTTATTTATTTTTATTTTTATTGTAGACCTAATCTGAGTTTAGTTATTTGTCTTTTTCACACAGCCTCAGTTTGTAAATGATCAGGGTGTCTGAATTATCATGATGAAATAAAGGAAGAATGTGTGTATGTATGTGTGTGTATATGCATTTGTGTGTGTGTGTGGTGCCTGGCTTATGTTCAAATACATGCCATATTTGATTGTATATAGATATACCACCATCACCACCATGTGCATGCTTACAACTTTTTATGATTTAATGTTATCATATTGTCACCATTTATTTTATCATTATTATAACATAGACTTCACAAATATCACATGCTTTAAAGGAAACCCCAGGAAATGCAATATGACCTGAGGTGTAGAAAATGTGCAGATATTTCTGTTTACAAGTGTTATGTGGTGGTTCTGTCAATATTTATGCAACAAAAGTACTTTTTGGTTTCATATTTGAGCTCCTGGGGGTACCAGTGAAGAAAGAACACACACACACACACACACACACACACACACACACACACACACACACACACACACACACACACACACACACACACACACACACACACACACACACACATATATTTCAGGGCAATGGGACTGAAGAAAGGGTTTTTAAAAAGGGAAAGGTTTGCAAGAAAGAGTTTAAGAACTGACAGAGGTAACATATGATGGACACAAACATGAAGTTGGTTCAGGTTATTAGTGCTGACCTTACCTCTGTCTGGGATGAGAAAGAGCACTGACCACTGGACTTAGCGCAGAAGGATGGTATTCTGAACACTTGGGTGTTTGCAAAAGAGCAAAGTCGCTAGGAAGTGTACATTACGTCATCTACCTTTCAGACCTTCTTCACCCAAGGTGTACACTTCTCCCACACATACCAGCCATGACATCAAAAACTGCTGGACACAAAATGGCTATTTTCATAACTTTCAAAAATCATATGAAAGTATATAAAAAGATGATACAGCATTAAAAAACAAAACAAAAAACAATCAATACTGCTGTGAGTCATTTTTCTGTTTTGTTTAATTAATTTTCATATTTCTTTTTGTTGTTGTTGTTGCTCTCTCTCTCTGTTTTTGTGTGTGTGGGTGCACGTGTGCATGAATGTGTTTGAGTTTGCGTGGGTGTGTGTGTAGGTACATGCGTGTGTGTGTGTGTGTAGGGAGAGAATCTCTGTTGGAATGTTTTGATGTTAAGATTGTTTATGCACGTAAAATCTGCTTGACATTTGAATTAGCTGATTGTGTTGCAGATGACAATATTGCTGGAGAGCTGGCCTCACCTGCAGGTTGACTATGCATTAGAGCTGTTGGACTTTGACTTTCCTGATTATCATGTTCGCAAGTTTGCTGTCAAGTGCTTGGATCAAGCTTTGGGGTGAGGACATCGCCTATGAAAATTCTCTTTTATTCACTGTTAGCTAAATAAACACTGAATATATTGTGTTCACAATAAAAGAACATGCAGTCATTCAGTAATTAACAGTTATATTGTATGCAAAGAATGAGGAGGGTGTCTTGCCCTACATGAATGAATATATACAACATTATCTGTTTACTTTTGTACCAAATTTACTTTTGATTTGAGACTGTGTTGTGTTTCATACGAAGAACATGTTGTACATGCAAATGTTGTTACCTCACCAAATGATGTTTCCTCTCTGAATTGAAAATGTGTGTGCTCAAAACCATCCCAACAAAACCCAGACAACAAGACATGAATAATGATTATCTCAAACTGTTGTTCTTCCATAAATAAGAGAAGAAACAATTGACAATGTCATTTGTCAACTTCAAATTTCACATATCAGAGACTTCAAGTCATCCTTCTTCTCACATTCATCTTTCTAAATTTCCATCTTGCAAACTTTCTGATCTCATTATAATATGTGTGCCCAGGGTTCCCAGTTTTCTCTCTCTCTCTCCCTCTCTCTCTCTCTCTCTCTCTCTCTCTCTCTCTCTCACACACACACACACACACACACACACACACACACACACACACACACACACACACACACACACACACACACACACACACACACACACACACACACACGCACACACACACTCACATACGTACACACCACACTTACACACACACACACACATGTGCACACACACACACACACACACACACACACACACACACACACACACACACACACATGTGCACACACACACACACACACACACACACACACACACACACACACACACACACACACACACACTCATGCACATGCATGCATGCATACACATACATGCACATACACACATGACACACACACCAAAATGTTGTGCCAAAGTGTTACAAGGCTGCTGTTATCAGACCCTTAAGAAACCAAACCTCAATCCAAACTCAATGAAGAACTATAGACAGTCTGTGTCCAACCTACCGTATATCTCCAAGTTTTCTGAGCGTGTTTTATCAGAGCAGCTGATTACTTACCTGGATGAGAATCACCTGCTGGACAAGTTCCAGTCAGCCTGTCAAGCAGGCTTCAGCACTGAGACTGCCATCCTGTGGGTAATGAATGACATGCTGTGCAATATGACTGGTGGTAAAGTGGTTCTCCAAACCCTTCTAGGTCTTAGTGCAGCATTGACACCATCAACCATGGCCTGCTGCTATAGTGATGAGGTTGAACACGATGTCAAAGGACCTGTGCCTGCCTGATTCTGCTCCTATTTAGCTAAGCATTACCAATACGTAAAAGTGAACTTGGAGGTATCTGCTAACACCACATACAAGGCAGCAGTAATGATTTTCTTGAACATTGTGCAGAGATGCTTCTGGGCCAGGGAGCATGCAGCTTCAACATGTACACTTCAGCTGAGTTTTGTTGTCAATGTGAATACCCAAATACTTGTATGACCCAACTTGTTTGATGGTTTGATCACTGATAACCACCAGCAAGTGCACACAAATTGAATTGGGATCAAATACCATTTCTTTAGGGGTTTTTTGTTTTGTTTTTTAATGTTTAGTTCAAGGAAGTTGTCAGTGCACCATTCTGTGAACTGATTCACCCCAGAGAAGTATGTGTCAATGTTGCTATGGGCAAACAGTAGGCTGAGGATTGCAGAGTCGTCTGCAAATATGACAGTGAAGTTTCCAGAGGTTGTGGGTGTGCAGTTATGTGAGTAGAGTGAGTAAAGTAATGGTGAACTGATGCATCCCTGAGGAGCACCTTTGTTTGTGTTCAAAGAGAGGGAATGGGTTCATTTGACTTGAACAAACTGTGATCTGCCAGTCAGGAAAGAATGGTACCATTTAATGATAAAAAGGTTGACTTTCATTTGATTCATTTCATTTAGTAATTTACTGGATTTTTTTTTTAAATTAAGTGAGTGAAACTATAGTATCTACTTAATATTTTATGTACTTTTTAAAAAAAAATTGCCAAAGACAGACAACTGAAAAATTACCTTTTTAAGGATTAATAAAGTATGATTGTATTTCCTGGAACCAGCAAGCTGCACACCAGTATGCTGCAGCTGTTCTCTTTCCACAGTGGATCATGTCAAGAGAAAAACAAAATTCTTTTCTCACAGAATGACACAATTTCTATGTTCTTCAGACACCTGCTCGCTCCTTTGGTCCTTTCAAAATCAGTCACATTTCTGACACAATGTAGTGTTGTCGAACACCAAGAAAATAGGTCTTGAGCTTCTAGGTGATGTTTATTGCCATTTCTCATTAGGCAGCTGTTTCTGTTGGTCAGATCTCATTGTTCACCCATGACTCAGATCGAGGCTTATGTATATTAAATGGCCCAAGAACACATTACTACATTATACTACAGTTCACAGATGATACCCTCTGTCAGTTCCCCATCTGCACAGCTGAGGTATGTAACCTGGTGTTTTGGGCCCAGTCCATCAGTAGTACAGCTGACGATCAAGTAATATTCCCAAATGATCTCAGTAATCTCACTGTATGGGAAGGTAGATGAAACATGTGCTTTCATCCAGACAAATGCAAAGTTCTTAGCATCACTGTAGAAGAGGAAGTTCTACCATGGCCAGATCTTCAAGTCAGTCAACAGCATCTGCTATTTGGCAAATGTGTCAGACAGACCTACTGACCGCAGACACCTTTTGGGAGACCCACATCAACATGACCAACAAGGCAAGCACCAGGGCCCAGGGTTTATTGATAAGAACCCTGAAGATCAGCTCCTCTTTGGTGAAAGAGAGGTCCTGAAAGGCATTTGTCTCGGATCCGAACAATGTTAAGCTGATCAACCACCTAGAGTTGATCCAGAGAAAAGCAGTGTGATGGACACAGCATGGGTACCATAGAATGCCTAGTGTAAACAATATGCTGATGACCCTATGCTGGTCATATCTCTTCAACACAGATGCAGAATAGCAAGGCTGGTGAACTTTCATAAGTACCACCATAGCTCCTTTGCCATTGACACCAAGCAGAGACCAGTCATCCATTGCAGGGTCAGAGGAGCCTGTTGTGCCCACTCTCTCTCTCATACCCAGTATCCTCCAGCCAAACAGTCTACTTGAAATTCTGCTTTTTTCCCAAACACAATCATGGATTCAAATGACCTTGCTGAGGATGTAGCTTCTGCACCCACCTTTGAGTCATTCTGATTATGTCTACTAATATCAGTATACCCTCAGACTGGGCCCTAGTCCCACCAGTAAGTAGTGTTGATGATGGTTAGGGCTGTGCCTGTCAGGATCCAAAGACAAAAGATTCAAAAGAACACTGATTTATTATGACATAGACACACAATATGCAAATATTTGGGGTAATCCCCTTCATCAAGTGACAAAGCAACACTTAAATAACAGTTAAACAATTAAAAATGATGAAAAATGAAATGAGAAAGGAAATATCTTCTGTTTGGTTGATTTTGTTGTTGTTTTGTTTTTCTTGTCCAGTGCTTGGAAGAAGTGCTTCCAATCTTCTAAGCACTGGACAAGAAATAATAATAATAATGTACATTTATCATGTGCTCATCAATGCCCTGAGCGCTCACATGATACATATTAACCTAAATATGATATTGTATACACACGTAGAGCATAGTCCTACCAAAACAATTTACATAAAGTATTATTTTTATTTTTTTATTTTTTTTAAACTACAAACACACACACACACACACACACACACACACACACACACACACACACACACACACACACACACACACACACACACACTCACGCGCACACACACACACACACACACACACACACACACACACACACACACACACACACACACACACACACACACACACACACACTGACTGTAGCAGAAACTGGCTACTGATATTAGTTAGGATGGAAATACTGTGAGAAGAGGATGGTTTTCAGTTTGGCTTAAAAGGACAAGTTAGGGGTGATTTTTGACACGATTTCCGTTAAAGCTCGCTGAGAACGATGATGCAGGTGAAACTGTGATCTGAGGGTTATATATGCACAAAAAAAGGTATTTTCTGTTGTACCAAAAGCGTCGCCATGATGCCCAAATCACGTGACCATATGCCTACTACATCACTCTGGGGAGTCGCTGCAAAATGGCCAACTCGAGCTCCAAAGACAAAACTGATACTTTGCCCGAGAGACCCACAAGGATATAGCCGTATCAGTTTGAGCCTGTCAGGCAGGATTTTGAAAGAGCACTGGAACATTGTGTCAGCTTCGAAGCAAACCCCATGCGGTATTCCATGGGGTTTGCGAAATCGCACTCACTGAAGTGCTTGCTACACAAATGGGCGTGATGTGGCGCAGCAAGAAAGTCAGCTTGTTTGAATTGTATAAATTAATCCACTTTCACCTCACTGCGGGTCGATTACGCGGGAGCTTGTGCATTGTTATACCTGGGGTTGTCTGCGAATTGTTACAGTTTGCAGCAACACAGTAGGCCGGCATAGTTAACTTTTTTGTCGACACACGCATACACAGTTTACTGAAGAATCTAAGATGGCAACTGCACTAACTCCCCAGACTGACGTCACTTCCAGGAAAGTCATGTGACTGATGGAGAACCCGAGACTGTAGTCTCAGCCAGCCTACAGAAAATAAAATCGATTAAAACCGCAATTTAAAAAAATAAAAAATAAATCATTAAATCTGAAACTAGTGACTCATTTGTCAATCATTTCGATGGTCATTTTGCATACTTAAAAAACTTGGACTTTTACTTTAAAAGATCACAGGGTTGAGCAGTGTCTAAGGTCTTGTGGGAGTGAATTCCAAATGTGGGATCCAAAGCAAGAAAAGGTGCAAAAGCCATGAGTCTTGCATTTGTATTGTTAGATTTCCAGCATGCGGGTGTCAGAAGATGAGCGTAGTGTACGAGACGGAATGTAGACATGCAGCAGTTCAGAGAGGTAAGCAGGACCAGAACCATTTATAGCACAGAAATGCATACAAGCGACTTTATACTCAATACATTCTGAAATGGGAAGCCAGTGCAGTTTTTCCAGGAGAGGTGTTGAGTGGTGGTGACGGGGTGCCAAGAGAACAAGTCTTGCAGCAAAGTTCTGAATTTTCTGTAGAGGCTGGATAACAGAGTTAGATGTACCCATGAGGAGACAGTTGAAGTAGTCAAGCAGTGAGAGGATATAGGAAGTAACAAGTCTTGGTTGCGTCTTCAGTGAGAAATCTGCAGATTGAACTAATGCGTTTAAGCTCAAAATAAGCTGTTTGGCAGATTTTTTATGACGTGCTTCTTCTTGGACAGTTTTGAGTCAAGAATGAATCCAAGGTTGATGGCAGAATCAGACATGGGGAAGTTGTGAGAGCCAAGAGTAATCGAGTCAGGGAGGGAGACGGTAGGAGGTTTCAAGGAAGATGAAAAGGGAAAGAGAAGAGCTTCTGTTTTGTCGTCGCTCAGTTTTAGCTGATTTTCTGTCATCCATGTTTTTATGTCGTCTGTGCATGCATTGAGTTCTTTGGTGAGGTTGGTCACTTCACTGAGAGGAGCTGATTTCTGGAGCTGTGTGTCATCTTCAAAAAGCTGATGGTTTACAGAGTGGTTAACTATGATATCAGAGAGAGTAGGCTTGTTTGGCTTTATCTGCAAGGTTTATTATTTTCTGTTTAATGGAGTCGTATATCTGTTTGTGGACGGTGAGCTTAGATTTGAGCCGTCATCTCTCTGCCTGCTGACGCTCCTGTTTCAGCTCACAGAACTGCTCTGCAATACTGCTGAACCAGGGCGTTGGCTTCTTGTATGGACTGTGCAATGGCAGAGAGGGGCGTGCTTGTCAAGGACAGAACACAGATGGTTATTGTAGTGACTAATAGAACAGACTTGTGAGACAGCGTGAGAGAGATCTTGTTTAAAGGCACCAGTGTCAATCTTTTTGAGGCATTGGTACAAAAAAGTTTCAGCTTTTTATACGGGTACAGATACATCAAATTTGCACAAGATGGCTGTGTGGTCAGATGTTAGTCCATGGTGTAGTTTTGTAGAAATGAGGATGTCATCACTTTGCTTGGAAAATGCTAAGTCGAACAGATGGCCTTGGTTGTGAGTAGGTTCAGAAACAGACTGGGTTAGGTTAAACATGTCTATGATATTGTGTAGTTTTCTGGAGTTGTTGTTTTCTACGTTTTCAAAATGAAAGTTAAAGTCAACTCAACCAAACAGAAGATAAGTTATTTCCTATCTCATCTCATTTTATTTCCTATCTCATCTCATTTTTCATCATTTTTAACTGTTTAACTGTTGTTTAAGTGTCATTTTGTCGCTTGACGAAGGGAATTACCCCGAAAATTCGCAGATTTTGTGTCTATGTCATAATAAATAAGCATTCTTTTGAGTCTTTTATGTGTTTGGATCTTGTTTTAGAACACTAATGGGTCACTCTTGTTTCAGATTGTCGTGCCTGTCAGAAACCCTGACAGGCCCCTGGTGACCGCTATGAATTATGATATTGATAGATGGACTGGCCTAGTCCAAGACATTAAAAGCTGGTGGGGCACTCAACACTCAGTCAGTCAATGCTTGATTGTTTGTGTGTGCATATAATGTGGCTTGGGGGAAATTCAGCCACTCGCTCAGTTGGGAGAACTTCGGCCACCCAAACACCTTGTGAACTGCACTCAATACTACGCATCAAGCACTCAGTACTACGCATCAACCCCTACAATTGAACTTTTCCAAATTGTAACATCAGCTTCATAATGGATCAGTCCTCAAAGAAAACAACAAACGAGAGTGATTGCTACAAGCAGCATATAGGAAAACCTGTCCTACTTTGGGAGCCTTGCTATTTGCTTGGCAACAAAACCATAGTGTGGGTTGTATGGAAAGTAAGGACAGACATACTGTTGGCTGACCTTGTTTGTTTTGAAGTTCATTGTTTGAAACGTTTATTGATTTTGGTTTTACACATTAATCGAAAGCTGATGAATTGATATGTGTCATATATTTTCAGCAAAGAACATTTACACAAAGTGAAAAGTAAATTTTCAAGGTGGACAAATTTCCTCCAACATAAATTATGCCTGGGGGAACTTCATCCACACCACATGAGGGAAATTTGCCCTTTTTGTTTACTCTTGTTTTTAGGCCTTATGTACTGCTAGGCCTAACAGTAACATGAAAGAAGAAGAAACAAACTGATAAACAGTAGCATCCAAAGAGGTGGTCAGAAATTCCTGGGACATTTTATGTGCCATAACTTGTGACAGATCACAAATATCAGAATCATCCAAACAGGGTCATATGAAGTGAATAAACCCAAAATTTGCAACAGAAAGTGAGTTTAATTATATTTGTATCCTTCAGTATGCGTATACTCCTTTCAGACATTTGATCTAGATAAAAAATTTGAGTAACTGCACACTTCCTGAGTGCTGATGTCAGCAAAACAGTCAGTCCTGTACTGAGGACTCACCCATTTACAGACTGAATCAGTCACTTTTGTTGCAAATGTTGGCTTCCTTCACTAGATCTTATGTGACCCAGTTTGAGTGATTCTGATGATATTTGTGGCCCGAAATGGCATATAAAATGGCCCAGGAATTTCCGACTGTCTCCTTGGATATTACCGATAAACTATGAAATGAAAGAACTTTGTCAACTCAGTTAAGGGACCAGACTTAGGCTTTTGGAAATGAAGCATGCGTTGGTTGGGTTTATGCTGCTGAGTTTACTCCAGGTGTTCCATATTTACGCTGAAAAAGTTCACATTCAGTCTTTCTAAAAACACTGATTTTCCTACTAGTCTGGACATCTTTCTTAGCCTTTTCCTTTCGTTGTGTGTGTTCTCTTTATGTTTGGATGAGTTCCCCCAAGACATTGAATGAAATTTCCCTCAATGTGGTCGAAATTCCCGCGAATCACATACATCAGAAAAATAATGTTTTCTTTCATATCCATGAGGTTAACATGGGTAGTTGTGTTGTTTACTAGTCTGTGACTGGTTGAAGGTGTCCACAAACCACAGCGAGCTTGTGTTGTTTGAGCCAGTGTGACAGAACCATGTCTCGAAGTGTGCATGTGAATCAAATGTACCTGTTTGGACAAAGTACCACCAAGGCACTCTATATGTTTTTTTTGTTACTGCTCCACCAATCACAACAATAATGTGATCTTCAGTATTATGAAGGTCACATTACAGAAGAAGGTGAGGCTTCTGAAGGCTGAAGAGGAGCAATTTATATTTTATTTTCATGTGATGCATAGATGGTACAAACTGACATTAATGATGTTGACAGTGCTAACTGCACATCTTTGCATTACAGGGACGATGAGCTGTCACAGTACCTACTGCAGCTGGTTCAGGCTTTCAAGTATGAGACTTACCTTAACTGTCCCCTTGTGAAGTTCCTCCTGACGCGTGCCCTCAAAAATCAGCATCTGGGACACAAACTCTTCTGGCTTCTGAGGTACCAATCTTCTTGTCATCTCAAACGGTTACTTTAAAAAAAAAAAAAAAAAATTTTTTTTCAAAGGAACAATCCTTCTTAAGGAAATGCCCTTCTTATTAACTCTTTCAAACTGTGTCGGATGTAGGCTTCCGACACTCTCACTGACTGTTGGAGCTGTGTCAGAAGCGGGCTTCTGACGGATGTTTGCGACTTTACATAACAACATGAGAAATGCAAGGGACACAAATCAGGCAGTAAATATAAGCTTGTCCATTTTCCTTTGTGGTCCCTTCCTTGAATTAATGATGCAAAAATTTGGGCCAGTTTTGTGGCATTTTTCCCCATCACATGTGCGACTGGTGCACGTTCTTCAAAACAAAATGTCAGCATCTAGGTGACGGTGCAGTTTGAACTTCATTAGCCCACAGAGAGTATACAATCACTTGATTGAGTGTATAGTTTCTTGTTTATCTTCATTGAAAACATTTCTGTTGTAAAACCTACTAATTTCAGTTGGTTTGTGTCAAGACTGTATTTTGTTCAGTGACTATGGGTGCCAAAACTGGATTTTTATCCCCCCCTTTGCATACCTCTTTGGCCATAAGCCAACAAAAATCTGTCCCCTCCTTCCTAAAGGTACGATATTGTTCTTAAAGTTCACATTTTAATCTTTTTAAAACTGTTTGTTTGAAGTTTGTACTTTTTGTGGTTATTTAGGGGGATTTTTGTCAAAATGTCCCAAAATGGTGCAGTTTGAGGGGTCAGCAAACCCATTTTGACTGCAACGCGATTGAGTTAAGATTAAGCAACTAGCTTTATCAAAGGAGCTAGTTCCTTAAGAGGGCTAGTTTAAAGTTTTCAAGTTTTCTATCTGTCTGTCTTTTCTGTGTTTTCTGTCTGTTCCCCCCCCCGCCCCCCCGCCCCCATTTTTTTTTTTTTTTTTTTTAATAAAAAAATACACATCATTAAGTGTATGATGTATACTTAAGGTCCCCTCTGCTGAGAATCCAAAACCTTCAAAGATTCCCTCAGGAATAGGTCAGAGTGCAACTGTGTATGCACTTTGCCTGTCAACCAAAATAATGCTGCCTTTCTAATTTCTGCTTTCAAAGTATGATCAACTTAACATAATGTGGCCCACATTTTCAGCAGTGAATCAGGCTTATAGTTATATTAGCAATTTGATGAGTTTCATTTTGCTTGGATATGATCTTCATGGTTGACTGGGCATTCAAACAGTATAAAGTAACTGCTATTAGCATGTGCTCACACCCCTGCAAGAAATGATGCATGTTAATTGTCAAGATTACAGTCATCAAATGTTACAGAGCATATCCATTGCATTCATGTAGGTGTGGTGTACAAGAAAGTATGACAGAACTCTGTCTTTCTGTCATAGCACAACCACAAACAGAATGATAGAGACCACTTGACTGATAACTCACTGAAGGAACACTTAAAGTGACCATGAGTGATGTCCCCTGATATTTATCCCAAAGTTCCGACCACAAGCCATTTTGAAAGCAAAGAAACCACGTTGTGCACCAATCAGTGGTCAAGAACGGACACTAAAGAGGTCAGACAGAAAGGCTACCCTTCCTGTTGGCATGTCGAATGGTTGTTTGTTTCATTTGATCTTAATCTAATGTTATTCAATGAAAAATACTATGTTTATTAAGCTGTCTGATGTAGATCTAGAAGCAACATTGGTGGAAGCAGAAATCCATAGTTCAGGAGCTGTGTGAGAGTCGAGGTGGACGTCCTGGGCTGTCCGTCCTAACGAGCCTTCTGGTTTCCGTGGATGTAAAGATTTATTGAACCGTGCTTCGGCATTGGTCACAACTTGTCCCTAATATGTCAACTGACATCTGAGGACATTTTAAGCAACACTTCACCAAGCATAAATATAAAAAAATATATATAAAAATTACGCCCAGTTAATCATGATGGTTATAGAAAGCAGAAAGTTAGAAGTATAACTGCACAATGTGTTTGTCCACATATGTGCATGTATTCACAGCAGTGTGTGTGATCTCACTGGTATTATTATTGATATCGTAGCTGTTTGAAAAAAGATGTATGAAGCACAGATCTGTTATGCTGATCATTGTCTTGAAGCCTGTGTAACATTAAGCCTGGCTCAAATGACTGCACAAAAATGCCTGCGCTAAGATGGATACAAAGTGTGTGTGTGCTTTGTTAAAAAACAAGTGAGGTTCTGATACTATGGATAGGCAGAAATGCAGTGAAGTCTCCTCCCCTTCACATCCATGAGCCTTCCCAACCAACCATTGGATTTTATTACAAACATGGAATCTCTCAGATGGCTGAATCAATTATCCTGTCTTGTCATGCATGAATGTTTTAAAACGACTTGTTAATGTCTGCATTGTTTGGTTGCAAACTTTGACTTCTGCCCCCTCCTGCTCACTTTGCTTGAGAACAGTGCAATGTTGCATGAGAACAGAAAAGAAGAAAGAAAGAAAAACTCCCATTCTCTTTGCTCATGATCCACAGCATTAGTGGGTTATCAAAACCATCAATTAAACTGCTCTTGCCAGGACTGGAACCCACGACCTTTCAATCATGAATCCAGCCCTCTAAGCACTGAGTTATCAGTATCCCCACTTCCATTTCAGGTGTATACATGTTTAGTGCATTGATTCCAAAATGTAATTTTTAAGTTGAGATTGAAGAGCCGGTGCTTGTTTTCTGTATCAGATCAGAGATTCACAATCCGGCAGTGATGGTTCAGTACTCACTGATACTAGAGTGCTACCTGAGGGCAAACAAGGACCACTTGGAGGAACTGTACAGACAGAAAGAAGCTCTCAGTAAGCTGACATTTGTCAACCAGCTTGTCAAGATGGACAGATACAAGTTTGATGATCAGGTAAATAGTAAGAATGAATTGTTCATCTCTGCACAAATTGTGGAAAATGGTACTTTGATGTGAATGGTTTGGAAATCCCTCTAGACATTTACTTTTTGCTCACAAACACATTTTACTCACTGTGTGTCTCTCTTCCCCCCTTCTTCCCCCTGTGAATTGGAAACAACAGTAGGCACTATGCACATAGTTGTCAACATCAAGACCACACACCAAGCATCACTTTCCGGCACCTTCCTCCAAACTCTGCCAGATTTAGTTACACCACAGAAGGGGCACTCTTTATCTCCACCCAGCTGTCCACCAATGCGGTCAGCACCCTCCGAAAGGTTTGGGTACTGATAAGACTGTGGAAACAACCTAGCACCCAAGCATGCACATAAACATGAGACACATCCACCCTGGGTAAAACAAAAAGTTCCATCTCGATTCAAACAATTTTGGTTTTATTTGAGCTGGCATAAGCAACATGGTCAGTTATAAAACAAACATCTGTTATAATCTAAGTTCTTTGTAACACACTTACTACTGTTTGAACACCAAAAAAGAACTGCTCCTTAGCTGACAGTTTTCTGGAACCCATGGTGTAACTAAATACGGCAGTGGTTGAAGGAAGGATGTCGTAAACCAATGCTTGGAGTTTGCATCAAGACATGACCAAAGTACTTCCCATATCTAAACACCAGAAACTTGTCTTTAGATAAAGATGTGACAGATCCATAATCTAGTTCATGCATAAGCAAAGGAAATGGGTCTAGTGCTTTTGCTCTGCATCAAGAAGAATGGTTTTCTCTCTCTCTCTCTTTCTGCTTGTGCATGTGTGTGTGTGTGTGTGTGTGTATGCGTGTGTGTGTGTGTGTGTGTGTGTGTGTGTGTGTGTGTGTGTGTGTGTGTGTGTGTTTGTGTTTGTGTGTGTGAGTGTGTGTGTGTGCAAGTGTGACAGCTTCAGTATTTTTTGCTCTGCCCTTTTTGTTTCTTTTGCATTTGTTTGTAGGTTATGTTTTAGCAAGTCCTCCCAGTGACAAATCTGAAACAGAACAAGGCCCAGAGCACTTGTGCAGAATCAACACCCAAGGGAGTTAATTAGCACTTGAAATACGTAACAGGAGTACAACAACAAAGACCTCAGTCTCCTACAGTAACTCTCACCTGGCATGTGTACAAGGTACATAAACTCTACCAGAGGTACATCCCCCACCTGCGTGTAAATACAAGGTACATAAACTCCACCAGAGGTACATCCGCCTGTGAGCTGGTTTGGCCTAACGGTAAGGCGTTAGGCTGGTAAGTGGAAGGACCTCGGTTTGATACTGCTTCAGCTCTCCTTTCTCTTCAAAAAGGTTGTTGCTTGTGGACAATGTCTTGTGACTTTGTCCATCACTTCCTACTGAAACATTAAAATGGCTCTCATCACTGCCCATCATAATGCATGAATCATTCTGGTGGTGACAGCGTAGTGATAGGTATATAATCTCCCACTACCCCCACCTCCATACCCTCTTCCCCCCTTTCTCCCTGTCCGTAATAAGCCTTATGGTTTCTGTGGACATTAAGCACCATGTTTACTTACTTACTTACATCCTCGAATTTGAGAATGTACCCCTGATGGAGTTTATGTACCTTGTGTTTACACACTTGCCACGTGAGAGTTACCGTAGGCCACTCAGGTCTTTGTTGTAGTGTTGCATATTTTGAGTGCTAATTAACTCCCTTGTGTGTTGTTCCTCCCAGTGACAGTTGATCACCTGTTTTCTGCTCCTGTTCATAATTTGCCAGTGTTCCCTGTCTGTTTAAGTCATGTTGTTAGGTGCTGGATTTAGTTTTTGTGGGCTTTTTGGCATGCTTTTTTCCCCTCTGAATCAGTGTGGATTTTTTCCCTGCACATATCTTTTGGAAACATTCCTTTCTTTAGTAAACAAGAAATCACATGTAGTTTTGGTTTATGTGCTTACAGTTTTTCTCTCTTTATTTGTCATCAAACAATGACAGAAGAATTTAGTAAGCAGAAAAAGGCTCAGCATCTTTGTTTCTGTTTGGCCTGGCTAACCCACCCTCTAGATGAAAGAGACTGACAAAACTGGGCAACACTATTTGTGTTTGGGCCTGTTCCTGCTCTCTTTCTCTTTGTGGTATTTGTGGTATGAGAACAGCACGCACACAGCAACGTAAGACAGAATTAAGATTATATACAGACATGAGAAATTTATTTGTCTGTGGCACAGATTCACAAACAACAACACTAAAAGAGAGCTTTAACTTCCTTCATTGTTAGGAAAGTTAAATGTTCTTGATCCATTCTATGAATTGTTGCAGCTAGGAGGATTGCATTGAAACTTGCTTTATGAAGTGTTCTTGTTTTGGTGTTGTTGTTTTTTAAAAACTGGGTGCAGTACACCAAATGCTTTTGTTTTTCATTGCAGCCATTCCTATGTTTTGGTGTTTGAACTGTGTGGCTGGTGGCCAACTTTCTTTGAGCGGGGGTGGGAGGTGGTGGTGAAGGTGATGGGCCAGGTTTCCTTGGGGGGGGGGGGGGGGGGGGGGTAGGGGAGGTGGTGGTGAAGGTGATGGGCCAGGTTTCCTTGGGGGGGGGGGGGGGGGTAGGGGAGGTGGTGGTGAAGGTGATGGGCCATGTTTCCTGGGGGGGGGGGGGTAGGGGAGGTGGTGGTGAAGGTGATGGGCCAGGTTTCCTTGGGGGGGGGGGGGGGGGGGGAAGGTGATGGGCCAGGTTTCCTTGGGGGGGGGGGGGGGGGGTGGTGGTGAAGGTGATGGGCCAGGTTTCCTTGGGGGGGGGGGGGGTAGGGGAGGTGGTGGTGAATGTGATGGGCCAGGTTTCCTGGGGAGGGGGGGTGGTGGTGAAGGTGGTGGGCCAGGTTTCGGGGGGGGTGGGGGGGGTAGGGGAGGTGGTGGTGAAGGGGATGGGCCAGGTTTCCTGGGGGAGGGGGGGAGGTGGTGGTGAAGGGGATGGGCCAGGTTTCTGGGGGAGGGGGGGAGGTGGTGGTGAAGGGGATGGGCCAGGTTTCCTGGGGAGGGGGGGGAGTGGTGGTGAAGGTGATGGGCCAGGTTTCCTGGGGAGGGGGGGAAGTGGTGGTGAAGGGGATGGGTCAGGTTTCCTGGGGGAGGGGGGGGAAGTGGTGGTGAAGGGGATGGGCCAGGTTTCCTGGGGGGGGGGGGGGGGGGGGAGGTGGTGGTGAAGGGGATGGGCCAGGTTTCCTGGGGAGGGGGGGAAGTGGTGGTGAAGGGGATGGGCCAGGTTTCCTGGGGGGGGGGGGGGGAGGTGGTAGTGAAGGGGATGGGCCAGGTTTCCTTGAAGGGTGGGGGGGGGGGGGGGATGGACCAGGTTTTCCTTGGGGGGGGGGGGGGTGAAGGGGATGGGCCAGGTTTCCTTGAAGTGGGTGTGGTGGTGAAGGGGATCGGCCAGGTTTCCTGGGGGAGGGGGGGGGGAGTGAAGGGGATGGGCCATGTTTCTGGGGGGTGGGGGGGGAGTGTTGGTGAAGGGGATCAGCCAGGTTTCCGGGGGGGGGGGGGGGGGGGGGGGGGGGAGTGAAGGGGATGGGCCATGTTTCAGCATAACTTGACTTCAGTTATGTATCATACTTTGTCTGATAACTACTTAGGTTTTATTGCTATTAAACATTCTTGTTCTGGTGCAGATTTTAGTCAAGGCTGATTAAATATGTACTTGAACACTTCAAATGACTTTGTTAGAAGAACGTATATACTGGACATATTTAACAGGACAAAAACTTTTAACAATGTATTTCAAACTGTGTGTAACAACAATCTCTGGTCCATTTTAAAAGTCAAAGGTGAGTGAGAGAAAAAAGGGAGATTTATTTGTGTGTGTGTGTGTGTGTGTGTGTGTGTGTGTGTGTGTGTGTGTGTGTGTGTGTGTGTGTGTGTGTGTGTGTGTGTGTGTGTGTGATGATGATGATTGCATGCATGTGAGTGCATGTGTGTGTGTGTGTGTGTGTGTGTGTGTGTGTGTGTGTGTGTGTGTGTGTGTGTGTGTGTGTAAGGATTTGTTTTCTGTCCCAGCATTGCACCTATGCTGACTTAAGAGTTGTTTGCTGCATAAGTTTTTTCTCCCAGACTCCTGTCTCCATCCACATCTGAAACCCATTTTGCATTGCATTCAGACCATTAAAGATCCACACTGAGCATATCTTGCAAGGTGGTTCATTTTAACAGTACAAATGAACTGATACACTGCAACACAGCTTCTTCTTTTGCTGGTGCAGCTGATGATGTACTTAAAGTTTGCTACATGGCTCATTTTTGATATTTTAAATGACAGCTTTTGTTTTGTATGGCAGAAATGTCGAGAACTTGCCAATGCAGATATGCAGTCTGTATTGGGGCAGAAGACATACTGTGCCAAGCTGTCAGACTTCACGAGTCCACTGTCACCACTGTTCAGACTGAAGGAACTCAGGTATTTTTCTTGTTAATAAAGTAACATTCTGGTATTTTACATCACACACACCTTGTCAGTGTCACATGGCATTTTGTCAGTGGCTGATTAAAACCTTTAAGCTCAGTTTTGAGGCTGTGGGTGTGTATGTGTGTTTTATATTATTGCTCCTTTGAAGGACTAATTTTAAATGACAGCTTTTGTGAGCACCTGAGATCTCTAGATACTAGTTTTACAAAAACAAATTCCTGTTGAGCAGAAAGCCTCAAAGTTAGCATTTGTAGGAAGCAGAAGCAGAATAAACACATAAGTTGAGTTACATGATTTTATGTTGTGTTTACGACAGATCTGAAAAGATCTGTACAGAGTTCAGAGTTTTTACTGGAACACATTTGCCTGTAACCACTAAATTTTTAGATTTTTAGTCTGTCATATATAAATATGCTGCTATCCCCCAAAGTTAAGTCACAGGGTGGCAGTCAGTCATCAGGAAACTGTCAGACAAACAAGTTCAACACTTTGTAAGTTGTCATTTCTGACAAGACATTTGTGGAGGGAGGCACATAATACCTATTTTTGACAGAAGACAGTTACATGGCAACGTTGTAGGGTGCAAGAACACTACATGGTGACTGTAGAGTACTGAAACACTACATGGTAATTATGGGCGGTACAGAAACACTATGTGGTGGTGACTCTAGGGTACAGAAAAATTACATGGTGAGGGTACAAAAATACTCCATGGTGAGTGTGTAGGGTACAAAAATACTACACTGTCACTGTAGTTAGAGTAGGGCACAGAAACATTTCATGGTTACTGTGTAGGATACAACACTACATGGTGACTGTAGGGTACAGAAACAATATGTGTGGCTGTGTAGGGCGCATAAAAACATGGTAAATTACATGGTGGCTGTGTAGAGTATAGAAACACTACATGGTGACTGTGTATGGTACAGAAACACTACATGGTGACTTCATGACACAGAAACACTGCATGGTAACTGTGTATAGTACAAAAACACTACATGGTGACTGTGCAGAGTACAGAAACACTACATGGAGACTGTGTAGAGTACAGAAATACTACATGGTGGCTGTGTAGAGTACACTACACTACATGGTGTGTGATACAGAAACACTATGGAGTGACTGTGTACAATGCAGAAACACAATGTGGTAACTGCGTAAGGTGCAGAAACACAATGTGGTAACTAGTACAGAAACGCTAAGTGGTGATGGTGTGTAATACAGAAACATTATGTGGTGACTGTGTGGGGTACAGAAACATAATTTGGTGACCATATGGTACAGAAACACTATGTGGTGACTGTGTGAGGTACAGAAACCTTTTCTGCCTGTCCCCTCACCTGACACTGAATGTGTGTGTGTGTGTGTGTGTGTGTGTGTGTGTGTGTGTGTGTGTGCATGCGGTTAGTGTTATTGTAAAGCGCCCTGTGCTCCCACCTTGTGTGGTAGATGGGCGCTCTAGAAATCCTCTTTATTATTATTATTAAACACTATGTGGGCACTGTATTGTATAGGAACACAATGTGGTGGCTGTATGGCACAGAAACACACTGTGGTGACTGTATGGGGTACAGAAACACAATGTGGTGACTGTGTAAGGTACAGGAACACTATGTGGTGACTATGGGGTACAGAAACAGTATGTGGTGACTATGGTACAGACACAAAATGGTGACTGTATATATAATGCCAACTGAACAAAACACTTGATCTTCGCTATGACAATATTCCTGATGCTTATAAATCTGTATCTCTCCCACCTTTAGGAACATCTGACCACAATACCATTCACCTCATTCCCGCTTACAGACCCAAGATACAAACAGAACAAGTTGTGAAGAGAGATGTAAAAGTCTGGTCGTGTGACCATGTTGAGCAGCTGCAGTGTTGTTTTGAGAAACAGATTGGGTCATGTTTTTAGACTCTTGTGATAATATTCACGATGCCACTGATGTCGTATCTGATTATATAACATTCCATGAAGATATGATCATTCCAAACAAAACAGTCAAAATTTACCCAAGCAACAAGCCGTGGGTGTCAAAATCCTTGAAAGTTTTTTGTTTTTTCTTAACAAAAAGAAGATTGCTTTTCAGGCTAAACACCAGATTGAACGGAAACAAATTTCAGTTTCAAACTGGCAGTATGTGTGATGTATGGAAGGGTCTTAAAACAATAGCTGGACACTCAAAGCCTAAATTAAACAGTTCAAGCAAGCAAGGTGATAAACAAAAGGAGCTCTCAGATAAACTGAATTACTTTTATTGCTGATATGACACTCAAGACTTCAGAACTACAGAGAGATGTGGTGGATGATGTTGAAGATTTTTATTTTTACATTGATGCCAGAATTGTTGAGGGCATTTTTCTGAAACTTAACACCAGGAAAGCAATTGGTCCTGACAACATTTGTGGAAGACTTGAAATAGTGCACTTCCCAGCTTTCTGTTGTATTCAGTCAGAAAGAAAACACTGTACCCTTTACTTGGAAAACCTCTGTAATCTGTCCTGTTCCAAAAAAAAAATCAAAAAAATCCTTCTTTTGTGAATGATTATCATATGATTTATCTGACATCTATTCTAATGAAGTGTTTTGAATGTATCAACCTCCACAAACTCATGAATGGTGCTGTGAACACGCAAGGTTTTGTGTGGAAGTTTTTTATGCATTATATATAAATTTTCATTCATTCATTCATTCATGAAACACAAGAAACCCCATTTAGACCCATACCAGTTCGTGTGCAAGCACAACAGAAGTACCAACAACACATCATTCACTCTTTTACACAATGCATATACTCATCTTGAAAAAAACAGGTTTATTTGTTCAAATTCTCTTCATCAACTTTTCTTCTGCCTTCAATACCATACAACCACACCTCATGGCAAGCAAACTTTTGAAACTCAATGTTAATCAATTACTGATTCTCTTGATTGTCATCTTTCTTGTCAACCATTCTCAGATAGTTTGTCACCAAACTGTGCTCTCCTCTTACTCTATTTCCACCAGATCTCTACAAGGCTATCCTATCTCCTATTCTTTTTATGATCTGTACAAATGACTGCACAGGCTCTAATACAACACCAGTCATAAAATACTCAGAAGATTCTGCAATAGAAGATCTTTCCAACTGTTTTATTTTTATTTTTGTGTTTGGATCATGTTTTAGAATGCTAGCAGTCATTCTGTTTCAGATTTGTTTATTTTGCTGAAGTTGAAAGGTTCAGTAACTGGTGCAGGGATAATTCCCTTGACTTGAATGTAAAGAAAACAAAGGAAATGCTGACTGATCCAGCTGTCATTCCAAGTCTCTACTGAAAGTTGAAAGAGTTACTGAATACAGAATACAGAATCTTTATTGTCTATGAGTAACATAGAAATTTGCCTTATGAATGCATAAAAGATACACGTAAAATAACACAGTATAATAATACACAAACATAAATACACTACATACATACATACATACACTACTGAGTACAAATAACTAGGAACAGTCTTAGGCAACAAGCTGATATGTGGATGTATTCACAAAAAATGTCAGCCGAGAGTATTTGCCTTCAAAAACTAAGATTTCTTAATGTCAGTGCTGCTGTTTTACACACTTTCTGCTGGAGAATCAGTTTTAAATTTTTCATTCCTGTGCTGGTTTGGTGGCTGGTAATGTGAAAAGCGAAAATGACCTGAATAAAGTGGTGACTGTGTGTAGCAAGGCTGTGGATGAAAGACAACAATACTTAAGTCAGTTGTATGAACATCATGTGGTGCAGAAGGCTAGGATGATTGTGGATGACAACAGCAATGTCCTTGCTAAATGTTATGAGATTTTTACATCTGATAGATGATTTTGCATACCAAAATCTAATACAGTAACCTGCAGTCAATATCATTTCTGAACAGATAAATCTGTTCAAACATCAGAGCAGTGTGTGTGTGTGTGTGCATGCGTGCATGTCTAAATTACATAAATTACTAGTTTGTTTAATATGTAACTTTTGCATTTTCAATAACTGTTCTTTGAGTTCTGAAATATACAATGTTATGGCGTACTGTGGTTTCTGTACCATACAGTCGCGACATAGTGTTTCTGTAGCCCACACAGTCACCACATAGTGTTTCTGTGTCCCACCCAGTCACTACATAGTGTTTTTGTACCATACAGTCAGTCACCACACTGTGTTTTATGATTCAAGATTACTTATCTCATTCGAGAAATTAAAACGTAGCTGAACACATGTTTGTTGTGACAAAAGTTTTGTCATGACAAGCATACTTTTTCCGCAACAAAAGTAAGCTTATTGCAACAACAAAATTGTCATGACAAAATTGTTTTTCGTGGCAAATATTTGTTGCGACAAAACTTTTGTCATGACAAAGATATGTTTGTCATGACTAGCATACTTTTGTCGCAACAAAAGACGTGTTTTGTCATGACAAACATGTTTGTCACAACAAACATGTGTTTTCACAATAACAGTTTTGGCACAACAAAAATGATACTTGTGGCAGCTCTTGCCAATGATACTGTGTATGGTACAGAAAAAAATGCATGGTAACTGAGAGTACATAAACACTACATGGTGGCTGTATAAGTGTGTATAGTACAGAAATACTACATGGTAACTGTGTAGGGTACAGAAACACATGGTGTCTGTCTTTGACATTCCTCTTCCATAGCATCATTTAAATCTGCCCTCAAGACCCATCTTTTTCCCTTTGAACATTGAATAGATTGCTATATGGGCCATGGTTTACCTGTGGATGTATGTGAATGATTGTGTATGTGTGTGTGTGTGGGGGGGGGGGGGGTTGAAAGTGATGAGAAAGGTGTTAATGAAGTGTTGTGGTATATTTGTTTATATAATTAGTAGTTTCTGTTGTGGGCTTTTGTCTCAGATTTGGTGAAGGCACTTAATAAATATTTTAGATTACATTACTGTGCTGGGCTCAAAAACAATACATTCTAAATATGATTGTGACTGTGCAGAGTACAGAAATGTAAGGTGATGAAATCAAAGAAGCGGCCTCTGTGGTTGGTGTGGTCAAATGCAGATTGTGGACCAGACATTTCACTGCTTTACAAGAATGGGGATGGTAAGTTTGGTTTGTATTGTAATGTGATAAATAGTTTTTGTCCATATTAGTGGCATGCTGTTGCCTTGATATGACTGCATGGTTGACAGGCCAGTAAAAACCTACTATCTAATTCTGATGTGTTGGTAAATAACATTGCTTTGCAGACATGACTGTTAAAAAAACTAAAGGACAGGAGAAGTGATGGTTTGTTAACGTAATAATAATAATAGATAACTCTTATAAAGTGCCATTCTCTAACACAGGTTAAACTCATTGCACTGTACAAACAACTTGACAAAAAACGCAGTTACATACCTTTCAACAGGCATGAATCAGTCTCCCATCACCCACTCAGATATGCATTACAATTAATAAATTACCAGCACTCTCTCAAAAAATCTCTCCTTTTAAAGTAAATAAATCTGAACACATGAAAGGTTAAAAAGAAGGCTAGTTATTAGGACAAAATGCAACATGTGAATTTTCACAGTAATCCCCTTTTTCAAGCTACAAAACAACACTTAAACAACAGTTAAATTGTTAAAAATCAGATGTAGCTAGGACACTTATTTGCTTTTGGTTGAGCTATGTTGTCTTTGTGTCCAGTGCCAGTGCAGTTCTTTCAGCAAGAGAGTAGTATGCTCTTGCTTAGATTTCTGCATGACAGTTTCTTTCTCTATCCATATGCATTTCCTGATGACAGTTTCCTTATCTATCCATATGCACTGGACATGAAAACAACATAGCTCAACCAAAAACAGAAAATGTGCTAGTTCTACATCTCATTTTTCACAGTTTAAATATTGTTTAAGTGTTGTCCTGTAACTTGAAAAAAGGATTACCCTGAAAATTGGCATGTTGTGTTCTCTCCCTTTGAGTCTCTCTTCCAGACACTAGGGGCGAAGAACATAAATGAGAGCCTACCAAATGTTTTGAGATTGGTTTTCAGGATTTTGATAAACTTTTCATGAGAGAATTGCAGAGAACAAGATGGCTGATAGATAGTAAGGGATGCATACAGATATGGAGGGAGCAATCCTTCAAACTAATCAAATGGAGGGAGCAATCCTTCAAACTAATCAAAGTGGCAGTATGCAAAGGTGGCAGTCTTGCATTGAATTTGGAATTTCACCAGTAGCCAGTGCAGTTCCTTCAACAACAGAGTAGTATGCTCTTGCTTAAATTTCTGCATGACAAGTCTTTATGACATGAAGTATTACTTAGTAGGGCACCATAACTCCCCAAAGTGTAATATAATTTCTTAATAAATGGTGACTGACTATTGGGCAGTTCAGTGAAGCTGGTTTGCACAAGTGAATGCCCTTTGTAATCTTTCGTGCAAGAAGTTGCGAGAGGTCACAGCATCACTTCTGGGCCGATTTCTGAAGAGGCATTGCTTCACACTGTGTATAACAATGGAAGTTGAACGAAGAATTGCGAAGCAGTAAAAATGGCATTATTGTTGCGTTTGCCAAAATTACAGGGGAAAGGTGATGGAGAATGGAAAAAAAGTATCTTTACATCATTTTGTGGCTAACCAGAAGATCATGAGTTCGTGGATTTTTATTTTTTTTATTTTTTTTAAACAAGTTATTGCTTGTTGCCAGACACATTTTGACTACAGACCTTCAAAAATGCCTTTAAAGTTGGCACTGTAAACTTTGCGAATTTATTGTCACTGCCTTCTATTGTGAAGAAAGTATGCACTGGAAGTAAAAACAGCCAAGGCAAAAGTCCAAGGAGTTAACAACCCTGCCTGAACTGCCTAATATTAAAGAAGAAAAATAGGCCACCAGCTGGGGTCAGTGCCAAGATATCTATGTAATTAAAAATGTTCAGAGAGAATCATACGTATGTGCAACATGTCATGCTTTCATTCCATTTTGCAGTATGCACCCTGATATTTTAACTGTAAGAGCTCTGCTAAATGGGGATCAGATGTGTGGACATGTTTACACCCATTTAGCATGACCTAATTATAGTAATCACTGTTGCAGACAACAGATAAAGGTATCCTGAGATATGGGGTATCTTTCGACAGAAAGTGTTCTCAGAGGAGCATTGTATCTGCCCAAAGTTCATGCTTAATTGATTTATTTTTTAATTCAGTAACAGTTTTTAAAAGTCCTGGGATTACAAACTTGTGTTTTCCATGACCCAGTTATGGATATTGTTAGAGCCTCAGCTAATCCAAGTCTCTGAACATACCAGACAGGTCTTCCTGGAGCATAGTGCTTGTGTGAAAGGTTGCAATTGATGTTGATTACCAAAATATTAGTCTTAAACTGTAGTTTTGGTGATGCTGTCGGTACATGTAGGTGATTCAATTACATTGCTAATTATAGCCAAATTATAGCTGAAGGAGGTAAGCGCAAAGATGTCTGTGTGCCTGAAAATGTTCAGATAGGATCATAGTACATGTATGCAAAACATCATATCTTCACTCCATATTGCAGTATCCTCCTGATTTGTTTGTTTGTTTGTTTTTTATACCTTAGGAGAGCTAAAGACTGTACATTTCCCATAATAATCACTGGAAGGTAGTGCTTGTGTTTTCTTGCTATATTCCTCCGTCTGACTCCACTCCGTCTTCCTCTTTTCCTTGGTTTTATCTCTTTTTGTAGGTCCAAAAACACAGGCTGTGTCAACTCTGATGATTGAAGCTGAAGTGGCGGAGCCACTGTGTAACAGAAAAGCATGCCCCAATGAAAATGCTGACCATGACTATAGACATGACCAGAAAACACACCCAAAAGATGCAGAATGCAAAAGACATCAAAGCTGTATCCATTACATCACATTTGGAACACAGTCACTGAAATAATCAAAGAAACGCATACAAAAAATCCAAGAGTGATTGAGCTGACTGTGTCACCACAAGAGCAGCACTGCTTTCCTGAACTCTTGTCAAGTGACAGAACAACACTTAAACAAGAGTTAAATGGTGTAAAAAAAAAAAAAAAAAATGTTACCCGCTTGTGGACACAAAGACACCACAACCACAAGCACAGCCTACATTTGATTTTTTACCATTTAACTGTTAAGTGTTGTTCTGTCACTTGACCAAGGGGTTACCCCAAAAATTGGGGGGGGGGGGGGGGGGGGGGGGGGAGAAGACAGAGAGTTTGGTGTTGTTGTTGAGAGTATAGATCATTTATTAATTGTTGTATCTGAGTGGATGAGCACACATTGTCACACATTATTTGCTTCTCTCTTGAAGATGAGGAAAAGCAAATAATGTGTGAGGCTGAATGGAAGGGGAAATTAACAAAAGATGGTGTTTGGCAAAAGCAATCACAGGAAATAGCCAGGCCATGGCAGGCATCTCTGTATGAACTCCTGTCATCACAGTCAGGAGGCTGGAATGGGTCAAACATGCCATGTTTACTGATTACCATATTTATAAGAGGAAAAATGCTGAAAGATTTATAGAGGGAAATAAAAATTAATAATTAGTTAAAACTATAACATTTTGAATATGCTTAACAATCCACTGTTGTAACCTTCATCTAATTATGCAGCATTGACCTGTGAGTGGAAACATCTGTTTATCTAGTCACTGTGACCCAAGTCTGCAAACCACCTGTAGCATTGAAAAACTGAGAAAGGAATACTATACATAATTTTCATCTTCCAAGTCTGGTGCATTGGCAAACTGTGATTAACATGGTAAGAATTATCACTGTAGTTGCAGCATCAAATGGTGCCTTTTTCTAGGATTGAACGGCACTCAAACAGGGAGCAGCTTGTTTTGATCTCTTCTAACAAAAAAGTGAAATATTTATGTTGTGTAAGGTTTTCTCCACAGACACCCAGGACAGAATGGACAAAAAATACATTTCTTGATTCCTGTGAGGGTTTCATTGATGTGACAAACCTGTTTTGTACTTCTTGAGAAATTTTACATCTTGGGGACAGTACGACACATAGGGCTCCAACACGTACAGATCTCGTATTTGTGAGTCTGTCTCTCTCTCCTCACTCTCTGCCTTTATCTCTCTGTCTCTGTCTATCTGTCTCTGTCACTGTCAGTCTGTCAGTCTGTCTCTTCCTCCCTCTCTCTCTCTCTTCTAGTGGTTACACTCTGTGTGTAACTTTCCTGTTTTCTACTAATGTATAGTCCATGGTTGAAAACTTAATTGTTCATTATTTTCTGTACTGCTGATATCTTTGCAGCCAAACTGGGTATGATGATATGCTATTGTTAAATTACCAGACCTAGTGCAAACAAAATGGCTTATAATAGTATACTGACTGGCCTCATTACTACCAGTGCAAATTAATGCTGCTGTTCCATGGAGAAGTTTGTGGGCTGGTGCAGGGACAACCACCTCCTTCACAGATGAAGGAGCTGGAGGTGGATTTCAGGAGAGATCCACTAACTCCTTGCCCATTGGTCACCAACGGAGAGGAAGTGGTGATCATGGGGGAATACAGGTACCTGGACTCTATCATCTGCTTCAAGTAGGACTGGTCCCCAAACGCAGAAGTGAAACTAGCAGCCAGTACTTCATGAAGCAGCTGAAGTGCCCCAAGTTGCTGAACTGTTGTATAGGTCAACAGTTGAATGAGTGGGGACATTCACCAGCCTCTGTCACTTCAGCAGCCTCAAAGAACAGAACAACACCAGGCCATCAAGACAGCTTGCAGGTTGAGTGGCAGACCTGTCCTGGATTTCCAGGCACACTTCAAGGTGAAAGCAATTAAGCACCAGGAGGCCATCTAGTGTGACTCTACTCACCCACTGTGTGAAGAGCTGCAAACACACACTTCTTCAAGGTCCAACAGACTGATCAGCTTTTGGGCCAATTAAGGCAGCTGATCAGCTTTTGGGCTGGTTCAAGTATTTTCTTCCAGCTACTGTTTACCTTAGCAATGCTTGAACAAGTGTTGGAGAATAGGTCAGACCTCCTGCTGATAGGATTTTGCCTGTTGATGATGTACGGCTTTACCACTGTTTCATTTTATTGCCTCTCTTACACCTAATAACTTAATTGAAGTAATTGTAATTTACCTTTGCATCATGCATTGGTCTACTGCTGTTTCTTTCATTTCCTCTTTTATATCTGATGATTTAACTGAAATAATTATATTTTTGCTGTGCCTAGAAATAGTTTGCACTTGCTGTGATTTATTATATTTGGTGGGGAGGGGGTTGTTTAGAGAGAGGTTTGTTTATTTTATTATGATGCCAGCCATCATAAAATAAACAAACATCTCTCTAAACAAACCCCTCCCACTCCCCACCAAGCATAATAAATGCTTTGGGTTGTCTTAACTGCAAGATACTGAATATTTTAATGTATTACCTTTTAGTGTGAGTGTATGATATGTGTTTACTTGTTAGTGTTCACCTGAGTGAGCTGCTAGTGTGTAGGAATGACAGAATGAGCATCTGTTGGGCTAAATGAGCTGTACGCTGTACATTTGTTAATTTGTGTAAGAATTGTGGAGCTGTGTGTGCATGTGTAATTGGCAGTGTGGACTAATTCTGGAGTGTGCATGCCCCATAGACTTGCATAAAAGGAAACTTTGTTTTACTATATGTGGGTGAGCCGGTTTGGCCTAGTGGTAAGGTGTTAGGCTGGTAAGCGAAAGGACCTTGGTTCAATACCACTTTGGCTCTCCTTTCTCTTCAAAAAGGTTGTCTTTTGTGGACACTGTCTTGTGACTTTGACCATCACTTCCTACTGAAACATTAAAATGGCTCTCATCGCTGCCCATCTTAATGCAGGAATCATTCTGATGGTGACAGTGTAGCGATCAGTATATGATCTCCCACTTCCCCCACCTCCATGCCCCCATCCCACCTTCTGGGTCCCTAATCAGCCTTACAATTTCTGTGGATGTTAAGCACCCTGTTTACTTACTATATAATTATGTATTATGTTGTAATTTTGTATGCAGCTGACAGGTACATTTCTATGTTATTCATAGAGGATAAAGATTTTGTATACGGACACTGATACTGACTTAAAGTGTCAGACACACAATGAGCAGTATTTTGCTGTGCGGGACAACAAACCTGTTGCTACATGTTGCTGATTGTTTTGGCTATGCCCCCCCTCCCCCCCCCCCCCAACTTTTACTGGCTTGTTTGTTCACATAGTTGTTTTCAGTTCACCATGTATGACACTTGGAGCTCATAAGGATCCTGTGCATTAAAAATATATTTATTATTGTTCAGTTGGTTCAACAGATAAATATTGACATGTGAGTCAGTGTAATCAGAAACAAACAAGAACTGGAAAATCAAGAAACAAAGGAACAGTGTTTGCACATTGTTAGGGTTTCAGATTACAGTAATATATATATTGCATTGTGTTGTCTTGTGCAGTGTAGTCCTTTTGTTATGGTTTTTATATTCTGTTGTATCATAAATGAGTCAACTTTTTTTTTTCTGCGGAAAACAATCAAAATACCACTGTTGAACTGATCATTAACATTCTGTTAAATATCTGCTCTCATGATTCAGATCTGAGACAAGACATGCTGACTCTGCAGATCTTGCAGCTAATGGACAACATATGGCAGGCAGAGGGTCTTGACCTCAGGTAACTAAGACAGCGTTACCAGTTTGTAACACTGCAAGGCTTTCCCCTGCCCACCCCCAGTTCTAAATTATTAGCCTCTTGATTGTTTCTTTGTATACTACTGTTCTTTTTGTATACTACTGTTCTTTGATAAAGAGACAATAGTTCTCTTTTCCTTTCTTTCTTCTTTGGCAATCTTTTACTTTTAGTCATTCTTCATCAGCAGTCACAGTTTTCTTTTCTTTTAATATATTCATGTAATATTTAAAGTTTGCTTCTGTCAGTTGCACAGATCTCAAAGACTATTGTTAACTTAAGAATTGAATTAGACTGGAATCCTTCAAAATCTAAGTAATGAACTAGGCTGTTTCTAAAAGGCAAGGGGAGCAAACTTCAGGGTATACCTACTTTCTGATTTGTTGTCAGCATAATGCAACTGTTATTTTACTGGTGCATAGTTGAAGCTGCTGGTGTGACTAATTACATGAAAGGTACAAAAACTACTTTTTAAAGCAGGTTTTATGGGAGCCACAAAGCAGACACAAAGTTTTTCAAAAATGTCTATCTGAAATGACTTGGTGTGCAGGTGATATAATATTTGTGTTACTGACATCAGCAACAGTGAGACAAGACTATTGCTCAGAGGATGGAATAAATCAGTTTCCATTGATTGCTGAGTGTGATTGATAGTAAACAAAAAGTTAAGACTGTTGGTGAGGCAAGGGTGCTCAGATTCTATAATGATAGGCCCCTTTCATTTATCTCGCTGTCACACAATGACAACCAATCAGAGTCGACTACAAAATTCTACAACTCATCCAAAGTGGATGTAGGGGGGAACATGCTGACACTGACTACATGCGTACTGAGATCTGACCAGGTTGAATCATTTTGGATGCCCACAGACTTAGTAAAATTTCATATTCATTCTCTCCATTTACTGAGAAAGAAGCTCCAGCACCAGGCTGGCCATTGTCATTAGCCCTGTTCGATTACAAAACACCCACTCACCCACACACACATGCATTCATGCACATGCGCACACATGCTCGCACACACGCATGCATACATGCACACATACACACACATAGACGGTATGTGTGTAAATTAGGATGGATGTGCAACCCGACACATTATAAATTTGCACTATAAATTCCATGTGTGTGGGTGTGTGCACAGAAACCTGTGATCGTGTGTGTGTGTGTGTGTGTGTGTGTGTGTGTGTGTGTGTGTGTGTGTGTGTGAGTGTGTGTGTGTGTGTGTGTGTGAGAGAGAGAGGTTACACTTCCATCCTAATTTACACACATACAATGTGTGTGTGTGTGTGTGTGCGTGCGTGCGTGCGTGAGTGCGTGCATGTGTGTGTGTGTGTACGTGCATGCCTGCATGCAGGCAACTGTGAGGGCAAGGGTGTTGTGTTTCAGTGTGTCAGGTATGTGTGTCAGGTTACACATCCATCCTAATTTACACACATACAGTCTGTGTGTGTGTGTGTGTGTGTGTGTGTGTGTGTGTGTGTGTGTGTGTGTGTGTGTGTGTGTGTGTGTGTGCATGCGTGCATGCAGGTGACTGTGAGTGTGAGGGTGTTGTGTTTCAGTGTGTGTCAGTTTCACTTTACTTTGTATGACTAAGTATGAGCCCTGTTCGATTTGATATGTGCATGGTGAGTGTGTGTGTGTGTGTGTGTGTGTGTGTGTGTGTGTGTGTGTGTGTGTGTGTGTGTGTGTGTTTGTGTGTGTGTGTGTGTGTGTGTGTGTGAGAGAGAGAGAGAGAGAGAGAGAGCCAGAAACAGAAAGAGTGAGTGTGACTCAGTGTATATGTTTGATTTTTGCCTTGTTTGTCTGATTTTTGTACATGTACATTAACCAGCTCCCCCACTCCCATCATGTTCTTTGTAAAGCGCTGAGGGCTTTTTGAGAATTTGCACTTTAGAAATGATCATTGTTGTTATTATGAGCTGGGTGGGGATGGGGGTTGGGGGACTATCCATTCTTGCAATCCAAGTGTGCTGCACAACCTGCCTGTGTGTGTGTGTGTGTGTCTGTGTGTGTGTGTGTCTGTGTGTGTGTGGAGGGGTGATTGTGCGTGCACACATGTGCGTGTGTGTGTGTGCGTGCAGGTAACTGTGAGTGCAAGGGTATTGTGTTTCAGTGTGTGTCAGTTTCACTTTACTTTGTATGACTAAGCATGAGTAGTAATGTATTATTGTGCTATTGATTTTTGTGTATTTATGCATTCCATGCTGTTGTTTAATTAAATGACAAAGTGCTTTGAGTCACCAAATGTGCACTAGAAATTCAATGTGTGTGGGTGCATGTATGGAAACCTGTGAACATGATTGTGTGTGTGTGTCAGGTACACATCCATCCTAATTTACACACATACAGTCTATGTGTGTGTGTATGTGTGTGCACGTGCATGCAGCCATGCAGGCAAGTCTATGAGTGCAAGGGTGTTGTGTTTCACTGTGTGTCAGTTTCACTTTACATTGTATGACTGAGTAAGCCTATGTGTAGTAATGTATTATTTCATATTAATGAGTTTTGTTTGAGTATTTATGTATTCCATGCTTTTGTTTAGTTAAATGACAAAGGGCTTTGAGTTGCTGAACGCACAGTAAAAATTCCATGTTATTAATATCAGTTAGGCTATATAATTATATCATGGCACAAACGTTGGGCAGAGTTTGACATTTTGGTTCAGTTTGTTATGCTGCAGTAAGGAATACATGTTTCATTGATTCTGTGCAATTGATGCATAGTCTGCAGTTGTCCCCATTATTAATTTGCTGCAGACTATAGCCTTTTGGACTATTGTGATTTGGTGGTGCATTTACCATTAAGCTTGTTGGTAGTCTGCCACCGGTTTTGATTTGTTAGGTCAAGCCAAGTACTTCTTTATTCCATATAAAGGAACAAGCAAAATAAAACAAAACAAACAACAGGAACAAAGCAACAACATAAATACAATTTATAAAAAATAACAACAACAATTACAGAGTGCCACAACAGACATGCAATATTGATATCAAAAGCATTATCAGACACAATAATATTGGTTACAGAAATGCACTGTAAAATAAGCAGACAGACTTTCTGCAGAATTCCTGGCTTTTTTTCGACCAGTGGTTACACAGCAGTGATCTTTTGTGCCCATCTTGTCGCTGTGAAATGCAAGGTTTTCACTACTACTAGGACTAGGGAAATACAGCTATGCACTAGGCCAGCGACCCAGCTGATACGTTCCCCCTACTTCTGGTAAATTGTGTATACAAGTCTGTTGCGCATGCGCAAAGATTTAAGTGAAAGGGGTCTTTTGCATACTAATAATGACTTATGGTAATAAGATACAAGATCAAAACAGTAACAAACTTTGGAGATAAATAAATTACCTTAAATTATGCATTCAAAAATACACTTATTTCTACACACATAAACATATATACATATACACATCCATAACCATAGGTATATGGACCTGATCTTTATCTCTCTCTCTCACACACACACATGCACATTACTGCATTTATACTCATTTATCATCACACTAACAGTGACATAAAAATGTTACATATTATTTTATCTCCCATGATTCCATGAGGAATCTGATCACATGAAAGCTTTAAAATAAAATGTTATATGTTACTAAACTATTGATTAAAGAATATTAATGATAACCACAAAAACACTTATAAAGTCCAAACATCTAACATAAAGTTAGGGCCTGATGTTGTGTACAAAAAGCACAAGTGTATCATTTAAGTTAGACATTACAAGTGGAAACTGACTACAACTATAATTATTTTTAGAGATTGTAACTCAGTCTTCACGTGCCTTGACCATCTGCAGGACCATGTGAACCTGTGCACATTTTTTCTCTTTAAAGTGTAAGTAAAATAAAAGCTGAAAATGGCTAGATTAAGCATTGCAGTCTGTAATTTGCATTTGTTTCTTCAGTCAGTTTCTGTTACAGGATGAACCCCTACATGTGCATTGCAACAGGCGACCAGCAGGGCCTGATTGAGGTGGTCACTGAGTCAGAAACAATTGCCAACATCCAGATGTGGTATAAAAAAAAGACATTTGACAAGCGAGCCTTGTTGGAGTGGCTCAAGGACAAACATGGAACTGGGCCTGAGTGAGTCCTTTGCCCTTTCACTTTAAATATCTCTCATCTCTGTTGTTCATTCTTGGTACACAAGAAAATGTCAGTCTGGAAATGACAGCATTAGGCCTTTGTGCTGGTAAGATGGGATTTGCAAGCTTTTATAAAAACAACATCAAGAATGATGTGTAATTAATGTACTACATATTTGAAATGTCAGCATTAGATGAATGTACAGCATAATAATTGTATGTCATGCTTGATATCATTTCTGTAAATGGCATAACACTCTGACCTTATGAATGGGACACAGCCCCCGCCCCCCCCCCCCCCCCCTCCAAATTGCTGCAAGACAAAATTGACATAAGATTAAAAGATTTTTTCCTTGCTGTTACAACTTGTTCAATCCCCTGCACATAATTAAGTACACAGACAAGAACAGAAACATACACTAGGAAAGATGAGACAAAGATTGTGAATCATCCAGTCAAAGATACAGGGAGATGAAATCTATCAATCAGTCAAATCTATCAAAAGTCACACAGACAATCAATCGGTCAGTCAAACAACCTGTCACAGACATGCCTTCAATACCATAAGCTCATTTGAGGAGAACAAAATGGGGGCCATTTTATTTCGCTATACTTGATCAGTGGTAACAAAACAGTTGATAATAATTGATCAGAAACACAAAACCCACCCAAAGAAGAGGGAAGGGCCTTTGTACAGCATGGATATGACTTTAATGCTTGCAACAACATAAGATATATTTTGTATAATACTGATGTTATAAATTCTATTGTTAAATTGATTGCTTATATGTAGTCATGTGGGTAAGTAAGTATAATATACTAATATCTGCTTCTTCTTCTTTTTTTGGGGGGGTGTGGGGGGTGTGGGGGGGTCTTTTATTACCTCACCGTAAACTGACATAAAATACTGATTGATTGATTGATTGAGGGAAGGGCCCCAAATCTTTTTTCCAAACAAACTAGAGAGATGAAGGAAGGCTGGCAGTGTACACCCATCTGTATAGTGACTGATAACATTGAGCAGGAGCTGGTCCAAATGGTTTAAATAAACATTGCTTTTCCAATCTCCCATTGTTTGGATCACTGCAACCGGGACACCAGAACTAAGAGCATGTGTGGCACCACCCCTTCTGAAACTGTGACTGGAGAAGTCAGCACCAGCCAGGGCTTTGACCTTTTTGTTGAACTCTGTGCAAGAAATAGGGAAAGCTTGGTCAGTGGGATTGCCCCTACCACTGCAGCCAAATGCCATGAGAACAGCAGTGGTGGGGTGCAAGGGGGTGGGGTGAAGGCATGGTAATTCAATCTGAAGCATTTTCTCCTTTTTCTGACTGGTTTTGCTCCCTTTTATTAAAACTAATGGACCTATCTCCCCCCCCCCCCCCCCCCCCAAAAAAAAAAAAAAAAAAAAAGTTGTGCATGAGCTGTTTAGAAGGGCCAAACCCAGCTGCGGTGTGGGAGAAATGGTTGGATTTGTGCAAACAACTGAAAAACAGAACTAAGCTGGCAGCCTCAAAAGTGACATCCATCTGTTGTGAGAAATTAAGTTTGCCTCTAATAGACAAGAGACCATGTGCAATAATGGACAGCTTACACAGAACTTCACATCTTTTAACTCTGTCAGTACCCCACAAATCTTTGTAATGGTTACTGAGTCCACATTCCAGATGGAGAATCCTGGCAATGTTTACATATTGTGCTACTGATGTTGGTTTCAGAGTTCTTGCTAGGTACACTGTGTACAAAGCAAAAGGATTTTTGTCCACTGGGACAGGGTTGACAGGTTGTTCAGTTTCTTGCAGAAGTTCAGTAATCATGAAGATGGCTGGCATATGTCTTTCTTGTTTTGAGTGAAAAGGCCTGTCCAGTGTGCCCTGCGAGTTCTAGGTTGAGTTCATACCACATTGGAGACAGCAGTGATCCTAGACAAAAGAAAAAGAAGGGCACTTTTAGACACGTGGTTTGGCAGGTCTAATACCACATCTTGGTGGCTTGAACACCAATAGACGACTTCATTCCTGTCAGTCAAAGTAGACACATCCTTAGATTTCAGCCAATCACATGCTGTGGCATAATGAGGCACTCACGTGTTTTGACAAGGCCTGGCATGGTCTGGCAAGCTTTCGTGCCAGACACTGTACTTGGTCAGTTGGCGGTGTTTGACATAGCAGAAATAAACCAGGAAAACGGCATTGTTGCTATGGCCAGTGTATGTCAGACTAACAATACCCTGACAAATGTGCAGGTTGTCACATTCTTGCTGTTTCCAAAGCTAAAAATAAGGCTGGAAGATTGTAAAGCTTTGATCAAAGTGTGGTCGACCCCATGATCAACTGAACCCAAGCATGACAACAAAGAACTACTACATGTGTTCCAAGATATGTCAGCCTAAGTACAAAACACCCAGTAGGCAGTGGATAGCAGACTACCCATAGCCGCTGGAACATCCCAGTCAACAAACTTCTGCCTTACACAGGGGCAGAGCACTCTAAAATGTCCTCTCATGGGAATGGTCTATAGAAGTAACTCTGCCCTCTACCATCCCCTCTTGTTGTATTGCTGCTACTCTCCACCACTAGGTCTGAGTTCCCTATTATTCCAACTGTTCTGTGTAGAGGGGGGTGTAATCTGGCACTCCCAGCTATCAGAGGTGTTGAAAAAACCAGGAGAGAGACTGGAAGTGTGTGTTTGGGTTACTAATTGCTTTGGCAAGCTGGAACTAATTTAACCCTCCCTGGAATGTAAACTTTCCCTTCCCATATCATCTGACCCATCTGACCAAGGAGGGCATGATAAGACTAACTGCAGACCAGTCATATTGTCAACACATGGTCCTGTGTCTCAAAAGACTGCTTTGACCTATGGGTGAGTTTTCTCTCCCCAAAACACCACAGCGACAGGTCTTTTGGCAAGAGATCAAGAATACTTTCCAATTCGGCTGCAGCCATTTGCGGGGCTGCAGCCATTTGCGGGTCGCTTGCCAGACTCCCCAAAAGGGGCAGAGCTTACAGCCATCTTTTTGGGTCACTTGCCAGCCTCCCTAAAAGGGGTGGAGCTTACGGCTGGAAGCGGTGCGTTGTGGAGTGGTCTGTTACCCAATAATGCCCATAGTTGTTCAACTTTTTCTGGTTCATGCAATCAAGATATACTGTCTGCAAAAACGTTAATATTCCCGGAGATGGAAGTGGCAAAAAACTTGCTCTTTGGCTTTGCAGAAACCCAGAACATTTTACAGAGAACAGACTGATCAGAGCATGTTTTTACCTGAGCTCATCCCATTCTCAGACCTAAAACCATGAACAAATAAATATATATTAGAACTGTGGCAGTCTGAGTAGGATGAGTTCCTGGAAAATAAATTATATAAGATATTCCCAGTGTTAAAAGAATGTATATCTTGTCCTTGGAAAAACAGAAAAGAAGAAACTGTGATGGCCCGATTGCACATTGGCCATTATTTTGGGTCTGGAAAATAAATTATATAAGATATTCCCAGTGTTAAAAGAATGTATATCTTGTCCTTGGAAAAACAGAAAAGAAGAAACTGTGATGGCCCGATTGCACATTGGCCATTATTTTCTTACTCATTCTTTTTTATTGAAGGGTGAGGAACTGCCAATGTGCATCGGATGTGATAAACATTTAACCATAGAGCATATTTTACTTACTTGTTCGGATTTTATTGAAATAAGAGAGAGCCACTTTACAGCTAAATCACTGCGCATGTTGTTTAAGGATATTTCACCTGAAAAGATTTTTAACTTTTGGAAGAAAAGACATGGAATTTTTTTAATTTGAGATAGTTTTTAGTTATGTTTGTGTTTTCACCTTTTAAGCATGGTTTTAAAACTGTATATAGACCCATTTTAAGACATACACATTATTGAAAATTAAATATACAATATGAGATATGTATCGCCCTGATATAACTGCACCGGTTGACTGGGCGTAAAACACCAACTTACTTACTCAGGAGAGTCAAAGTTATACCATCACTTGTCCCACTATTGTGTCAGTTGAAAACCAAAGTGCCACATCAACTCAATTTCACTACTGTTGCACCAAATACAGTTTCAGATTATTTCAGCACTTGTAAAGCAGGGTGAATGTTCTCATTTCTGTTGTTGCCATTTAAATTTTGAAGCAATTCATCTTAATCAAAGATTAACATAACAGGTGTGTGTGTGTGTGTGTGTGTGTGTGTGTGTGTGTGTGTGTGTGTGTGTGTGTGTGCATCTTTTGCATAATTATGCTTGAACACTTGTCGATATATACTTCTTCTTTTTTTCTTTCTTTTTTTTGATAACATTTTCCATCTTGATATACATTATGTGTGTATGCTTGTTCAGCACTTTGAGCCACAGGGTAGGTGCTTTATAAATTTCCATTATTATTATAACCAGCAACAGAACTGCAAATAACTTTTACAGTCCCATCAAGGCGGAGGTCATATGGGTCTTGGAATATTGACAGTATCAGTCAAAGATGGAGGGCATGCATGTATTGGGTCTGGATATCTTTACTAAATACTTTACCAAACATATTACTGCATAAACAACCTGGAGTATGAACAAAGATTAATGGCACTAAGCCTGGAATACAGAAGAGCAAGAGTTGATATGATTGAAACTTTCAAAATTATTCATGATTTTGATTATCGTGAAATTGCTGAATGAATATGCTGGTACAAGAGGACACCCTTTCAAACTACGCAAGGGGACAGTTCTTACTAATTTGATTTCCTAAAAGAACTGAAACAACTTGCCATCCAACATTGTATTAGCAGAAAAACTAGACTCCTTCAAAAACCATCAAGATAAACAATGGGAACAGAAAATATTTAGCACAAGTTAACTGCAAGATGAAAACCAAGCTAGGTCAATACACACAGAACAATGTTGACCATAATATACACCAAATTGTGACTTAGCAGGCAAGAGGCTACAAGCTGTAATTTGATGTGATATTATCTGTTTTTGTAGGTTCTCCATCCATAAAATGCTTTAATGAATATGTAGAAAAAATGTAACATCTTCCTCTCTATCTCATGGGGTGAACTGCTGTCAGTGCACCAGGCAAGACACAATTTTTTGAGCTATCATCCAAATGATCAGTTTTTGTTGATTACCAGTGTTAGTGTTTGTCAACCATGGACTGCTCGGTAGAAGTATACACAAGCAGGATCAGCCTTTTTGTAGCCATTCTGATGAAATTTGGACTAGAAATGCACAAAAAGTGGCAGCCATAGTAAGAAGACTGCGTGTAACAAGTTTTTCCGCTTTGCTGGCTGTGTCCTGTTAGTTGGCTATGCTGCTTATTGGTCATGTTGAGCCAAACCCTGGGCCTCTGACACCTACCAAGCACACTGACAAGCCCAGGGTACACCACAGCAACTCTTAATCCTCTATGCACAAGGAAGCATCAGGACTGCCTAACAGTGCCTCCTCTGCACAGTCAGACATTGATGCATCTGATCTCCTACAGTATTTATCTGCCACTGTACAAGCCATGACCAGCGCCTTAACAAGACTGGAGGAGGGGCAGCAACAACTGACCAATGCCATAACACAGTAGTTCGCCAGTATCCAGCACAGCCTTGACACAAGACTTCACCAGATGGGAGAGGAGCAGTATGTTTTACACTTGGATGTGGATGAACTGCACAACAAACAAGAAAGACTGGAAGAAGAGAACACAAACCTACAAAACACAATGCAGCAGCTGGCATCTAAAGTGGAAGAACTTGATGTGGAGAAAAGAAACGGCAACCTCCTCTTCAGCATACCCACATGTGAGGGGGTGTCGTGTGAGCAGCTGGTCAGTGACATGCTTCAGAATGACCTGGGTATCACAGACAACATCGACATGGACCAGGCCCGCCGGGTGGGAAGTGGAATCCTGGTGATGTTCCAGTCCCTAAAGCAGAAGGCTCTCGTTCTGTCCAAAGCCAGGCTCCTCGCTCCCAGCAAAGCGGTATCTATACAGGAAGACTTTCCAGAAGCTGTCCGACAAAGCTGTGGGGGTCTCATGGAGTATTACAAACAGCTATGCAAAAACAAGAAGAAGGCCATCCTCCGATCGGACAAGCTGTTTACCAATAATGGAGTGTTCACCTACGACCTACAGCAGCAGATGATCATCAGACTGGACACACCACTCTTCCAATGGTGGCAGGCAGCTGCCAATACACAGAACACCACCAAATCCTGAGGGCTCCAGATACTGCCAACAACAACAGTGATGCTATGGATGGAGTAACACATGCAGACTCCAGCGCTAGTGAGGGCCAAGGTGCAGCAGCAAGACCTCAGAGAATCCTCCTGGACGGCATGGCAGCATCGTTTCACATGCATACACACACACACACCGGTAGCACACACACACACATGCACACTCTCAAGTGCCACATGGCACCAAAAAACATGTATTAGGGGAATGTGTAAAAAGAAGGCAGACACAAAGGAAATTGCAATGAAACAACACAAGGAAATCATTGAGTGATAAGACGGGTAGGGTAGCACAGTAAAAAGTGATGCGGCTGACTCGGAAAACAAAACCTGTTCTCTGTCATTTCTTGTTTGGAATGTTGATGGACTTCACAGTAAAATTGCAGACAGCAACTTTAAAAGGTATGTTGAACAGTTTGATGTTGCATGTCTCATAGAAACCTTTGTCGATAATTCATATGACTTCATAAAATATTTCACAGGGTATGATAAGTATGTTTCCCTGGCTGTTAAGTTATCCCACTATGGCAGACTTTTGGGAGGTGTGTTGCTCTTAGTGAGGAAGTGCTTTTCAAAACTGATTGAATGAGTTGACATCCTGTATGAACAAATGATTGTGGTCAGGTTTTCCTAAACACTTTTCAACACAGTACATGTGTTTATGTGCCCCCACAAGGAAGTCTGTACTCGCCACATTAGATTTGATAGACAAATGTGTTCTCAATCTCTTTGAGAAATACAGGGGACCTTCATTTAATTCTGTGTGGTGACATAAACATGTGGACATCCAACTTTCAAGTCAGTGCAGAAGACTGTGACTCTTACCATTCACAGACCCTCTCAACCCCAACTCTCTGATGTGTCAAAGCAGAGCCTCTCAGGATGATGTGGTAAATGACTTTGGTAGAATGCTCTTAGACTTGTGCATGTGTTTTGATTTATTCATTCACAATGGAGAATGTCAAGGTGAAGAGGAGGGGAAATTCACATATATATCAGGGCACAGCAACAGTGTGACAGACTTTTGCATAACATCAGCAGATCTTGTGCAATCTGTTAAAAGACTTTGTGTTCAGAACAGAGTGGAGTCACCGCACATGCCAGTGGAAGTGTTGATAGCATCTAGTTTCAGAGCAGAAGAAATCAAAGACATTGTGTCTGTTCAGAAGTATGTGTGGCAAAATGACAAAGCAGAAGCCTTTTTACAGCATATCAAATCAGACGGCCTTGTCACAAGATTCAAAGAGGTGTGTGATCTCATTGACACAGATATTGACGCTGCTTTGAAAATTATAATGGACAGTATCCTTTAAACAGGCTCTTGTATGCGAGCAGCTGTAAAAATCAAAAGCGTGCAGAGTAGTCCGTGGTATGATAGGGAGTGTGCTGAGAAAAAGAAGGCTACTAGAAGGGCTCAGGGCTCTGATATGATACAGAAAAAATAACAAGGACGATGATAAGCAAATATATTTCACACAGAGAAAGGAGTATAAAGCATTACTGCAATCAAAACAAAAGCAGCTGAAACAAGATTGAGTAAACAGGTTCAAAAGCTGTAAGATTCACATGCAGGCAGGCAAAGACTATACACAACAACATTTCTACAGTAAGCTGGCACAGTCATGTTTTTAAACTTCTAAATTCAGACATACATGATGATCACTGGGTGGATCCCCCAACAGATGACGCAACACAGTGCATGATGAAATCTGAAGAAATCACTGAAGACGAAGTTAGAAGTGTGATTCATAGACTCAAAAGTGGAAAAGTTGCTGGTGCTGATCAAGTCATAAATGAATTTCTTAAGTTAACAGAACATGTAGTCTTACCATTTTTAGTTAAACTGTCATTGTTCCACTACACAAGAAAGGATGCTTGCATGCTATTATCAAGAAACAATTTTCACAAAATGCAAAACTTTATGTGGCTTTTGTGGCTTTTTATCAAGTATTTGATACGGTAAGCCATATACTATGCTGTAGTTAATTCTTTCAAGAATGGGAATCCAAGGGAAGATGCTGACTATGCTCTGGGGTATGTATGCTAGTATCAAAGCATGTGTCAGGTGCAGTGAGAGTGAACTTCTGGACTACTTTGAATGCCTCCAGGGCCGGAAGCAAGGCTGTTTGTGCAGCCTGATTCTGTTCACTTATTTATAAATGAACTAGCAAATGACATCAGATTGAAATGTTCTGATGCTGTTTGCAGACAATCATGCTCTGTTATCATCAACAGTCAGGGTGCTACAGAATCAGCTGAACTTACTGTATGAGTCCTCACGAAGACTTGGTCTGAAGGTCAATACAGACAAGACCCAAAAAATGGTGTTTCACAAATGGTGTTTCTATCCTCAAGAGAAAACTGGTATTTGGGAGAATGAAAAATTGAAATAGTTGGCAAGTATAAATACCTTGGTTTCAACTTTTCAACAATGCTTAGTTATGATATAGGTACAGAGGATTTTGTTTCTCAGGCAAGAAGGGTACAATAGAAATTTTAAAAGCTCTATGAATTTATAGATGCTACTCATGTTCAGTCTTTTTCAAGTTGTTTGATGCCCAAATAGTACAGTCTCTGTTGTACACCGCAGAAATATGAGCCATAGAGAAAATAAACTAATTGAGATGGCGAATCTGTATGCTTGCAAACTGTTCATCAGTGTCCCAACAGTGAGCCCAAATGAAATGATATATCGTGAGCTAAGCAGGTACCCACTGTACATAGATGCAGCTGTGAAATGTATACAATACTGGTTTTGTGTGCTAAAGCAGCCTGCTTCATGGTACTCAAAGATGGCAAACCAGTTGTTACTAACTTTACACGAGAAGGGGCATGGAAACTGGTAACCTATGTCAAGTCTTGATTGTGCAAATGTGACTATGGCTTTGTGTGGTTGTTTGGGGGTGTCAGTGATGAAAAACTTTTCTTGAGAGACTTTACTTGAGGCAAAACTTCATCCAGGACTGGTTTTCTCACCTTTCACAAAGTACGTGCTTTGAAATGTATCATTGCTTTAAAAGTGTGGTTGGCAGAGAGGAGTACTTAGACCTAATCAAATTGAATATCTACAGGACTGCACTTGCCCAATTTAGACTTGAGATGTCCCTGTTCAATGTGCACAGGCAATTTCAGAGGCAAATCATGCATGCCCATTTTGCGCACGTTCTCTTGACAGCTACATGTATGGAAACATTATCAGAAACTTGTACATAAACAAAGCTCAGAACATTTCACTCCAGGACCAGGTGCTCAGTGTGTTAAAATGTACTGATGAGAACAGTTAGACTACTTGTTTCTAGCAGTGCAAATGCATTAAAAAAAATACTTGAAAGTGCTGCATATCCATTGTAGTGCATTTCCCATGTCTCAAAAGTGTAGGCTAAAACTGTGCATTCCCCATCTAGAATTGTCAGTACAGTCAGTCAGATAGCTGCCGAAGATGACTGATCAATTTTCATGCTGGTGTATCCAGTCCTGCGCTAAATGGATATAGGCTTGTAATCTTTTTACATGGTAAATTGACCACCCAACAGGGAATTTTGTCTGTGTTTAATTTGACAACTCATTTTTATATTTAGTGTTCTTTTTTGAGCCAATATTTTTGATTCATGACTTTGCTTTTGCTAAATGCATAATATGCCTGAATGTATTCTGAACTGAACTATGTTTACATATCATTCACCCACAATATTGTTATGGTTAATCCAGTGATTATACATCCATCCATCCATCCCTCTCTCTCTCCTTCTCTCAAACACACACATACGCATGCACACGCGCACATAATGACATGAAGACAAATCATTCTTGTGGTTAAACCTGAAATTTAGGTCTTGGGTGTTAAACATGGAATGAGCATTTTGTTGTGTTTTGCACCTTTTCATTACAGATCTCAATACTAGTGCAGTGGGCTTTGTGATGGTACATCTACTACTGGCCACGAAGTAGATCCCACATTTACTGCAATCATGAGAGTGTACAGCAACTTTCTTTTTGTACGATGCATCCTCACACAATCACCCTACTGCAAGACACCATCACATGCTTGCACAAAAAGTAGACAGATCAAAGCACTGGCCTTTGTACAAACGGGTGATGGCGGATGCAATCAACCCTGTTTATGTTTGACTGTTCCTGTGGCCACCACATAATTTGTTCCATCCTAAGCATTTTCCCTGTAAGCATATTTTTTATCTGGAAGACCTTAAACAGTGAATCTGACAGGGGGTAGATGGGGGGGAGTCCTCCTACTCCCTTCATTAAGAAGGGTGCATCAGTTGTTGGTTTTGAAGGTAGGAGGATTTAAATTTATGTATGTCTGACATAAATTTATGTATGTCTGCTGACTGCCATTTATTTGCCTGGTGTGGTTGCAGGGAAAAAGCTGTTTTTGCTTTTGTTCAGTTTGTTGATCTTGATATGGTACATTGCCGGACCTAACTTTAGGTATAAATGAGATGGGAGCAATGAGGTCTTTGAAACTTTTTGTGATATTGAAGTGTGTAGTGGAGTTGTACTTACTGTGTCTTGCTGATTTCAGTGACCTGCACTTTTTTCTTGGTGATAAGTCATAAGTATATTTTCTGAAGTTGTAAAGATTAGGGCTCACATATATGAGGAGCAAGTAGCCCCCTCAGTCACATTTATGTTCTAAATGGTGATGACCATTAACAAAAAAAACAAGGGACTTTCTTGATCTAAATATAAACATAAGCAAATATTGCTGTTTTGGAGGCTGTTGATGACTTGTGGAGCAAGAGCCGGACTTATGGACTCTTTAGCTAATTAGGATCAGGGCTATCAGCTTTTACTTTATTAGCTCTTCATATATATGGGCCCAGGCTGGTGAAGACAAACTGTGAATGTTCTGTATATGTTGTGCTTGCAGACTGGACCGTGCAGTGGATGAATTTATGCTGTCCTGTGCTGGATACTGTGTAGCAACCTATGTTCTTGGCATTGGGGATCGCCACAATGATAACATCATGATGAAAACCTCTGGACAAGTCTGTGTACTCTTCTTATCTTTTTGTTGTTGTTGTTGCCAAGCACATCATTGTGATGCATCCATTCATTACAATAGACCTTTTGCTCGCAGTTTCACACTCCTTTGCATCATCAATGTACTTTTTGTAGTTTTATTTGTAGTTTTACACAACATATCTGACAAATGAAACCTGAGCAGAAACTGATTCTTGATGCATCTCTGGGTATGTGCCTGCACAAAACAAAGATAATATCATGATCAAAACCTCTGGACAGGTCTGTGTACTCTTCTTATCTTTGCATCTCTTTGGCCTTTGAAAGCAATTGACAGAGCTGTTGTTGACCTCCATGTCCAGAAAGAGTGTGCATACACTCTCTCTGTGCATGGAGTCAACAAGACTCAAATTACATGTTGAAATAATAGAGACCCCTCTGCTACCACCACACTTGTAAATGGAGATGAACTGCCTCTTTTTTTGCAAGCCCAAATTTAAATATTTACTTTTGTAGGTGTTGAATTGTAATAGTATCTGTCTGATAAATTAATGGCATTAATATAAGTTTTTATGTTCAGTATCCCAAGCCCTCCTTTTGCGATGGATCTGACGGCTATTTTTCTGCTTATCCTGTCCTGTTTTCTATTCCACACAAACTGAAACACTGTCTTCTGCAATTCGTTAACAAGGTTGTCTGGTGGGTTTGGCAATAACATCCATAGGTGGATAATCTTAAGTAGAATCGAGGATTTTAGAACTGCTCACTAAAGTTGAGTACCTCACACTCTTTTAAGTCGTTAGTAAACCATATACCAAGTATCTTAAATTTAGGTGAGTTCCATTCCATTTGCAAATGTGGCATATATTTAAAAGGAGAATTTCGTTTATTACCGAGCCATATGGCACTGGTCTTCCCCGCATTTAAGAAGAGACCTGATGCTTTTCCGAATGTGTTGATGGTCTTAACTGTTTCTTCAAATGAAATTTTGTCACCTTCCAGCGTAATTTCAGTATCATCTGCATATTGTGAAAAAAATTTTTATTCAGTTTCAGGATACCTTTTATATGCTTATTTTGTCTGATCATAATGGCAATTATCTCTACACATAAAATAAACAAATATGGTGATATCGGATCCTCTTGTCTACATCCCCTCTTAATAGCGAACCATTGTGATAACTGTCCATTAACCGTGACAGATGACTTTATATCTTTATAAAACGTAGATATCCACTGACATGTATCTGGCCCCAAAGCAAAAGCACGTAAAACTTTAAACATAAATTTCCAGTCAACAGAATCAAAGGCTTTTTCAAAGTCTAAGCACAAGAGTAACCCAGGTTTATTTTCTCAATACAAGTATCTAACAAGATCATATATCAATCGAATGTTATCTCCAACTGGGTTGGCCATAAACCCAGTTTGATCAAAGAAGGAAGAACGCTTTTGCAATACATGCAGATCCTGTTTTATAAACAACACTAAGAAGTGAGACTGGCCTCCAGTTTTTGATTTATCTCCTTTTCGTGTGCATATTATTACCCCCTCTTTCTGTGTTGATAATTCACCTTTTCTAAAACCATCATTTAGTGATCTAACAACAAAGGAACCCTGCTGCAACCAAAAGAACTTTAAAAAAAAAGTCAGCAATAAAACCAATGGAGCCAGGGCTTTTGTAATTTTTCATATTTTTCAGCGCAAGACTTGCTTCAGCTAAAGTAATTTCCCTTTCCAGCGAAGTCTTTTCCTGCTTGTGTGACATCTTTGGAGCACTAATTAACTCACAATTATGCAGACAAACATAAAAATGAACACTTTTCTTTGACATGTCGGTTAAAAAATCCCCCGAGTGCTCCAGACATACCAGAGCAAAACACAAGTTTAGAAAGGAAACCAGAAGTCTGATTCACACTAGAAAGGAAATCAGAAGTCTGATTCACAGTTCATGTTCACAACCCCAGTTTAAAATAAAACAATACTTGTGATAATTGTTTCGGTTGACAACTCAAAATTGTGCAAGCTTAAAAATATTCCATGAATCACAGCCCGCTTTACATACAGTTTCTTCTGTTCTAGTTGTAATGATTAACTCTTGTATTTAAAACTGAAATAATAATGGGGATAATTACTTAAGGGATTGCTTGTAAGCTTTTTATTTTTATTTCATATCTTGCATTAAAAATCCAAACACACAAACCACTAAAAAGTGCCTACTTAATTTTAACAGGACAATAGCAAATTTTCGGGGAAGTCCCTTTTTTTTTTTTTTTTTTAAAGTGACAACACTTTCAAGTGTCGGTGATAAATGAAAATATTGTATATATCCAGTTATGATTGGTTGAATGCCTGGCATGTCTGGAAGAATGTTGGCATGACAGTGATGTGTAAACTAAATAGGCATAATGTAATGAATATTATGACATCAAAATTAGATGGCACAGGAGGGGGTGAAGGGGGGGGGGGGGGGGGAGCTTAGGTACAAAAAAAAAAAAGGCCTTGGAAAAAGAAGAAAAAGCACCCAGTTGAAAATATCCCAGGGGATGAATTAAAGTGGCGTGTTTTTTATTTTTTTATTTTATTTATCAGGTCTGGTAACTGTCAGGTGCTGAGAGAATCCTATTTCTAGTAACTGAAAGGAAAAAGAAGGAAATTTCATAAGAGTTCCACTGCTATCAAAGCTCAGGGGAGAAACAAGAAGAAGAAGAGAGGATGAGAGCGGGTTATCAAGAAACCTATACACATGTATGCACAGACAGTTCTTATGGTTCATATATAATGGTATCAAAAAGATTGGCCAGACTAATTGTTCAGTTATCATTTTAACCTGAAATAGTAGGGATCTAATAACGTAGTTAAAAGTAAATAAAAAAAAATGCCCGCAGTAGTTTGAGTTGCCAAAGTTGAGAGATTTGTTTCATCAGGAAGGATAGAGAGTGGTGTCGATTGAGGGAACAAATCAGAGCAGCTGCTTTTTTTGCTTTTTGAGCCTACAAATTGCTAGCAATGTTGATGACGTGTTTCAGTCAAGCTCTGTTTCTAATGACAGATTTCCATACAAGGTTGAAAGTGTGAATTCTCTTTAATTGTGTCATGCGTAGAGCATGATTGCTGGTTAATTTATCTGATGGCTTGCACTGGAAAACAAACCTTGTATTGACACACTGTTCCCTGTGATTGTTACTAGATTATGTCATTTGCTTTTTGTATTTACTGATCAGTTGTTCCACATCGACTTTGGTCACTTCCTGGGCAACTTCAAGAGCAAGTTTGGCGTGAAGCGGGAACGGGTACCTTTTGTTCTTACCACACACTTTGTGCATGTCATCAAGAAAGGGGAAAATAACAACAACAATTTTGAAAGGTAAGTGTCAAATTTGGGATAAAACAGCAAGAAACACCAGCTATTTTGATTATGCATTGTTGCCTCACATGTCTGCACATATATATCATCTGAACTGATAAACCTTCTGCAACTAGACTTAGTACAATGATGCACCACAATAAGTTGGGAATATTATGTAAAATAATTGGATTATGATCTTCAAGATCACATTACAGTGGAGATTTCCACCCTCAAAAACTGACTTGTGTTATTTGAACTGCTCAACCTTTTTACACCCAAACATACGATGGTACATCAGAGCTGTCAAAGGTAGCTCAGAGTATAGCTTTACATGCTTTTCCTATTGCCAGAAATTCTGTCTTTCTTATTTTTGCTTTCAAGTTTCATCATACCCAAATCCTTTTCAGCAACTTGTGTTTTGTCCTCATGTGACCTGTCAGCCACAGGATAGGAAAGATTGCTATTGTACTGAATTGGCCACAAACCCTCTCACTCGGCTGTGCATTCTCATAGAAGTTGACTCTCACATGTATGCAATATCCACTTGATGCATTCATACTCAATATCCACTTGATGCATTCATACTCAATCATCCCACTTTACACACGCTAGATGAACACACTCTCTACATAAACATAGCATCAACTCACCAGTCTCATTCATTTTGTTCACAATTGACTATTCAGTAACAGCTATCCTTTGTACAGCTAGAAGGTACTAACTTGTTTCAGACCTGGCCAGACTTTACGCACACACACATACCACATCAAGGATACAAGGATATTTATTTACCAGCGACATTTAAATGTACACAGAAATTTGGATTGGTGACGTTCCAGTCATCCAGTGCATTAACAAGTAGACAATTAGCCATGTATAAAAGTTATAAATAAATCAAATTAAATTCAACACTGTAACAATCTCTTTCACACACACGCATGCACGCACGCGCGCGCGCGACATGGCATAGCAAACACATGGCATAACATCTCGCAGCTCACACAGGCGGGTGTGAGTAACCTGCACAGCTAACTTACAAATTATGCACACTAAAACAAACCACCCCTGAGTCATAGTCACATAGAAACTTAATTTTGTAGTATGTGCATTATGGAGCATCACTCTGATTACAATGGAACAGTTATGACTCTAGTAAAATAAACCTTGGAGAATATTTAATAATAACACATACTAAAACTCAAAATGGAACAGTTAGTTACAACTGTTGCTGGATAAAATTCATAACAGTGCTTTTGTGTATTGCCGACACACATGCAATGCATGCACACCCTTCCTCTGGTCATTTCAGTCTCTCTTTCCAGCAGTACATAATATAGTGACACACAGATCAGCTAGTACACTGATTTCACTGACCAAATATTTCAGGTCTTTTGCCATAATCCCCCCCCCCCCCTCCTTTTCTGCTGCTCTCTCACCCCTTCTCTTCAGGCCCTGGCTTCAACTCCTCCCAGTTAGTTCTGTGTTCCATGTATCCCTAGTCAGCCCCATTAATCTTAATTTTTCTATCAATTCTTGAAATGTACAGTCTGTCACTGACACTTTCAACCACAAATAATTGATTCTTAATTAACTGTATTCTCTGTTTATTATTACATACATCCCAACACCCACATCATAAATGTAATATTATTTTTAATGGGGTCTACATTAAATATTGCGCTGTTCGATCACTAGATATTGTATCAGTATGTATTGCAATGCATTGACAAGATGATTTTTCTCAACTCACAGGTTCCAAGAAACCTGTGAGCGAGCCTACCTGATTCTTCGATCCAGGACCCATCTGTTGGTGTCTCTTTTCATGATGATGCTGTCATCTGGCATTCCTCAACTAACCTGTCGTCGGGATGTCGACTACCTGAAAGAAACCCTCAAACCAGAGCTGTCTGAAGCAGAGGCACGAGAACACTTCCGTGGGAAATTCAAAGAGGCACTGCGCAACTCCTGGACCACCAGTGTGAATTTCTGGTTCCACAATTTGGGCAAGGACAAATAGACATGGCCACATCTTGCTGACAGCTTCCTTCCTTCTGCTTTTTTGTAACAGATTTTTTAGCAATACTTGGTCATTTTGAGATGACTGGCCTGTATGGTTGACAGGATGTACTAAATAACTGCAGAAACTGTTTTATTCACAGAAGATTTGTGGGTCCCAGGGTCAGGGAGTTTTTATTGGTGAAATGCTCTGACCTTGTCGATAAGAAAAAGAAAAAAAGAAAAGAAAAATCTGAAATAAGAATGACTGCTAGCATTCTAGAACAAAATCCACAAAAAAGATAAAAGATTCGGAATAATGTTTATTAGCACGAAACACAATATGCACATTTTTGGAGTAATCCCTTTTATCAAGCTACAAAGACAATTAAATGGTGAAAACTGAAAAATGAGATGGAGAACTGTTGTTGTTGAGTTCCAGTGTTTGGAAGAATCATGCGTTATAAGTGTTGACAACGAGCTTTTATGCATTGCAAAAAATCTCAACAAAGAGCAACGACAGCAAAGCTCTTCTTCCAAGCACTGGACATAGATCGACCATTTAATTCTTGTTTAAGTGTTGTTTTGTAGCTTGATAAAGGGGATACCCCCCCACCCCCAATTTCACCATTTAATTGTTGTTTAAGTGTTGTTTTGTAGCTTCATCAAGGGGATACCCCAAAAATTCACATTGTGTTTCGTCGTAATAAATAGCATTATTTAGACCTTTTATGTGTGTGGATGTGGTCAATATGAGCATAACTTTTCGTTCTTTTGATACTCTCCTCCCACCCACTCCCACCCACCTTTTTTTTTTTTTTTTGATGCAAGGGGAAGAAGATGAAGAAGTGAGGTGATGTTGGAGGTGGTGTATGTGCCTGTGCATTTTGTAAGTTTACCACAATGCACAATACTCATTACTGCTGCTTCCAAACAGGTTCACTTGGCTCTAACTGCCTCACTATAACCAATGCAGTGAGGCCAACTACCCGGTAATATCAGCAGATTTTGGTTCCTCCAAGTAACAGTTTTTCCTGTTGTTTGTGTTGACAAGGGCTTGTTGCAGAACGTTTTGTCACTCCGGCACTTTTTGTCACTATGTGGTAACATAACGTGCTGAAAGGTCCACTCGCTGCACGTTTTGTCATTCCTTCACCAGAAACACTGTAATCTGTCTTTCCCTTCGCTCGTTGCGCGTGTGTGTGTGTGTATATGCACGCTTGCATGTGTATGACTTTGTGTGTGCCCGCGCGCATGTGTACTTGCGCGCACACGCGCGCGCACGTGTGTGTGTGTGTGTGTGTGTGCCCGCGCGCACGTGTGCTTGCGCGCTCACGCGCGCACACGTGTGTGTCTGTGTTGATGTGCATTTGTCCATAGCACCGCGCGCTCCTGCGTGTGTGTTGTGTTTATTATTCCCACTTAAATTCTGATGATGATGAGTTGATGCTTAATGTCCTCAGATGTCATTTGACATATTAGGGACAAGTTGCGACCAATGCCGAAGCACGGTTCAATAAAAGCCACATACGTAAGGTGTATGCGTGTTTAGCTGTAACCTGCCACCTGCGCTTTTTGGCAGAATGACCGGGATTTTTTACGTGCTACTGCGGTAACACGGGGGTGGAACGGATACCGAAATAAGAGTCAGCACAGAAAGTCGACCCTGGAGAAGAAAATTCTCCCGCCGTTCCAGCAGGGATTCGAACCCGCGACCTTTCAATCACGAGTCCGGCGCTCTAACCACTGAGCTATCCCCGCCCCCCCACTTAAATTCTGTATTGCTTAGTGTATATGTAGACCACGAGGCTACTGCTGCCCGTAGCTCTGTGACCTGTGTAAAATATGACTGAGTGAAAATGTGGTTTGATTGTGTGTTGCGGATGTCCTTGTTTGATTGAATGGCTGGTATGCTAACGTAAACGTAGACTGACTTTAGGTATGATGTTTCATTCCATGGATTGTACTTTTTTTTGATAGAATTTTGTTTTTTATCGCTATCTCTCCTTCAATCTCTTTCTCTCTCGAGATCGCTTTCTCTCACTATCTCTTTCTCTCTCTCTCTGACCCTTTTCTTTGTCCCTCTTTCTCTCTTTCTCTTCTCCTTTTCACACATTCATTCTCTCTCGCACTATCGCCCTCTCTCTGTCTCTCTCTGTGTCACTTTCTCTCTTTCCTTCTCTGTCTCTGTCTCTGTCTCTGTCTCTGTCTCTGTCTCTCTCTCTCTCTCTCTCTCACACACACACACACACACACACACACACACACACACACACACACACACACACACACACACGCATACTCTTTGTCTCTTCTTATTCTGGCTTTCGTTCTTCCATGTGCATCTGTCTCCACCTCTCGTTCTGTCTCACACATTCGTTCTCTCTCTCACTTTCTCTCTTTCCTTCTCTGTCTGTGTCTTTGACGGACGCGCACACATACACAAACAATATGATGTACTGATATCCAAGTGAAAAAAGGTGCAATGCCTGCACGAGTTGTCACTAACGAGGTAGTGACAAAACGTGCAGTAGTGACAAAACGTGCCGCAACAGGGCTTTTGAGTTGTTCAACACACCTTGTATTACAAAGTTTACTATACACAGTAAGATGACATGGTCTAACTATAACCAGTCCAGTCAGTGCTTATTGTTAGCCACATTAGCTTTCTTCACTGGCTGAAGTGTCCACCCGAGTCTCCAGAGTAAGGTGTTACTGACATACTTAGACATCTATCTAGAGTATTTGTGTAAGGTGTCACTGACATCACTGAAGTATGTGCTCCAGTGTATTATGTACTATTTTGTCATCCTGAGGTGACCCAATAATTATAATGTACCGTTGTATGTGCTTTTTCTCCAAATTGGAGTACACAGCCGTGTAATGACATACTGATCAATATAAAAGCGATCAATCAAGCAATCAACCAATCAATTATAAAGCAAAGAACCAAAACGCACACACAGACACACACACACACACACACACACACACACACACACACACACACACACACACACAGAGCCAATAAAATAGCTGGAAGGGGTCAACTTTCAAAGATTTGAAAGATGTAAGTGTGTTTGATGACTAACTTTTCCAGGGAGACTCTTCCAGACAGGTGATGCAAAATAAGAAAAAGATCCCTGACCTAGCAAGTATGTGCACACAGAGCAAAGACAAAGAATGGAGGTATCAGAAGAAGAGCGTATTTGAGTGAGGCAGCCAGTGAAATTGAAAACAAAGGGTGAGGTATCTATGGACAGAAGACTGAACTAATGCTACAGTACTGAACTAATGCAACAGTACCAGATTGGAGATGTGTTTTCATGGCCAAGTGACAAGTGTAACATGAAAGGTTTTGAGACAGGTAGGCATGGGAACAGATGCTCTACAGTTATAGAGCACTAATTACCTCCCTATTTTTTAAAAGTTGATTTTGTATTAATTTTGCGTAAAGTGGTCATAGGTGTGCTGAGTCTCCAGAGCAGGAGATGACAATAAGGACTGCCTGACTGCCCTGTGTCACTCATATAGATGTGCTCAGTCTCCAGACTGAGTTTTGTGCAACGTGTTTCACTGAGTCTTATCCCACGGGAGTATGTGTTGATTATTATTGAGTGTTTGTGATGATTGTGTATGTCATTTGATTCCCGTTTCCTGTCTCTCTTGTTTTTCTGCCTAGTCCTCTTGCTGCTTTTGTCTGGGCCTGTGTATAATTCCGGATTTTGCTAAAAGACCAGGGAATTAATTAGTGTTTGAAAGGCATTGCACAAAATTTAAAAATGATTCGATGTACAAAATGATTTGACAAGATAAACTAATTCTAGTGGTATGTGCAGCTTGCTGCTATATGACATTGGTATTTGCCATGATGCATTTGGTGTTTGCCACCACGTCAATTATGCGTTCTATTCATTATGTCAATACGCTTTTCTTGGGTTTTTGACTTTCTCTCCATTCCTTAAAAAAAAAAAAAAATCAATTGTATCAATCAATTAAAGAGAAGGGGAATGGTCAATGATTTAGCATGTCCTAGTTTTATGTTTGTGTTGGGATTGATTTTGTGGATTGACAGAACAAGAGGTTTATATGTGAGAAGAATTTTGAAATGTGCATGCGTGATTGTACTGAGGTGATCCTGTGAGCAGAGAGTCTGGTTGACTTGACTGCTTTAACAACTTGCACACAACTGGTTCTAACCATTTGAATAGCTCTGCATTCTTGATTCTTGCTTTTCCACTCTCTCTCTCACACACACACACATACACACACAAACACACTTATTGCGTGTACGTTTCGTCAGTTAAAAATGTTGAATATCTGCATGAGTTTTCACCTTCTCAACGTGCCATGGTGACAAAATGTGGCACAACTTTCATATCCAATTAAGGGTGACTTTAAATGGTTATTTCCATGAAGATGTACCAGGTTTGTATTTTTGCATGTATTCAGGGTGAATAAGTGGCATATTTCCTGATTTACCAAAATAATAAACATTTGAAGCATTTACCGCAAAGATTATCTTGGCACACTGTACAGAATTCTTAGATAAATATTGAGAAAAAGGAAAACAATAAAAATGGCTACATTCAATTAAAAGCAACACACACACACACACACACACACACACACACACACACACACACACACACACACACCTGCGTGCACATGCACAAAGCACCTCAGTCAAGTGAAACAATTTAAGAATAGTGGATTGGGGGCAGGGGGTATATAAATTAATAGGTTTTTGAACTGGGTCTGTGTTAATGTTGTGGTCTCATTTCACAAGGCAGGCAATTCCAGACAGAAGGAGCAGCATAAGAACAAAAATGTCCAACTGTTGCCGAATGTTTCCCCGAAACACATTTGACTGCTGTTTTTCTATTTCTCAAAATAAAATGGCTTTAGGTGTGCAAGAAACAGGTTGTAATGAGGTAGTGGGGAATTCCCTAGTCAATATTCCCCATTGAATATACCCATTAAACAATACAAAATGTACAGATGATTATCCATTGATTATTCCTTCATCAACAAAATTGCATCACATCAGTCTTCAAATGATTCGAATTTGTGAGACGTGGAATTGCATCTTCATTTACTTACCATCATACCTTCAGATAGAGTGTTGATAATGACAGTATAGGATGGGAATATGTTGACATCATTCAAGTTGTAACTATGTATAACTGCTTGATTACTAGTTTTCAGTATATATATATATATATATATATATATATATATATATATATATATATATATATATATATATATATATATTTCTTTCTTCTTTTTTCGAGAGTACAAAAGGGTGCACAGCAAATGAATGATGTGTAATAGTTTTATGACTAGTTTTTGATTGATTATGCTCTATTATATTTTATTTCATATAACCTGAAAACAACGCTGTTCTAGTTCTGCTGCTTTGATTTGTTTGTGATTCTTCTTTTTTTAATCTTTTAAATCAGCTACTTGTTCTCAAAATGATGTTCTCAAATGATGGATGCACACACTAAATAGTGTGCGTGTGTGTGTGTGTGCGTGTGTGTGTGTGTGTGTGTGTGTGTGTGTGTGTGTGTGTGTGTGTGTGTGTGACACTCCAATCACTGGTTTACTACATCCTTCCTTCTGGAGGAAGGTGCTGGAAAGCGATGCTCGGAGCGTGTGTGTATATGTGTGTAATGCATTACTTACAGATTGTTCTGACTAAATTCGTCTATATATTCGAAATGCTGTTTGAAAGTGAATCTTGAATATGGGTGCTCTGAAAGATGTATAGATGGAGAGCATTTATCTTTTTAAATGGTCGTTTTGTTTTAGGCTAATTTAAGTAACATAGTGGTGTGTGTTTTATAGCTCAAATAACTGTTGTTGAGGCGCTATATCATTATTGTTTCTATCATTTTACTGATTTGGTTCATGTCTTGCGTTATTTGCATTAACAACCAGGTCCTAAAACTCAAAATGTAGGGCTGAAAGTAAGTCTTTTTGTTGGTAAATTATATTTTTTGTGTGGGTAGATCGTATCTGTGCATTTTATGTCCTTGCATAATTTGGTCATGTCCAAGGTGGTTGTATTACACATCCTAGCTCGCGTTACCAAATAATTATGTTCAGGGATTTATCAATGCCTTTGTGTAATGTACATAAATATTGAAAATCTTCGCAGCATACTGTTACGAACATGCTGAGAGTTGTTGCTAATGTATTGTACTGGATCTCCCCTAGCGTTGCCTCATCATTCCCTGTGGATGGTTTTAATGGAGAATTGATTTATTTCATTAAAATATGTACATATTTTGGAATGAACCGTTGAGTTTGTTTGAATCCACAAAACAGTCCCATCTGGTTTCTTGGAGGATATTTAAAAAGAAAAAAAAAAAGAAAAGAAAAAAAATCAAATCAAAAAATATACCAGCAACATCATGGGTTTTAAAACAAATAAATATCACTCAGCTGACTAACCGTGCAGCGATATCAAAATGTATAGTCCAAATGTATAGCATGACTGCATGGAATAAGACATCACACCTAAAGTCTGTCCACGTTTACCTTACCTTTTTACCTGTCTCTGTATCTATAATCATATTTCTCGCTGATAAGAAACGTAGCAAAGCAATGAAAACTTTCAGTTGAGCGCTGATTGAGGCGGGGATGATCAACACAATACACAACACACACGCGGGAGCGCGCGATGCTACGGACAAATGCATATCAACACACAAACATACGCGTGCACGCACACACACACACACACAACGAGGGAAGGGAAAAATAAGAGGTGACAAAACTTCAGCGAGTGGGTCTTTGGGCACGTTTTGTCACCACGTAGTGACAAACTGTGCATCAAACAAAACGTTCTGCAACAGGTTCCACAGTCCACAGTGAAGGTGAAAAGGAATGCAGGAGGAATGTGTGTGTGTGTGTGTGTGTGTGTGTGTGTGTGTGTGTGTCTGTGTGTGTCTGTGTGTGTCTGTGTGTGTTTAACCTAATATTTATTTCCCTCTTCCTGACGGGAAGAAATCCATTACGAGACAAACACTGAATAACAGAGAAAATACCAGTAGAGGGAAAACACTGTGATCAGACAGCTTTCATGCTGAGAGGGAACTATCTTTTAAACGCTTTCTTCCGCATACTATTGGAGGAAGTGTCCCGAGCAAAAATTCCAGCTTGTGGGTAATTTGTCTTGACATTTTCTCTCTGTTTGTCTCACACACACACACACACACGTACGCACGCGCGTACACATGATACACGCGCGCAGACATATAGCACACAAAAATATATATACATAGGCAGCCTCACATACATATACAGATACATATAGCGAAAAATAACCACATATATGACTAGTTCAGGAGTGTTCAGCCAGCACAGCCGGCGGACTAACAGCACGCAAAGCGCTACGAGTGTCAATGACGTTGTTCTGGACAGTCCGATCATCAAACTGTCACATGCCTTCCTTCACATTTCTTTTTATAATTATGCCGCCTTCCCACCACGTGTTTTGTTCACGCAAACACACACACACTAAAAAATAGAAAAGAATACGAAGGACTGGTGCAGTAGGGGATAACGCACACACACACACACACACACACACACACACACACACACACACACGTTATATAGTCGCGCACTGTACGGTAGAGCAAATACATGATGTATGCACAGGGAAAAGTGTACACACTTGGATTATATCCACCACAGTGGTGATCCTGTGTACAGAGTCCCTTTTTGATAAAAATGTAGCCGTCCCAAGTCCACGTGTTGTCAAAGCTGCCTTCTCGCTTGATTTGTCTGGACCTGGCTGTTACCTCGGCTCTTGTCTCGGACAGGTCCTCGCTGATGTGCAGCCTGTGTACGCGGGCAAGTAGACCTTGTAGTGGCACGTTTTGTCAGCACGGCACAAAGGTACTAAGGTGACAAAACGTGCATCGATCAGAATCAGGATTTATTCCTGGTGACTCAAAGCAAACCATTTAGTTTGCATCTATAATGATTTATATAAAATTTTGATAATGAAATTACTCCAAAGCCTATGACCGCGTGTGACACAAAGGCCTGCTATCAGAACTGGAAGCCGTGATAAATAGTCCCAGATCAATGCACACCAATGACTTGATGATTTTGTCTGAGAATGTTTTCACTATAATGTATATGTTGAGGCTGAGCGTATTAAAAGCTGGATGGACTGTGGTATTGTTTCACTTGCACAGCTTATTGGTGCAGGTGGGTATCGTACTTTCAGAACAAAATTTCCAAATGCTAGTTTGAATGAAGGAACGTTATTAGAGGCTATGAAAGAAAATTAGGTCTTAATGTAGAAGAGAACTTTGTTGTTGTTTGGTAAAGGTAATAATTAGTATTATTATGTCCTGTCTGGTTGCAAATGATGACACTCCAAAATGGAATAAAAGACGTTTCTAATCAAATCTTCAAGACTACTAATCTTCAAGACTAATATGTGTCATATCTCCGATGGTTTCAGTACAAAGTGTGATATAGAAATTGGTTGGAAAAAAATCAAATAAAAATTTACAGGATCATTAATTTTCGGGTGGGTTTTTCATACATAAAATTCCAGGTAAAAGACACACCAAATAGAACCGTTTGGTACATAGGATAGGATAATTGTGGATGCTATGCCTAAAAGGACGAAATAGACTAAACCCGTATACTAATGAACAGGTACATCTGTAAAGTTTCCAGGCTGAAAGATGCACGGATGCACCCGCAGAGAGAATATTTTCCGGTCCGGTATCAATCTACTTTCATTTTGAGGAAAATCCTTTCAGTTACTGAAAATAAAACAAAGAAAGAAGGGGCTGAAGGATTGGACATTTTGCACTAATCCCCAGTGCATTGCACAAAGCAGGGACAGCAACAACAAAGAATTTGTTCTTTCTCATCTATATAAACAACATAACTAAAAATATTGAATCTGTTATAAAAACCTTTTGTGACTCATTTTTTTAAATTCAGTATAACAAATATAACAATAATACAACATACCCGTTCGTACAGTGCATAACACACGTATACAAATATACATGCTCATGTTATATATAACAGACAAAAAAGATACATCCATACAGACATCCATACAGACAAAGAGTTGGACAAAGTACTTCATAGACAGATATTTGCCTTGCACAAAGAGTGATTGACTGCCTGTCACATATGTGCATATATTCTTTATCTAAAATAACTACATATGCGCTGAGGTGATCAGTTTTCAAAATAGGCTTCTAACAGAACCAGTTCACGATAAAGGTGGGCAGTTCGCCGCTGATCTTTTCATTGTGTTGATCTATTTTGTATTTCAGCATCAGTTGTTGAAGGAAGCAGGAGAGAGTTGGCAAGCACTGGTCGAGTTTGCATTGAAGTATCACTAAGTCAAAGACAGTGTCAGTTTTTATGTCTATTTCTGTTCCAAACAATACCAGATTTTGTGTAAATTTTACATTTAACGCTGTCTCACAAAGAAGTCCAAAAGCGTCTGATACAAGCACATTTCCAAAACATATGATCAGTGCTATCTTTCTCGTCATTGCAGAAGCCACACTGAGTGTTAGCAGTGACTCCGATTTTTTAAAATACTATATCAGTAGTTATTATTCTATGTATCATGCACATTTGTAACCATTTAAGTTTTACATCTTTAATTTTTTGTACTTTTATGAAAACTGTATTCCAAGAAATATTTGACTTCAGTTTTTCACCTCATTTCAGGCAACAATTTGGCATACAGTTGTCGTTTACAAGAATGTTGTAATAGAGCCTTGCACCCTTTGGTGCAGAGTAGATTGTACTCAGCGAGATCTGCCAGATTATTACTAATAAGTATCGTAGACTTCTTCATAACTGTTTTATTGAACTGGTGCAACTATTAAAAGTCAAGAAATCAATCTAGAAGATACGTTTTAATGTCTGGAATATTTAGACTTCCACTTTTTACATCTTTTATTGTCGTCTTTCTGGCAGCTCTGCCTGGTTTTCTATTCCAAAGAAATTCCAAACAAACTGATTTTTTTTTTTAAAGATCTTTCACAAAGTTATCAGGGGGTCAGGCAGCAAATTCCACAAATGATCAGTTTTGACAGAATCAGTGACTTCAGCATAGCAACTCTTCCTAGCGGAGTAATATTCCTAAGTGACCAAACTTTAAACACTTTTTTTCACTTCATTGAAAATTTTGTTGTAATTTATTGCTGCACACTCTTTTAAATGCTGGGTAAATCATATGCCAAGGATCTTAAACATAGTTGGATTCCAATACGGCATATATTTTACTTTTGCCTGTGTCCGCATTCAAAAACAGGCTAGATACTTTTCTAAATTGATTAATTGATTCTTGCAATGATTTTTTTCTCCTCATTGTTCATTAGTTGTGTGTCATCTGCGAACTGCGATATTTTGTGTTCTACTTTGATATCACTATCTGCTCGAATCATGATTGCTAAATTTTCAACACACTAAATAAATATGTATGGTGATATCGGGTCGCCCTTTCGGCACCCACTCTCTACTGTAAACCATTCGTTCACTATTACCGTTGATTTGATGTTTTTATAAAAAGTATCTATCCATCTACAAAGGTCTTTTTTCCCAAACCGAATGCTCGAAGAGCCCTAAACATGAACCGCCAGCAAAGAGAGTCAAACGCTTTCTTAAAGTCGAGGCATAGCAACAATCCAGGCTCACCCATGTATCTGTTGGAAATGAAACCTGTCTGATCATCATCAATTATTGATGGTAGTACTCTTTTAATTCTGTTAGCGATACAGGAAGATCCAATTTTGTATATGACATGAACGAGAGAGATTGGTCTCCAGTTTTTAATGTTATCTCTAGGTTGATCGCCCTTCGGAATACAAGTAATAATACCTTCCTTTTGAGTGGTTCGCCATCTTCAAACTCCTTATTTAAAGCTCTAACAACAAATGGTCCAAGCTGCTTACAAAAGCACGTGAAAAATTCTGCCACAAAACCATCCGTACCAGGGCTTTTTTCATGTTTCATATTGTTCAACACTGTTCCTGTTGTTATTTTTCCTTCTAATGATCTTGATTCCTCCCTTTTCTAGGTCCTTGGCTTTATACAAATTACTATAAAAATTGTTAACTTTTGTCCAGTTTTTTTTATTACCTCACCTTTTGCGTCAATTAGTTTGATCATTTGTTTACTAGCATAGTACCTTTTCTATAGGTTTCAGAAGTAAATTTGATATTCTTCTGCCACCCACCTCGCTTTTGATCGCAATAGTACACCCTTCATTGTTTTCTTCCTTAGTGAAAATAGGTTTTATTGCTGTTTTGCTGATCAAACTGGAAGAATACAAAGTACTATTGAAGAAAATGGGAGGACTGTCACCAGATATGCCTTTTTTTTGTTTGTTCATAAATTGTTTTACCACTTTCCGCCATTCCTTATGTTTTGGGTCAGATGCCTGGAAATCAAGTTCATTTAAATATTCCAGTTTTCTGTCTCTAATCTTAGTGGTTACTAAGTTTCTATCAGTCCGAACTTCGTCTTTATTGCTGTTTTGCTTTTTTAAACAACCTATACCTCTGTTTGATAGCCCAGTGAATGTCTGGATTGATTCAACAGTATTTCCAGAGCAAATTGTAACGTTTTTTTTACTGGCATGCAACACAGGCGGCTTCAAAAAATACAGTCTCAAAATGTTCTGCACAGTCATGAATAGATCATCCATTTTGCATAGCATCAGCCCAATCCATCTGAAACAACATCTTGCAGTTTAGTGGCATCTAAACTGTCGTCATTGAATAATGTTCTTTTGAAACTGTAATTAATATTGGCGCTACTGATCAATGTTGCACATGGCACACAGTGATCACTACATATTTCCGATCAGACCTCTATACTTTTAATCACTTGGGGCTTCTGGGTATGTAGTTATTCTAGTGTCAGAATTGGTAAGCTGATGCAACTGAAATATGTTGAGTATATCCTGCAGCCGGAAGGGGTCGTGCGGCGCAGTCTCTGCTATCGGCTGTAGTGGCTTTTTTTTTAATTTTTATATCCTCTACTTCTCCGTGTGCTTGTTTTCAGGCTACCGAGTACATTTCTACAAGTCCAGCTGTTCGTCTGTATACCTGTTCAGTTTATTTCTTATTTTTCGGAATAACATGCACAAGGACCATACCCCAGAACTCATCCACTGGGGTACCTGAACACAGATCCACCCGAAAATCAATTTACCTGTTTACCTTCATGCTTGTCTTTCGACTAACCATAACTAACCTGTCTCCACAACTACTTCTGTACCTGCTGATCGACGTACCCGTTCATGACCGTACCTGTTCATTTTCATAGTCTTTCTGATAACCCGTCAACGTTTCTGCTGTTCTACATGTCGACATATGTACCTGTTCATAACCATATCTGTTCAGTTTATTATTTCCTTTTCTGCGTAACCTGCGCAATGACCTTTCAACTGATCTACTGGGATACCTACCCACAGATCCACCCGAAAATAAATGTACCTGTGTACAAAGTTCATGCTTTGCTTTCGCCTAACCATAAAGACCTACCTGCACCACAACTATTTTTATACCTGCCAAAAGATGTACCCGTTCATGGCCCTATCTGTTCATTTTCATACTTTCATTCCGATGAACCGTTTAGATCGACCCGTCAACGTTTCTACTGTTCCACACGTCCACAGATGTACCTGTTCATCACTATACCTATTCAGTTTATTTCTTCTTTTTCGGCATAACATGGACAATGATCTTTCAACTAATCTACTGGGGTACCTACCCACAGATCCACCCGAAAATGTATTTACCAAACACAACAAACCTTCATGCTTTTGTTTCGTCTAACTACAAGGACCTACCTGTCACCACAACAACTTGTGTACATGCATCTAGATGTATCAGTATCAAAAGAATGTATATCTCGTCCTCGGAAAAACCAAAAAGAAGAAACTGTGATGGCCCGATTGCACATTGGCCATTCTTTTCTTACTCATTTCTTTTTATTGAAGGGTGAGGAACTGCCAGTGTACTTCTTCGGATTTGATTGAAATAAGAGAGAGCCACTTTACAGCTAAATCACTGGGCATGCTGTTTAAGGACCTTTACCTGGAAAGATTTTTTTCACCACAAAGACCTACCTGTCACCACAACTACTTGTGTCCTTAGCTATGTATGCACCGTTCATGACCTTACTTGTTCATTTTCATACTTAAAATCACATTAATCACTGAAAATCACATTAACTGCTAACCTGTCAACGTTTCTACTGCGCTACATGTACACATTTGTACCCTTACTTGTTCAGTTGATTTCTTCTTTTTCGGCATAACCTGCATAATGATCTTTCAACTCATCTACTGGCGTACCTACACACAGGAAGTAAGTAAATTTACCTGTTTGTCTTCATGCTTCTCTTTGGTCTAATCACAAGAACTACCTGTCACCACAACTATTTCTATACCTGCCCACAGATGTAGTCGTTCATAATTTGACCTGTTAATTATACTTTGATTCCGATGAACTGCTAAGATCTACCTGTTCGTCACTATACCTGTTCAGTTGATTTGTTCCTTTTCGGCATAACATCCACAATTAACTTTCAACTCATCTACTGGGGTACGTACACACAGATCTACCTGAAAATAAGTTACCTGTTTATGTTCATGCTTCTCTTTTGCCTAACTACAAAGACCTACCTTTCACCACAACTACTTGTGTACATGCCTATATATGTACCCGTTCATTACCTACCTGTTCATTTGGATTATTTCATTCCGACAAACAATTTGTAAATATTCGGAGATTTACCTTTTCAACAATCAGCCGTTTCTTTGTGTTTTTCACTGGCTTTACATGCACACTAATCTGCGTACCGACAGACCAACCCGAAAATGAATGTACCTGCTAATTTTGACGCAACTTAATATGTAAACTTACCTGTCCAGTTACACTTACCTGTCCGTCTATATACCCACCGATTATGTTCATCTTGATCCTTTCTTTCCGGTGAACCACGAAGATTTACCTCTGCACTCACTTCCTAGTCCAAAGATATCTTAATGGAAATGTATGTGGACAGATGAGAAGATTCCACAGGTGTATTAATCATCTAAATTATTTGTGGGTAGGGAGAGTCATAGCTGTGCCGATATGTTTGCAGTGAGCCGTGAAGAATAGCATGAAAATGCTTCTGTGGATAAACGGATTGTTTTGTGTAACTAACACCTACAGGCACGCAGCTAACTCCGTATATATGTTTCACACACTAACTGACGGGTAGGTCCGTGGTTTAGGAGACAATAGCCTCAATGGGCATGTATGTGGTGCAGGTGAGCAGGTGCGCTATGGCCTTCAGAACAGGTGCGCCACTGCCAATCATAGGAGTTTGTAGGTATGTAGTCCAATAGCTTTGTGGTTTCCTATCCAATCGTTTGGAAAGAATACTAATTGATTTGATTTTTTCTTCGACAAGGTAGATCAATTCATATGTGTGGAGCAGGTAGGTGTTCATACCATGGTGGTAGAATAAAACACATTAATTGCTATTATGTAGATGTATAATAGCAGCCAGTAGATCTCTAGTTATGCAGGCAAGCTTCTGTGGCATCAGTTTACTACGTTCAATTTTGCATTAGATCTAGACATTAGATCTAGACATTTTCTTCTGTATCATTACAGACTCGACTTAATGAATTTTAGTAGACTCGATGTCTGGATAATGATAAATATTCTGCCAATGTAGGCGCAGGTACGCTTACGAGATTATTTCTGATGCAGCTGTGACCAGCAATCAACTGAATCAACGAATCAAAACGGATACATAGACTATACATAGCACTATTGAAAATATTAGTAGTAGATTCGATGTGCCAGTTCCAAGTTGCATAAGTTTGAAACTTTTGGTGTAAACGATCGCAGAACTTTGCAACTTGTCGCAGATTTTTGCAACTCGGTCTGGTGAGATGAAACCGAATGGCAAATCAATCCACGTGGATGTGCATCTTTCATCTCTTGTCATGATTATGTTTTTAGGTGCTCCTCTTATTTAATGCCACCTTGTTTCTTGACGTATGCGACGACGAAATTCGAGGCAGAAATTTTCGACATTGAAAATTTCACGTCTTTCACGACTATGCAACACGGAAAAGTATGGTCAAACCGCACGTAAATCAATCAATCCAGTACAAGAAACTGATAGAAAATCAATCTCTCTTTCATGTTTTTTTGTTTTTTGGGATGTTGTATATATTTAACAGTTTGATAATTTATGACGGTACCCTCTGTTGAAAACTTTGCAGCTTCCCAAAACTGGCTGTTTGTCGCAGAAGTGTCAAACTGTTAAATATATACAACATCCAAAAAACAAAACAAAAAAAAACATACGATGCGATCTGTGAAGCATTTTTTTGGAAATGCTTTGAGCAGGGCACATTGTGGTGTTTTGGTTCCCACTTCTTTGTGGCTAGGTCCCATCGATTCATTGCCATTTGCCACTGTCGTTTTCTGGTTTCATTTAAAAAGAAAAACAAAATTTAAGGAAAAGTATGGAAAGAAAACTCTTTTGTCAACCTTTCACTGCAAGCAACTGCAGCACACTCGCTCGGCATGCTTTAAAACTGATTTGCCAGACCATTTTCGATTCAATTTTGTTCAAGTCGTTACTGAGCCATGCGAGTCAGTTGTCCTGTTGTGATGTCACGGAGATCACGTGAACGAAACGCGGGATTTTGAGATGCAGACGACGCAGATGCTCGAAGCGTCGTGTTTGTTTTCATTCAAATCAATACTTTTACGTACCTCAGGAAAATGTCAGTCTTCCAGACGAACAGCGTGTATGTTAAACTTTATTTATATAGTACAAAGTAAGTGATATTTACCAATAAAAAAAAAAAAAATCAGTGTTCAGGGGCCCTTGAAGCGTCTTTGTCTGTAACAACTGGTTCAGTGATGTTTTTTGAAGCGAGTTGAAATATTCTGTCGAATATGCTAAATACTAGATTTTTGTCCAACCATGTGGTTTTGCCCTGATATAACCGCACCCGTTGACTGGGCGTAAAGCACCAACTTACTTACTTATTGTTGTGGTTGGCTGGATACATATATATCTGTTAACTTCGAGCAATTTGCTGGATGTTTTTTTGTTTTTGTTTTTTCATTGTTCCCTGCGGGTTCTTTTGTTCAATTAAATTGAACTGTAATTTGTATTTGTATAGAGCCAGGTTTGTTTTGCTGTTGACATTCAGATTTCTTCTTTCTTGTTGTCCAGTTTGGCTGGTCTACCTGTTTCTGTTCCGATGATCGTTTTAACCTGATGCAGATGTCTGTTTCAATTTTGTTCTATTATACCCCAGCGAGAGAGGCCAGTTTGTTGTTCTCTCTACTTCAGGGTACCATAACTTGAAATGAACTGTGATTTGTGTTTGTATCTAGCCAGGGTAACTTGCTACCATGTAGCATTAAGCCAGAAATTAGTGTTGTTAAATCATTCTAACCTCGTATCTTTTTTTATTCTAACGTTGGTCAAATCCAAGAATCGGCTGTTGCTTGCTTTGCTTGCTATGTTTATAACTGTTTTGCCTCAGGATGTCTTTGAACAAACACAGATGTCTTTGAACAACACCAAAAGCAAAGCAAGCGACAGCCGATTGGATTTGTCTAAGTGTCGACCAGAATGCCATTGCCTGCCATCATGGATGTTATACTCTCGTAACCTTGCGTTACCTTACTCCTGCGTGCCTGAGACATCGAGGTAAACCTGGGACCAAGCAGGATTGATCTGTGTATTATACACAAAATAGTTCCTATTTGCAGAAGCAAATCAGTTCGAAATGATTGATTGATTCTTCGCTCTCTTGAGTAGACTCACTGCGCTCGCCTGAGGTTCTACTGATGATGAATTGATGCTTAATGTCCTCAGATGTCATTTGACATATTAGGGACAAGTTGTTTCCAATGCCGAAGCACGGTTCAATAAAAGCCACATATGTAAGGTGTATGCGTGTTTAGCTGTAACCTGCCACCTGCACTTTTGGCAGAATGACCGTGATTTTTTACGTGCTACTGTGGTAACACGGGGGTGGAACGGATACCGAAATAAGAGTCAGCACAGAAAGTCGACCCTGGAGAAGAAAATTCTCCCGCCGTTCCAGCAGGGATTCGAACCCGCGACCTTTCAATCACGAGTCCGGCGCTCTAACCACTGAGCTATCCCCGCCCCCCTGAGGTTCTACATGAGTGACAAGCTTTTTATAGCGCGTTTTTTTTTGTTTTTTTATCCACCGAAGTGGTGTACTTAAGCGCTGCCATCTCGGCGCAAGTTCTGTGCCATACAACCATGCACCATGTCACTTCATGCAAAGCCACATACGTAAGGTGTATGCGTGTTTAGCTGTAACCTGCCACCTGCGCTTTTGGGAGAATGACGTGCTACTGCGGTAACACGGGGGTGGAACGGATACCGAAATAAGAGTCAGCACAGAAAGTCGACCCTGGAGAAGAAAATTCTCCCGCCGTTCCAGCAGGGATTCGAACCCGCGACCTTTCAATCACGAGTCCGGCGCTCTAAACCACTGAGCTATCCCCGCCCCCCTTGTGGTGCTGGTTCTAATCAAAGCACTATATGCAATTCTAAATCGCGATGACCTTGTCTCTTAGCAACTCATTTATTATGACAAAAAAAGGCCATTTTCAGATATTATTTTATTGTTTGAACAGTTTAACATGTGGCAGCTTTCCGTTTCTCTTTGTCTTAAATGTGTCCTTGTTATTGGGTACAGCGGAAGCAGAAATATTAAGGTCCCCTCTGTTAAAATCCCAGAGCTGACAAATGTTTTTCCTTAAAAGCACGGAGTAGGCCAAGTATGCTTAGTCAGTGCCATAATTTCCGCTTCCCCGGTCCATTCACCTTCATTTTTCCAAATCCTCTCCATACATTCCAATTGCGTTAGACTTGGCTGAAGCGAATTCCCGCGATAGCCTGCGAAATAAAATAGGTCACACTGCTCCTAGTCAATTGATTTAAGCCAGTTCTCATGTTGAGTGCCTGCGGAATATAAACAGACACCAAAGCGCGTGTTAAGGTGATTTAGACATACTTGTGATTTTGTACTGAATGCGTTACAGGGAATCTGTCTGGAAGTATCTTTTGCAGTTGTAGATAATGATATGTGCTAATTATTGACTGTTCTGGCTGGGATGTTTGCTACTGATATTAAGTGTCTCTCAAAGTAAGGGACATTCAGGTTTGGCAACCTTTGGTACCTGTTGCTATAATGATAAGCAGTAAGAAATAGGGGAGTAATGCATTAAGTAATTTGTTTTTCTCAAAGTCAGATAATTTCAGAAAGTCAATAACAATTTGTGAAATCATTGACAGTGTGCACAATCAGGGGAAGGGGACGAAAAAAATGAAGGCTCGACTGCGGATACCGCCCGAAAAATACCGGAGAGACCGAGGACCGCCGCCAGAACAATGGAAATGTTAAGGCGGTGTTCCCTCGCCATTGCGACTAGTGCACTAGCTGCGCAATTGCTGCCGTCACGAAAACAATGTCCGTTGCACTGCTGTTGAGGAACAAACAACCCGAAGCGAAAGAAGTCCAACTTTCGCAGCCCAGCTCCACCTCCCTGCTCATGATCTCTTCTGGGCTAACTTGAGGGTCCAGCTCCACCTCCCTCCTCTTCATCTCGCCTGAAACCCTGGTGTTATAATGTGTGAAGGTTGCTGTTTTTCTGCACCCCGCCCAAGTTATCTTGACCGTAACAATATAGCACAAGTCCAGTGCACAGTATCCTATGCCTAGCCTGGCCTGAACTCAACCCTGACACTGTTAGTGGTGTGAATGGCCCCAACATTTTGTTCTCTTTCTTTGCCAATTCTAAAGTCAGTTACAAAAGGCCTGAATGGAAAAACATTTAATATCCAATCAATAGTCACCTCAATATGAATAAACAGCTTTAAATCAGACACTCAAAAATCTGTCATATCAGGGTGAAAAACAAGTCACCAAAACACAAGGAAAAAAATGGCTGACGGCTCTGGACACATCAAACAAGTCAAAACAGTCACAATAAGTGTATATTAACATTCCACTGTCATCCAAGGATTTCAACACAGTATCCTCTCTGTACAATCAGTCCCTCAATTGGGGTTTTTACATTATGAAGAAAGAATGTTCTTATCAATCACAAGCCACATCTGATTCATGGTTATGAGATGCCATATTTTTAAGCCTCTTATCTTCTGCAAACACTGAACATAGGAAGCTGCATCAATTTCCTGTGGCAGCAAATAGAATGAGCTGTTTTATTCTGCAGGCTTCCCGATAGATGATTTAAGAGAATGGTGACTTTTAATAATAATAATAATAACTTACCATCATAACAACATGGCAGCCCTTTTGAGAAGGGGAATAACTTCGACCCCTACCCCCCAATTACAAAGAATTAAACAAATATTTCATATCAACTGTTGTACAAATATGGCTAGAAACAGCCCACAGTTACAAAGAATTAAACAAATCTTTCATAATCAAACGTTTCATAAATATGGCTGGTCATGGGGTGGTCTTCTTCATCTAGCACTACTTGCAAATGTCTATGCCAGTGCTTACACATAGTATACACACAAACACATATTCTATTGTTTAGCATCCATCCACATAAATGTACATTAAATGAAAATTAAAAAATCTTTCTTTTTTTTTGAAAAACAACATACCTCCAGATGATTTTGTCAATGTCAGAAAATGTGTCAGTTCTTAAAAATAAGCATCAAAGTCAAAAATAGCATTTCTGTTACCTAGGTTACCTACACTTCACCTTCCACACCTGCCTGCATTTCCTATCAGTGCAAGACTGCTACACCAACCAACTCCTCCAAAGGCAGTGCACTTGAGGGCACATATAGAACACAGAGGGCACAGACCAACTCCTGTTCATTTGTTTAGTGACACTGATGCGCTCCCAAGTTGTCTTCTCCCAAGACACCAAATCACGAGAACCAGAATAGGAGACACCTGCGCATCCTCAACATAAACTTTTAGGTATGCAGAAGAAAGGGATGTTACTGGAGGCAGTGATTGATGCAACAGACCCTGACGTCACATCATACCTGCCACAGAAACATTTGGATGACACAATCAGCACTGCTGAAATCCTCCCATCCTATTGCCACTGCATGGTTACCCATCCTCATACTGGGGTACAGATTACAGCAAAACAAGAATTCCAGCATGGTAATAATGTGAATTGGAACTGATTGGTGGCTCCATCCAACTCACAAGGCAGAAGAGAATGTTTCTGTAGCCTCTTACCACAGGATCCAAACACATAAAAGGTTAAAAAAAAAAAAAAAAAAAAAACCGAAAAAAAACAACTATTTATTAGGACAAAATACAACCTGCACATTTTCAGGGTAATCTCCTTGATCAAGCTACAAAATGACACTTAAGCAACAATTAAACAGTAAAAAATAAGATGAAAAGCTAAACCACTTTTTTTTGGGATCTTGTTTTAGATCGCTAGCAGTCATTCTTGTTTCAGATCCCCCCCCCCCCCCCCCCCTCCACTCTTACAACAGTATCCATGGAAATATTCCAGCATGGTCTGAGCAGCTATATATACAGTCACCCAACACTGCAGCCCAACTAAAAAAAAAAAAAAAAGACCACCTAATTGCCATCTCCACTGGTCACCTGTTCCTACCCAAATTTTGGCAGAATTGGCCAAACAAAACAGCTCTCAATCCTAAAAGCTTAAAACCACTGTGACCTAAAAATAAGGCAGAGATCACTAAAAGAGCTACAAATGGGTTAAAATCAATAATTACTAACATGCAACATTTGGCATTTTTTATATTTTAAGGCCTTGCTTTCTAAGAAAATCATTAAGTTTTGCTCCCTCACACTGATGATTATTGCAACTATTGTTTTCTCTCATAGCAGTCAAAAATAGATGTAACAACACAATTCCATTGAACATAATGCTATACACTGGTCAAGAAAAAACTAATGCCCTATGAAGGACATCTAATTACAAGATGTCCAATATCAATTTGCCAGAAAAAGCAATGCATGAACTCCATTCAAAACATTCCTTTACTTTGTTTCTTGTCTGCCATAGCACGGCGATTGTGGTTGCCCCGCACACCTTTGTTCTTCTCTTTAAACCTTCTGTTCCGCAAAACCTCCTCTGTCTGCCCTTGACCTTTGACTTTGCCTTTGACATCATGTATTGGTGGTCCCTGGTTTCGCGCTGCACGCTTCTGCTCTTGCCGTTGACGTAGTTTGGATGGGTCCTGTACAAACTGGTCTCTCGGTGTTTCCCCCTATCAAAGCATACAACACACAGCATGCATCATGTGAAGCCAATGAGAAGTGTTTATTGTCACAACTGCTTCCTCCAAGGTTTATCCACTTGTCACAAAAAAATAAATCAATTATTACACCTCTAATGACAACCGTAATATGATTCACAATAACAATAAATAGTAATGGATAATTCTGATACAGTGCTACATTTGAAACACACTGCACTGTACAAACAGCTGCCAACAAAAAACATTTACATGTGATTCTACAAACCATGAGAATAATCAAGTATCCTGGTTCTTACAAATTTTTCATATATGACAGTTACATCCATTTATTTATGTCTATGTATGCACACATACATGTGGTGCTTTTATGCAAACACATACTGGCATGAAAGAAAGGACAAAAACACTCCTGTATATAGAGGTACATCCTAATGAAAAACAGGTTAAACACTGGCAGAAAAAATGTGTACTGGTTCACATGAGCCAAAGTATGCATTTTTAAATACTGCACTACCTCATCTGATGAGTCATCTGACGGCTGTGCCCTGGCAGGCCGCCTCTGCAACACTTGTGGCACAGTGAAAGGCCTGCAGCAAAACAATCACTAACATCAACATCAACATGTCAAAATAAAAAAATCAGACAGTTAACATGTCAAGGATTGTTACCAGATAGAACAGGAACATATGAAAGGATAATGACAGTTCAGGCATGTAACTCTCAAGTGAAGTGGCAGTTGATTCACAGCTTGTTTCCCCATACATCTACCTCACTCTCTGCTCCTCTTCCCTGTGCAAACCTACCATATCTGGATTTTGGAAGAACATGAACAAATAGCACTCAGGCGCAAGGTCATCTGGAACAGGCTGCCAGACACACCCTAAAATGCAGAAGACACTTAGTGTCTTTTTAGCAGCAGCTGAAGTCACCTTTTTTTTTTTTTTTTTCAACTCCCCATCTTCCTCCCTGCATTCCTTTTTCCACAGTCTCCTCCCTGAATCCATTTCCACACATTTCACTCCCCTCATAATAATAATAGTGGGGTCTTAGCACCCCCTTTCTCACATGAGCCCATATTCAAGTTAAAACAAAAAACAAAAACAATAACAACTGACATAAAAACACACAATATCAAGATACAAAAATTCTTCATCACATACATGCACGCATACTCCCCCCCTCCCCCACCCCTATGCCCTTTTCCACAGGCATAGGAATTGCCCATGAAAAAGCAAATTTCCGTGGCAGTGAAACTGACCCAGTGGTAAAAATTTTTTTTAGTTCCGCCCACAAAACATACATAGCACGTGCACACACGACTTTTACTTGTCTTAGTTGATTAATTATGAACACAGTCACTGCTGTTACTCATGCTGGCAGATATTAGGCCTGAACGCAGTCATTCCTAGCTGCTTCTGTGACATGTTTTAGTGAAGAAAAAAATGAATGTTCCAAAAGTTTTGAGAGTGAAAGATTCACCAAGACTGTCGCTTTCACCATGGCGAAATGTTCAACTCCTGCAGCTGTGCCAATAAATGGGAGTGGGTATAAGTAAAATCCAAATCCAAAATCCAGATCCAGGATATAGCTCACCCCCATACTCCTCCCCCCTCCCCACACCCCTCCTATTCCCCCTCCCCTCCCTACTGTTGCTGATCATCCAGGCATCCAGCACACTGTAAAACTACAGTAATTGCAAAACTCAGAAAAACAAACTAAAAAAACAACATATCAGAATCCTCAAAAATTCGCCCTATTGGACGATCATTGCCTCTGATTGGCTGAGATCAGAGCTCTCCTGTGGATGAAGAAAAAATAACAATAAAAGGGTGAATATTACAGAAAGAAGAAAGGTTAGTTGGTAGGTACTTTAAGCCCAGTCAACCACACTGGGCTAGAGAAGAAAAGAAGGAGAAAGATACCAAAAACGTGTTTTGTTGTTGTTTTTTACAGACACTCAGCTTATAAGGTTATATCAGGGCTAAAGAAGAAAAGAAGAAGGATAGCAAACGGATTTTTTACAGGACAATCGTTATATACCACCATGCCATGTTTGATCACAGAAGGTTGAGCAGTTCAGAAAGTATCTCCTGGACAAAGGCCAGCCAAATAGACAGACTAGCAGAAGGACAGATGGACAAAATTATTCCAGTCATAAAAAGTTTCTTTGATATGATCACTGATTAACTCTCCTAGAACAAAATGCATCTGGCTGGTGATCAAAAAGAAAGAAAGAAAGAAAGAAAAAAGACCTTTCCACTGAAGGTTCAGGTTTTATTTTTGCTAGTCATGCCTCTGGTGATAGGCTCCTGTTTTGGGGGGCTTCCCAAGGACTGATTGCACCTAGCACAAAGAATTGAACTGGACACAGAAGGGGCTTTAGGCTCCCAAGTCGGTTCTCTCTGAAGGGAATAGTTTTCTTCTTTCTTCTTTTTATATTTATTTTTTATTTTTTTATTTTTTAGTGTGCAGTTTTTAAAGGGTACCATTTACCGACTAGTTGTAAAAGCACACAGTATACTGGATCTAGCTTTAATACACGTTGTTCCTATTATTCCCTCCACTGACAGCCTCCAGGTGATATATAGTGAAACTTTTCTCCCATCCCCGAGAAGAAGGATACAACATTAGTGCTCTTTCTTTCATGGTTATGGGTTGATAAATTATATCTGGTTAAAGCCCATTCTTAATTGGATGAATGTTTCTTCGCGAATCTAGTTGAAGTATTCGGCGAAGCTAGTTGGTTCTTAATTGGGCCAACTTTTCTTCGCGAACCTAGTTAAGTTGGAAGCATTCCACGAAGCTATATTCGGGTCCAAAAAGCTTCACTCAACATGTTCTGGGAACATTCGCCCTATTGGACGATCATTGCCTCTGGTTGGCTGAGATCAGAGCTCTCCTGTGGATGAAGAAAAAATAAAAATGGTCGATGGTGTCGCTAGGTTCTTCACTCGCTCCGGAGGGAATTTGTTTATTTGACTTGTGCAGCCTTGTCTCGGAGACCCAGAATGAGATAGTAGTTGAATTACCCTGTGAGGGATGATGAAAGTATATTGATTTGACTTTAGCCTACATTTTGGATCATGCTGTCTGCTGTGTCTGCCAAAAGTTTGGGCCGAAGCTTTCATCTCATTACAAGCCAGTTAAAAATGAAATAAAGTTTGGACTGTCTGAACCACATTTGGAGAACTAAAAGTTCAATTAAGAAACGAATCATAGTTCACTGAAGTGTCCGAAGTATGTTTGGCGAACAAACATTCGCCCAGTTAAGAACAGGCTTAAGACCATTCATAATGAACTCTCCTAGGATTAGCTGCACCTAGCACAAAGAACTGTATTGGACCTGGAAAAGGCCTGATGCTCCCGAGTATGTTCTCTCTGATGGGAATATTTTTCTTCTCTCTTTTTCCTTTTCAGCGTGCAAACAGCTTTTAAAGGGTATCATCTACCCACTAGTTGTGAAAGTACACAACATACATACTGGATCTAGTTCATCAAAAATAGTGCATTATTCTCTGGTGCAGCTAGATCTGGTAGGTGCACTTTTTTCCCCTTGTATAGGTTCACTTTTATTATCTAATCTGGTTTAGGTGCTTTGCAACAGGCTTCCTCCCTCTCACCAAGGAAAATGCACTTTAGACTTACAATGTCAATTCAATGTCAAACAGAAGTTAAACTCGTTATAAATGGGCAATGAGTTTTAACTCATGTTAGAGAATGGTGCTTTATAAGAACTATCTATTATTATTATTACCATATTTTACTTCCAGTCATAATTAGAGGTCAGCTATTTTTCTGCCTGCCCACACTTACAAACTCACAGTTCATACAGTCACACACACACACACACACACACACACACACACACACACACACACACACAGCCTGAAAACCATGTCAGGACAGATGCAAGTCACACTTGGCTCAACTCTTGAGTAAGGCCAAGTACCACTCACATTCCAGGATACATAATTTACTGTCTGGAACAAAGTACTATTGTTTGGTGGTGGTATGTTGAAATAAAAATCTGAAACAAAGACTGCTAGTGTTCTAAAACAAGATCTAAACACATAAAAGATTCAAAAGAATGCTTATTTATTATAACACATACACACAATATGCAAGCTACAAAACAACACTTGACAACAGTCAGATGGTATTATGTCAGACAGACGATGTGTCTGAACTGAAATAATATCAGACTTCTGACCCCAAATGAGGATGTAGACTAGAAGACTTGCTAAGCTGAATCCCATCACATATTTGTGGTAGAGGCAAAGCCATCATGGCGTGTTGAAGTAGCTTGTCACTGATCAATAATTTTTAGAGAGGCAAGCAGGCAAGCCCACTAAACACAGCAGCCCACCCTCAGCTCAAGCAAAGCCAAGCACAGGCCCAGCCAAACCCATAGTGGAAGTAGTGACAACTCCCCCTCCCCTCCCCCACCACCCTTCCACACACACACACACATACACACTCCTACTCCCAGCAAGACGGAGAATGGGAATTAGGGAATTACATGGACTTCTGACAAATCAAAAGGGGTGGGGGTGGGGAGGGAGAAAAAGCAATAAGTTAATAAATATATATATATACTTTTTTAAAGTAGTCGCCAAGAGTTCTGGACTGAATCAACGAAGCAGACTTTTCAAAAAATGATGACAATTGCACTTGCAGCAGACAAATGATGACAGAAAGGTTTCTGTGTACTGGTGTCATTTTCTGGGTCCTCAGTCTTTGAACATTTTTTATTCCATTTCTTCTTTGTGGTCAGTAGCTGTGTAGTGATGTGTGGGTACACATGCACATGTCACACAGAAGAGAATCAGGCTGAAAAGGAAGCCTGGCCTCAAACCAATTTCAAAAGTAAGTTTTATAAATGGAAAACAGCAAAGTCAAACCTGATCTGTGTAAGTTCATCTGCAGAGTCAGCATCATCAGCACCAACATTGTTGATGTCATAGGTGTCATCATATTCATCATCATACATTTGTGGGTCATACATACTGGAAACATCCATGCTGCCGTATGCATCATACAAACTCTTGAGATCCCTGATACCCTCCTTGTCCTCTAGAACTGATTCCAGCTCATGGTCTGTTCTGCAACAGTTAGTTCCAGACAGACAGCATCAGTAACATGCACTGTCCAGAGTGATGTGTCACAGTAGGTTCTGTAAACAGATGGGGCAGTTCTGGATTGTAACTGAAGATGCAAGGGAACATCAGAGGAGAAGAAGGGGGGTGACTGGCCCTACCTGAACAAACCTAGCCAGATACTGGCTATCTCTATTAGCACAACAATAACATTATATCTCTCCCTATTCTTGTAGTAAATTTACTTTTGATTCCTTGTATTGTCTTCCTTCTAAAAACAATGTGTGGCACATGCAGAATTTTTTTTGCTTTGCCAAAGAATTAACTCATTTTGATGATGCAAATGAGATAAAAACCCATCCCTGTCAACCCAACAAAACCCTAACAACTAAACAAACAAGAACATAAACAGAGATGCACTCATGCAGCTGTTAAAAATATTGCCAATGGTGATCTGGGTATTCCAAAAAAGCTTTATGAATGCTCTCAACATTGATAAGAAAACTAAAAAGTATGAACCATAAGTGCAAAAAAATTGTATGAACAACTTTTCCAAAACACAGTAAAGCCAGAACCATCAGAGGAAGCATTAGCAAAACCTGTTTTCCTTTGCGACCTTAGAATTGGCAAAAACTGCATGCTTTTTAAAAGTTGGTTAGAGAAAGGCATTACTATATAGGTCATATGACAGATGAAGAAGGTAGTACTAATTGGATTTTAATGTCCTGTCAAGCACACAGGGTCACCTCAGGACAGTCAAACTCAGGTCATAAGCAAATACACATTTCTAAACTCTTCTCATAAATATGTCAACCCTCTGTCAAGTCAATCTACAAAACCAATCACTTTGCAAACATAAAACATATATACACATACATCAGACACAAATTTTTGAAGATGAAGAAGGAGGGTTTTATAAATATAATGAATTTACAACACACAATTACATTAAAATGAACTTTTTAGAATATTTTGGATGTATACAAGCAATAAAAACATACTTCAGCAGCCACAAAATTACCATAGATGCAAATCAAACAGCCATTAGCAAAGATTTAGACCCAGGTTTAAGGAACTAAATTTTGTTATGATATACTGAATATGATATATTGAATGGGAAAAAGTCTAAACTGCTGTAGCAAATGGCAAACCAAGTTAGCAGTAAGAACAGACGGGAAGGCCTGCTTCAAGACACAGTAAATACAAGAAATAAAATTGAAATGGTTCCAGAACAGATTATCGCACAAGATTTTATCAATTAAATATTTGTTAAAAGAAATGGGCATAGCACAAGATGTTTTGCGCAACTTTTGTAACCTTGAAAGACATTATCTGAACATTGTATGTGGAGATATCAACATGTAAAACTGTTCTGGAATAGAACAGCTCCAGAGAAACGTATTGACCTACATGATGACACAAAGAAAATGAAAAACATGAGCAATTTTGACCTTTGGTCTTCTTCTGGTGTCAGAAGAGGAATAGAAAACAATTAAAAAAAAGTAGGAAGAAAAGAAGAAGATAGACAAGAAGTTGAAGCAAAACGATTTTCAGAATCTCAACTTAAATTTAAAAGAATGTCATCAAAATGATGAAAATTAGGAAGCGTATGCCCTACCCATGTAATTATGAACACACACACACACACACACACACACACACCCCCCTATTCTACCTGCTGAGCAATATTTAGAAGGGCTATAGGAAGTTTTTTTCATTCAGTCAATATTTAGAAGGGCTATAGGAAGTTTGAACATTTTTCATTCAGTCCACCAGGGCACATGGTGCCCAGTCTTTGTGTAATGGTGCAGTGGAACGTAGGACAGTACAGCGACCCAGGCAGCGGAGTCGGTCAAAAATGGAGACCACAGCAGGTGTATGGCAGCAATCAGGTTTTATTTGCTCAGCCGCAGACAATTTTCAGCACACCGCACATCCTCACGCTCACGCATAGATAAGAGAACGGCGCGGGCCACAGGGAACACACGCTATCGCACAAATACAGTTTCCTCTACAATAACTAAACCAACTAAAACATGAAAAACATCAAATGAAAGCTACAGTTACAATCTTTTAAACTGTATAAACAAAATGTACACACATGACTTATTTCGTTTACAACAAGAGTGGGAAGTGTGGCTTGCGCCTGTCTATAAACAGATTCATACAACTAAATCACTACTAACACAATGTACAAAATATTAATGTTACTAAAACTTACATCGGAATAAAGAGCACGCTCCCATGGTTAAAATGGGACATAACAATTACAATACAACGCTCTGTAAGAGAAGCAAGACAAACTCAAAGACTAGAACTAAAACAATTGGTGCAAACTTTTGCCTGGGGCACGTTATCTTAGTCGCAGCAGCGCTGATAGTGATATTAAGTAGTCTATGAATACAACTTAGCTTCTACAGTACACAATACTTAATAAGTTAATTTCAACCCAAAATAAACACTAAACATAAAGTCAGCTAAGCAAAATACTATAGGACAAAGCATTGATCAACACAGAATTACTTTAATCAAATCCGAAACAACGTTTCACTACTATTCACTAGTACTAAACAAAGCGTGCCATGCAGACGACGGCTATAAAAAGAATGGACCTAGAAAGGCATCGGCTACAAATTAAGCTCGATCCTGTGTCTAAATAAACGTTACATAAACATTCTAAGATGCCAAAATATATTACTTATGGCTTGGTGCATAAAAAGGACGAGGTAAACAAAGAGTAGGTAAACAAACAAGCGGTCAAAATGTTAAGGGAGAAAAACAGATTTGAAAATGGTGCACACTGGCGGCTATCGCCGGTCAGCTGTGTGAAGGCCATGTGGTGTTACACCACACACCGCGCTTCAGAACAAAAGCGTCGTCTGCTCCGGTTCCCGGGTTACTATCAGTACAGTAATGAAATTGCGTTGATCCGTTAAGTGGGGCGGGATTATTGTAAAACGTATACAAAGAGCACTTGCTCACATCTGGATAATGTGAGACTCCATGCGTTTACGTTGAAAGGAGTCCCCATGCAATTGCCATAAGCCTTTCACTTTGACGTCTGCAATGGTATGACCAGCAGGGTTAAAGTGTTGGGCTACAGGTTTGCTGCAGTTATGGCGGATGTCAGCCAGATGTTCCGAAAAATGAACCATGAGAGACCTGGAAGTCTCACCAACATAGATGAGGTTGCAAGACTGACAGGTGATGGCATATACCAGGTTGAAATTATGTGAAAAGTCCTCTTGATTAATATTAAAACTGTTCTGGAATGATATTGTAGCATTGTCCACCTGAACACTGAAGGTCATCCAGTGTATGCAATTTAACCTTTACATGCTGCTGTAGCATCATCAATGATACATAGTGACACATGTGCATTACTCACATTTAAATTCAAGCACATCTCCCTTATGCCACAACCTCTTTCAATGTTTGACAATGTGAGTTTTAATTCTGTGATTATCTGGTCTTGAGAACCAAAAACGTGTGTACCAGTTGTATTTATGTGCCCAGATTGTTATTTTTACCCCTTTGTGGGTTGATGGTCATGGTAAGACTATGTTTTTCTGTGACTGACTGGCTGTAACCTGACATTACTTTCCATCACACTGGACAATAATGAAACAATATACATTGAAAGTAGAACAGAGCAAAATGCTCAAGAAGCCAGTTCTGCATGCTACGAAATTCTGAACACATGATGGGGTCCAACATGAAAAGAGTCAAAGTGTTAGAATCCATTGTGGAATGTGGAGGGTAACTTCAGATGCTTCTGCTAGGGGCAAAACTAAAACCTCTCCTGTCAATGTCAAGCACACTGACCCACACTTTGTGAGTGGTGAATGAAACAGTAGGCAAGATAATAACATGAACTGCTATGGTGGGATCCAGCATTGACGAGCCGTTTATGCAAGAAGGGGAATTAGAGCCACAGCACTCTCTCCATTCCAGTTCAGATGAAAAAATTCTCCACTCCAGTTCAGATGAAAACATTCTCCATTCCAGTACAAATGAAAAATTTCTTTCTTGTGCATGATGATAACTTAAAGGCATAGGTTACTGGTCTTTCTCCGTTCAGGTTCCCCTTGTCTGAAACAACCTTCCTGCTCACATCTGACACTGCAGTTCTCTCTCACAGTTCAAAACTTCTCTTAAAACCTTTCTCTTTACTTCAGCCTACTTTCTCTTTCTTCAGCCTTTCACAGACATTGGATGCTGTACTTGATTTTATGTTGATTTTGCTGCAGATGTTTTCATGGGCTGCCTGATGATTTGGGGGAGATGGGAGGTGGAGAGAGACTGGGGGAAACAGGTGGAAGCATGGGGTTATGAGACTGTGTATGTGTGTGTGTGTGGGCATATGTGTGGATGCAGGGGAGAGGAAAGGATAGAGATATGTAATGCATTATTAAATTAGGTTGTGTATCATTGTAATGTTTCAGGGATAGCACTTTGAGTGTCACACAAGGATAGTCATAGAGAGATTTGGCACATTAGAAATGCATTTACTATTATAATTACTACAAGAGCCAGCGGTGACTGAGAAACTGTCAAAAATAACCAACAGTAGATTCAGAATGAAACTGCCAGAGCTAAAACTGAGGGATCTTTTTCTTCTTCCTGAAACCTGTTGTGGCTGCCATGTACCGGTGGAGTTTCATTTCTATCATTTTAACAGAATAGACTCACCTGATAGGCCTCTCTGAACTTGAATGCATTTGAAACAGCAAAGCATTGCTTGAATTGCTGGGAAAATTAAGTTTTGTGGTTCATCCTGTTAAGTCAGTCCTGGCACCTTGACACATGGTTACACACTTGGGGTTTGAGATCAGCTCTTCCCAGATTTCCATTACTCTCAGTAATACCTGTGCTTATCTTACTTACCTGCACTGATGGGTGGAAGCATTGTTCTCATCTTGAAAGACATGTAAAGCTGCAACAGTCATCAGTTCCCACTCTCTTCTCTCATGATACTGTGACATATTAACTCATGTAGGGTAACATTAGTGTACACTAGTTTCTGAAGTGTGAGGAATGTGCATGCATCACTATCTATATTGATGACCATTGCAACTTTACATGTCTTGGTTAAACCAAGAACATTTCACCCTACCCATCAAAGCAGGAAAGTCATGCATGTTTGTGGTAACTGTACTTTCAAAAATACATTCCATACAAGGATATTTATTTGCCAATGACATTAAAATGTGCAGAGGACTTTGTCTTGGTGATGTTCCATTTATACAGTGAATTAACAAATAGACAAAACATTACATTAGCCATATATAAAAGTTAAAATAAATAAAATTTAAATTCAACAATGTACCCATCTCATTCATGCAATGTAAGCTACCACACACAAACACACACATACACATGCATGCATGCACACAGTCACTCACTCAAACAAACACAGACATGCAATGCCAGTAACCTGCCCATCCAACTGGTGAATATTGCACACTAAAACAAGCCACCCCCAAGTAACAGCCAAGCACAGTCACATAAAAACTTGATTTGTAGTACATGCATTATGATGGCAAAAGGCCAGCTCCAACTAAAATGGAACAGATATGATCTAGTAGAATAAACCTTGGAGAATATCTACTAATAATGCATACTATGACTCAAAATAGAATAGTTACAACTGTTGTTGAATACAATCCATAACAAGGCTTATATGTGTCATCGACACACATGCAATACAATAATACTTTATTAATCCTTAAAAAGGAAGTTCAGTTGTCTGCCTTTGTCAAATAATAACAAGTACATAAAAACATAATTAAATACTATACAGTTTCACTCAATAAGAATAAAAACTTAATAAAATCAAGTAAATAAACAGTAAGAACAAATAAGGTTGCAATGACAATGGTGCCTGTATTGTTCACATGAATACTAGTTGTCACACCTTTAAGTTAATCTTAAGTAACACACCACACCCTTAAGTTACTCTTAAGTAACACACACACACACCATGGCATCTTCTCAAAACAACACATGCATGCTCACCTTTCCCCAACACTTACTGCTACAATTATTAAAATGTAGTCATTAATAATTCCTATCATTTTTATAACAAACTATAAAAGAATCTAGTAAAGACTGATGCGTATCACAGACAGACACACACTTCCTACCCAAACCCACATACAAGTGTGCAAGCCCACACTACTCTGACTGTACTAAGTAATATTATGCAACCATGCACACATAACAAACATGCACACATGCACATACACACATACAATCACACACTGCATCAGTGACAGACCAAGACCACAGTCACAGATTCAGACAGCTGTGTCAGGGCTGAGAGCACCAATGGCCTGGTGGAAGAAGCTACTGCTCAGGTGATAGTTATATGAGGCTGAAAGGATTGCATTTGTCACTGTGTTTTATTACCCCACCACATGGGTAGCCACATACTGTCATCAGAGGATTTATCTCCATTTCTGGAGGGAGGGAACTACTATACGATGAGCTTATTTATCATGACGATGATGATGAAGTGTTGCTCAGTGTCCTCAGATGCCAGTTGACATATTAGGGACAAGTTGTGACCAATGCCGAAGCACGGTTCAATAAATCTTTACGTCCACGGAAACCAGAAGGCTCGTTAGGATGGACAGCCCAGGACGTCCACATCGACTCTCACACAGCTCCTGAACTATGAATCATGACTGAAAATAGTCCTGGCATATAACTGTGCAGCATATAATGTTTTAATGGAGAAATAAGAAGACATTTGAGACAAGTGACAAGGTTCACAACATTAGACTGAACAAAAAAATAATTTGTTCGGCGCTGATGCTAATTTTAAAAGTAACAATATTCTTGAGCTTATTATAATGTATGCAAAAAATTTCATTTGCCTTGCAGATATAAAAAATTAAAAAAAATTAACCTCAATAATGTGCATTTTAGAAAAAAAAGGTGAAATAAGGTACAGATCTGAAGCACACAACCCAAAGCTGAAACTGACCCTACCAGTTTTCTTATCAGACTGGTTTATTATAAACCTAGGAATAATGCTTAAAAAATCTTTTTGTGGTTCAGTTGTTGTTGTTTTATATCTGCTTCCAATCCTTTTTTGTTTTTGTCTTTGATCAATAAGGAGACTGAATTTGTTAGCTTCCTGTATTATGTCCACAGAATGGAGAAGAATTTAAGAGGGAAAATTGACTGTCTGATTATTTCTAAACAACAAATTCTGTTGTCATTTTGTGCTTGTGCCCCAAAGGGTGCGAACTCTTTGGGTACATGTAAAGGTTGTGTGGGTGTGTATACATATGCAGGCATGCCAAACTCTCTCCCTCATGTGTGTGCAGGCATGCACTCATGCATGCCTGTGTGCATACATTCATGTGTGCGTGTGTGCATATATTATCTTACGTTGTTATTAACTTGTTTTTAGCTATAATTGTAATTTGTTTAAACACTTTTTTTTTCTTTCTTTTTTTAATGTCTGACACTGAATTATCATATGTTTAAACTGAATTTTATTTATTTACATGTTACATTGAAGGTATCTTTTAAAGCAAACTTCCTTTTAAGGACAATAAAGTATTATCTCAAACTTGTTGTTAGCACCATTGAAAGTTAGAATAATGTACTGCTTACATATTTTTATCCTCATAATGCCTTCCTCTTGTATATGTATGTGTGTGTGTGTGTGTGTGTGTGTGTGTGTGTGTGTGTGTGTGTGTGTGTGTGTGTGTGTGTGTGTGTGTGTGTGTGTGTGCATGTGTGTGTGTTTGCACGCGAGTGTGTGTGTGTGCGTGCGTGTGTGTGTGTGTGTGTGTGTGTGTGTGTGTGTGTGTGTGTGTGTGTGTGTGTGTGTGTGTGTGTGTGTGTGTGTGTGTGTGTGTGCATGTGTGTGTGTGTGCAAGCAAGAGTGTGTGTGTGTGTGTGTGTGTGTGTGTTTGCCTTCTATACAATATTTTTTTGCACATTTGATATGCCTAGATGTTTGTTTCTTCAATTTAGAAGAATTGGAAAAAAAAAAAAAAAAAAAATTTAAAAAGGAAGAAAAAAAAAAAGAAGGAAGAAACTGAAGTATTCAATCAAAAGTTGAAACTGGCCCTGCCTCTATTCTCATCAGACTGGGTCTATTATAAATCGATAATTATAATACTCAATATTCTCTTGATTGTTCACTTGTTACTTTACATCTGCTTCTAGCCTTGGGGGGGCTGGTGGGGGGGGGGGGGGGTGGAGGGGTGGAGGGGGGTGTGCATCAATATCAACACAGATTTATTAGCTTCCTGTTTTATGTTTACAGAAGGGATAAGAATTTGATGAGCACAAGGTAATACCAACTGTTGAACAATAGGTCTATTTTTGTTGTTGTTTTGTGATTGTACACTGATGTGTAAACATGATGTTTTTGTTTTGTTTTGCTTTCAAAAGTTAATAAGCATTTGTTATATTTTTGTTTCATTCTTTTTCCCCCTCTGCAGTTCTGTGTGTGTGTGTGTGCGTGCGTGCGTGCGTGCATGCGTGCGCGCGTGCATTTCATATTCCCCACCCCTTAGTATTTCTTCTACATCTGATTTGCCCACATTTTTATTTGACACCTTATTACTAAATCAATTAGTGTGAATATATGAATGGATGATGATGCTCTGTCTGTGTGTGTGTGTCTCTCTGTCTCTGTCTCTATATATATAACCTTACATTGGACTGAGATTTTGTGACCCTCTGGCTACACTCTTTACACCGTCAGCAGTGCATGCAAAGTATACACCTGGAAACAGCATTGCAGAAGCACACTGCAGCTCAGAACCTTGTGTACTATATTGTAAACCACTACCTACCTTCTTTAAACTGCTGTATATTCTCAGCCACTCATCCAGTCTCATTCAGCCATACATCAATTTAAATACAAGTGAATGGAGCATGAAATGGGTTGTTGTTTTTTGCACATTAAAGTTTGATTTCAATGTCACTGAGCTGATGGCATGCATATGTTTAGTGTTTTTGTATAATTTGTTTACAATTCATTCATGATAAAGCCAACAATGAAAATCTCAAACTTAACCACTATCACTGACAGCAGTGAGTACATAGTGTGATCATCTATAACCATGCTCTTTGCTTGCTCTGTACAGTAATGAACGGTTGCATGTGAGGAACAGCTCATTGATGAAGTGCTATCCACTTTTACAAGTCAGAAAAATATTGAAAATGCAGTAAAAAATAAAGAGATTTCGGCGCCAAATGAAAGGTGTTTTTGTCATGTGTTTTTGTCACGTTTGGGGCCATATGTGGTTTCATTCACAAATGATTCAGGAAGTTTAGTAACTCTGCTGACCAAAGTCGTTGATTGGTGACATTGGTGTTCCTGTTACAAGTTGCTGCTCGGCAATGTTGGCGTTCTCGCAACAAGTTGCTGCTCGGTGACTTTAACAACAAAAGAGTTAAATTTGACTGTACTTGGAAAGTTGGTAAAAGATACTTCATGTAAAAGTGAGCATTATACAGCATGTCAGAATAGGGCCCATTTTGATGACTGGTACATTATGTCACTGCACTTCTAGTTCACAGCTGCTGCTTACCTCTTTCCTTTGTGAATGTGCTTTACATCCACCATAGGATTGTTGAAAACATCAAATTCATCATTGTCATAGATGTTCCTCCTGCTCTCCACCATTAGTAATTGTGATGCTGGCCCCTCTGGCACTGCTGGAACACTGACACAACACGCATAGGGTGATTTCACAGTGACACACAGCAGTCAGCAAACAACTCATACAGGGACACAAAGTTGTCAGCAAGCAACTCATACAGTGAAGTACAGAGCAGTCAGCAAACAACTCATACAGTGAAGTACAGAGCAGTCAGCAAACAAACTCATACAGTGATGTACACAGCAAATAACTCATGCAGTGCCACAAAGCTGTCAGCAAGCAACTCATACAGTGATGTACTCAACAATCAGCAAACAATTCATACAGTGACACACACAGTGCTCAGCAAGCAATGTATACAGTGACACATACAGCCATCAGCAAGCAACGCATACAGTGACACACAGCAGTCAGCAAGCAACTTATACAATGACACACACAGCCATCAGCAAGCAATGCATACAGTGACACACAGCAGTCAGCAAGCAACTTATACAATGACACACACAGCCATCAGCAAGCAACGCATACAGTGACACATAGCAGTCAGCAAGCAACTTATACAATGACGCACACAGCCATCAGCAAGCAACGCATACAGTGACACATAGCAGTCAGCAAGCAACTTATACTGTGACACACATGGTGGTCAGCAAGCAACTCATATGGTGGCACACAGCGGTCAGTAAGCAACCTATACAGTGACACACAGAGCTTGTAGCAAACAACTCACCATCAAGCAACATATACAGTAACACATAAACCAATCAGTAAGCAACTCAAACAGTGACACACACAGCAGTCAGCAAGCAACTTATACAGTGATGCATTAACCAGTCAGCAAGCAATACATATAGTGACTTATAAACCAGTCAACAATCAATGTACAGTGACACATAAACCAGTCAGTAAGCAACTCAAACAGTGACACACACAGCAGTCAGCAAGCAACTTATACAGTGATGCATTAACCAGTCAGCAAGCAATACATATAGTGACTTATAAACCGGTCAACAATCAATGTACAGTGACACATAAACCAGTCAGTAAGCAACTCAAACAGTGACACAAACAGTGGTCAGCAAGCAATGCATACAGTGACACATAGTGGTCAGCAAGAAACATATACTGTGACACAAAGTGGTCAGCAAGTAAACATACAGTGACACAAAGTGGTCAGCAAGTAAATATACAGTGACACAAAGTGGTCAGAAAGTAACTCAGTGACACATGCAGCGGTCAGCAAACAACCCAAACAGTGACACAGCTGTCAGCACACAACCCAAACAATGACACAGCTGTCAGCACACAACTCAAACAATGACACACAAAGCAGTCAGCAAAGAGCTCATACAATGACACACAGTGGTCAACAAGCAGCTCACAAGGTGACCTTAACACTGACACACACAATGGTCAGCAAACAACTTGAATGGTGACACACACAGCAATCAGCACACAACCAGCACATGGATGGTGGGTTCACACCATCGCAGAAGTTTGCAACTTTCCCAAAGTAGCAGATCTTCGCAACTTTTCGAAAGAACAAATAAATGGATGAGTTGTGAATTGAGTGTAAAAATGTGCCCCCAAGCATTTTGGTGTGTGTTTGTGTGTGTGTGTTATATGCTGGTTCAAACACCCCCTGGTTCCTTCTTTTGTGTATGTAAATATCGCAACCAAACACAGTGAAATAAGAGATTTGTGCAATATATGGAAAAGAAGTTTTAAGTCATATAAATGAAGATTAACAGAAATTACAAGATGATGTAATAAAATAAATGCTATCTGAAATGGCATCAACCTACATCTTCATTTACATTGTCCCTTCCTGCTTAACATGCAGTTACCTGCCAACTCATCTAATGGTCTTCATACCCATAGGCGTACATGAAAATAAATCTACCCATTTATCTTGATGCTTTGTTTCTTGCTAGCCAAGATCCAAGATCTGCCTGTCTCCTCAGCTAGGAGTCTACATGTCCACAGATGTACCCGTTTAACATACCTACCAGTTTATTTTGATGCTGTACACATCTACATACCTACCTGAAAATAAATCTGTTTACTTTAATGCTTTCCTTTTAGGCTACCCTACCACAAAGACCTGTTCTTGATGCTACTACCCCTTTACATGCCCCTAGATGCACCTGTTCATAACCCTGCCTGTTCATTTTCATACTTTTATGCTGATTAGCCATTCAGGTCTACCCATCAACGTTTCTACTGCTCTACATGTCCACAGATGTATCCGTTTATCAGTATGCCTGTTCCGTTTAATTCTTCCTTTTTGGCATAACATGCACAATTACCTTCAACTCATCTGCTAGGGTATGTACACTCAGATTTACCGGAAAATGATTAATTTTCATGCTTCTCTTTTGTCTAACCACAAAGACCTACCTGTCACCACAATTACTTGTGTACATGCCCATAGATGTACCCATTCATGACCCTACCTGTTCATTTTCATACTTTCATTCCCATTAACCCCTAAGATCTACCCATCAACCTTTCTACTGCTCTATATGTACACAGATGCACCTGTTCAACAGTATACCTTTTCAGTTTATTTCTTCCTTTTTGGCATAACATGCACAGTTACCTTTCAACTCCTCTGCTGGGGTATGTACACACAGATCTACCTGGAAATAAATTTACCTGTTTCTCTTCATGCTTCTCCTTTGTCTAACCACAAAGACTTACCTGTCACCATTACTTGTGTACGTGCCCAAAGATGTGACTGTTCACGACCCTGCCTGTTTATGTTCATACTTTCATTCTGATTAACTGCTAAGATCTACCCTTCAAAGTTTCTACTGCTCTAACTGTACACAGAGGCACCTGTTCAACAATATACCTGTTCAATTTATTTGTTCCTTTTTAGCATAACATGCACAGATTCCTTTCACCACCACTGTTGGGGTATATAGAGACAAATCTACCTGAAAATAAATTTACCTGTTTACCATCATGCTTCTCTTTTGTCTGACTACGAAGATCTACCTATCACCAAAACTACTTCTGTACCTGCCCATAGATGTACCGGTTCATGACCCATACCTGTTCATGTTCATATTTTCATTCTGATTAACCGCTAAGACCTACCTGTCAACGTTTCTACTGTACTACATGTCCACAGCTGTACCTGTTCATCAGTATACCTGTTCAGTTTATTTCTTCCTTTTTGGCATAAGATGCACAGTTACCTTTCAACTCATCTGCTGGGGTATGTACAGACAGATCTACCCAAAAACAAATCTACCAGTTTATCTTCATTTTTTTCCTTTGACTAACAACAAAGACCTACCTGTCACCACAACTACTTGTGTATATGCCCATATATGTACCTGTTCATTTTCATATGGAGTGTAGGTGTTGAGTGGTGGTGACAGGGTGCCAAAAGAACAAGTCTGGCGGCACAGTTTTGAATTTTCTGGAGAGGCTGGATGACAGAATTTGGTGTACCCATGAAGAGACAGTTGCAGTAGTCAAGCAATGAGGGGATAGAAGAAGTAACAAGAGTCTTGGCTGCGTCTTCAGTGAGAAACATGTGGACTGAACTAACGCATTTAAGCTCAAAATAAGCAGTTTGGCAGATTTTTACAATGTGCTTCTTCATGGGCAGTTTTGATACAAGAATGAATCCAAGGTTCCTGGCAAAATCAGAAAAGGGGATGTTGTGAGAGCCAAGAGTAATTGAATCAGGGAGGGAAACAGAAGAAGGTGTCAAGGAAGATGAAAAGGAAAAGAGAAGAGCTCTGTTTTGTTGTCATTCAGTTTGAGCTGATTTTTGGTTATCCATGTTTTTATGTTGTCTGTGCATGCATCGAGTTCTTTGGTGGGGTTGGTCACTTCACTGAGAGGAGCAGATTTCTGGAGCTGTATGTCATCTGTGAAAAGCTGATGGTTTACAGAGTGGTTTATAGCTATGATATTGAAGAGAGGCATAGTGTACAGGATGAAGAGACCTACCAATAGATGTACCCATTTATGACCCCACCTGTTCATTTTCATACTTTAATTCTGATTAACCACTAAAATCTATCTGTCATCATTTCTATATGGTGCTGTTTACCTGTTTATCTTCATGCTTCTCTTTTGTCTAATATGTATCCACAGATGTACACATTCATAACCCCACCTGTTCATTTTCATACTTTAATTCCAATTAACCGCAAACATCTACTTGTCAACATTTCTACTAAACTGCATGTCCATAGTTGTACCCATTCATCAGTAAACCAGTTTATTTCTTCCCTTTTGGCATAACAAGCACAATTACCTTTCATCTACTTTGGGTACATACACACAGATCTACCTGAAAATAAATTCATCTTTATGCTTCTCTTTTGTCTAACCACAAAGACCTACCTGCCACCACAACTACTTGTGTACCTGCCCCTAGATGTACCCATTCATGACCCTACCTGTTAATTTTTATACTTTCATTCTCATTAACTGCTAAGATCTTCCTGTCAATGTTTCTACTGCTCTACATGTTTACACATGCGCCTGTTCATTAGTATACCTGTTCAGTTTATTTCTTAATTTTTTGGCATAACATACACAGTTACCCTTCAACACATTTACTGGGGTATATACACATAGATCTTCCTGAATTTTTTTGGTATCTTTTTATCTTTGTGCTTCTCTTTCATCTGACCACAAAGCACTACCTGTCACCACATCTACTTGTGTACCTGCCCATAGATGAACCTGTTCATGACCCTACCCGTTCCTTTTCATTCTGATTAACTGCTAAGATCTACTCATCAGCGTTTCTACTGCTCTACATGTCCACAGATATATCTGTTTGTCAGTATGCCTGTTCAGTTTCATTTGTCCTTTTTGGCATAACATGCACAATTACCTTCCAACTCATCTTCCAACACAGATCTACCCAGAAATAAATTTCCATGTTTATCTTCATGCTTCTCTTTTGTCTAACCACAAAGACCTACCTGTCACCACACCTATTTGTGTACATGCCCATAGATCTACCCATTCATTACCCTACCTGTTCATTTTGATACTTTCATTCTGACAAACCTTTAGCTCTTACCTGTCCTCTCACCTGTTGTTCTACATAACGCAGATTTACCCTTTCACCAGCCTACCAGTTCCATTTTCTTTTCACCTGGCTTTAAATGCACACTTATCTGTCAACTCATCTGCTGCTCTACATACTGACAGACCACCTGAAAAGGAATGTACCTGTTAATCTTGATGTTTCTGGCTAACCACGAAGACCTACCTGCTCATTCGACTGTCTACGTGTCCATACATGCAACCAGTCAAAAACTCTCCCTGTTCATTTTTATGTATCCATTCCAAATTACCTCCACAATCTACCTGTCCGCCCAGCTAATGTTCTACAGATATGTGTCATTCTCCTGAAAATTGGTCAAAACTGTGAGGGTAAAAATTCAAAGCGTGAATTTTTTAATGTTATTATTTGGAAATGAAAGCTTGACATCTCTGGTGTAGATAAATATGACATAAATTGACAGGGTGACAGGAACTTGGTTACTTGTGTGTTATGTTATATCATAGGTCAGTGTCTCACATGTTGCAGAAAAAAACAGAAATGCATGAACAGAGTTGGCTCAGTGGCCAGTTTGACTCTTGCCTTTTTTTATTATACAGTATTTTGCTAATCAATGAAGGAATATCTGCCACTTCTTACATTTTAAATTTTTTATTTTATTTTGTCACTTTCTTGCCTCTTTAATGATTTGATTTAAAATGTCTTCTTTGAAGTAAAGACATGCACAAAATAGATCTTAAAGTAAAAGTCCAAGGTTTTTAAGTATGCAAAATGACCATCAAAATGACTGACAAATGAGTCACTAGTTTCAGATTTAATGAAATAAAAAATAAATAAAAATGTTTTATTGGGTTTTTATTCAGTTTTATTTTCTGTAGGCTTTTCGTGCATTTATAACCATCAGATCACAATTTCACCTACATCATCGTTCTCAGCGAGCTTTAACGGAAATCGTATCAAAAATCACCCCTAACCTTGGACTTGTCCTTTAAACTGGATAGAAACAGCCACCGCTCTCACTGAGAAGACACAGACAGGTGCTTTTATTATTTGACGTTCAACCTGAGAAATTTACTGTTATTTTTAGTTTTGCTAAATGTATTTTTTTTACCCCCAGTAGAAATAACACAGACATAGTACTTTTTTTTAATCTGTTTTGGTTGTAGGTTTTAATCCATTGTGTGAGAAATGTTTTTCAGTGAAAATTAATTGTTCTTTCATTATATGGCTAATGGCTTTTTCGTTTTTTCAGCCTGTCATTTGTATGTTAACAAATCAGAAAGGAGTTGCCCCCAGTGTATTCAGTTTTACAAGAGAATACTGCATTAGACCCTTTTGGTAAATGGCTTCTCTTTGTAGCTTACAAAAAAAACCTGCCACTTAAGGGCTGATGCATTTTTCCAGTTTTCACACACACCAGTGATGCTGCATGACCAAAAGTACATTTTCCCCAAATATATTTTTCTATACTTTTCATATTTTGTTAGGGGAGGCATATAGTGTATACTAAACTTAAAATTAGTCAGAAAAGAATTTGCTTGGTTGAAATATTATTAGCAGTGACACAGCAGAAAATCTCTGATACAGCCTTGAATCAATAACATGTAACAAAAACATCATAATTTCACAAAATAAATAAACAAAACAGAAATGAAGAGGAATATTAGAGCTTTAATTCTGTATCAGTTTTGTGACTCTTGATGATGTAAAAAGAAAGAAACTGAACACACCTGTTTTCCAGCAAAAGCTGGAAAGTTCCTCAGTTCCTCTAGATGGCCTGCCGCTACCTAATATATGTCTATAGTAGTGCAGTAGTGTAGATCTGCTACTGGCCACTAAGTCGACCTACCACAATCAGTTGTGAGTGTACGGCAACTTTATTTCTGCACTATCATGCATCATCACACAATCACCCTACTCTAAGAGACCATCACAAGCACACAAAAAGTACACAAATAAAAGCACTGTCCTTCGTAGAAACATAGCGATGAAGCATGATGTGATAGAGATGCAAAGAAAAAAGTTAAAACTGGAAGGAAACACACTCATGTCCTGTTTACCTTCAGCTGTTCATGTTACCAATCACATGCCTTATTTCACCTAAATTATTTTTCCTTGTTGTGACAATGTTTGGGGAAATGAATGAACTCCACCAGTGTGTTGCACTGGGTACCATAAATATGACTAACAGATGCCCCATGTACATTTTTTACCATGCTATTTACAGTCATGGAGTACTTCCCCACAGCTGCGCTTGTTGAAGGAAATGTTTGACCCAAATCAGGCTTCGCTGGACTCCTGCATTATCAACAATTCATGGTCTCTGATTGGCTGAAGCAGCCTGTCACTGAAGTTTGCTGAGACTGGTTAATGCACAGTAGAGAGAAGAGACCATGTGAATGATTGTGGAAGCATGATGTGATAGAGATGCAAAGAAAAAAGTTAAAACTGGAAGGAAACACACTCATGTCCAGCCTCATTCATTGGTAAAGTACCAAGCCACCAAAACAAGCAAATATAGTGAGCGACAGCACACATCCTAAATTCATCCAAACATACCCACACATCACACAGTCTTTCCAACGATGGCCTTAAATACGTGGAACTATCCACATAACATTGCATCACAAAGAGTTGGATGATAATCAACTGTGCCCATGCAATCAGCTCAAAGGAAATACCACAATTCTTGGAGGCATAGCTGCCTTTACAATCAAGTGAGAGAGAGAGGGAGAGAGAGAGAGAGAGAGAGAGAGAGAGAGAGAGAGGGGGGGAGGGAGAGAGAGAGAGAGAGAGAGAGAGAGAGAGAGAGAGAGAGAGAGTGAACAAATGAATGAATGCACAATTTTTTTTATTAACGAGGGTAATGGAACAAGTACAATACAGAGAGAGAGAGAGAGAGAGAGAGAGAGAGAGAGAGAGAGAGAGAGAGAGAGAGAGAGAGAGAGAGTACACAACTTTGATTAATTGACTTGCATTTAATTCAGTCAGATTTAGTCAGTGTTACAGCACCCTTTATTCACCTGTCCAGAGAGGAGTGGACTTGGCACAGCTTGGCTGGCAGCTTGTCCTCTAGCACGGCACTCACCACCGACTCCACGTCATAGTCCAGCTCCTCCAGTGCCAGCTGCAGCACATAGCTCATCAGCAATACCTCCCTCAACACTCACTTATGCAAAATTGTCCCTCAGCTGAAAAACCTTGTCAGCAGCTACGCTAAAATCCAGACGAAAGGTGACATTTGGGAAAAAGCATGCTGTGACTTCCATTCAGATTTGATAATAAACCATTCTCCTATTTACTTTGCCACCATTAATCCCAGTTCCTACCAACACTGTTATTGTGCAAATATTATCTAAATTGCAAATTTGCATGGCTTGAGTCCATGACTATGATATTTGTTTCAATACACACATCTGTGCAATTCACTTCTGTGTTAATAATTAAGGAGGATGTGCATAATGCCCATCTACCACACAAGGTGGGAGCCCAGACAGCTTCACAATAAGACTATCACACACACAAACACACACATTTATGGACAGCAAGGGGTAGACATGACTGTCAAAAAAGACAGTTCAGAGGTTTGAGCAAAGTTAGAAGTTATATTTGTGGAAAACTATAGCAAAATGTACAACTCACCAAAAGAAGATGGGACACACAGACCATATGCATAATTTTCACACTTACAAACAAGACAGACACGCAAAAGAAGAGAAGGAGAAAGAAGCAAGAAGATAGCTGATCAAAATAGGAAGCAAAAAACTTGGAGAAAGAAAGAAACTGAGTATTTTGTAAACAATGTCACCCAAAAAGACATCACTGTTTTGAATGTCTTTTGTACCATGCATATCCAACAGCTTTGATACTGTTCTTTTTCTGGTACTGGTTACCAATTTTGAAAGCCAGTTTCATGACTACTAGAATACTCACAATTATAAAAAAATCAACAACAACAAAATTACTATCATCATCACCACCAAAAACACCTTTGTTATGTGGTTTCCAGTACTGTTGGTTTTTGTGTGTTTTCCATCTTCTGCCCCTAATGTAACCTCAAGACATTTTTTTCCCCAAAAGAATAGACCTGCAATGTTTTCCTTTTCCAACATAATTGTGCGTGGGGGTGCCTGTGTGTGCATGTATACACACAGAACAGTCTCTCCAGACAAGATTAATTATTATCATCAGACAAGATTAATTTTTATCATTTCAGACATCTTTTTAACTGTTCCCTCCAGTACAGTCAACAACTAATCACAGCACACTGTGCAATCAAAAAGGGAACAGCCTTTCTTGGATCATCTGCAAGCCCTTTTGCTCATTTTCATTCCATATTATCATTATGTCTCTTTCTCAAGATGGACAAATCTTGCGCAAAATGTTAAAAATATTTTAACTGTAACAACTTTAACACTGAACAGTTTTTTTAATCAATTTTTGCTTCGCATTTTCACATTAACATATCACTGCTGCACTGTCAGGTTCATATACGATCCATCAGTCCTGCATGACTCTCAGTTTTGCTGCTTTGTTTTTTGCGTTTGAGCAACACAGTCCAGTGATTACTGTCATGTCAATAAAGCTTTTCTGTTACCGGATTAAGACGTATCAAAACAATGTGTACCTAGACTCTGTGAGCAGACAAACAAAAGGATGACAATGGTTGTTCACTGACCTGTATGAATCCATGACCAAGGTGAGGCAGCAGATCTTTCACAGCACACACCAGCGAGTCCAGCTCCACCCCACTCACTACGGTCATCTCTGCTCCCTACACAGCACATAGGACAGCATGAAAGGCAGCAGTTACAATTAAAAGGAAAGAAGAAGAAGAAAAGCATATGCACGCTTGGCTCAGGTTCAAAGGGGGATCAATGGTGAGGGTGGGTTGCAAGAAAGAAAACTTCCAGCTTTTTTTCCTGTGTTCCTTATGGTCACCCAAACTGATATTAACATGCCAACTCAGTTATGGGGGCGACAAAAAAGAAAATGCTGGGGAAAATACGCTTTAAAGCACTCAAATAAAACTTGAAAACTTTGAAATGTTTTCAAAGTCATAATAAATGGATTGAATGTTAAAATCTAAAACAAAGCTAGCTGGTTGCCAGAGTCCAGGAAAAAAATATATCAAAACATACAAAAGGATAAGATCCAAACACAGAAACAATTAAAAAGAGAAGAATACTAATTTTAATGAAACAATGCAAAATGTGTGTAGATTTTCCAGGTAAGCTCCTTTTTCAAAGCAACAAAATGACAGTTAAATTATGATAAAAGAAAATATACTTATCCAGTAACGGTTTGTCAGTGGAGTGTCTGGAAGATTAATGTTCTTTTATCAACCAGGCAATGACCATTGCAAAGTAATGTAGGCTTGCTGCTTTGATAAACATATTTTAAACCAAGACTGTGCATGCTGTTTTTCTGTTAAAAAGTATTCATTTTTAACATCTTCTATATTTTGGCATGGAAGTATAAAGCTCATTGTATATATACTGACTGCTCCAAAGAAAAAATGAAAACAATGTTAATATGTTTGCCAAATCCAGAAAAACACTGAAATGATCTGAAATAAATGGGATGAAGCTTAGGGATATTTTCCTTACCACAATCCCCTGTTGGGGACAAACATCACACTCTCTCCTTTGCTATTATATGTTTACAGGAATGGAGGTGGTAGGTAAAACAACAAATATTTTTAAAACTATCCATCTTGCAAGTATGTGCCTGCGTGCATGTGCATGCACACAGGCTTCTATGTGTGCATGATTGTGTGCATTAATGTCATGCTAGTGTATATGAATGTGTATGTGTCCGCACTCTAGCATGTTAGCTTGTGTGTGTTGACATTCAGACTCTAATATATCCTTCTTCTAAAAACACTGCCACTGTCAGTAGTAAGATATATCACATTCCATGTAAAAAAATTAAGGACATTTACAATGACGTAGCATTATTCCAAGATTTGTATAACCCCCCCCCCAGTCATTCTCATGACACAATATCCCCTTCTTTCTCTCTCTAGTCATTCTCATGACACAATGCCTGTTCTTTGGCATCATATGCAGTCAGCTCCACACTGACACCACCAGTGCACCAGTGCCTGAACAATGCTGTCTAGTCTTCAGTCACAGGATCTAAAACAAGTAGGAAAAAAACAACAACAAAAAAACAACCCTCCCCCCCCCCCCCCCCAAAAAAAAAAAGAAGAAAGAAAGAAAGTACAAATCAAAATGTAAGCCTAAACAGGCAAGTAACAGCAATCATTATCCTGTGTATTGTTCTTTTCGGTAGTCAGCATGAAGAGTCAATACAAACAATGGACACGTTTGGTAATCACCAATGTCACTGGTCATTATGTGCTTAACAAAGTGGGTGAAGTGGGTCCAACTTGCAAGATTTTAGACAAATAATGCACTCTTAAGGTTTCAGATAAATGGTTCACTGACATATATAATAACTAATAATGACTAACATCATCAAGCATTGTGTCTTTTTTTTTTTTTTAACCAACAGGCCAGTTCAAGTCATTAATAAATAATAGCAGCCTCCTGTCACTTTCAAAGCGGCAGTAGAAATCCAAAACTATACACAGAATGCCTATACTAAATAAATATGAGGATTTTTTGGCTGTGTATTAATTCCTCTGTATTTACAAGCAAGGGACCGGTGTGTATCATAAGTCCATCAGACAGAAAAAACAAATGTGTGTGTGTGTGTGTGTGTGTGTGTGTGTGTGTGTGTGTGTGTGTGTGTGTGTGTGTGTGTGTGTGTGTGTGTGTGCGTGCATGCGTGAACATACATGCATATATATATGTATTGTGTGAATTCTACCTCGTAGAAGAAAACTAACCCATCACCAGCAATGCATATATATAGTTGTAGTGTGTGTGTGTGTGTGTGTGTGTGTGTGTGTGTGTGTGTGTGTGTGTGTGTGTGTGTGTGTGTGTGTGTGTGTGCATGTGTGTGTGTGTGTGCATGTACATGTGTGTTTGTGTGTGTGTGTGTGGGGGGGGGGCACTAGTGTGTGTGTGTATGAAGAGTCAATACAAGCTTTGAAAGTTTTTGCAAGAACCCCAGGATCTTACAAGATGCAACGTCATAAATAATCTTAATACTACTATTATATAAATGCAGTTATTAAGAGGGTTTGCAGCTGGTTTGTTTGCGAAAGCTCTGGTCCTTTGATGTCCATGAAGGAATTTCACTGTTTTATACTTCTTCTTTTCTACTGTATTAGCAGCATTTCAACTTTTGGAATGATTTGCTAGGGCGGTAACACATTTAAACAGGACAAAACAGTCTCAACAAGAACATTAAGGCCAATGGAGTGGTGGGGAGAAGGCAAGAACCACAGACACAGCTTATCATCAGTTAGTGACAGACAGAACAATTTTAGCTGACAAGATGCACCCACTCAGACCTGAATTTGACAACAGACACACTGACGGAAGCAACAGGTTTAGGATTTCCCATAGTAAGACTATGTAATACCTACACTCATTCATTCCAATGATCATTTAGACCCACAAAAAAAGTTGGCAGATAAACAGCACACAACAGCTAGAGATGGGGATGCAGGGACAAAGAGGCAGGGGGAAAATGAAAGAATGTTGTTTGGAAGTGAATGGGAGGCAGCTGTTTGTGCAAGTGGATTAAATTTGGAAGAACAAGAACGTGGGTCATTAGTGCAATGTCTTATTATATAACATGCTTTATAGCAGACCATGCAATCTCCGCAATGGATTAATAAAGTTGTCTTGTATTTTGTAGGACACTTCATGGTTGAATAGTTTGACAGGAATGTAGACATGCACACTAACACAAACAGACACATAAACCTTACAGTCAAAAACACAACCTTTTATTTTATCGGACTCATGAGCTTCAAAATCAGCCAAAACCATCAAGGCTGGTCCTTCCCAAACTACTGAAGGCCACTACAGCCAGCTGATACCTGTTGGGTGGAGCCTGACTTGGATGGAGCTTGAAGTGGAGCCAAACTGGGTGCTGAAGACAGTGCGGAAGGAGGGCAGGGTGATCCATCAGGACTGGTCCGACCCCCTGTGTTCATATTACCCTTGGGTTTTTTACGCTGGCCATGGGCTGCAAAGGCCACATTAATGGCTTCTAAAATGTACCTGTAGTGAGCCTCATCCCTGATAAGTGATAAGGAAATAACAGTATGAGTGTTATTATACTTACAGTATCCTTTTTATTCATCATGATTCATTTTTATTACTCTGTTTTTGTTGCTATCCCACCATCTGTGTGAACTTCATGGGCATTGATATCACACTGCTCCCTCCAAATCCCTGTGAAGCCACATACATATGGTGCATATGCACTCCTGGCAGAATGGCTGGGATCTTTTACATGCAATTGTGGCAATATGGGGTATGGAATGGATACTGAAATGAGAGTTAGCACAGAAAGCTGACCCTGGTGAAGAGAATTCTCCTGCCACTCCTGTAGGGATTCAAAAACACAACCTTTTGATCATAAGTCCAGTGCTCTACCACTGCCCCCTTATTAATATGTGTGACTTTCTGGGCAGGATATCACTTTAACTCATATTAGCATAACTGATTCAATCACACTTTCTTGGAAAAGTCCATGCAAACATGTCTGAAGTCATTCCCAACTTGAAAACCAAGCAAACTTTAACTGAGCAGACAAATAACACACAAAGCCCTCCAAGGTAATGACTCGATCCTCCTTCCTTTCAGGTAAAAGCACATACAAGGTTTGTCACCGTGCACAGCAAAAATACCCTCTGTTATGTGCCTAGATACTGTAAGTCACTATTATATTTAGTATACTATATTTTATCTCAGCAAGTGTTCTGCAAGAATACTGATTCTTCACATTCAAACAGTATTGACAAAACATATTGAAATTGCCATTCTAGGCCACAACACGTTACAGTTTACTGTTTCTTGGAAAGCTACATGTTCATTATATTTCTCTTTACTTAATTTAACAATTTCATTTAGTACATTACTTGAAGCATTATAAGCCTTGGACAATTTGATCACATATGATATGTGACCCTCACTGAAAATGTTTTGGGGCTGGTCCGCCTAGCCTATGTATGTACCCACATTGTTTGCACTAAGTCTGGTTATTAGTAATACAAAATCAACACACTTAGTTTGGTTGCAAAGATATATGTGGTACAGAAAATACAAGAAAGATAAACATTCAGTGAAGTTTTAAACCATTGCTTTGTCACACTTGAACATAACTAACCAATCTTTTCAAAAGACCCTGCCACTTATGATGATGTACCATCAAGCTTTGGTTGCAGTCAGCTATGTTTAAGATTTTTTGACATGTATGTAGCTGCAGGCCACTAGGCTGGACAAAACTGTCAGAACTTGCATGCTTTGCACATGTAACAACTCCTCTGTTCACACACACACATATATATATAATGCAAGTCCATTCTGCAAACAATGCATGTTTTGCCCAGTTCTTACAGTTTCAGGCAGTATTTATGCAAGTTTCTTGCACACTCTCTACCTTTTTATTTTTATTCCTCTTATCTTTGACAGCAGTGGAACCCTTAGAAAGGTTTGTTCTCCGACAGTTTCAAGCAGTGTCTGTGCAAGTTTCTTGCACACTCTACTTTTTTTGTTCCTCTGATCTTTGACACTAGTGGAACCATTAGAAAGGTTTATTTTTCCTTTTGATCATTGTCACTGTGTCCAGTTACTGTTTTGTTTTCCCGTAGGTATTCCAGGTTTCCTACTTTTTGGGTTTTTTATTCAAAGTGTAGAAGCAAAAAGAAAGAAACAACAACAACAAGCAAGTAACTGATTGTCAAGGTATTATATTTAGATCTGGAAGACCCTAAACAGAGTAAATCTGGAAAGAAAAAAGAAGAAGAAGTGAGAGGAGAAAAAAAAAGAAAAAAAAAAAAGAAGAAGAAGAAAAAAGAAAAAAGACAGAGTGAGAGAGAGTAAGAAGAAAGTCCTACTCCCTTCATAAAGATCCTATTGGGGTGCACCATCCCCTCACCAGAGCCAAATCCAATTTTCGGCCCACAATGCTAAGCAGACGTCTGCAGGGTTTTTAAAAACTGGATCCTGGTGGGGACCATTATTATGTTGGTTGCCTTGGCCAGACACATGTTTTGCCACCTCAGTAGCTCATCAGTGACCACTGGCACATAATGGTGAGAAGGAATCAGCCCAACACTAATGAAAAAAACAACAACAAAAAACAACAACAATGACAACAACAAAAAACAACTGTCTACATAGTTAATTCCATCAGCATAGGAGAATACCCTCTGCAGACACCCCTAAAGAAGCTTTAAGTCAAGGGTGACCTGAATTCAAAATACAGAATTCTTTATTCATCCCATTACAGAAAATCACAGTGTCAACTTGCAAAACTTGGGGACGGGGATAGCTCAGTGGTTAGAGCGCCGGACTCGTGATTGAAAGGTCCCGGGTTCAAATCCCTGTAGGAGCGGCGGGAGAATGTTCTTCTCCAGGGTCGACTTTCTGTGCTGACTCTAATTTCGGTATCCGTTCCAACCCTGTGTTACCACAGTAGCACGTAAAAGATCCCGGTCATTCTGCCAAAAGTGCAGGTGACAGGTTACAGCTAAACTCGCATACACCTTATGTATGTGGCTTTGCATGAAGTGACATGATGCATAGTTGTATGGTGTACACATAACTTGCGCAGAGATGGCTGCAGTTTCATGTGGCACCAGCCATGCCAGCGCTTAAGTACACCACTTCGGTGGATATTCAAATAATGCGCTATAAAAAAAGAGAAAAAAGCTTGTCATTCATGTAGAACCACAGGCAAGCGCAGTGAGTCTGCTCAAGAGAGAAGAGAATAGCGCTATATAAGTGATCATCGATCCCCCCCCCCCCCCCCCCCCAAAAAAAATCCAGGCTTTGTTTTCACGTTTTCTGAGTTTGGATCTTATTTCAGTTAAATCTATTTTACGTTTTCCTCTTTTTTCTTTTCTTTTTTCTTCTAATGCAATAAATGTGACCCTAAGAAACTGCTCAATGACATGAAAACAGTATAAATGTGCACACCTTGAGAGCGATTATAAACCACAGAGTTACAAAATTTGTTCTTAAATAACATGTAATTTTTTTTACTTTTACTGGGCAAAACTTGCATTGTTTGCAAAATGGACTTGTGTTATGCAATCAGCGGATTTTGTTGAACAATAAAAAAAATCAAAAAATCAATTATCTTGCTTTAAACAAACACCACAGTTATAAACAGACAACAAAGGTGGTCAGTTCAGTTACATTCAGTTCAACTCAAGATGACATCTATGCATCTTCTAGAATACATAGATGTCATCTTGAGTTGAAGTAACTTGAACTGAACATAATTCCAATCATAATTCCTTGTAATTCCAATCAGTTTTTCAGAAGTTTCCCAAACACTGCCTCTGAAACAGTTTCAATGTTGGTCTGATTGTCAATGGTACTTTCACTATTTCAAGACTGTAGTAACTGCTCAGCACTGAAGGATACACATCCCCTGCAGCTTGTGATAAAATGTCCAAGTCATCTTGGAAACTGAACTGTCCCTCATAGTCAGCCAGAAACCTGGTGGAAAAAGAGACATCATGTCACTAGGCAACACTGCAATGGTGGAAGAACAAAAAATGCATATCACAAGCAAAGCAAACAATCAGGAGGCTCTTGTTTAAAGTAAAAATCACCACAGACCTCATACATCCTGAGGATGTACATTTTGAGGATTTACCTTTGATAGAACTTATACATTGTGTGTTTACGTGCATGCCAGGTGGCAGTTACCTTAGGCGATTCAGGTTTTCATGTCATGTCCTTTGTTATATAAATGATGTCTGTTGAGTGAAAAACTGCGAAAAACACTATCACTAAGAATTCTGAGAAAAATCATAAAAAAAGAATGAAGGCTCAAGTGACCTACATTCAAAAGACTTAATACTAGAAAACAAAAAAATCTGAAACAGAACAAGGCCCAGAGCACTTGTGCATATCAACACACACGGGAGTTAATTAACACTTGAAATATGTAATGCAAGTAAACAACAAAGACTTAAGTTGCATACGGTAACTCTCACATGGAATGCTGGTAAATACATAAACTCCACCAGAGGTACATCCTCGAACATCACTGAGGATGTACCTCTGGTGGAGTTTATGTACCTTGTGTTTACACACATGCCAGGTGCAAGTTACCATGTACCTCTGGTGGAGTTTATGCAACTTGTATTCACACACATGCCAGGTAGGAGTTACCATAGGTGACTCAGGTCTTTGTTGTTGTATTTACATTACGTATTTTTGTGTATTTGTGTGTTTATGCTACTGGAAAATGAACACTCACTAGTACTTTTATTGGGGCAAACAATTCAGCATTTTTTTTACAGTACTAAACAAAAATACTTTATTAATCACAGGAAAGAAAATTTGGTTGTCTGCCTTAGACAAATATTTAATAATACTTCTTATTTATTTAATGTTTATTTTTCCTAATGGAAAAATGAAACTTAATGTCTCCCCTGAACAATCTCAACAGAGACAGAATCTTTTTTCTTTCTTTTTTTCTTGTCTGTTTCTCTCACTCAAAACAATGACGCTTTGCATGTATTTGTGATGCTCAGCATTCTTCAGTCACAGTTCATTGAGAAAGGTTTCAGGAAAGCTGAAAATTATGAACAGAATGTGGTGTTACTGTTGTTTTTATTTACACTAGATCAAAACAATGATAATGGAAAACAAAACAAGGTTTGTCACCCTACATGGAAAAACACCTCCTATTCAGTGCCTAAATACTATAAGTCACTGCTATTGTCAGTATACTATAAGTATTATATGCTCACCTTATCTGCACTGTCTGGTTATAACTAATAGCACAGATTTTCCCCTACAGAAAGATGGCACTAATGCAGTGTGCTGCTCTGTGGGAAGCAAGGCCAGCGTTCACTGGCTGAATTTCTGCCATACCCCACTGGGGCTGGCAGCAGGACTGTACAGTGGTGTGTTTTCAACTGACAGTACATGCTTGCTGTGCCTATATTTTGCTGCTCCAAAGTCTTTTTTGCAGTTTACAGTCTGTCTCCCCCTCCTCCTATTTCTCTTACACAGACACAGACACACACACCATTTGTATGGTTTATCAACCTGTTTTTGCTTCTTTCTCAATTATTTCAATTGCAATGAGAATGAACTCATGACACTTGAACTTGCAAGTTCCAGTAACAAGTTGGACATGTCCAGTGGGCATGATGAAATCAACAGTAAACTGAAGCCAATGCTAGACTTCAGACACAAGGAAAGGAAGTGTCAGTGGTGAATCCAGCACTGAAGAGCAGATGCTAACTAGGCAGTCCATCTGATCACACAGTATTTAAATCCAGTATATCTGATAGGCAAACTGTTGCTACTTTCTTACAAAATCATGACAGTGACAACAACTCAACATATTTATAAAAAGTTGTTGCCAAAGTCCAATATTTGTTCACACCAACATCTTAAGTGTCATTTTAGCAGATTAGCACAACTTCAAGAATTGTGATTGATATCCATACAGTGTAACACAAAATGAAAATCCGGCTGCCCTCCAGCTCAAAGACTTAATGAAACACATGACAATTCCCCATTTCAAAACACAATCATTTTATCCCATCAAATAATAACTGAGAAAAACAGTGAGTCAAAAACCAAAAATGGTGTCACGTATAGCTATGCAAGTGCATACACAAACATGTAAACACACACCTCATATTTACAACTGCAAAACTTTCAACATTCCTTATTGCTGCCTGCAGACCTCCCAGCAGAAGACACAGTGTTCTCTTTCAGTGTAAAATGTAATCAAGCTTTTTAATGAACAGTTCCACAATCATTTTCTTCGAAGAGGAACACATGGCAAATCCAATTTTGAAACACTACAGTCAAAATGGAAAACAATGCAAACACATGGCAAAGACTGATGTGAACAGGCAGTGTCATCTTAGCAGATGAACATATTGTGTGGTCACCTACATCAATGAACATTGCAATTTACAAAAGTAAATAATTATCAGGCTAAGAAAACTTAAATTGCACAATTATTTTCTTCCCTTGGAAATAGGAAAATGCTGGAATTTGTGCAGTTTATGACACCACATGTTTGACTGTCTTTCTTCCTTTTTTCTGTTAACCTGTTGTCAGGACACACCCACTGCTTTAATGCTTTCAATACATGGCAGCACTGGCAAGTTTAAAAGATCAATCTACACCTGATGATAGGCTGATCTAATCTGCCAAAACAAGCAATGCTAAGGCTATGACAGAAAGCAGGCTTGTTCTACACATAGTAGGAAGCAAGTAAGCAGCAGCAAACACAAAGAAACATCAAGGCAGGAAGTGAATGACATACAGTCTGAGCATCTTCTTTCTGATGACAATTTGAGAGAATTGTTTTGAAACAAAGTTGAGGTGCAGCTTAGACAGCATTTCTTCTGGCATTTGATGTGTTGGTTTAGGGAATTCATTTTCATCCACTTTTTCATGCCATGGTAAGGGAAGTCAAGCAGTGGCAGTGGTTTTGATACATACTAATATGACAGCTGAAAGAGTGGGTGTTGTGTCTGTGGTGATTGGTACGATGTTCTCCGGAACATATTGTTTCTATGGCTAACCAGCAATGTCTTCTGAACAAACAAACCAAAAAAAAAAAAAAAGCTGAATTCAACACAGCTTACTTTTCTCAGCATACTCCTGAAGTGACAAACAAAGACTAAAAGAGATGGCAATTACTGATGTTTACATTATTTGTTCAAGAGGATGACTGCATATTTTAATCCATCAGAGTAATTTCTCCACCCTTTGAAGTAGTTTATGAAATGGTATGAATCATATGATTCAAGTCGATTTGGGTATCATGTATCTGAGTTCATAGCCCCCAAGCACATGCTAACACCTCTGCTTGTTTCCGGTCACTTTCTGAAGATTTAGATAGCCCTAAAACTCCCTTTGTTTGTCAAAGGATTAGCTAAAGGTATGTCAGGTCTGTGTGTGCTGACTGGCCAATTGCCAATGTCAGTCATACTTTGGTGACATGTTAATTACTGCTGATGCCAGGTACCTGAGTCAGCTGATGTTTATCACCCTGGAGGGTGGGTGGTGCCACATATATCCAGACAGCATTTCTGTACTGAGTGTAAGGTCTTGGGAATGTCTTTGTTAACAGAACTTCCACATGTCTAGTTTGGTTGCAAAGATATCAGTGGTACAGATAAACAGAACTGACATTCAATGAGACTTTGAATCATCACTGTTACCCCCACCCTGGACACAGCAATATAATCTTTTCACAAGACACTCTGGCTTATGATGATGAACCATCAAACTAAGTTTGGTTGCAAAAGGATCAACAGCTCCAAAGATATAGCAGAAACAATCATATTCTGATTGTATGAACCCTCACTATGATTCACCTTGATGGTAACAAAGAAACCTTTTTGCAAGACACTCTTGTTCTTGATGATGCATTATCATAATACCTGTGGCTGCAAAAGGTCAAATAGTTCAGACAATACTGTCCAGATAAACATTCAGTAAGTTTTGAACCTTTTCTGTGACTGTGACCGTGACACAGCAATTTCACAAGATACTCAGGCTTATGATGATGTACTATAAACACACAACTTGATAACAAAAGGGTCAGATGTTCTGCAAGTATAATAGACACAGTCATATTTTGATTATATGAGCCCTAACTGTGACCTTGATTTTGATGGTAGCAACCCAATTTTCCCCCCCATGACACTCCAGCTTACACTGATGTACTATCAAATCAGGCCTGATTACAAAAGGTTGAGCAGCTGAAAAATGTTGTCTAGACAAACATTAACTGAACTTTTTTAACAGTCATTGTGGCCTTGACATTGAACACAGCAATCCAATATTTTCATTGGGCACTCTGGCTTATTGTGATCTACTATCAAACTAAGTTTGGTTGCAAAACAATCATTAATTTAGAAGCTATAGTAGAAACATTTTGGTAAAATATCCCTTGATTTTAAAGATAGCAAACTTTTTTTTTTTTTTACATGTGTAGTGGTATGATAGCATGTGCCTGTGGTATGAGCGAATGGTTAGTTGAATGTGAATGTGTTTGCAGGCGAATGGATGAATGAATGGTCAGCGGATGGAATGCATGTGATTGTGTTGCACAAGCTCCGTGCAACACAGGTTGAAAACTGAACTGTTCTCAGTTGCTATGAAGCATATATATACTACGATATATACTATGATAAGAGTGTGAGAGAGAGACCAGAGAGAGAGAAGACAAGAATAAAGAGTGTCCATTAGAAGACTGCTTTTGACTTCAGTTTGACTGGCGTGAATGGATTGAAAGGACACAAACAACAGGCAACCAACAACACGCACTCCAACAACATTACACATGGTATCAACAGACCAAGTTTAGTTACAAAAGGTTCAGTGGTTCAGAAAATATTGTTTAGAGACAAATAATTTAAACTCTGAATGTCTGCTGTGACCCTGACTGGGAACACAGCAATCCGGTAGGAAGTCTAGGTCTCAATCTCTCTTCCTCATTCCCTGAGTCTATAACTATAGGTAGCGCACCTGTTAACATGTTTGAATCTGTCAAAGGCCTTGGTGTTACACTTGATTGTCACTTGACCATGAAAACACATCTCAGTCTGGTATGCTCCACTAATTCTGAACTCTGTCAATAGTTCCACCTGTAATTGTTCGACCAGAGATGCCATAAATCTTTTCTCTGCCTTGGTTCTTTCACACCTTGACTACTGCAAATCTCTCTCTCCGGCTGTTCCCAGTATCACTTCAAAAAGAAACTTACAAAAAGTTCAAAACCACACTATTTGACCTGTCCTATGAGTTTCCCCAAACTGACCATATCTCTCATTAAAACACACACACACAAAGAGCAGAAGCCCAACAACACACACAACAGAACACCCCAAAAGTATGAAATAATAAGTCTTGTAACAAAGTCTAAGGTAATAATAATAAATCTCCAAACAACTTTTGTTTTGCTTTTGTATCTATTCAATTTTGACAGTATATCCATACAGTAGAGTGTGAAATTGCACAGATAACTACTCAAGTGGGTAGAGCTTGTCACATGACAAACCAAACAGACAACACAGCACATGTGACTGAACAGTAGGCCTACATTGTGGTGGCAGTCAAAGTTGTGTCTGCATGTTATGTGAAAGTGCTGTTTGTTATAAAACAGCATGACCTGGATATGTGCAGATGTCCTGGAAAGCAGCATAATGTGGGTTGGTACAATGTTGCTGACACTGGAATTTTTACACAGTTGTGTCAGTACATTCTTGTTTCATTAATAAAATTTCCCACAAGTCTGTCTACTCTCAAGCTCTTCAACTTTCGCACAATGTCTGTGCCCCCATTTCATACTTCATCAAAACAAACTTTTTACAAAAATATAGGAATTGTCTCTAGTAGGTCATCCCTGGCTGCTTCTACAAATTCTGAAACACACTGAGTGTTCTATCAGGTACCAAGACTTTTCACTGACCATGCAATGATCAATGTATTCTTACACTGCTCATATGTCAATTTTATGTGTTGTGAGCTCAGCTTGACCCATGCTTCAGCCAATCAATATCAACAAAGTTGTAACTAACTGCAATTCAACAATCACTTGTCACCAAAAGATGTAACCAACATGTGGTGTTATTACTTGTTCTTTATCACTACTTTCTGATCAGTGAGTTACCATAGTATAATCCCCCCCCTCCCCCCCCCCCCCACACACACACACAAACCCCTCTGCCCCAAACAACAATAACAACAAAACAACCCACCCACTGCAGAGTAAATTGAGTGTAATAAGTATACCCTCCATTTCAGGCACATACGACCACACTGGTGTGCACAGCATTAAGAGAGAACCAATTTGGTGATTTTGAAGGTACTTTGTCTTTACTTGCATGCCAGATGAGAGTTACTGTAGGCAATTCAGGTTTCGCACTTCTTAACCCTCTTGTTTGTGGATTTGGAACAATGTTGTGTTACCTTTTTTCCCCGAGCACAGCTGACATAACAGTCAGGAAATCTTCAATATGTTGGTTGACCTCAGTACACTTGCTGCTGCTGTTGTCTTGCCTGTTGCTGTACACAAAACAAAACAGATTCATCTCAGATGTCCCCAGGCAGGATGCTCCATTAATGCTGTCTGTGGATACAGTTAAACTGGCTTCTCTAACTGCAAAAAAATAAAACCATGATCACCTTGGTTAGCCTACAGATAATAAATTGGTAAAAAAAATGAAGAAGCTTTTAAAACTTTTTTCTGGTTATTTTCTTCGCTAAATCTGAAACTAGTGACTAATTTGTCAGCCAAAGTGATGGTCATTTTGCATGTTTAAAAACTGTTTTTGCTTTAATTGCTGTGATCAGTAAAGGGTCAAGACATATTTTATGTAATGTAACAGTGGATCAGAGTGGGAGACTTCTGTCGCCTGCACCATGCAAGGCATCAGTGAAGGCCCAGTTAGTACCATTTCAACTACTGCAATTTTCATACCATGAAGCAATATGTTTTCCTAAATTCTGGCCCCTGTACCTTACAGCTATCTGTAAGGTACAGTCAAGTGAATATACTTTAACCATCTTTCACAGGGCAATTCAGCTAACTACTATAGTACTAAGGCTCATTAATTTAACTTCTTCTTTTTAAATGTAAAAAGAGCATCAAAACAATATCAAAAACATTTAAACTGACAATAATAAACAGACACACTGGATTAAAAAAATAAATCAGTGATACAAATTTTCACAGCAGAAAACATATCCCTCTAGCCCACCTCCCCTGACATGCACACACATACTCCTCACTCAACCTACATACACACACTACTACTATCATCAAACCAGACACACTCACACATCACTTGGTCCACACACAGCACCCAAACCCAAACAGACAGCTGAGTAGTAAAATGAAACAGAATGGTTTAGAGTTTAGGCAGTTCAGATGGCTGATCATGCCCTCTTTGAGGAGTCAAACTGCAGTGGGAACAGAAGAATTTCCTCTTCTGTTGGGGCAAGCTCAGGGCCCCATAAAATAGATTCCACTTTGTGTAAAATCTGTTGGTCACAGAACAAGGATAAAGTCCTAACTTGATCACAGATTATTTTGGAGCTAAAATTCACAATTCTCTGCAATTAGCTTCTTTAGCGTTAAGATTATAAAACCTGCAAATGAAAGAAACAGTCAAAAGAGTTACAAAACAGCCTGAGAGTAGTTGGATCAAAGTCAAAAGATCTGAGCTTTTGCAGCAGATGGAATTGCTGGTGTCCTTTCTTAGCGATGGCCTCCGTGTTATGATCCCATTTTAGGGTGTCCTCAAAGTAAATAAGTAAACATGGTGCTTGACATCCACAGAAACCGTATGGCTTATTAGGGACAGGGAGAAGGGGGAGAAGGGGGTATGGAGGTGGGGGGAGAGGGAGATTATACACCTATTGCTACACTGTCACCACCAGAATGACTTCTGCATTAAGATGGGCAGCGATGAGAGCCATTTTAATGTTTCAGTAGGAAGTGATGGACAAAGTCACAAGACAGTGTCCACAAACCACAACCTTTTTGAAGAGAAAGGAGCCAAAGCGGTATTGAACTGAGGTCCTTCCATTTACCAGCCTAACGCCTTACCACTAGGCCAAACCGGTTCATGATGTCCTCAAAGATTGTCCTGTGGTATTCATACGAATGGACTATCTCCATTTTTTCCTCATTTATCTGGATCGCCTTGTGAGTGTGCCCTGGTCTCCTGGAATCAACTATCATTTCTTCAGTTTTGTTCACACATTCAGGTCAAAGTACGATTTGTCCTACCATTCTGTAAAGTCATTGAGGGCTGCACTGTCACCACCTTGTGTTCCCAGAAGGAGAGCAAATAAAGCACTGTCATCAGCAAACTTAAAGGACAAGTCCAAGATTTGGGGTGATTTTTGACACAATTTCTGTTAAAGTTCACTGAGAACAATGATGTAGGTGAAATTGTGATCTGAGGGTTATAAATGCACAAAAACAGACATTTTCTGTCGTTCCGAAAGCATCACCATGACGCTGAAAATCATGTGCACATATGCACACTACGTCACTCTGGGGAGTCGCTGCAAAATGGCTAGTAATCACAGGGTAACCGACTTGGAAAAGTTTCCAGTTCAAATCTCCAAGGATGAAGCTCTGATGCCACTGTCAGTAGTTGGGCCTTTATTTCCTCCTTGTTATCTTTCTCAAGCCTTGTTAGATGTGTGGCATTTCAGTCTTTCTCGTTCTGTTTACTCTAGCTTTCACAACAGGCTGGACCTCATCAGGGAGCCTGCCTTTTATTGGGTGTTTTATTTTCCAAGTTTATCCTTGTTTGTTTCATCATATGTAAAAATGAAAAAGTTTTGTTCGTTCTAGATCAATAGACTAGTGATTTTGCGGCCTCCCTGGGTTAGGGTTTGGGGTTGGGCTAGTTACCGGTTCTTGCCATTAACTGTTTTTTCTCTTGGCTTGCCATTTTGTTTCTCAAGTTATATCATTCATTTACGATGTACAAATGATGGGGGCAGTCTCGATGTTTAACAAGACTGCTCATTTTTTCCTTGTGTGGGGTAGTGCGTGAGTGTCTGTTGCCCTGCTGTGTAATTGTCACTGCTAAGTCGGTTGTATCGTGTACACGGATTATGTGTATTCAGCCTTTGTCCCGTTGCTCGCTGACATTACTTGCCTCCTCTTTCTTTTCAGAAAGTGTTGTTTTCTGTCTCTTTTTCCCTTCTTTTTCACCAAGCGTTCTTTCATTTTTGATCTTTGGCTTATTGGCCATTTTCATACCTGCTTGTTAGCTTGCCTGATTAGGGCAGCCATTTTGCATTTGTCTTGTCGTCTGCATTTGTTTACATCCCGATGCTTTGTCATCAGTAGTCCTGATTAGCGTTTTGCTTGATCAGTCTGCAGCCTTTGTTTTTTTTAGATGGAAGCCGGGTTAGTGAGGGGTTAGTTAGAGTTAGTTATGGTTAGTTTGGCTTTCCATCTGTTTGTTGTTGACACAGTTATTTTTGCTCTGAGCTCATGACTGTAGTCGTCCACTCCTTTGTTGCAGACAGTAGTCTATCAGACTGTTGTGATTTGGTGTTTTTGTGTGTGTGTTTTTTCCCACCTTATGCTTGCAGGTAGGCAACTGTTTGGGGTTTTGAGGTGGTTTCAGGTGTTTTGTTTCTTTCATTTTGTGTCAGCTGTTTGCTTGCCTGATTAGGGCAGCCATTTTTCATTTGCCACCAGCATTTGTGGTTTGGTCTTTCTTTCTTTGCCACAGGCGTTTGTGGTCTGTTCTTTCTTTCTTTGCCAGAGGCATTTGTGTAGTATCTTTCTTTCATGGCCTTTTCTGCCATAGGCATTTGTGTTAGACTTTTTGTCTTTGCCTTGTTAGCGCTTGTTTCAGGGTATCAGTGTATCTCTCAATTTTTGGTATCATGCTGTGCACTTGCTGCTCATCAGCTACATCCTTGGAGATTCAAACTTGATTTTTTTTCCAAGTCAGTTACCCTGTGGACAGCCCTACACATTCTGATTTTAAGCAAACTCCATTTGGTATTCCACCATAAAGTTTATGAAATCACACGCAGCAAAGTGCTCGCTACACAAATGGGCATGACTGAGGCACAGCATCAAAGTCAGCTCACTTGAATGGTACAATTTGACCCATTTTTGCCTCACAGCAGGTCGATTCTGCAGGAACTTGTGCATAGTTATGCTCTGGGTTGCTTGTGAGTTGTTACAGTTTGCTGCAACACAGTAGGCTGGCATGGTTAGAGCTTTTTGTCAACCACACGCATATACATTCAAGGAACAATCTAAGATGGCAACCGCACCAACTCCCCAGACTGACCTCACTTCTGAGAAAGTCACGTGACTGATGGAGAACCTGAGACAGCAGTCTCGGCCTGCCTACAGAAAATAAAATTGATTAAAAACCAACATAAACATTTTATTTTCATTTTTTATTTCATTAAATCTCAAACTAGTGACTCATTTGTCAATCATTTTGTTGGTCATTTTGCATACTTAAAAACCTTGGACTTTTCCTTTAACCAAGTAACTGTTCTTTTGGTTATTGTCAGTCATCTGTATACAGAATGCAGAGGAGGGGACAAAGAACACATCCCTGGAGGGATCCAGCACAAGTGACAACTCATGCAGAGGACAACATGTTCACAAACAGTTGTTGATGTCCGTTTGCTAAAAAAATCGACAATCCACAAAACCAGGTCATGCTGAAGACTAAAGTAAGGTATACATGCTTTTCTGAAGATTAATAATGACTATTTTGAACCCATATCAGTTAACAATTCTTCTTCTTCCCTGAGACAAGTCAATCAACAGTAGGGAGGGCAGGAGGGGTGAAGTGTGAGACACATATGATACCTGAAACAAAAATTATGCAGATTTGTAGTTTATAATTTCAGATAGTGTACATGTCTCACTTATGCAGAATGGATTGAAAAGGAGGAGGGAAAACAAAATGAATACCCCTCCTGCCAAAATTTGGAGCTACCACCTAGCAGGAATTCAGAGGCTTGAAGTTACATGACCACTGCCTGAGCAGCCACCAAAAAGGAGATGCCATCTGTCCCTGAATATCAGCAACTGGAGTTACATTTTGGAAAGCAACCGAAGGTGCAATGGTCCTTGTTTCATGTGCCCTAGGTCTGGCAAGGAGAGGGGACAACTGCATCGCCTCTGCATAGGCTTTAGCAACCATGGAACAGATCCAATGAGAAATAGAAGAAGCAGAAATAGATCTCCCTAGATCATTCAACAAAGGGAGAAGATGTTTGTAGACAGGTTGTTTCCTCCCCTGAGAGCACTCCAAACAGAGATGCCGGCAATGCACAAGACAAATCAAACGATCCTGGTCTTCCTTACTCAGTATTGCAGACTGAGATCTCACATGTACCACTGGAGACAAATCTCATGGACACTGATTTCTGACCAGAAACTCAGGAAGAGCTGAATGGATTCGTCCTTCAAGGCTGCACTCAGGGCATGGACCTCACTCCTCTGCTTTCCTGATGGTAGAGTCAACATGAAAGCAGTCTTCACAGTCAAAAACTTTAACACTAGAGCAAGTAGCAGTTCAAATGGAGGATGCCTCACAGTGTCTAAACAACAAACAGATCAAGTCTCACTGGCAGAACCCATCAGCAGTTATATATACTGTCTGCTGACTGCCATCATGACTGAAACACTAACTTGATGACATCTCTAATGAATGCAGTGTCTCCAGCACAATAACCAGGAATGCAGCTGGAGCTGACCTGGATTGTCATGCAGCACTCTGGTTCTTGGCTGGACCAACAGACCCCATCACAGTGGGAGCAGAAGGAGTGACGTGTAGGTTAGCTGAGAGATGTCTGGAAACCATGGCTGTGATGCCCAATAGACGACTCCACTCCTGTCAGTCAAAGCTGACACATCCTTAGATTTCAGCCAAATGCGTGCTGCAGCATGAGGTGCCCACATGTTTCGACAAGGCCTGAAATGGTCTGGCAAGCTTTTGTGCCAGACACTGCAAGTGGTCAGTTGGCAGTGTTCAACATGGCAGAAAAGAAACCAAGAAAACGGAATTGTTGCTATGGCCACTGCAGGTCAGATGAACGATACCCTGACAAATGTGTAGGTGTCACATTCCAGCTGCTTCTGAAGCCAAAAACAAGGCTGAAAGATTGTAAAGCTTGGATCAAGGCTGTGGTCGACCTCATGATCAACTAAACCCGAGTGTGATAACAGTGAGGAAATGAGTAACGGTAACTTTAACTACTATGTCACTTATGTGTGTTCCAAGATATGTCAGCCTTAGTACAAAACGTATGATCCAGTTAATTTATGCGTGCGTTCAGTTTTCTCTTTTGTAAGCTGTCAAAGTCAATGATTGTGTGCATGTGGTGTAAGTATAATTATTAGTGTAGGACTACATGGCTGAACACAAAATATGTGCCGTATAACGGCCGAAAAATATTATCCATTCACTTGGAACACTGCATTATCGGTTTAATAATAGTGTGTGTGTGTGTGTGTGGGGGGGGGGGGTGCGTGTGTGCGTGCGCGCATGCACGGTAGCGCCCACATGGCACTCTTAGTTTCCAGCCCAGAACAAACTAATACCCCCATGAGGAAATGAGTAATGGTAACTTTAAACAGTTAAAAAATCTTAAAATTCAGAGGAGGTTTTCAGTGGTATATAATTGATGGCATACTACTCACATTTAGATGCCCGTTACACTGAATATATTATACTGAGGAACTAAGCAGTAATGAGAGAGTTTTGACTGAAAATAAAGTGCTTTTAATTCTGTCAATAATTCTCTACATGGCTCTAGTAAAACCAAAACTAAAGTGTGTAGGCATGCTCATGCAGACTACCAATAAATGCTGCATAAACTGACAGGCAGACATACTGCCATATACCGATCGACTGGCATACTGTGAAAAAGAGACAGACAGAGCACTTACAGACACACAACCACACTGAAACCCAGGGACACACACGCACGCACTCACCCACACACGCACACACACACACACACACTGTACTGTGTGGCATGCTGGCTAAATCAATGAAATATCCTACCTGTTCTGATGCTTGTTATACAGTAAAATCCAGCTTGACAGTGACATTCCACAGGGAAAGTATCCAACGTTAAGTGTGCTCACAATGATAATAATATGTCACAAGTTCAGTCCCAGTTTCTATGTAAATATAAACAGTATGTATAATAAATGACTGAGCGGTGGCTAAATGTTTTACTGTATCACTTATCAAAGGCATGGTGCTTTCAATTATATATTTCTCTTGCAGGTCTGGAGTAACTTGTAGAAAATGATCTGTCATAGTTAGCCTAAGTTTCTGTTCAGCATTAATTAAATTTCATTAATTCTACCAAACTAACACATGAAGAAATCTGCACATAACAGAAGCAACACAAAAATAACCCCAATGCCTGTGGCTATAACTCTGCACTGTCACAGATATAAAAGTAACACTGCTGCTTCTCTCTACTACTAGGCTGGAGTTGGAGTTTGCTAGTTTCTAACTGTTCTGTGTGGGGGGAGGGGGGGGGGTGTAATCTGGCACTCCCAACTGTCAGAGGTCTTGACCATCTGGGCTCTGGTCTTGACAAAACCTGGACCACTGCAGGAGTGAGGCTGGAAGTGTCTGTTTGGGTTACTAATTGCTTTGGCAAGCTGGAACCCATTTCACCCTCCCTGGGATATAAACTGTCCCTTCCCTTTCCCATCTGACGAAGGAGGGCATGATAAGACTAACTGCAGACCAGTTATATTATCAACACAGGGTCCTGTGTCTCAAAAGACCGCTTTGACCTTTGGGTGAGTTTTCTCTCACCAAAACCAAAGCCCGTCTATTTTAATAAAATAGATGGGCTTTGACCAAAACACATCAGCGACAGGTCTTCTGGCAAGAGATCTTCTGGCAAGAGATCGAGAGAGTACTTTTGGATTCGGCTGCAGCCATCTTTTCAGGTCGCTTGCCAGAAGGGCTGAGCTTACAGCTGGAAGCGGTGCATTGTGGAGTGGTCTATTGGGGGCCACCAATATCAGACTTACTGACTCCTCCCATATCATCTGATGACCTGCCTCAAAATGGGGAAAGGGGGAAAGGCGTACCCTTGAAGGTTTGCCCATGAGACTGACTTTGCGTCCACTGCCCTTGCCTTCTGATCTGGGACCAGGGACATATACAGTGGAAGATAATGGTTGAATTGTGTGGCAATCATGTGTGTGTGTCCATGCATACATGTGTGTGGGTGGGCATGCATGTGTATGTGCATCTTGCACATAGTTATGCCCTTGTTGATGTCTACATTATGTACTGGTTTTTGTTAAATTGTTGATAACATTTTCCATCTTGATGTACATTATGTGTGTTATGTTTGTTCAGTACTTTGAGATGCAGGGTAGGTGCTTTATAAATTTCCATTATTATTATTATTAAACAAGTCCACCATAGGTCAAAACCACACATTCTGAGCCTGCTGTAAAGTGGGACCATGAAGAGTCCACTCCATGTGGAGAACATTCTGCAAGTGGCTGAAGGCATCTGTTATTATATTCAGCCTGCCTGGGATGTGCCTGGCCAAGAGCAAAATACCTGGTCTTTGGCACCAGAGCATCATCTACTCTGTATGCACAGCAGTGTCAGTCGCACACCCTCTTCTTTGTTGACATAGCCTGTGACAGTCATGCTGTCTGTGAAAAGGTGAGCTGCTTAGCCCTTTAAGAAATAATAATAATGTACTCTTTTATGCAGTATTTCTCCAAATGGACGTTCGTTGGAAAAGCTGAGCTGAGCCAGTGCACTCGAGTGTTGCGGCGCAGCTGACCCACCAATAAGGAGGACTTGGCAGGACACGGCAAGTGTTGACTAGGTGGGGTGTAGCATGGGGGAATAGTGGCAACAACAGTGAAAAAGAGTACAAAAACTGCTCACCCTAATTGGTGTTCATATGATCTTTGGACAACAAAATATGTCAGCGTCTGAATCTAGCTTGGCTGCATTTCAACTCCATTAAAAACTGCTTTTTCAACACAGGGCTTTAGTTTTGACTTGCCAAACTGTCACTGCTGTGTACTTGTAATTTATTTTGTAAGTTGCTCTGAAATATTTTTGACAGTGGGTCTGTTGATTTTCTCTGCCTATAGTTATGTTCAGGCTTTTTGATCAAGAGAACAACATTTTGCATGCATCTCTTTGCCTCAAGCATTATACATACAATCTTTTTTGGTTCATTAGTTTTTGTTTAAATTGTTTTTCTTTCTTTCTTCTACAAAAAGCACAGAGCATGTTACACACAAACACACACATGTACACACACCATGACATTCACACACACACACATGCACACACACACACTGACATGTGCAAACTGACATGTTGGAGTTTAAATAGTGACATAATGCATGATGGTGTTAGTCAGTACTAAATCCTGCATAGAACAAACAGCCCTACTGATCTGTGTCACAAGACTGACTAGAGTGACACGGGGGTTCTGAATCTCAAATGATGCTACATCACATTTATGTAGTTGAAAAGATGTCTGAGAAAAAACAAAAGTACACTGAACATGATTGATTGCCTTAACGCAGCTGTGTTGTGTGTCAGCGTGAAGTGGTATGTCCGTATTTTTAACATCAGGAAGGTAGTGTAAAGAACAAAAACACTACACCTTGTTCATATGCATGTCAGCAGTGTTAATACATCATACATTATCAGTGTTAAGACATACTGTTAATACATTATTCAGTGAATTTGTTCAGATTGAGAGGTGGTAAACTGTTAGAGATTAATGATTTGAAATTCAGAAATCACCCTGAAATAGATCTATAGAGACTAAGATAGATCTAATGTAAGTAATCTCATATAAGTAAGCAGAATAATCAGCCAGAGAAATCTGCATAAGCAGACCAAAACAAACTTAATAACAACGTGTAATGCAGAATTTATTGGAGAGGGGTGTAAAAAGTCATGAGGCCCAACTGTTATCCCAACAAATGACTAGCAATAACAATCATGTTGTTTTGTTGTCGCTGAGTCTGTACTTTGTATGTGGGTACGTGGTTTGTATATCTCTTTGTGTGGGAGCATGATAGCTGATATGTGCAGAGAGAGAAAAAACATATGCCAGTGGAAGATAATGGTTGAATTGTGTGGCAATCATGTGTGTGTGTCCATGCATACATGTGTGTGGGTGGGCATGCATGTGTGTGTGTGTGCATCTTGCACATAGTTATGCCCAAGCAACTCGTCAAACAGTGGATTTGGCAAGTTCCAGTACAAAAAGTTCCATCAACCCTCATCACAATCTGAAGTGCCATTGAAGTGATGGGAAGCAAGCATTGCAATCTTGTATTAAATGCAGTATTTTACTGGGAGCCAATGGAGTTCTTTCAAAAGTGGTGTGACATGATCACACTTTGATTTTTTAAGATAAGCTGTGTTGTGTTGTTCTGGACCTTTTGTATGCATGTGATTTGTTCATCAGATACACCTGCAAAAGTAGCATTGCAGTAGTCCATTCTTGATCTGACCATGGAAGCAACAAGCTTTTCTGTGGAACTGTTAGACAGGAATGGATGGACAGACGTGATTCTCCTGAGTGCAGGAAACGTAGTGCAGCAGAGGCTATATACTGATGTGTTGTTTCATCGACAGTGTCTGGTCAAGATGCACTCCCAGGTACTTAACAGTGCTCTGAAAAGAATGCTGCTTCCACCCATATCTGCAGAGTCATAGCCAACTGAACTGATACACACTGACAAACAGGGCAACGATCATCTGCTCATTGAAACCTGTACCTCAAATCCACCACCCCCCGCAGCCAAGGGTTCAGTATCTGCTCCTGCCATGCCCCCAAGAAATTGGTGACTGCAACCCAGTCACCACCGAGTTGCTGGGAAGAGGATCAGGGCAAAGTCACTGGGGGTGCTGCTGAGTGTAAGTGGTCCCTTGGCTAAGTGGGGGCCTTTTCTTCCTCAATAAGATCAAGCAGGGCGAGGTGTAGCCTGAGATGGTGAAGGCTGGGAGACAGGGGCTGGCTTAAAGTAAAAGTCCAAGGTTTTTAAGTATGTAAAATGACCATCGAAATGATTGTCAAATGAGTCTCTAGTTTCAGATTTAATGAAATAAATAAAAAATAATGTTTAATTGGGTTTTTAATCAATTTTATTTTCTGTAGGCTTCCCCGGAAGTGACATCAGTCTGGGGAGTCAATGCGGTTGCCATGTTAGATTCTTCAGTAAACTGTGTATGTGTGTGGTTGACAAAAAAGTTAACTCTGCCGGCCTACTGTGTTGCCGCGAACTGTAACAGTTTGCAGACGACCCCAGGTATAACAATGCACAAGCTCCTGCGCAATCAATCCGCAATGTGGATTAAGTTTATACAATTCAAATGAGCTGACTTTCTTGCTGCGCCGCATCACGCCCATTTGTGTAGCGAGCACTTCAGTGAGTGCGATTTCGCAAACCCCATGGAATACCGCAGTGGGGTTTGCTTCAAAGCTGACACGATGTTCCAGTACTCTTTCAAAATCCTGCCTGACAGGCTCAAACTGATATGGCTGTATCCTTGTAGGTCTCTCGGGCAACGTATCAGTTTCGTCTTCGGAGCTGGAGTTGGCCATTTTGCAGCGACTCCCCAGAGTGACATAGTAGGTCACGTGATTTGGGTGTCATGGTGACGTTTTCAGTACGACCGAAAATGCCTATTTGTCGTGCATTTATAACCCTCAGATCACAGTTTCACCTACATCATCATTCTCAGCGAACTTTAATGGAAATTGTGTCAAAAATCACCTCTAACCTTGGACTTGTCCTTTAAGCTTCTTGAACTGGCTGCCGTCCTGTCTCTCAAAGCCCTCTTTGGGCCAGAGAGCTTTGCAGAAGCCATGCCCTCCAATGCCACTTGCTAGTTTGCCTTGTCCCTAGCTGAGAAAAGGGATGCAGCTTATGGGCCAGAGAACTCAGAGGAGTTTGATGGGACTGGAGCAGTCCCACTTGAAAAGCACAGAAGATGCCAAAACTGTGTCCCTTCTTGCTGGTAAAAGGGCCTCTCCATGAACAGTTTGCACCAGAGGGGGCACACCTTCTGGGGCCAAAGTCCCTAAAACATCCAAACCAGTCAGCACAAGTGCAAAACAAAATTTTGACCAATGCTTGGTGAGGTATCACACCTGTACTCCTAACAGGACCCCTCCTGACAGGTGAGAAGCTTTGGTCTGTGTATGGCATGAAGGGTGAATGCTAACCTCTCACTCCTGTGCAAATCTCTTCTCAGTTTTGTGACCTGCTTTTTTCTTCTTCTTTTTTTTTGGGGGGGGGGGGGGGGGGGGGGAGCACAATCAAAAAGATGCACACTAATATTCTCCAAAAGTGTGTTGGGAGGGGTCATATCCCTGGACCCAGTGACACGAATACCATTCTCCATTACAAAAGATCAATATGCAAACACAAGCCCACAGGGCAAGATAAACCACTGGCACAGACAAGTGGAAACAATGATGCATCAGCCGAGCACATGCTCCTGTTTTTAGCTGGTAAAAAAGCAACCAAATGACACAGGAGTGGTGAAAATGGCAAAAATCATGAACTGCCACCACTGTTGAGACTGCCACCACTGTTGAGACTGCCACTGCTGTACAAAACAATAACAAACAAAAGAAAGAAATCTGAATGGGAACAAATACAAGGGATAAAAAGGAAAGAACCTACCCAAGAACAGCCATCTGCCAGAATGTGACAAGAAAAGAGGAAGAGTTGTTATCAACCAAATATGACATAGGAGTCAGAGAGTGTTGTGGGAAGTTCTCTGAGAGTTTTTGGTCATCTGCTAGTGGCTTTGCTGGGAACATTACACTGATGAGACACATACAGAACATGAAATTATAACATATTTTTTCTGCTGTAGGTGATGTGACAGGTTCAGCTGCTTACATCAAACATTGCACTGCAGCCCTAATTTCAAATTCCATCTGGTTCCAAGCTTCATGGATGAAATCAGTAACCTGTGCTGCTTCCTGTCCTTAGTGCACACGCAGATGGCTTTAAAAAAACAGATCTGCACACTTGAAGCTTTCAAACATCAGCAACTCATCAAACAGTGGATTTGGCAAGTTCCAGTACAAAAAGTTCCATCAACCCTCATCACAATCTGAAAAAGTCATTTGTTGTTGCAAATGTCAAATCTGGATGCTGAGAAACAATCTGTACTTCCAGAACATGAAGAGGCGCAATGGTAGGAATGTCTGCATGAAGGACTACAGTGGGATAACAACTAAACAAAAGCTGGACATCACAGCCACACAACAAGCTACCTACCTAATAGCATCCAGTACTGGCTGTAAACAGGTGTGTGAAACAATCAGGTGAAATGTTGTCAACAAGTGAACTCTGGCTTGACACAACTTGTTACGCAGAATCTTCTTCTGCCTGTAAACAGAGCAATACAGCATATATAATATATATAGTACATGGTGGATCAAATGCACATGAACTTCTGTATTTTGAGGAAGATCATTAAGTGCTTCTTTTGATGCCTCTCTCCTCAAGGTATTCAATAGTATGATATTCTTGGCTTTGTGCCTGCAGAAGATGAGGATGGTGAGTGACAAACATATTATGGTAATGAAATGAGCCCTAATAAGTTTGGGCTTATGAAATAAAATAAAAATAAAAAAAATCATTCTCCTTAGCTCTCCGTATTGTCAAACTGCCTGTTGCATGCCAACTTAGCTTAATGTCAGACTGCTAGTAGTATGTCTCTCTTCATGACCAGACTCCCTATTGAAAGACTTCTTTTCTTATCTTAATATAAGACTGCTCTTGAGCAAGTCCCCATTTGCACATAAGTAGCTTTTGTGCTGTACAGCCAACCATGCAAGTCACACCAGTGTTTGCATCACGGTTTTAAGGCAAAGTCATCACAGATTATTTCAGACAAACTCACCTCACACTGTCAAACTGCCTCTGTTTAATGGCACTCTGGAAACCTGGGATCAGCTTCTCATACATGCGAGCCAGGCTGAAAAACAAAGAATAAACACTGTTTTTATGAATGGCTGCCACCCATACTATCCTATCTAAGCAGTATAAAGTTGATCCATCAATAAACTATTCTGAAACATCCGGGAAATCTGAGTTAATGTGAGCCATGTGTATTTTCTCAGTCTGATTCAGTATTCAGTTCAGTTCAGTTCAAGATGGTATCTATGCACTCAGAAAAGCCCATATGCACTCCACCCCATACAAGTATGCAAAATAGGTTTAGGTTGCTCTCTCACACACACAAGCACACAAGGCATAATATATAATATACTAACTGAGGACAAAACTGCAGCTCATGCAGCACTTTGCTTGCTGGGGGGTAAACACTGAGGAAAGAGGTCAGTGTAATGGCAGTGTCTGCCAGGTAGGACATCACTTCCATCAACTCCCCTATTTCCATGGTGACCATGTCCACTGGATGGTTGTGGCCAGAATTTAGCTTCTGGGGTGTCAGTCCTGCTGGCTCCAGCTCCAATCCACACTTGGTGGCAATGTTCACAAGCACCTTTAAAAGAAATTCCACAGTCATATCCTCTATTAACTTATAATTTAATACCTCAACCGCAAGATATGTTTATTCAGTTTAGGTAGCATAGTTTACTTAATGCATGTACTTATTTTCATTTTTGGTTCATACAATTATTTTAAAGAACATTTTACTACTTGTAGCTATAAAAAAATCACTTTTGCTCCCCCCTCCCCCAAATATGTGACCTACTCCCACCAACTGAGTGCGAAATCGCAGCAGCCAATCAGTCCTAGACACAGAAATAGCCACCAGGGGTCGATTTGGGTGATTTAACTTTTTCACATAATTACATTTTTTTAGACCTTAAATTATCATGTAGTTATGGTATTGTGGTTTAGAAATAGCATTAAATTGTTAAAAAGAAAAAGAAAAAAAAGGGGATTTAAATGCTCCTACCTGGAATAAAAGATGCTAATGTTTACGTGGAATGACCAACATTCGACCAAATAAAATGTGTTTCCCCCCCTACAGTACCCCAGCATGTAGTACACCGTTGAAAAGCTCTTTGTGAGAACCTTCCTGCTGGACAAGTCAAGATAAGATTAAAACAAAAACAACTAGTGGAAATAACCTTGCTCCTTCTTGTCATTGTTGTTTTTCATTCCTGCAATGGAACGACAATTCGCTTCTCTGATGAATACTTGCAATTTGGGGAATTTACCAGCCGCAGATCAACTGGAATTAAGTAGTCTAATCACACATTACACTGTTTCCAATGGATCTGACCCAGAGTGGTCTGATGATGAATGCTCGTCGGAACCTGACGCTGAAATACACAGTCTGTGTCTTTCAGTTTCACTTCTTATTCTGCACCAAGTTAGACTAAGTATTAACTCACAAATCCCCCCCCCCCCCTCCCTCCATTTTTATTAAATGTTAATCATTTTGCTTTAACAGAGTATGACATGTTTACTTTCTTGCATTAGAACTTAATAGAAACAGAGTCAAATTACTAAATTTGTGTTCTTGTACAGCAACATGCCAGTATTTTGTGATGAAGACAGTTATGATTCACCACATAAAGGCCAATTAAAAATATTTGTTTAGCCTCTGCCTAAGCTAACATATCCAATGTATTACCATGACAAAAGTCAGGAAGTCTGGCTGACTCTGAACCCCTGTTGCTAAGGAAAAATATGCAAAATGATACATAAAATCTTTCAGAGCCATTTTTTCAAAATGGCTGCCATTATCATTGTGTGTTATACCTGCTTCTGTTTTTAATGTGTTCAACTCAATTTAACTAAATTGTTAATGTGGCAGAGCTGGTGTGAGTGAAGAGAAAAACTATTCTGAATTTGAATTTGAATTACGCTTAGCAACTTTAAATGACCATAACTTCAATTCTTTTTGGATGACAGTCTTTATTCAAACAAAATAATCAGCAGAATCTATATATCTCAAAATACCTCAAAATAAGTTAGCACTGGTTTCATGAGAGTGGGTCAGATATACTATATTTTTTTCTACCATATCTCAGGTCAACATGTTAAAAAAACAGGAAAGTAATTAAAAAAACATGTTAAGGTCAAAGTGTAGAAAAAAGAAAGAAAAAGAAAAAGAAAAAAGAAAACAGCAAGAAATTGTTTGTTGATGCATTCTAATTAAACACAATAAAGCCTAAGAAAAAACAGAAAGAAAAGGAAAAGAAAGTTCCACTCCCTTCATAAAGAGCCTACTGGGTGCATGAGTCCCCTTCCTGGAGTTGAATCCCTTTTGTTTCTTGGCCTACAATACTAAGCAGAGAGCAGCAGGATTATTAAAAATCTGATCCTGGTGGGGACCATCATTGTGTTGGTTGCCTAGGTCAGATATGTGTTTCACTGCCTGAGTAGCTTATAAGATAATAAGTGATCACTGGCACTGATGAACTGCTCAGGTTTTAACATGACAATTGTGTCATGTAAAAATAATCTCCCCAGGGCATATGATGTGCGCAAAGCACCAGCAATGAAGAGATTAACAAACTGTCTTCTAAAAAAGAGCCCCATGTTAAATGATTCACCAACTCCGTAAAATGTGTATTACTTTACACTCCCAAACAGTTTTCTAAAGCTCAAACCCTTCATTATGACCCTGGCCTTCAACTAACACCCCAAACTGAACTTTTCTGTAATTTCAATTTTCAAACCTAATCTTTCAGCTATTTCATAGTTACTGTATGAGTACTATTAACTCCCTTTGTTTACTGATTCTACCTAAGCATAGGCCAAGTTCAAGAGATTTCACTTGAACTGTCTCCAAGAAAATACCAATGCTAACAGTTTCACTGACACAATAAAGATGTAAATTATGTTACATCCCTAAACATCTTTCTCAAGGCCATTCATTATGACCTTGGCCTTCAAATGCTAACCAAAGTTAATTTGTCTACTGTTTCATAATTAGTGTTGCAATTCAGGCATCTGTTGTGTTAATGTGACATCTTTCAAGTGCTATTAACTCCCTTTGTTTGTTTCCTAGGCCCCATTCTGTTTGTTTATAACAAGGTTTGTCCCCTTTTCTGGCAAAATACCCCCTATTAAAAGTCTAGATACTGTAAGTTACTGCTATTAGCAGTGTAATATATATGCCCACTTCGTTTACACTAGGTCTGGTTATTAGTAACATCAACACATTTTGTTTGGTTGCAAAGCTATTAATGGAACAGAAAATATACGACTGACAAACACTGAATGAAACTTTGAACCATCACTGTGACCCTGAGCTTGAACATGGCACTCCAATCTCATCACAAGACACTTCAGATTATGATGATGTACCATGGAGCTGACTTTGGCTGAAAAAGGATCAGCAATCTTCAGATACAGCGGAAACTATCAGGGGTCACCACTCACTGGAAACTGTTGTGTAAACATAATTTTTTTCAAACTGCCAAACTGCTTATTTTGAGCTAAAACACATTAGTTCAATCTGCAGGTTTCTCACTGAAGACACAGCCAAGACTCTTGTTACTTCCTATATCCTCTAACGACTTGACTACTGCAACTGTCTCCTCATGGGTACACCTAATTATGTCATCCAACTTCTCCAGAAAATTCAAAACTTTGCTGCAAGACTCTTTCTCTTGGCACCTGCCACCACCACTCAACACCTCTCCAGGAAAAACTGCACTGGCTTCCCATTTCAGAACGTATTAAGTATAAAGTCGCTTGTATGTGTTTCAGTGCTATAAATGGCTCTGGTTCTGCTTACCTCTCTGAACTGCTACATGTCTACACTCTGTCTCATACACTACCCTCTTCTTCTGACACCTGCATGCTGGAAATCCAACAATACAAACACAAGACTCATGGCTTTCACACCTCTCTTGCTTTGGACCCCACATTTGGAATTCACTCCCACAAGGCTTTAGACACTGCTCAACCCTGTCATCTTTTAAAGCCAAATTGAAAACCTTCCTCTTCCCACAGTATTTTCATCCCCAACTAACATCAGTGCCCAGTTTCTGCTACAATCATTGTGTGTGTGTGTGTGTGTGTGTGTGTGTGTGTGTGTGTGTGTGTGTGTGTGTGTGTGTGTGTGTGTGTGTGTGTGTAGTGCATGTGTTTATTTGTTTTTCTGTGTAATACTTTATATAAATTGTTTGGCAGGACTGTGCTCTGCCTGTGTATAGAATGTCATATTTAGGTTAATATGTATCATGTGAATGCTCAGGGTGTTGATGAGCACATGATAGATGTACATTATTATTATTATTTTTGGGGTGTGATACACTGAATATGAATAACAGAAAATGGCAGCAGCCTTGATTTCAACTTCATCTTGTTACCAAGTCCCATGGTAGGTTAGCCAGTATATCATCTGCTGTGCTGTTCACCTTCAGAAAATCTGCTGTATACACTGTTCAAATAGATTCAAACATTTTGTGAAAGGCAAATTCACTGAATGTTTCCACATTCCCATATTTTCCTTTGTGTTTGATGCAGGTGCCCATCAGGTTTTGCTCACCTACTATAATACCACTAACATTATGCCTGAATATTTGGGAACACCACGTGTGTGGATTTTTTCTCTTGGGCTGAATTTAGGGGGTGGACCTCATATCCAGAAGCATCTATTCTTGGACATGGACAGACTTTTTTTCTAGAATTTTCATCTGCTCACTTTCAGCTCATTAGTACAACTACTATGAAATTACTGCATCATTTTGGCCTGGTTTGCATGCTAATTCTAGTGTTGGTTCTGCTGTACACATTTTTCATACCACTGACACACAATATGTAATGTTATTATTCAAAGTCAGTGCGACCACTGGATCATGTTTTAATTATACAAGCCAACAATGTGACCTCAGCCCTGAAGACAGCAAAACAACCTTTTCTCATGACACACTAGCTCATGATGCATCACCATACTAAAGTTTGGCTAAAAATAACAATATATTTTATTAATCCCAGTGGGAAAAGAAAAGCTTAAATTGTTCAGATGACATCATCTAGACAAATATCCAATGACTTTTTGCTGTGACCTTGACCTTAAACACAGCAAAACAACCTTTTCTCATGACATGTACCTTTGATCATCTTCATCATCATCTAAGTTTGGTTTGCAGTTCAGAAATTATAGGAGACAGCTTTTTCTGAAGAAGTTGAACCCTAAATTTGATCCTGATTTTGAAGACACTATTCAGACTTTTAACATAACACTTTGGCCCATGTGACCAAAAAGTGCAATGCATTTTGTTATAAAAAGCTGGGGTTTTAAATTATTTTTTATACCAGACCTTAAAATAGAAACCCAATCTTTCTGCATGACACTGCAGTTTATGATAATGCTTCATCATAAAGTTTTGTGCCAAAATGTTAAGCAGTCCAGAAGAGAATGTAAAATATACCTGAATAATGGTGGGTACAGCCGTGCGAAGATCATCCACATACTGAGGTTGCTGCATGAAGACATTGGTCACCATTTTGGCCAGCAAGGCAGCATTTGCATGTCCATACAGAGCACAAAGGTCGAACAATTTCGGAATATCAAACAGGAAATTCTCATAGATGATCTCAGCAAACACTTGAGGAGTCAGCCAGTTCTCCTGTCAACAGACAATTCAAAACAAATGGTTCAGTATTCAGATCACTACAGATTGCACATGAACCCCCCCCCCCCCCCCCAACTTTTTTACTTCGGCAAAGTATGATCTGCATGCAATGCTTGCATGTGGGGGTGTATGGGTGTGCGCGCATGCATGTGTGTGTTTGTGTGCATGCACTGAAGATTCATGGTTCTCAGATTAAATATGTGTAACCTGTAATCTGAGTTTAAACACCAAATGCTCTTGCAGGGGAAGGGGGAGGGATAAAGGAGGAGGGAGAGAGGATGCAGATGACAGGAGAAAGTGACAGATTGGCAGGAAGAGGGGTGGTGGTGGGGGTGTGGGCAGGCATGAGAGAGAGGGAGAGAGAGAGGCAAGATGCAAGTTTATTCGACTGGCCTGTGGCCTTCACAAAGGTTAAACTAATGGTTGCAAACTGTACATTAGCAAAGTGTTCAGAGGAGCATGTAAATCATAAGAAATAGCAATCACATGTACGGGAATATGGCAAAGTTCTTAATAATGACCTTGTTTTCAGTTGATAGTAACAAGTCTAAATGAACTTGGCTGACTGTTAAATTTATCAGGTATAAATCTTTGACATAAATCTTTTAGAGCAGAACAACACAATGTGAAATACACTTCATTTTTGACAGCAGCTCTACACAAAGGACATGTGTAGGCATGCATTTTGTATTGCAAAGAATGAACAGCTATGGGACTTACACCAAATCTAAACTTAATAAGCGAGTTCCTTATATACTTAGTAATATCAGCTGAAAGGTATACTGCTTGCACATGATTCATCTTAAACTGTTTCTAAAGATTAAATCTATCACTTGCAACAGTTTGACTCTTCCAGTCCTGCCAGCCCTTGTCAATGAGTCTGTCTAAAACAATGTATAAACAAACTGACTTCCTGAACTCTCTTGTTCTGCCATACATACCCAAAGCCAAATCTAAACAATGTTGTGCAAATTTTGATCCCCCAATTATTCTTTCCTTGTTTGTCTAAATGCAATAACATCAAATCCAGCAAAACAAACGCAAGAGTCATGGCTTTCGTGCTTTCTCTTGCTTTGGATCCCACATTTGGAATTCACTCCCACAAGACCTTAGGCACTGCTCAACCCTCTCATCTTTTAAAGCCAAACTGAAAACCTTCCTCTTCTCATAGTATTTCCACCCCAACTAATACCCAGTTTCTGCTACAGTCATTGTGTGCATGTGCGTGTGTGCATGCATGTGTGCGTATTTCCATATAACACCTTATGTAAATTGTTTTGGTAGGTGCTCTACATGTGCATAGAATATTGTGTTTAGGTTAATATGTGAGTGCTTAGGGCATTGATGAGCACATGATGAACTCAATTCAATTAAAAAAACTTTAATCATCCCTCAAGGGGCAAGTTTATTATTATTACTATTGTATGGTAGATGTTTTTCATTCATTCTAGTAATCTTAAGCCAATAACGTATTGCATGAACATATGCTTTTATATTATTACAATGGGTACCTTGCAGTATCTCCATATATCATATTGTTTGGTGTCATTTGGCCCACCCCAAGAAACCTTTTTAATGCAAACATATGTTGTTGTTTTTCTATTTCATAACATTAATCATCCCCTAGGCCCCAGATCTCTGCAGCATACAGAAGCACTGGTTACACTTCAGAGTAAAAAGGTTTCCCAAAATATATCATAGACTGATTTTCAAATTTATACAAAACACTCAAAATACCCATGACTGCCCTTTTACCTCTTGCAGCCAAGTTACTGCAAGCAGTACTAAATTGTAACTTCATAGTAAAATACAAACCTAAGTCTTTATATGCATTAACAACTGCTATTACATTTGTTCCACAAAACAATTTTTTCATGTGCTGCTTTCAGAACACAATGGTCTTACTTTCAGGGGTTGTGCTGCCTTTTAGAGATTTGCGTCAACCGACACAAAACATGTATTTTGTGTCAATGGCATGAAAAATGCATACAGGATAACCTAAAATTAATGCACATACAAGCCCGAATGATTGAGTAACCTGATTGTAGCTCATGGGCTATAAAATGAGCAGACAAAAATAATAATAAGGCCTGTTTGTGCACAAACACACACACACACACACACACACACACACACACACACACACACACACACACACACACACACGTACGTGGAAATGTTTAGGGAATTTGCCGTTCACAAAAAATGTGCATAGATCAGAACATCATACGTGGCATCATTTTCTAAAGATGAACTGCGGAAGATGTTATCAGCAAACCCAGTTCTCGTCTACCGTGGAATTTAGTAATGAGATGAAGTTGAAGTTGAGGCCGCCGCCACTTTCTCTCACTCTTTTTGAGTGTCGACGTGTGTTTTGTTTTCAGTTTCGTAGTCTTCTACCTTTCAGTAAATTCTGATAATATTATACACTGACAAACTAGGCATACTGGGTCGTTCCAAATTCCATGTCTGGAATCATGTCCTTTGTCAGCTAACCAGAAAATATTACTGATCAGTTTGGCAAAATATGCGATTTCGGGCCAGTCTGATATGGAGATCACTCTGTTGCAGCTATACGGGCTCGTTTGGATTCGGTTTCAAATTAATCTTCTTTTTTTTTGAAAAGTATGCAAATTTTATTCACAGACAGGGCGCTACTGACTATAAGAGGCATGAATCAGATTTTAGGGGGGGAAGTATCCACGTTGCCTTATCTAGACCAAATATTACAGTAGCCTACACGTTTATTTCGTCTAGATTCCACCCTTCATTGACTGGACTTGCACAGCTGAGATGCCACTGAGTTTGCGGGTAGATCTAGAGCTGAGTGATGTGGTGGACACCAGTGAGCCATAACTTATTTAATCGGTGTTGTCATTTTGCATACAGTGACGCAGCTAAAATGTGTACAGCACTTGAAAAAAAATATATTTATGCACAATTTTGTAATGTACTTTTATCAAAATTTACTTTAAGCTGCAATTTTTCAGAGGATCTGTACAATATATTCAGCTGATTTTGTAAACCAACAGCAGTCTCAGAAAGAAGAACGTCATCTGCAATGATGTAAGTACTGTGCCATGTTTGCCACCTTTAATAATATCTAGTGCAAGTTCATTTATGTACAACAAAAACAAAATTGGACCACAAACATCACCTTGTTTCACACCACATAGACAATGAATGCTCTCCATGAGTGACACCCCATTTTGCACACATGCCTTTACAACATCATACATACATTTTACACACTGAAACAATTTACCACAAATACCTTGCTTTCGCAGAATTGGCAATAATAGTTTCTTGAGAGAGAATCAAATGCCTTTTGAAAATCAATAAATGTCACATACAGTTTACGATTTAAAGACAGTTGTGTTTTGTGCATTAGCAAGCAACGTAAATATGTGATCAACTGTTGAACAGTCTTTCCTAAACCCTGCCTGCTGTTCACCATTGGTATCATGTCAACCCACATTTTTAGCCAGCAGAGAGAGAGAGAGAGAGAGAGAGAGAGAGAGAGAGAGAGAGAGAGAGAGAGAGAGAGAGAGAGAGACAGAGAGAGAGACAGAGAGAGAGACAGAGAGAGACAGAGACAGAGACAGAGAGAGACAGAGAGACAGAGACAGAGAGAGACAGAGAGAAACAGCAAGAGACAGTGAGAGAGACAGAGGCTTAAAGTGTTAAGCAATACCAATATGTGGTACGGTTAACACCAGACATGCTTATGTGTGTGTTTGTGTGCATGTGCTGAAGATTTATTCTTCTCAAATTAAATAACATTTAAGCTGGTTCTTAACAGGACTTTCTGAAGTGCTCAAGAAGCTTCTTGGACACCACAAGAACACTTTTTGCATTCCAAACACGATCCAAACACAAAAAGGTTGTAATGAACACTTATTTATTTTGACATGGACACAGTATGCAAATTTTTGGGGAAATTCCCTTTGTTAAGCCACAAAACTATGCTTATACAACAGATAAATGGTTAAAAATGATGAAAAATGAGAGAGAAAAAACTTATATTGTTTTGGTTGAGTTTTTGTCACTTGTTCAGAGATTGGAAGATTGTTGGTATGACAGTGATGTGTAATAGGTGTGGTGTAATGAGTATTATGTGACCTAAAACTGAAATGGAACAGAAGAGTGACAGAGAAAGGCAAAGAGATGAGGGGTGGGGGGGGGGGGGGGGGGAGAGAGAGAGAGAGAGAGTGCTGAACTTTGGAATATGGATTCATGAGAAAAAAAGATTTTTTTTGGTTTGGATCTGATCTTGGAAAAGGAAAAAGACTTCCAATTCCAGGGGATGAATAGGAAAACTGGAGTACCCAGGGAAAAAAACCCATTAGTCAGAGGCAGTACAATCTTGATGAGGGTTTCACTGCCATCAAAGCTCAGGAAAACAAACAAACAAAAGCACACACACACACACACACACACACACACACACACACACACACACACACACACACACACACACACACACACACACACAAAGAGAGAAAGAGAGAGACCTGGATAAAAAAAATTTTTTAAAGGCAGTTGCTTCAGATATACCAAGAAAGACACATCAGGCTTCAGCTGTGCGCTGGTGAAAATGTAGCAAGCACAAAAAGAATGAAATGTTTCATCCTGGCCAACTGGACCTGAAGTCAATCCTTAGTATGTAACATAACTAAATACAGTGTCATGTATTCCAGTACTTCCACACTGTGTGTGGCTACACAATTTCTGACAGCATGCTTGCTTTGTTTAACTTGTCTGACAAAGTGCAAAACCATAAAGCTGCAGATTATTAATTTTAGGTTGGAGTGTAGAGACAAAAACAAAAACAAGCAAATAATTAACTGATGAGGTGTTATATTTAGATCTGAAAGACCTTCAACTGAGTAAATCTGATGAAACAAGAAGAGAGAGGGAGAGAGAAAAAAGAAGAAGAGTCCTGCTCCTTTCATAAAGAGCCAACAGATGATTTCTGGAAATAAAAAAGTGCTAGTGTGTGTCAGTCTGTGGACTAGTGTGTGTCAGTGTGTGCACTAGCATGCGTCAATGTATTCACCAGCATGTGTAAGTCTATGCCTATTCACATATCTGTATCTGTATACTTCTTGAAATGGCATTGCCAGTGTAGTAGGTGATGTCATGTTCTGTGCACTTTTTTTCCTCAGACATCTTCTTTACTGTGTGACAATGATGTAGTGTCATTCTGAGACTCCGATCCCCATTCACTCTAGTCAGTTTTGTGGCACAGATCAGCAAGCCTGTTCTAAGTGGGATTTAGTACTAACACCTTCCAGTATTAACCTGTTATGTCACTATTTCAACCCCAACATGTCAGTTCACGCATGTCACTCTGTGTGTGTGTGTGTGTGTGTGTGTGTGTGTGTGTGTGTGTGTGTGTGTGTGTGTGTGTGTGTGTGTGCACGTGCATGTGTGTGTGTGTGAATGTGTGTGTGTCATGGTTTGTGTGTGCGTGTGTGCGCGCATGTGTGTACATGCATGCAACAGGCTCAGTTCTACCTTCATGTAGAAGAAAACAAAAAGACTGTAAATGAAAACTGATGAACCAAATGGATTTTATGTATAACATTCATGGCAAAGTGATGCATGCAAAACGTTGTTTTCTTGATTAAAAGCCTGAAATATAGGTAGATACAATCAACAGACCCACTGTCAGAAATATGTCAGAGCAACTTACATAATAAAGTACAAGTACACAGCAGTGACATTTCAGCAAGTCAAAAGTAAATTGTTGTGTTAAACACACACACACACACACACACACACACACACACACACACACACACACACACAAAATTGTATGATCTTTTACAACTATGCAACACAGAAAGGTGTGGTCAAACACATAAACGAATCAATTCCTGTACATAAAACTGATAGAAAAATCATCTCTCTTTCCTGTGGTATGGTTCATTTTCACTTCAATGTTGTATATATATATGTTTACCAGTTAGCCAGTCATCATGATGATATCCTCTGCAGAGAACTTTGCAACTTCCTAAAACTGGCTGTTTGTCACAGAAGTTTGCAACACAATGTGGTGTGGTCAGATTAAAAACAGAATAATATATACCAGATATAAAACCTACAGAAAAATCTTTAATCTTTCTGGTGGTACCATTTGCATAACTTTCAGTGCCCTAAGCCTGTTTTTGATGCAAGTAATGAGGAAAAGTTGCAGAAGTATACAACTTTTGGGGTTGAGTCTGAAATGTCACCATGCCATTGCGTGGGTATGCATCATGGTGCAATGTGTTTAAACTAAAAGCAAAGTCAAAACAAAGATCTGTAACTGATAGGAAGTTTTATCATCTTTCACAGGATACTATTCTCTTTAGTTCCACTGCGTAGCTATTAAGCTGTAGGCTGAAAAGTAGTTTGCAACTTTTGAATTCTGGCTGTTTGTTGCACAAGTTTGCAACATGGTTTCATTTAGTTGAAGTAAACACAACATAAATTTGAAAATGTAAGTAACAGACAGAACAATCTTTCCTGTTTCACATGGTACCACTTTCTCAATTTTTCATGATCTAGGTTTTTGACACAAGTGACTTCAAAAGTTGCAGAAGTATGCAACTTTTGGAGACTATTTTGAAACTTGTGAGGCTGTTGCAGAAGTTTGCAACAATAGTGTTGTCAAATGAAACAAAATGTTATGAAATGAGGGTAGGGATGAATATAAGAATCTTTATCTATTACAGGGTGTGGCTTTCCCACAACATGGCCTGCTTTTTTAACAATCATTTCCAACCTCCCTCTATATAATTTTGAAATATTCCCACCCCAACAGACAGAATCAAACATAATAATACTATGTATAATAATACTATACATTATAAAAAGTTACTAGCATATCTGAATTTACTCCAAATGATCTCAGCTTTCTCATGCAATATATTCTCGAGTTCTCTTTTTTCAGCACAGAGTTGATGTTCTCTTTCCAGTTCCATTTACTATCAAAAACACACCTAAGTACTTATATGTATCTACTCTCTCCACTGCTTCTCCTTTAATGTAGACTGGTTTGGGGCATCTTTGATTCTTCCTAAAATCAATGCACATCTCTTTCATTTTGGAAACATCCAAATACAAGTAATTTTTATCACACCAATTCATAAAGTTTTCAATCTGCTTGTGGTATACGGCATCTTCATCATTACTAATTTTTCCAACCAGTTCTGCATCATCTACAAATTTTACTAGAGGACATGACTCATCAATGCTTCTACAGTCAGTAGTATCAAAAGTGAAGACTGCAGCCTGTCAGAATATGTGAAAGCGTCAACATGTCTTTTCTGCGGATGCCCGATGGAGTCTTGAGTCCCACCATCGTCCTGGGCGTTTTCTCTCTCTTGGTGTCGTCTTGACAATGTTTGCTCTCCTGTCGTCATGACAAGGATGGGCGTTGACAGGTCTTTCCTGCATCGTCCAGACATTGTTGAGTTCCTTGATCTGGTATCGTGCTGACGGCACTGGATTCCTCCAACATCGCATTGACGGCACTGGGTTCCTCCTACATTGCATCGACGGCGCTGAGCCCCTCCTACAGCGCTGGGTTCCTCTGACATTGCATCAACGGTGCTGGGTCCCTCCTGCATCGTGCTGACGGTGCTGGGCCCCTCCTGCATCGTGCTGACGGTGCTGGGCCCCTCCTGCATCGTGCTGACGGTGCTGGGCCCCTCCTGCATCGTGCTGATGGTGCTGGGTCCCTCCTGCATCGTGCTGACGGTGCTGGGCCCCACCTGCGTCGTGCTGACGGTGCTGGGCCCCTCCTGCATCGTGCTGGGCCCCTCCTGCATCGTGCTGACCCCCTCCAGCATCGTGCTGATGGTGCTGGGTCCCTCCTGAATCGTGCTGGGCCCCTCCTGCATAGTGCTGATGGTGCTGGGTCCCTCCTGAATCGTGCTGGGCCCCTCCTGCATCGTGCTGACCCCCTCCAGCATCGTGCTGATGGTGCTGGGTCCCTCCTGAATCGTGCTGGGCCCCTCCTGCATAGTGCTGATGGTGCTGGGTCCCTCCTGCATCGTGCTGACGGTGCTGGGCCCCTCCTGCATCGTGCTGGGCCCCTCCTGCATCGTGCTGACGGTGCTGGGCCCCTCCTGCATCGTGCTGATGGTGCTGGGTCCCTCCTGCATCGTGCTGGGCCCCTCCTGCATCGTGCTGGGTCCCTCCAGCATCGTGCTGACGGTGCTGGGCCCCTCCTGCATCGTGCTGATGGTGCTGGGCCCCTCCTGTATCGTGCTGATGGTGCTGGGCCCCTCCTGCATCGTGCTGATGGTGCTGGGCCCCTCCTGCATCGTGCTGATGGTGCTGGGTCCCTCCTGCATTGCTATGTTCCTCCTACATCGACAGTGCTGCATGTTCTTTGCGTAGTGTCATACAGCGCTGCCGTGCACCTCCGCATCGTTGTTGACAGATCAACGTGACAGCTGGTTCACATCAGGGGCTTACGCCCCACCCGTCACCAATGGTCTATGAACTACTCCCCCCCCCCCGCCCCCCTCAAGTCTAACAGCAGATGGAGCGGAATGCTCACTGAGAGACAGCAACACCACCCTGGTTGGAAAAAGACCAGGCAACAAGCAGATGGACACCAGGACGAATCTCACTGATGGTCATGATACATATATATATATAGAACTTTATTGTCATTGTTGTTGAAATGTGTGAGGTTGTTTATGCTAATTTTATGCATTTCTTTTAACATCATAGCATTTCTTGTAGCATGGTGGCTTGCAGTGGCGAGTAGTATTTCCAGTGTTTACTAAGTATTTTGTATTTCATTTTCCATTCACGGTGCCGGAAACTGATAAAATAATCATGTCGGAAGAAGAGAGTGAGAACACTATCTCTACCGAAACTTTGATGAAATAAATAAAAAGACTTCAGGAGAAGGTGAAGAAGCAAAGCGTGACTAACCAAACAAGTTTTTCTTACATAGCAAAGGAAAGGAAAGTAAGGAAATGTTCTGGAGAAGACCCTTCAGTGGAGGTCAGTGACTGGCTGGCTTTAAATGCAAGTTATTCTTCTAGAACACCAGGTGAACAGCTGTCTCTTGTTTTACAGAACTTGGAAGGTCCCGCTAAATGAGAGGCACAACTGCATGTTCAGAAGGACAGCAATGTGGAGGACATTTTCAGGTTACTGATAGCAACATTTAGTGGTACGAAGTCCTATACTGAAGTACAAAAGAAGTTTCTATGAATGCAGACAAAATCTAGAGGAGAGTATTAGAGACTTTTTGTATGCTCTAAATGAACTGAAAGTCTTCACAACAGAGATGAAGTGCTCAGAGATCATTTCATAAATGGAATTAGGGACACGATTCTCAGATGTGAATTGAAGAAATCACCAACATTTTTGGATGTCAGAATGACTGCCATGCAATGGATTGATGATGTACCTGCCTCACCTACACTTCAGACAGTTAATAAAATATCTGCCGTGAATAATACTAAAATCGATGATTTGAAAGCAATCGTCAAAGAACAGCAGAAAACAATATCCAACCTGACTGAAGCACTCAAGAAGCTGACAGAGCATCAGTTGCAAGCAGGTAGGCCCACTGTTCCTCAGGATGTCTCAAGACAAGCCATGCAGTACTTTTGGTGTGGCGCCTATGGTCACATGGCAATGGCCTATGACCAACCCTCAGAATCTGCCAGGTCCCAGTTTACGTCCCATGGAGGTCCACCTTGTGGAGGTAGACGAGGTGGTGGGTTCAGAGGCCATGGAGCGTCTCAGCAAGGATCACATCAGCACTTTCGTTTGGGAAACGAGCTCCCATCTCCGTTGAGAGCCAAACGCAGGTGGCTGAGAAGGAATGAGGTTCATCGAAGAAAGAAACTACAAAGACAGTAGGGCACTGTCCGACAGTAACAATTTGTATTGGACGAAAGGAAGTGACTTGTCTTTTGGACACTGGATCGATGGTGACCACGGTCACGGAAGACTTCTTCGGGAAGAACCTTCAAGACAAATGCAATATGATTGATAACCCGTTTTACTGTCTGAAAGCAGCTAACGGCATCGGCATTCCCAACACTGGCTTCATTTCTACAGACCTAACAGTGGGAGACGAGATGATCATGGATGTCGGAATCTTCATGACCTAAACACCTTTGGATGCAGGCGTGAAGAGAAGAAGAGAAAACATCCCAGGGCTGCTAGGCATGAATGTCTTGCAAAAATGCAGTGACACTTGCCGGGTTGTTTGGACGATCATGTTTGGCAGTAGACAAAGTCAAAGCAGAGATTGCAAAGAAAACTTTTAGCCGAGCCAAGTTGTAAGATCTGCTGATGACAGGACTCTGTTGCCAGCCAACTCTGTGACCACCGTCATGACAGCTGGAGGACCAATGAGTTCTGACGACCCTGAGATGATACACCATCTGGTCTACAATAAGCATCTCCCCAGAGGTGTGATGGTTGTGGACACACTAATATACAAGAAAAACGGCATGTACCCAGTCCATGTCGCCAACCTTGGACAGGCAGACGTCTGGCTCAACAAAGGGGTACGAGTAGGCATGACCAAGGAGGTTGATGTTATCCAATGAGTTCTGACGACCCAGAGATGATACAGCATCTGGTCTACAATGAGCATTTCCCCAGAGGTGTGGGTACACGCCGTTTTTCTTGCATATTAGTGTGTCACTAATATGCAAGAAAAACGGCGTGTACCCAGTCCATGTCGCCAACCTTGGACAGGCAGACGTCTGGCTCAACAAAGGGGTACGAGTAGGCATGATCAAGGAGGTTGATGTTATCTGTGATTGAAGCAGTGACACCTGCATAGAGGAAATGGGGGTCAACGAGATATTTGTCCACAAACAGGAAGTAGGTTGTATTGGAAAAGACTGGGAAGGAATCAAACTCCCTGAGGTTGATACGTCCAGGTTTGATGAGTCTGAATCTGAGAAGATCAGGAACTTTTTGAAAAAACATACCAGTAGTTTCCCCCGAGAAGACGAGATTGGGTTCTCGGACACTGTGCAACACAAAGTGAACACATATGATGACAGCCCCGTGTTCCAGCCTTACAGGAGGATCCCGCTGAACCAACTCATGGAGGTTAAGGCACACATTTAGAAACTGCTAGACCAAGGCATCATTAAACCAAGCCACAGTCCCTATGCCTCACCGATCGTCCTGGCCAGAAGAAGGATGGATCACTCAGGATGTGCATAGACTACAAATGTCTGAATGCCAAAATGTGCAAAGATTCCTTCCCCCTCCCACAGACAGAAGAAGCACTGGATTCATCAAAAGGTGCCAAATACTTCTCTACCCTGGACCTGACATTAGGATACAACCAGATCGCAGTGGACGAAGCTGACAAACACAAGACAGCGTTCATCACGCCGTTTGGGTTGTTTCAGTACGAACGTCTCCCTTTTGGCATGTCCGGAGCTTCTGCAACTATCCAGCGCTTCATGCAATGTCTTTTCAGCGAGAAGTTGTTTGAAATCCTCCTCATTTATCTGGATGAACTGCTGGTCTTCAGCGAGATGTTTGAGGAACACCTTCAACACTTGGACTATGTGCTCACTACCATCGAGAAGCATGGACTGGAACTGAAGCCTTCAAAATGCCAGTTGTTCAGAGACGAGCTAGGTGCCATGTCTGGGTCACATCATATCGGCAGAAGGTGTAGCAACAGATCCGGAGAAAGTGAAGGCTGTTTGAGGAATGGCCAACACCAGTCACAGTCAAGCAGCTGCAAGCTTTTCTTGGTCTCGTGGGGTACTAGAGACAATACATTGCAAAGTTTGCCCAGGTCGCTGCGCCCTTGTACAACGCCATGCATGCAGAGACCTTAACTCAGCAAGGGAAGAATACGGTGGCGAGAAAGCTGGTTTGGACTGCCGATTGTAAGAAAGCATTCAACACCCTGAAGAAATGACTGACATCAGCCCGGGTACTGACCTTCGCAGACTTCCTGAAGCTTTTCATTCTGCATGTGGATGCCAGCAATGAATGCCTGGGTGCAGTGCTTCACAGGAAGTGGACCAAAAACTATGCGTGGTTGCCTATGCCAGCCGACGACTGAAGCCAACGGAGAAGAACATGCATAACTACCCCAGTCGGAAACTTGATCTTCTGGCTTTGAAGTGGTCTGTGACCGAGAAGTTCAAAGACCACCTCCTGGGCTCCAAGTTCACAGTCTTTACGGACAATAACCCTCTGACTCACTTGGACAATGCCAAGCTGGGAGCAATGGAACAGGGATGGGTGGCAGACCTGGCACCATTTGACTTTGAGCTGAAGTTCAGATGAGGCAGAGACAATGGAAACGCTGATGCACTCTCAAGGATGTCCGGTGGTGAGGTCCAGGCAGCCGTGGACGAGGTGATACATACAACGAGACTCCCTCTCCATGTCCAGGAGGTCCTGACTGCTGCCAATGTGTCAGCATACATTCATAGCCAGGTTCTGAACCTCTGTGGCGAAGGTCCCACAGATAACCAGAAACTGCAAGATCTCCAGAAGAGTGACCATACCATATCGAGAGCGATCTACTTCGTCAGTAGAAAGAAAGCACCTTCTCGAGCGGAAATGCCAGCTGAGAGCCCTGAGACACAAAAGATGCTGAAACAATGGAAAAGACTGATCGTCACCAATGGAGTCCTCTTCAGATCTATCAGGACTCAAGTCGAGAACAGAAAAAGCAGCTCGTCGTCCCCCAGACCACGAGCAAGACCATTCTTAAACAGCTACATGATGACATGGGCCATCAGGGCATTGAGAGAACGACACAGCTGGCAAGGGAAAGATACTACTGGCTTGACATGACTGCAGACATTCTTGCATACTGCAAGTACTGCCGTCGTTGCAATACAGCCAAAGCACAGGTTCCAGCAGACCGCGCTCCATTGCAGCCAATCCTTGTGACGTGTCCTCTCGAAATCGTAGCTATGGATTTTACAGTGATGGAACCAGCTCAGGACGGAAGAGAGAACATTCTAGTCCTCATGGATATGTTTACAAAGTTCACAGTTACAGTTCCCACAAGAAACCAGATGGCAGAGACCACAGCTAACGTAAAGGAATGGTTTCAGAAATACGGGGTTCCCCAGCGTATACATTCTGATCAGGGATGCAACTTTGAGTCTGCTGTAATTTCTGAACTGTGCAACAAGTATCGTATCGAGAAATCAAGGACAACACCCTACAGGCCACAGGGCAATGCACAGACAGAATGGTTTAACAGAACACTGCATAATCATTGACACCATGCTGAACACGGAACGCCTGACACCCTGCTCGGACTGGGTCTTGCATCACTGCAGAAACCTGGACCTCGCATACAGACAGGCAAGAAGAAGGATGCAAGACAAAGCGATGAAATGGAAGACGCGTTTTATCAGCACGTCACGCTGGATCCCGTCAGCAGAGGTCAAACTGTACTGTTGCAGAATCAACCCAAAGGCAGAAACAAGATCCAGGACAAGTGGAAGGAGGAAGTGTTTGAGGTGACGGAAGTACGTAACAACGTCTACACGGTGATCAGCAAGGAAACTGGAGAACTCAAATGCATTTCTTTCAGCAGTGAGCCTGAGGCAGTGGACAGTGCTGATGCAGAACAGAACAGTAGCATGAGTGAGACTGGCATGAGCACTCCCCGGAGAGTGAAGTGATGAGAGTGGTCAGAGACCGACCACCACATGCACCGAGACAGAATCCAGCACCGGGGAGACCCACTCCACTCCCAAGGCGAAGTGCCAGCACAACAGCTGGATGTCACAGCAACCCTCATCACATGCCCAGATCAGCCTGCGCCCACCACGTGGAAACAGAGGAAAAACCAGTACTGGTCTCGGAAAGTCATAAATTTGTACTAAACTTGACATGACGGAGAAGATGATGAACTTTGTTCAAAACTTGTCACACATGTAGTTTCATAAGTGATGGTTCCGAGTTCACGGTAACGCATGATATTACACTGTAGATTGTGTTTTTATAGTTATTTAGTTTGATCGTAAAAGAAAAACAGAATGTGTGATAGAACTGTCTGCTAGCTATTTTGATATGATGTCTTCGTGGTATTGAATTGATATCTAGGTTATAGTTAAAACTATACTAGAGTTCATGACATTTTGTCAGAACACTTGAAGTTGCTGCAGCTACAATTAATAAGTCAATGTTAAGAGCCTATTAACATAGCTGAAATAGCATGCGGTTGATTGAAATCCAGATCATAGCAAAAACAATACTATAACATTTGAAAATGCTGCAGTTAGAGTGTTCAGATGGTTATCACACATTTTATAGTTGATAGGTATTTTGTTTGATTCAAATCTAGATTATAGTAAAAGTTATATTAGAATTTATAATTAATTCTTGAAATGCAAAAGTTTGAGCACACAGCATTGAACTGATTCATGTAATATAATCAGTGCTGCTTGCAGATAGTTTTATATGGTAGTACAATATATATAATGTTAAGAGTTTAGTATTGACTGATTGTATTATGTCAACGTCGATGATGTTGCATGTTTAGCGGGATGTGTGTAGTGGTATGATGGCATGTGCCTGTGGTATGAGAGAATGGTCAGTTGAATGTGCATGTGTTTGCAGGTGAATGGATGAGTGAATGGTCAGCGGATGGAATGAATGTGATTGTGTTGCACGAGCTCAGTGCAACACAGATTGAAAACTGAACTGTTCTTAGTTGCTATGAAGCATATATATACTACGATAAGAGTGTGTGTGAGAGAGACCAGAGAGAGAAGACAAGAATAAACAGTGTCCAGTTAGAAGACTGCTTTCAACTTGAGTTTGACTGGTGTGAATGGATTAAAAGGACACAAACGACAAGCAACCAACAACACGCATCCCAACAACATTACACAATATTCACAGAATTTGTTCAGATTTAGAGGTGGTAAACTGTCAGAAAATGAATGACTTAAAATTCAGAAATCAACCTGAAATAAGTTAAAGATCAAAGTGTGCAACTAACTTGTAACTCATGTAAGTAAGCAGAATAATCTGCCAGAGAAATCGGCATAAGCAGACCAAAACATAATAACAACATATATTTTTTTTCTTCTTCATCTTTCTCTCATACAGTGCTTCATCTGAGCTCTCTTCCCTCTTTTTTTTTTTTTTTAATCGGAGGCCCTAATGGAGTTGTTGTTTTTTCATTGTTGTGGAGTGTTTAATTGTACAACATACATCCAATACAATAACCTGTTCACATTCATTCATACTTCATTCTGCCTATAAAAAATAAAATAAAAAGTATACGTATACTGACTGAATTATCCATTACAGTTTGACATATTTATGACATACATCTACGAATGCAGTACAATCATTCCTTATATCATTATGTGTGTGTGTGTTTGTGTGTCTGTGTGTGTATCTGGGTCTGTGTGATGGTGAATGAAATGCAGTCTGTGGGTTTTGTTATTAACAATCAGCAACCTGAGCGTTAAATTCAAAACATCTTGCCTCTTGACACACGTAAAAGAGATCCATTAAAGTACCTCCATGTGTTACCTTTTACATGTTCATAATATAGATATCAAACACAGTGAAATCATTCTTTCATCCAAGTTGTGTGTGTGTGTGACAGTGTGTGTGCGAGTGTGTGTGTGTGTGTGTGTGTGTGTGTGTGTGTGTGTGTGTGTGTGTGTGTGTGTGTGTGTGTTTGTGTGTGTGTGTGCGTGGGTGTGTTTACGCATGTCCCTGTGTGTCGGTGTTTGTGTGCGTGCATGTGTATGTGCTTGCGTGTGTGTGTGTGCGTGTATGAGTGTGTGTGTGTGTGTGTGAGTGAATGCACACATGTTTGTGTGAGCGTTTTGTTATCGATTACCGGCTTCAAAGCAAATAATTAAACAAACAAAAAGGCATTTTAACATGTGTATAAAATGGAGCACAGTTCTGTTTTTAGATCGGTCCTTAGAATTACTGGCTATAAAAATAAGGGCAGACCCATCTGTCAAAGGTATATCAATTCCAAGAAATCATAAATGCTTTTTAAAACTGCTACTATACGCCGATGATATAACGCTTTTTCTGCAAGATAAGGATGATTTAAAAAATGCCCTGTCACTAGTATCATATTTCTCCAAATTCTCAGGGCTAGCATGAACAGAAATAAAACAGAGGCAACGTGGCTCAGTTCAAAAAAAAAAAAATTGCGTTGATGAATACGATATAAAATGGAAACTGCAGGTGAAAATCTTAGGAATTTATTTTAGTAACTCTATACCGGCATCAGAAATTGATGATAACTGGCTACCACGTATAGAAAACATACAGCGTACCATAGTTACTTGGTCAAAAAGAAACTGCAGCATAATGGATAAAATTTGTATAGTAAAGTCCCTTCTACTACCGCAAATAATCTTCGCTATGCAGGCACTTGTAGCGCCAGCGGATATTATTAAAAAGCTCAACGCATTGTTTTTTTAGATTTATTTGAAAGAAAAAATACTCTAATACCAAGGCCTTTGAAAAGGTAAAAAGGAGAATTATGTGTCAAAAAATGGAAGAAGGAGGTAAGCATGATTAATGTAGATGACTTGCAAAAATCTTTTTTGCTGTCTTTGCCAAAAAGATTAATGATGAAAAATTGAAACAAATTCCAACTGAAGTGATGTCCAGGCTAGGTAAAAACTTATGCTGCTTTTCATCAGATTTATCTGTTAAATACTTTAAAGGTCTGGGGTTGATTAAAAACACATTCTGGAGGAAGGTTTTATCCTGTTGGTTGGACAATAAAAAAAATGGTCTACTGAGACGCCAACTAAAACAGCATTAGAGAAACAATGTTTGTGGAATAATTCAAACATCTCGTACAGAAAGAAGACCTTATTTTTTCAAGACTGGATTGATTCGGGCTTCTCTCTTGTCAAAGATATTCTCAAAAATGACACAATTATGACTCTTAAAACAATTTGTGAAAAGGTTGGCCACAAACCAACACGACTGTTTGAATATGGAGCAATGCGCACTGCTATAGAAGCGTGTGCAGCAAAGACTGAACTGTGTGTTGAGAACACCAAGCTATCTACAGATAACCACACTCAGTCAGTATTCAGACCCTGGCAATTTCGTTTGTGCTTGGTGGAATCGAATAAGACTGAACCAATAGCAGTAAACTTTTGGCAAAATAAATGCAGAATCTGGGAAGAAAAAGAGCACTGGACATTAGCAAGCAAACGTACATCTGAAACTAGACTGCGTCTACTTCAGTGGAAGATACACCGTAATATATATATCCCACTAGTATTTTGCTGAATAAAATGGGTATATCTAATAGCAAGAATTGTGCTTTTGGCTGCAATCAGATTATCCTGAACATTTCTTCTTTTCGTGTAAAACGATATCAACTATTTGGGAATATGTGGAGGAAAAGGTTTATCGTAAGTTTGAGATTAAACTGAAGTTAACCGTGAATGGTGTGTTATGCGGTTATAAAGGACACAGTTAACACTTTACAATGATCTGGTTTGTTATCATCTAATATTAGTCGCAAAAATGTGTGTTGGAATATTTAAGTATAGTACACCATTAGAAATTAAATTTCTTTTTGATCATGAACTCAGTGTAAGAAGTATAACGTAAAAGCGGAAAAATCATTATGGAATAATAACAACATATAATGTGCACACAGTTTCCAGTCTTTCAGGCAGCATTGGTCCTCAGAAGCATAATGAGCTGAGATGACTGTGGACGAGCAGTCCTTGAGCAACTCTGCCAAAATAAAGTTTTAGCAGATTTTTTTAATCCTGCCACTCATAAAATATTTTCCTGTCTCTCTAGTCTCAATTAATTCAATGTCTTATAGATCAGATGTAACTAATAATACAGAGGCTATAAAACATTCCAATATGTTCACCTTTGACTCCTTGTAGGTGGCCATCCGCAGGTAGGTAAAGAAGACAAGTTGTGTAACCTGGTCATGCAGGCTGCGATTATGGCCAGTCAGTTCATTATCCATGTCATAAGGCCTGCACAGTCATTCAGTTATGCAGTACACAATTTCATACCCATGTAAGTCACAGTGTGCACACTCAGTGTGCAAAAACAGTTTCTACAACTACCACATTTACTCTAGTCCATTTTGCCAATGGTAACAGAACTCAAAATGGGCATGTCCAGTAGAGCATGTTGGAAAATACAGTGGAACCACTCTTTTAAGACTAAATATCAAGCATTTTATTTTATTTTATTTTTTTAAAGAGGGGTGGTCCTTGATTGGGAGTTCATTTCTTCTTTTTCTTTGTGCAACTGAGACTAACAGTTTCAATACAAAGTCCACAGAGGAGGACTGCTGGGGAGAATGGGATGGGGGGCTACGGTTTGAAGGCATTATGGGAATCAGAGGAGAAGGTAGTGGAAGAAATGGCATTCCAGATGTGGATGGTGGAGGCATAGGAGTGATGGAAGGTGTTTTTATCATGTGTGAGGGACCTTCAGCTCCCCCAGATGTCCTCTTGGTAGCTAGGGTGCCATCATCATGGCCATGGCTACTGTCCTAGTGTGACTGAGTGGCTGGAGATTCAGTTTAGAAAACAGTCCAGAGGCAACTGTGGTAGGGCTGAAGTCTTGCATCCTGCATGATGCACCTGGACCTCTCAAGACTGTTGGACAACACTTGTGAAAGGCATCCCAGACTGTAGCAGCATACTCCATGATGGGTAAGACAAAACCTTTGTAGCAGTTGATGAGAACATTCAAGGACCGCCTCTGATGCTGCTGTATACAATGGATATTGTTTGCCCTCTTACATGTGCATGAACATGGGTGCCTCAATGCAGATCTTCAACACTGAGGTATTTTGCACATCTGCTCTCTCAAGGGCTTGTCCTGGGGTGTGTAACTGACTGATTGCTTGCTGCTTGCTTTTGTAGCAATTTGCACACATGTGACACTTGTCAAACTTTCCATCTACCATTTTCTTTTCAATGACATAAAACTGAAAGGTTCCACAAAAGGTAGTCTAAAGGAATGCTCATTCATCAAGTGTCCCACAGTTCTTGGATATTCGGTCATGTCAACTACACAGGGTCACCTCAGGACGAGTCACACATTCACAGTTACTCCATACCAGAAGCCAGTTTACTAGAGTGGTTACAAAGGCATTTCTGCTATCCTAAGCAATGGTTGTAAACTGCAACATTGCAAAGTAATATTTTTGTGGCCAACGTAGCAGTTACAGTGGCTACCAACATATTATTCACGGTCCTAATTTATAACACCTCCGCACTATGTGTAAACTGCTCTGCATTGATACCTCTTTCACCAGAAATCCTTTGCTAAATTTTGAGCCTGTCACTGACAAATTTGACTTAAAAATAATCAACAGTGCACCTGCAAAGTCTTTTGAACTTGATCCCATTCCCAACACACTTCTTTATGAAAACTTTGACATCCTCTTGCTGACCATCATGAACATCATCAACACATCTCTTACCACTGGCATTGTACCACATGATCTGAAGACAACCACAGTCAAAACTCTTTTGAAAAAGCCATCACTTGACAAAAATCTTTTGAAAAACTACCGCCCCATTTCTAACCGATTTTAGTCCAAAATCCATGAAAAAGTCATTCTTCACAAACTTCTCTCCCATCTCCAAGAAAACCTCAGCAACCCCTTTCAGTCAGCCTATCGAGTGGGACACAGCACAGAGACCATTTTGTTACATGTTGTAAATGATATTCTCTCTGCTCTTGACAAAGACAACATCTCTGTTCTTCTTTTACTGGATCTTTCTGCAGCTTTTGACACTACTGACCACCAAATTCTCCTCTCCCACCAGAACTCTGTTTTGGGCATTCAGTCTACTGCACTCCAATGGTTTTAGTCCTATCTCTCAGACAGATGTCAGTTCACTTCAGTCAATACCTCGTCTTCCTCACCATCACAACTCATGTATGGTGTGCCTCAGGGCTCAGTACTGGGGCCCATTCTCTTCGTCCTGTACACTACACCTCTCTCTGATATCATAGCTAATCACTCTAAATCATCAGCTTTTTGCAGATGATACACAGCTCCAGAAATCCTTTCCTCTCAGTGAAGTTACCAACCTCACCAAACAACTTGATGCATGCACAGATGACATAAAAACATTGATGACCAAAAATCAGCTCAAACTTAATGACGACAAAACAGAAGCTCTTCTCTTTTTGTTTCATCTTCCTTGAAACCTTCCACTGTTTCCCTCCCTGACTCGATTACTCTTGGCTCTCACAATATCCCCTTCTCTGATTCTGCCAGGAACCTTGGAAACATTCTTGACTCAAACCTGTCCATGAAGAAGCATGTCATAAAGATCTATTAAACTGCTTATTTCGAGCTTAAATGCATTAGTGCAATTGTGCTCGTGCTTCCTCTTGCTTTGGACCCCACATTTGGAATTCACTCCCACAAGACCTTAGACACTGCTCAACCCTGTCATCTTTTAAAGCCAAATTGAAAACCTTCCTCTTCTCACAGTATTTCCATACCAGCTAATATCAATACCCAGTTTCTGATATAGTCAGTGTGTGCATGCATGTGCCTGCATGTGTGCATGCATGTGTGTGTGTTTCCATATATCTTATGTAAATTGTTTTGGTGGGACTGTGCTCTACATGTGTATAGAATATTGTATTTAGGTTAATATGTATCAAGTAAAGGCTGAGGCTGTTGATGAGCGCATGATAACTGTACATTATTATTATTATTATTAGTTTGCCACTGGGTACAAACTCATGACTTTTGAAAAGAAATTCATGATGGCTGCCACATGACCAGTTTGGTACATGTGCAGTGACAATCCAACTTGAAGAGATTGTATTTTTCAGGAGTGAATAAATGCACTGGATGTACATGATGATCTAGGATTATTTCAGCATTTCAGGTTTACCTGGCACAAACTCCTTGAGGAAATCAATGACTTTAATGATGATTTGCAGTACCTTGCATCAAGAAAAGGGAGTCTGCCTGTTGGTGGATGAAGCTGTACTTGTGTGTGTGTGTGTGTGTGTTTCATTGGAACCCTACTACCATTTCCTAAAAAGCACTTAGAACTGTGCTGCCCTGATCATCCTGAAAAGATGTCAAACTAACCATATTACTCCTCTATTTCAATCTCTCCACTGGCTCCAAAATCCTCAAAGAATTTAGTACAAGATAAACATTCACTGCTATAAATGTATCACTCACACTGCTCCATCTTATACCTGTGACCATTTTCTACCTTACACGCCCTCCCATACTCTCTCCTCTGTTTCTGATACTCTCAGCCTCAATATTCCTCATACCTGACATTCCACTGTTGGCCTTTTCCACCTTTGGCCTCTCTACATGGAATAACCTCCCCCTTCCTGTATGAAAGAAAACATCTCTGGACTCATTCAAATCTAACTTCAAAACATTTCTTTTTCCAAAACAGTAGACCTGCCATGTTTTTTCTGCTGTCTTCCTCTGCTGCAAGGCAAGTCCCTGTTTATTGTCTGTTGTTTAGTTGGTTGTAAATTGATGATGATGAGTTGATGCTTAATGTCCTCAGATGTCATTTGACATATTAGGGACAAGTTGTGACCAATGCCGAAGCACGGTTCAATAAAAGCCACATACGTAAGGTGTATGCGTGTTTAGCTGTAACCTGCCACCTGCACTTTTTGGCAGAATGACCGGGATTTTTTACGTGCTACTGCGGTAACACGGGGGTGGAACGGATACCGAAATAAGAGTCAGCACAGAAAGTCGACCCTGGAGAAGAAAATTCTCCTGCCGTTCCAGCAGGGATTCGAACCCGCGACCTTTCAATCACGAGTCCGGCGCTCTAACCACTGAGCTATCCCTGCCCCATCGGTTGTAAATTGTGTCTAGTATATACTATATATACTAGTATATATACTATTTATATGCTGGTGTGTTTGGGTACCAGTGTGTGTGCATGCGCTTAGAATAGTCTTTCCGGACAAGATTTTGCACTACAGAAATTTATTATGATCATTTAGTACAAGATTGTTGTTGTTTTTTCACTTTATTTTATAGTGTACAGATGTAGAAATTGTAAAGCATTTTGAGCCCTTTTTTTTCCATAGGGAAAATTACAATGCTTTAAAAATTGTTTATTATGTTAATGTTATTATTATTATCAATACAAATACTGACTGTTTGGCGGTTTTATGCAACAAGTACTTTTCGGTTTGTAACTGGAGATTTGTTTAGTGTTTGTTTGCGCCAGATGTGGAAGAAAATCCTGGTGGGGGGGAAGGGGGGCCCTCATATATAAATATATAGATGGCCATATGCTACAGCAGTTGTAAGTGACAGCATTGTGTGCATCATGGCCACATTTTGGTGGGGCTGTTGTAACTTCAAATCATGCACACAAGTATAACCAAGAGGTGGGGTGGTGGGCTTTCCACTAGCATAGTTTATAATGCCTGCATTAAACCAGCTGTAGGTCATAAAGTCATCAAGGCTCAAGCAAAATGTTGGCTCACAGTTCTACACACCACACAATCTGTTGCATGTTAGTAACATCCGTCTACTGCATTGGGTCACCTCAATCAATAGCAAACCAGTCAAACCAATCCAAAAAATCAATAGCAAGCCAGTCTGAAAATCTCAGTATATAAAAAATATACATTTCACCGATTTACTGCTGAGAATGATACTTCCTGACTGGTATTCAGTCCAAAATTAAAACACAACTAATCAAATCACAAATAATGTCTAACTCACTGACATCATATACAATAATGATGCATATTTATATTCTGCAGCCACCCACTATAGGAACCTGCTTAAATCTTTCGTGACTACAAACACCCTTACTGATTTTAATCCACAGGTCTGTACATGAAACTGTGTAAGCCAAAACTAACACAGCTGAAAAGTAGGGAGATGATTTGGAAAAAATGAAGGTGAATGGACTGGGAAGGCAGAAATTAGTATACTGGCCTGTTTCATAATAAATGGTGACAGAAGCGACTGTGAGTGTTTTCTTTGCAGCCCACTCCACACAAGTCCATTGTGGGTGTGCCAGAAATCTGTCTGTTGAGAAAATAAATCTGACTGCTGTACGCCTGAATCTGCTGTGGCCTCTACGTTGCTTGACTGCATTCCCTACTGCCTGTAGCACTTCTTCCACATTCAAGTAGTCTAAAAAACAAAAGTGCCAGTTCACTTACAGTTGCTTTTGCTACATACCGGGCCCATTTGGAGTCAGTGTGAGCTGGTGAACACATTTCTACACACATTTCAAACAGTGACATACACACATATGTACACACACACACACGCACACACACACATTGACAAAACAAAGCTGTTAGCATTTAATCTGACTAGGCAAAAAGACATTAAAAAATCTTAACCTACCTTGGAGAATACTGGAGAAAAGAGTCCAACATATGATGCAAAGACTCATCAAAGATAACCTGCAAGCATAAGGAAATGAGACCATGCAAACCATGACTACTGCCTTGCAAATCAGAGAAAGTGCTCTGAATCTGTGGTACATCTTAAAACTTGACAGAGAATGATAGAAGAAAGCCTTTAACTTTCACTAATTCCAAACAGAGAGTAGGGTAACATATATAAAAAGCTAAGACTGATTCAGTAAAATTAAATGTGTGTATATGTCATGGCACAAAACTTAAAGTGCTTACTTTCACTACAATTGTGCCAGTTTGAACAAAGAAAATATAGCTTTACTCAAGAGACTCAAAATGTTGCAATGAACGCAACCCCAGTACACATTTTCGAAAACATTTAAAAGCCAGAACAAACCAGTAGGAAGTAAGCAAAGGTTGTGCATGTGTAGAAGCAAGTTCAATCCCAACCTTTCCAGAGACTAAAACTAGCACATGAACAAATCAAAATTCAGTAGAAGTTTTTTGTTTGTTTTTTAAAAGAAGAAGAAAAGTGCTTATTTTAATCTGGCACTAGAAAACAGTGCAATTTTCAGTGAAAACCACTTTTTCAAGCAATAGACGGACAAAGAATACACAACAAACAATGATAGGAATAACATTTGATCTGCTTAGCTATCAGTACCAGATATTGAAAATATTGTACACAAGGAACACTACTCATCAATCAGTATTACTATTAGCCTGAAGCACTTGCTTAACCCACAAGGTTATAGTTTTACAAAACTAGTTAAGTCTTGGCCAATTGTAACAAAAGCAACCCAATTTTCCATATGACATTCCAGCTCACTGTCATGCATCACCATCTTAAGTTTTGTTACGAAGGTTGAGTGGTTTATTTTGTATATATATAGAATAAACCACTCAATCTTTATATATATGAACACTTGTCCTCAAGATGAGTCCTATGCGCTTCACGATGGCAACAACAGCATATTCTATAGCATATTCTTTGCTTCTGAGCTGATGCGCTGCACTCTAGTCATATGCGACTAGCTTTACATAGCATGTCACCAGTCTACAGTATCACTGTTCAAAGCCACATGAGTAAGGTGTATACATGTTTAGCAGTAATCTGCACCTGCACTTTTGGCAGAATGACAGGGATCTTTGACATACTACCACAGTAACATGGGGGTGGAATGAATACCGAAATAAAAGTCAGCACAGAAAGCTGACCCTGGAGAAGAAAGTTATCCTGCCCCTCCCTCTGTGACTCAAACCTGAGACTTTTTGATCATGAGTCTGTAGCTCTACCACTGAGCTATCCCAGCTCCCCAAGAAGGTTTAGAAGATATCTTCTGGAAAAGTCAGACACAATGACAGATGGACAGACACTGAACAGGGTTGATACTAACCAATAATTTCTGTTATTTTATCAGTTATGATCAGTATACCAGGAAAAAAAAATCAACAATCGGTCAGACATACTGGCTGTTAATTTGTTTGGCTGGTTCTCAAACAACAATGCACGTGAGAGTGCAAATGGTATGTGTGCTGTGTGTGTTTGTGTGTGTGTTCTAGACTAGGGAGCTGGGTGTTTGGTAATGCAGTTCTAGTAGTAGTATGCATGACAGTGTGTTGGACCAGTTACAGTGCTTATCTGACTGGTCTCTGTGATACACTTATACCTTATAGATGTCAAACCTGTTTGAAAAATGTCCAGTGTGATCACTGAGACTGCCATATAGACATGGTATTTCAGTATACCACCCCTAACTTTTGTATTAGACAATACACAGTCCCATGTGTAGATAAAATTAGCTGCATATATAATTATTATTTTCCTTACCTGGCACCAGAATTGTTGGTGTGGCAGCTGGAGGAGCCAGTGCAGGTCATTGCTGATGTATTGCAGTCGCTCTGCCCACTCACCCATCAGGCCTTGGTCATTACTGTCCGCAGGAGGGGCAACATATGCCACAAACCTACACCTGCTGCTCCAACGAGAGTGCTTCAAATTGCCACAGAAACTTTTTTTACCAAGCATGTTACAGCAATAGCACTTTCACACAAAGAGTGTGTCATTACTATCAACCTCAATTACTGAAAGAAGAAAGAAGATATGGTCCAGTATATATGTAATTGCATCAAACACAGCAATCTCTCCACTGCCTTGCTTTGAACTGGTCAAAAAACTAGTAAAGCATCAGATGCTCAATCAAATATATGCAAATTTGAGTTTGAGTTGGAAGTGATTCAGATTTTAACATTTTCACTCATTCACAGTTCCCAATGAACAAGTGTGCCCACACTTGTTCATTGGGAACTGTGAATGAGTGAAAATGTTGTCAAATGTCAGTCATGAGGTCATCATGCATAATGGTGTGGTCATTAAATAAAGCAGAAGTGTTACAGCCAAGTGTTGGAACCTTGTCATGATAATGGAGTATGGCAACAAGCAAGCAGTATATAGCCTGGCCCTCTGATCTTCCAGTCAGCACATAAACTTAGCTTTCCATATATATACATGTATAGCTAATGTTAGTGGGCAGGGGTGAGATTCTTTCAAGTGCATTCTACAAGTTTACATGATACCTACCCCCAGTGCTATCATTGGTGGGAGCTGCCACAAGTATTATTTTTGTCAAAACAAAAGTTTTGTCGTGACAAACATGTCTTTTGTCGCAACAAAAGTATGCCTGCTGTGACAAAACTTTTGCCACACAATTTTGGTGTTTGACAGAGTTGCTGTCAGTCAGGTTTTCAAAGGAAGAAGGATTTAACCTGTACACAACTCTCCCACCTTATGGAACTCTGTAAAAATTCTTAACAGCCAGGACTCAGAATATTGCCAGACAGAGGTTAGATAGCGCTGCTATAACTCAGTTTGTTTTTTTGACCTGCTGGGAAACCTATCATTCAAGATCTAACAACTCTCAGTATTTTCAGACTTTGAAAAACTTACTGTTTTTCAACTTTGAAGAACGCAGAGAATTTTTAGGCATTTCAGAACTCAGTTTATTTTCTGGACCACTCAAGATTCAGAAAATACTCCAAGATCTCAGGACTTGGAATATTTTCTGGCAGAGGTCGTTAGAGAAGACCTTGAAATGTAGCTCAATTTATTATCAAAGAGATAAAAGGTAGATTATTATTTGGAACACTATAGTTGTACACTATTAGCAATTTTGGTCTGTTTTGTACATGTGTGTTGCTGTATAGACAGCTCTATGTGTAACTATTCTGATATATATATATATAATGTATACACACACGTACAGAGAAACAAACCTGTGCTATGAGCCTGTGCCAAAAAGGTGCTCCCAGCAACACCTCCTCTATTTGAGGACTTGCACCAATCCTTATGGTTAATTATCTTTATGTTCAGCCTACCCGACGGAGGATACTTTAAACTTAAAGAGGAATAAAAGTAGTTATGAATAAGATGAGTATCAAAGAACACACCAAAAGGATGAAAAACATCACTTTTTGGATGCAAAATGGCTTCTGAAAAGTGGGACACTTCAGCATGATTGGCTGATATTGTTTATACTGATGCTGAACTTGCATCAATGTGTTCAACTTGCGTGTAACCTGAAAACTGTAAAATTAAACATCCTTTTTGATATCACTGCATGTTTTTGCTTCTGAGAAAATTCACATTGAAAACACAATGGTTAAGCGTCACCCACTGTGTCCATACATGCAACGAACACAAATATTATTTGCTCTCGTGACTCTAGCCTTTGCTGGGGAATTCACTCTCCATGGAACTAAAATAGTTCTTGCTTGCTAAACAAAACTGGAGTCATGTTTCTGGATTTTTTTCATCTGATGAAAAGTTTAACTTCAAGTTCCGAGTCCAAAATTATGTCCATTGGTGATGATTAACCATTTTGTGTTATCACCACCAACTTTCGCCTTTGTTCACCTCACTTATGTTGCTATTAATAGCTCTAAATGCTTTATGTTAATCATACATGGCGGGTTTGAAGAAGTGCAGCAAATTAATAGCAGGATGGCAAATTTTGAAACTGTGTTCACTTATTTCTTTTGGTGATGATTAACATGTGACACTTAATCAATACTGCTTACGTCACTGTCCACTGAAGATTGTGCCAATTATTATTTCTCTAGTTTTACTTACTGGCACGAAATAAAAGGATTACAAATGTTGCCATTTGAGCTTGGTTGTGCTGATTGGCGAAAGTATGCATTTTTGGATGTTTGGCACAGGCAAACACATACTCACAGACATGTGACAGAAGACCAGTTCTCTACTGTGTCCTTGTGACGAGTAACTTTATTTTCAAGACTACACAGTTCAATCATTTCAGTGGTTGACTCTGAATGTCATGGAGAAAAGAAATGACACTGACGAAGCTTAGACTGGTGAAGCCACCATTTTCTTGATAAATCGTCACCTGAACACAAGAGTGAAGTTTTCTCTTGTAAAAACTGAAATTTTTATTTACAGACCACATTGGTAAAAGGAAAAAATGGTGATGGGTGTACTGGAGAGAAAACTATTCATGCTGAAATTTACATTTTGAGACACTTAGAGAGACAGACATTAATTTTTTGTTTCTAAATGCATGTTTTTTATTTTATTTTGGTGCATGCACGCGCATGTGTGTGTGTGTGTTGTTCACTTCTTCTTGTTGTTTTGGGGGGAGGTTTTCTTTTCTTCTTCTGATCTGGAAAATATCCCCTCTCTCTCTTTCTCTCTTTTAAGCAACCTGACAGAACATGGTATGTGTAGACATAACTGTCAGTAGAAGAAGGATCACTTATTTCAAGTTTCCTGTGTTAAAAACAAAGTAGTAATACTTGTAATCATTTTCTATCCTTTTCCCTTCATCAGTCATCAGCACCTAAATCAGTAAATGAGACTGGCAGCAAAGATAATAAAACAGTACTACCAGTTGGCATGATCACACTTTAGTTCAATATATAAAAACAAAAAAATTATTAGTCCTTTGTCTCTTTCTCTCCCTCTCTCTCTTTTAATTTTTTTTTTTTTTTTTTTTTTTTGACTTGGGAATATATCCTATTTTCTTTGTTTCTTTAAAAAAAAATGTTTTGTTTTTTAGAATGGATCTGTTTCTTCAACTGTATGATGCTGCTTGAACAAACCTAAGACTATAAATACAAAGATGGGTCATCCTAGCTTGCTGCTCTATAACAAGCAAGGATTGTCTGGCATGCAGTGCTCCAAGCAGTATTCATGATAATGAAAACCAGGGGAGATAATTACATAGACAACTATTGTGGCCATCAGCACAAACCTGCAATTTGTGTTTGCCAAAAAATAAAAATAAGACGTATTTGTGGTTCACATATTGTAAGGTTGAATCTTTGTATTTCAGCCTGTCATAAATTTTCTATGCAAAATAATGTTGAAAACCAACCAGAAAACATGCCAACACACATCCAATTTTCAGCTGTCAAAAGCAGACAACAGACAGAAATACCAGTACTACTAATTTAGCTGAGGCATGGAGCATTCTGTATTTTGTTCTGTTTTGAAACCATTCAGCAACTGTTTTGGCTGACTTACTCAGTTTTCATGTACAGGCAAGAGTGTTACCAAGAACCAATCAATCTAGTGGTATCCACACAGGTTTTGTTTTTGTTTTTGTTGCCATCATTCACAGAGAGAGAGAGAGAGAGAGAGAGAGAGAGAGAGAGAGAGAGAGAGAGAGAGAGAGAGAGAGAGAGAGAGAGAGAGAGAGAGAGAGAGAGAGAGAGAAGCTCATCACTGAACTGTGCTTTTGATCAGACACATTCAGTTGTATTGTGTTTATACTGGTTTATTACAACCATGCAACCCCCACCCCATCCCATATTTACTCAAAATGTCAATGGTATTGTCTGAGAGGAAACATAATTTTTACAGCAGTCAAACATCACATATAGACACAGGGATATTACAGAGGACAAAGCCATGTACTCAACTTTATTGTTCTGATGAGATTACTTATACTAGTCACAGACACAACAAAAAGATTTTAGTGTTCAGTAACAATTGTCTGGTATATTACTGCATTTCACACTGCAGCCTGTGTCCATGTTCGCACAAGTGATGTTTAACATAGCAATATATGTTTAAGAATGTCAAATATTACCATCCATAAACTCCATTTTGTTGTTGTTGTGAATATGCTTTCAAATAAATATGTTCACCCAAACTGTCAATGGATGAATGGTATTGTTTGTATTGTCTGGGATGAAACTTTCAGTATCTGTGTGGTCTAACATCACAGATTGGACACTGGGATTGGTGTAATATTTCAGAGGGTGAATTTTATTGTTCTGGTGAGAATACTTAAAGACAGTACTAGTATTACCAACAAAAAGCTTTAGAAGTGCCCAATTACCAATAACAATTTTCTCATGCACAAGTGTTGCAAACTATTTGGTGAGGGTCAGCTATTTTTATGTTGTACTCCTCAGGTGTGGCATAAAACCATCTTTTGTAAGTGAAAATATAATCTAACACAGTACTTTGACATGGTTAACATGTAATAAACAGTTCTGAGGTTTGATTTTTACTTCATATGTCCCGCATCTGTGAACCATCTTTTTGGCACAGGCTCATATGTATGCTGTTTTGGTAAATATGCACTTTAATGTGCAGAGTATGGCAGGCCCAGATTCTGGATGTGATTCACTGTCATTTACTTCTGGAACACCCTTGTGATGTCTACAAGATCATTAGGCATGAAAACGCTAAATTATTGAAATATTCAGTGGTATTCTTGTTGACTACTACTTTAATTGCTGTATGTATCATCTGCTGCCTCAGCCATTTTGAACTTGTTGAAGGGAGACAATTAATTTAAGGTGGCTTGGGGGAAATTTGTCCACTCATTTGGTTCAGGGAACTTCAGCCACTCAAACACCTTGTGAACTGCACTCAATACTATGCACAAACCCCTACAATTGACATTTTCCAAACTGTAACATCAGCTTCATAATGGATCAGTCCACAAACAAAACAACATATATGAGAGTGATTGTTACAAGTAGCATATGGGAAAACCTGTCCTACTTTGGGAACCTTGCTATTCGCTTGGCAACAAAACCATAGTGTGGGTTGTATGAAAAGGACTGACATATTGTTGGCCAATCTTGTTTGTTTTGAAGTTCAATGTTTGAAAAGTTGATTGAATTTGGTTTTACACATCAATCAAACGCTGAAGAATTGAATATGTGTCATTTATTTTTAGAGAAAAATAAAACATTCACACAAAGTGAAAAGTAAATTTTCCAGGTGGACAAATTTCCCCCAACATAAATTATGCTTGGGGGAACTTCATCCACACCACATGAGGGAAATTCGCCCTTTTTGTTTACCCTTGCTTTTAGGCCTAATGATGCTAGGCCTAACAGTAACATGAAGAAGAAGAAACAAACTGATAAACAGCGATATCCAAACAGGCAGTCGGAAATTCCATGGACATTTAAAATGGCATTTAAAATCATAGCTGTCAACACCTTTTGGGAGTAAACCTTAGTCCAGTGTTTGTGAACCTGTATTTCCCTTATGCAGGTCAGAATCTTTTGTTTTTTCACTGGTGGCAGCAGCATTTTGAATTCCAACGGCACGTGTGGCAGTGGAAAGAAGAAGCAATGTTGTGCTAAATACACATGAACGACTTCAAATCTCACTTCCAACAAGATTTTGTAGCCTATTGTACTAGGCCAGTCTGTGTGCATTTGGCGACGGCAAGTGTTGGCCGCTCGTTCAACAGTTTTTCAATCTTTTTGTTCAGTTTAAAAGAATAAAACAACAACAAAACCTTGTGAAAATTATGTTTTCCTGTATCCATTTTCCAATATGGCCATACCCCCCCCCCCCCCCCCAAAAAAAAAAACAAAAAAAAAACCCACACAACAACGAAAACTATTTTATATTGGTAAATTGTATTTTGACAGGTATGTAAAATGTCCCAGGAACTTCCGACCGTCTCCTTGGGTATTACCAATAAACGATGAAATTAATTTTAAAAAATGTGGGCCCAGAGCTTTTGTGGGCTTTTGGAAATAAAGCATATGTTGGTCAGGTTTACACTGCTGAGTTTACTCCACGTGTTCCATGTTTATGTTGAAAACGTTCACATTCAATCTTTCTAAAAACACTTAACTTCCTACTAGTTTGAACACCTTTCTTAGCCTTTTCCTTTCATTGCCTTTGTTCTCTTTATGTTTGGATGGAGTTCCCCTGAGATGCTGGACGAAGTTCCCCCAATGTGGTTGAAATTCCCCTGAATCACATACATTAGAAAAAGAATGTTTTCTTTGATATTAATAATAATAATATGCACTCATTAACACCCTGAGTGCTCACATGATACATATTAACTTAAATACAATATTCTATACACATGTAGAGCACAGTCCTACCAAGACAATTTACATCAGGTATTATATGCCCCCCCTCCCCCCCCCCCCCCTCACACACACACACAATGTCTATAGCAGAAACTGGGTATTGATATTATACTAGTTGGTGTGGAAATACTGTGAGAAGAGGAAGGCTTTCAGTTTGGCTTTAAAAGATGACAGAGTTGAGCAGTGTCTAAGGTCTTATGGGAGTGAATTCCAAATGTGGGGTTCAAAGCAAGAGAAAGCACAAAAGCCATGACTCTTGTGTTTGTATTGCTGGATTTTCAGCATGCGGGTGTCAGAAGAAGAGTGTAGTGTATGAGACAGAGCGAAGACATGTAGCAGTTCAGAAAGGTAAGCAGGACCAGTACCATTCATAGCACTGAAACACATACAAGTGAGTTTATATTTCATATGTTCTGAAGTGGGAAGCCAGCGCAGTTTTTCCAGGAGAGGTGTTGAGTGCTGGTGGCAGGGTGCCAAGAAAACAAGTCTTGCAGCAAAGTTTTGAATTTTCTGGAGAGGTTGGATGACAGAATTAGGTGTACCCATGAGGAGACAGTTGCAGTAGTTGAGCTGTGAGAGGATATATAGGAGGTAACAACCCAGTCAGCAAAGGATGCCAAAATCATGTGGGGCCCACAAAGATTGCCATTTTCTCGCGGACCCCAAATACCCATATGGGATCCTTCCGGATTCTAAATAGTTTTCGTACATGAGCTGGCATGGTAAATGCCCACAGCAGCCTATCTCTTCCCTATGTGATTTCTACATCAGCCCATGAAGAGTGAGGCTGAGCCAGTGATGATGTGATGTCTGGCACTGCCACACACAGTGTGTGCGAACTTTCCACTGACCAGCGTTACAAATCCACAGGCATGGGGATCTTTCTCTCTCTTGCTCTCCAGAATGAAGTGAGAAAGAGCATACGAGAGAGAGAAATCCATCATTACCTATTGGTTCTCTGTGCCTGTGGTTGTGACTTCTCGTTCTTTCGGCCGCCTTTTTCAAAAGACCGGATTTGTCTCGATCCCACGGCTTTGTGACTGCCACTTTGATTTGTTTGCCATCTCTGCTGTTCGACGGTCACACACAAACAGAAAAGGTTGGTTGTGCACCATATATTTGCAGTATTGCACATGGGAAGCAACACTCCAGTGTCTTGTAGAATGTATCTTTGAAAGTGGGAGTACATTAAAATGGCTTGTCATCATGTTCTTTTTATCTCCATACCTACAGATTTTCCAGTATCTGAACTGCAGGATTTTCAATTTTTCATGTTGTTTGTGTGTGTATCTGTGCAGATGCAGTGAGGAGGCTGCATCCAGGTGCCACTGACTCAGAAATGAGAGAAGTGGTAACAACCTGGCTCACAGTCACAGGCAGCAGGGACAACAGGAAGAGGGAGAGAGAGGAAGCAAAAAGGGCTAGACAGGCAGAAGACAAAGACTTTATTTTCTTAACCTTTTTTTTTTAATGTATCATGTACTAAATGACTGTAAATGTGAAGATAGTAATGATGGAGCATTTGTGGTGTGATTTTTTTGTTTTAATACAAAATGGGGAGGGGGGCTGAAAGGATGAACATGTCTAAGATTACTCAAATTAAAACGATTGGGGGAAAATTTCTTTTTAATTTCTTTTTTATGTATCCTGTCTATAGAGAATGACTAGATGTGTAGTAATGATAGAGCATTTGTAGTGTGATTTTGTTGTTGTTTCAATAAAAATAAAAATAAAAATGGTTGCTACTGAATATTCTTTTCCTGATTTTTCTTCCAACCTATCTTAGTAATTAGTCTTGTCTTTCTTTTGAGACCCTGTCTTGCCTCTTTAGCAATTTAGTGTCAGATTTTAAGATTAACTAATAAAGTAATATATAACATTATAAGATCAATGTTCTCTAGAGCAGTTCAGCAATTTTACTTTAGCGTGTGTTCAGCAATCCAGTGTTTTAGTGTTGGTTTATCATTAAAACAATATTGTGAACATGCTAAAATCTAATGGTGCATGTTAGAAAAAGAAATATACCCTTTTATTAATTTGTACCCATAAATAAGAGAAGTAAAATGGGGTCTCAAATGAATGCCATGAAGTGAAACTGACATGAATTTATGCAGACTTGCACAGTCTCTAGAAAGTGATACAGTACTGTTGATCTTTAAAAACACATACCCACACCAGAACATCAGGCATGCATCACAGAAAATTGAGAAATACACTGAACATCAGTAGAATACATCCAAGAACCCTGGGGTTAAACCAGGATTTACACGAGAGCCATCTGGGAAACATCTGGCATTCATGTGGTATCCACATGGGAAGTATATATGTATGGGATCCACATGGGAAACATGTGTAATGTATCTTAGAAAGAATTGAATCCCAGATAAATACCATATGGGACCCATTCTAAACCCATTTTCACTCCCTATGTGGATCCCCCATGTGTATCCCATATGTGGCCTATATTCCAGCCCACACAGATCCCATATGGGACCTATATACACATGTTGTCTGGGAAGAGTCTTGGCTGCATCTTCAGTGAGAAACCCACGGATTGAACTAATATTCATGAGATTAACACGGGTAGTTCTGTTATATACTTGTCTGCGATTGGTCAAAGGTGTCTACAAACCACACCAAGCTTGTACTGGTTGAGCCAGTGTGACAGAACAGTGAGAATGGTGTCTCAAAGTGTGCATGTAAATCACTGAAATGTACCTGTTTGGACGAAGTTCCCCCAAGGCACCCTAATGCGAGAATGATGTGTTTGCTCTGTACGCTGTGCAGCTAATAAAAATAATAAAACAAACAGCATTTAAATACATCAGGAAAACTTGCTTGCGTAAGCGGAGCTGTTGGTAAAATGTATGCGCATTGTGCCTGAATCGCTCTTCTGTGACTTGTCTCATTTCCCACACAATGTCGAACTGGCCCACGCAGCAAATAACGGGTAGATTTACAGTTATTTGATGAAGTAAATTTACTAAACGACAACAAGAACTGCCCTGAAGATGTCGACAAGTTAGCGCTTTCACACCTATTGACCCGGTAAACATTACGTGAGGGTCCCATTTATAAGTAAAATACGAGGAATGCTCCCTTCCATCAAGGGTTCGAAATGGCCGACAGCAGACGATGGTACGGCAACTCGACGCAGTAAACCGTACTAAACGACAAGACGAATACCACTGAAGATGCCTCAGGACCTCGTAGAGATCATTGCAGAGTTGCAGAAGTAAAACATGATGAATCGCATCCTGAATCTGGGCCTACCACTAGTACCAGTACCATACCCTGCACCTGAAGTGCATGTTTACCGCCGTTTCATGCAAAGAATCGTGTGACTTTTAATTTATTTTGAATACAAATAACACTCGTATTCGTTAGCTTGATCAATATTTGTGTTATACGTCTTGTGATTGTATGTTTGTTTGTTTGCCATCTGTCAGGGATACATCCACAGTCAAAAATTCGCGAAGCTAAACACTCGGCTTTACAAAGGTACCAAAGCAGAACACTGGCAAAAACCTAAGCCAGCTGGTCCCAGTGTCTGTTCTTAACGTTCATCCATAACCACACTTACCAGTGCAGGAAGTAATCTGTCGGATGATCCATCAGTCATTTTTTTTTTATCAAGTGGAACCCCAGAAATCGAAACCATCTCTTTCTATGGTCTCCTTCGTAGGTCGAAGGTCAAGTTTCGCAAATTCGGCTAAAAATTGTGAAATGGTGTTGCTTATTGGAAATGTCTTTACAAGCAAGGGAAAATTGACCGATTTTCAATTTCAGACTCAAAATGCCTGTCAAATGCGATAACAAGTTAAAATACGAAACTAGTTTAGGACAGTTTTAGATACAACCTGTACCTTTTATTTTTAACGTCTGAATCACTGGAAAACGCGTTTACGAATTCTACATGACAGATGGCATTTCGCACAAAAAAGACACACCTTTCGACCTCACTTTCAATACTCGGACAACTCTTAAATCATTTTATATAATTGCTGATAACATTTTCATCTCGCGATGTACAGCTCTTTAGTTGAGCCGCACGGTACAAATCAGTTTCCATTGATTATTAATATTATTATTTGCTGTAACGCCTGAAGGTGTGTAACCTTCATTATCGCGCGACTTTATAGAATACAGAAATTTTACTGTCTATGAATAACACAGAAATTTGCCTTACGACTGCATAAAAGATACCAGTAAGATAACACACGGTATGATACGATAACCAAGTTATACATAACTTGAGTACAAGATAAGATCATACTTCGAATCCCTGCTGGAACGGCGGGAGAATTTTCTTCTCCAGGGTCGACTTTCTGTGCTGACTCTTATTTCGGTATCCGTTCCACCCCCGTGATACCACAGTAGCAAGTAAAAAATCCCGGTCATTCTGCCAAAAGTGCAGGTGGCAGGTTACAGCTAAACACGCATACACCTTACGTATGTGGCTTTTATTGAACCGTGCTTCGGCATTGGTCACAACTTGTCCCTAATATGTCAAATGACATCTGAGGACATTAAGCATCAACTCATCAAGATCATACTAAATGCAAATACCAGTAAAACAGCCTCATAGAGTCATACGCTACCTCCAAACATAGTATGTTGAAAATGACAGCAAAAGCAGAATAAACATCAATATCAATTCCAATCACATGAGAAGACATGTGACACTCAGACTCACAGTAGAGCTGTAAAATAAAATTATAGGCCCAATGGGCCTGAAATTTTTTATAATATATACATAGATAAAAATAGCCGTTTTAATAAAGTAAATACGTCAAGTTATTTCGTCCCCCCCCCCCCCCCCCCACACACACATTAATATCAGGCAACTTAAACACACTAGCCATTTTAATAATAATAATAACTTGAAATAAATCCCCCCCCCAAAAAAATAATAATAATATATATATATATAAAATATATACTATATATGTCACAGCACATGCGTAACAGACTTCAATTCCTTCCCGCAACAATGTCAAACATCTATAGTACAAGATAGAAAGTCACGTAAAAACAGCCTAACACACTAGCCAGTTAATAAAACGTCCCCCCCCCCCCCCCCACACACACACACACACTAATATCCGCACAAATAAAAGAAATCATAATTACTTCAATTTAAACAGTACGTGTAAAAACAAACAAAGGTGATAAAAACAGAAAGGTGGTAGAGCAGTAAGCTACAGGAATCCTCTCAGCAGTAGGTCTGTCCCAGGTCACAAGATCACTTAAGCATTGCAAAGGCGGACAGAAGTTGGAAGAAAATACGAATGGAACCGGCTTGTCTTGGCCAAGCTGATCAGTCTTCCAGATCTTGCCGAAGCTGTGGGCCTGCATCTCTGTGCATAGCGGGTGAGTGGGGTCACGGTGGATGGCCTCCAGGCGCTTTACTGCTTTCGCCTCCGAAGAGTGCCTGGAGGTCTGGGACAGGTCTGCCAATCAGCCTGCTGGCAGTCTTGGCCAGTGATCTTGGACAGTCTAGCCCACACTCCGAGCATCGCTTTCCGGCACCTTCCTCCAGATGTCGTAAACCAGTGCTTGGAGTTTGAGTCTAGCCTTGTCCTGTCAAGTCTTTGAGGCCGCCGAAGTGACAGAGACTGTTGAATGTCACCACAGACTCCACTGTGTACTTGTAAAACAGCTCCAGCAACTTAGGGCAGACGCTGAAAGACTTCAGCTTCTTCATGAAGTAAAGCCGCTGGTTGCCCTTTTTCAGGAGAGCCAAGGCATTCGGAGACCAGTCCAACTTGCAGTCGATGATTGAGCCCAGGTACTTGTATTCCCCTACGATCTCAACTTCCTCTCCATTGATGACCGGCCAGTGGGCGAGGAGGCGGGGGGGGGTCTCTCCTGAAGTCCACCACTATCTCCTTCGTCTTGGAGACGTTGAGAAGGAGGTGGTTGTCGTTGCGCCAGCCCACAAGCTTGTCACTTGTAATTTCAGTTTGTATAAATGTGAGACTACAACATTGTGACAGCGCTAAAAACATCTGCCTGATCACCGGCGCACCGGCCGCAACATTTTCAGCACGGAGAATCTTTATCTAGTTGGATGTGTTGGCAGTGTCAACCACCCCTAGCTCCTCACTGGTTTGGGTCTGCTCCTTCCTAAATGTGTGTGTGTGTGTGTGTGTGTGTGTGTGTGTGTGTGTGTGTGTGTGTGTGTGTGTGTGTGTGTGTGTGTGTGTGTGTGTTCATAATTACGTGGGTAGATCGTGCTCCTCCTAATCAGTTTCTTCGTTTTAGTCAGTCGTGACGTCGTTTCAGTCAAGTTATATCTACAAAAAAATGTTTGATGCGGTACAACTCCTTATCTGTCTTCTTCTTTTTTAATTTTTTTTATTATTATCTATCTTCTTACACCTGACGGGAAAAAAAATCAGTTCCGTCGAAAGCCCTTCAGTGTGTCTTCAAAAGTTGAGTTCAGTCCGGGCATTGGGACTATTTCCGATCGTATAGGTGAGTACTCATTTCCCTAGATCTGCCCTTCCAAAATGTTTCAAGCGTATTTCCCTGCTCTTTCTCAGCGTATTGATCCGATTCTACTACAGGAAATGTTTTAGACACCATAATAATAATCAAAAAGAAAAGCGGAAAACCTACCGGCCAGAACTTGATCACACACTTACGCAAACAGGTCAGTAGTACTTAGTAGAATATTTAAACTATGGTTGCGGTAGACTACTCCTATCAATCAAAAAAGAAGTATCGGGAACCTTTTCTGTACTTGTCCGGTAACAGCTTTGCCAGTTTCCTATCCGGCAGACGTCTAACCGTGCTTGTGCACCCCTCTCTCCACCTGCCCACCTGGTCACCCAGGTTTAGATAGGTAGAGTTTAGGGCCCCTGAACACTGATTTTAAGTCGTAAATATCACTTACATTGTACTATATAAATAAAGTTTAACATACACGCTGTTCGTTTGATACATTGACATTTTCCTGAGGTACGTAAAAGTATTGATTTGAATGAAAACAAACACGACGCTTCGAGCAGCTGCGTCGTCTGCAGCTGAAAATCCAGAGTTCGGTCACGTGATCTCCGTGACGTCACAACAAGACAACTGACCCGCGTGACTTGAACAAAATGGAATCGAAAGTAGTATGGCAAATCAGTTTTAAAGCATGCCGAGCGAGTGTGTTGCAGTTGGTTGCAGTGAAAAGTTGACAAAGGAGTTTTCTTTCCATGCTTTTCCTTTAAAAAAATGTTTAAAAAATGAAGCCAGAAAACGACGGCAGTGGCAAACGGCCGGCAATGAATCGATGGGACCTAGCCACAAAGAAGTGCACGGGAACTCAAAGCATTTCGAAAAAAATGCTTCACAGATTGCAGCCTGCTGAGCATTCAGTTTGGGCTCAAATACATGTCCACAGGGTAACCGATGACTTGAAAACAAAAATTCCAGTTCAGTCGAATCAGTCGGCCAAGGATGAAGCTCCGACGCCATTGCCAGTAGTTGGGCCTTTGTTTATTTCCCTCTTGTCATTCCATCTTTCTCGAGCCTTGTTAGGTGCGTGGCGTTTCGGTCTTTTTCGTTGTGTTTACTCTAGCTTTCATAACAGGCTAGACCTCATTAGGGAGCCTGCCTTTTATTGGGTGTTTTATTTTATTTTCCCAATTTCGTTCTAGTTCAGTAGACGGCGATTTCGTAGCCTCCCTGGGTTAGGGTTTGCCCGGGGTTTGGCTAGTGACCGGTTCTTACCATTGACTGTTTTTTCTCTTTGCTTGCCCTTTTGTTTCTCAGGTTATAGCGTTCATTAACGTTGTACGAGTGAGGGGGGTAGTCTCGTGAGCGTCTGCTGCCCCGCAGTGTTGTTGTCACTGCTAAATGGGTTAATTGTATCGTGTACACGGATTACGTGTATCCAGCCTTTGTCATTTTGCTCGCTGACATTTCCTGTCTCCTCTTTCTTTTCAGAAAGTGTTTGTTTGTTGTTGTTGTCGTTGTTTTGTTTTCTTTCTCTTCTCTTCCACTATACGTCTTTCGTTTTTATTTTTGGCTTATTGGCCAGTTCGTACCCGCTCATGTTAGCTTGCCTGATTAGGGCTGCCATTTTGAATTTCTCATTTCGTCTGCACTTGCGGTTTGCTATGTCATCGGTAGCGATTAGCGATTTGCTTCATCAGTCTGCAGGCATTGTGTTTCTAGATGGAGGCCGGGTTAGTTTGGCTTTCCATCTGTTTGTCGTTGGCACAGTTATTCAGTTTTGCTTCTGTGCTCTTATGTCAAGTCAAGTCAAGAACTTCAAGTCTTTATTCCTACAAAGGAAAATGTGGTGCCGCACATAAAGCCACAAAGACAGTGTAAAAGATTAACACTTAAGAAGTACGCAACAACACGTAGTATCGCACACATCACAGTATACAATAAACACAAGCATAACCACCACTATTCTCATGACACTTCTTCGTCGCTTGAACTCTCCCAGTCTCCCAGCCAAAATTGATATCCGCAACTGGCTCGTACTGGAATGGCCGTATTCCAGTTGCCATTTCCAACTTTTCCCGCAAATTTTGTCCGGAGTTTTGTGCACTGAAACTGTTAAGCAACAATGCCAATGGCAGTCGAGTCTCATCGTGACGTCACAATTAGCTTTTGACTTTACGGCTCCAAGTAAACTCTCGGCCAAAACACGCCCGGTCACGTGGCTACAGCGTTTATTTCCCTTGCCCATTCTGCCGTGACATATAGGTCTTGTTTTGCGATTCATAAGCATTTAAGACGCTTGAAAAATATGAAATTATTACTGAGGCACGGGATACTGATATACCTGTATTCAAGTTACTGTGTGAAAATATTTAGTCGGTGGAGTATACCAAAGAGGAGATCTCAAGCTAAAATCGGTCAAAATCAGTGTTCAGGGGCCCTCTGATGTCAGTTGACATTATTAGGGACAAGCTGAGACCAACGATTCACTACTATTCACTAGTACTAAACAGAGAACGCGCCATGCAGACGACGGCTATAAAAAGAACAGACCTAGAGAGACTACTGATTAAGCTCGATCCTGCATCTAATAAACGTTGGATAAACATTCTAACTAATCTAAGATGCCAAATTATATTACACATGGCTTAGTGCATAAAAAGGACTAGGTGAATGTGTTGAGTTTGTAATACTGAATGCCATGTGCCTATGGCTGTACTGATGACGTATGAATAAATTAAGAAGGCTTGAGGCCTTTGCCGTTTCCCCACTATGGAGTCTGGACATTTCGCGGGACAGGCTTCAAGATAGACACGGGAGCAGATGTATCCGTCATGTCTTTGCAGACCTACAACAACATGTCACCAAAGCCTCCTCTACAGAAAGCAGCGTAGTCCAGGTGGAACGCTAGACTGCAAGAGCAAAATAGAAGTGACAGCCAGAGTTAAGGGGGTTACCCACTTCGGATCTACATCGTGAGCTCAGCAACTGAGTGTCTCCTCAGCAGGGAGGCAGCAGCAAGAGTGAGGCTCATCTACCGTGCTGACACTGTCAAGAAACCAGAAGAAATTTTTTTCAGTGAGTTGGATGAAAATCTTGTGAAATGTGCACCTGTGAAAATCAGACTCAGAGATGACAGCCAACCATACAACCTGTAGACAGCAAGAAGAGTGCCAATTCCTCTTCTACAGAAGGTGAAAGATGAACTTCTAAAGAAGGAAGAAACGGGCATCATAGAGCAGATACAAGAGCCAACAGACTGGTGCGCAGGTATTGTGATAATACCAAAGAAAGACGGTGGGGTGCGGATCTGCACTGACTACAAAAAGCTGAACGCTGCAATCAAGCGTGAAAGATATGTCTTACCGACAGTTGAAGACATCCTTCACAAACTGAAGGGGTCCACCATCTTTACCAAGTTGGATGCCACGAGTGGATTTTGGCAAATTCCACTGGACGATGAATCAGCCAAACACGTCCATGTTAGTGGCTGATACCCTGTCTCGCAGTCCTATATCCACAACTGAAAGCAGTTTCCATGAGGAAATTCAAGCTCATGTTAGCGATGTCCAGTCATCATGGCAAGTGTCAGACACAGGACTGACCAAGATCAGAGCAGAGACTTTAAAAGATGTGAACCTCAAAGCAGCCATGGAATACACTATCCATGGCTGGCCTCACTATAAGGAGGACGTTCAGTTGGCTGCCAGAGACTTCTTCATCATAAGAGGCGAGCTCAGCCTTCAGTAAGGGGAGACAGAATAGTCGTTCCTTTCAGCTTGAGAAAATTTTTATTCTGGAAGGGATCCACGAGGGCCACATGGGCGTGGCAAAGTGCAGGGAACGTGCTGCACAATCAGTGTGCTGGCCACGGATTGGAAAAGACATAAAATCATGGGCTCAGTGCAGCTTTTGATTGTTCATGTGTCTCGTGCGTCTTGGTCTACAAACATTTAACCTTGGCTAATGCGGTACAGTGTCTTTGACTGTGCCCAAGCAGACGTCCTGTACAGACCTTTTGGACCTAGTAACCATGCGAGTGCATGCTCAAGGGAAACAACTGCATCAAGCGTACCTTCAGTTACTTTGCGCAGTTGAGTACCTTCATATACTTTTTTTTGATCGGTAGTTTGTGCTACGATCAAGCAGTTCAACACACTGAAGATGCTCGAGACTTCTTTGAGGGTTTGATTTCTGACATATTAATCAGTGTGGTCACATGTTTGACAGTAATACTTCTTTTTTTTTAAAATAAGGTATTAACCTTATAAATAATAGTGTTTGATGCGCTGTACAGATTTGTGAACAGGCTACGTTTGACACAATGGTGCTGTGCCCCCTCCGACTGTCGCTAATTGTGGGGGCCATTAGGTTTATGACCGTCCTCGCTAATTGTGGGGGCCCGTTGACCAATGGGCTAAAAATAATAAACCTCCCTTAAACAAAGAGGTGGTAACCTTTTGTGTACTGAATGCGCAAGTGCTATCCAAGAGAAGTGATGACGGCGATTTCTGCCTCTACATGGGGAGATGACGTGAGTTGGTGATTATTTACTGTGGGGGTCAGGTACGGCCGGACGGCGGTCGCCTGGGGTCCAACTGGGCTCGTTGGCAGATGAGCCGGAGTTCATGAGTCTCCCTTGATTGGGGAGACTGCTGTGATCGGTCGAGGAGATACCACGAGTCGTGGCGGGGAGGGGGGGGGGGGGGGAGGATGGTCACGGATGATAATGATGGCCACAAAAATGCGACGAGATAGTATATAGCAGACCGTATCGGCCAAGATGGTCAGTCCAGGGTTTTAGGCTTATCTTGGGCTCAGCATAGACTTAGGGTTTTAATTAGGTTTCCTCATGTAAAGAATTGTCCGTTTATCCTCTACGAGGATGAATTTTCTCTCTTTGAAATTTTGCTCTTGTATTTGAATTGTGTAGTGGAAAAGAAATAAGAGAAAGAAAAACTAGACTATCATGTTTTGAATTTACGTTTGTGAGAGAGACTGAAATTGTTTTGTTTGTCCCGCTCTGTATGTGTGCTATTGGTGGCGTAGTGTTACATACAGCCACAGTGACTCGAGAAACTTTAAACTGAAAATGACAATAACAATTAATAAAATAACACTGTACTGTCCTTAAAAGGAAATTTGCTTTACAACATACAATCAGTGTAACATGTGAATGAACAAAACTGTTCAGAAAAAATTATAACGTGCATGTGACATATACAGCCATGCAGTCAATCTAGCTGCGCGCTCCCGGGGCCCGGTAAACACTGACTCTATACACATGTGCTGGTTTAATTCTTTGATTAAGAGTGGCATTCCACTTGTAGTACTTGCAGTGACTTGTAGCGTACTTGTAGTGACTGAGTTTGCACATAACAATATTGATCAGGTAAACGTTACATAATCTTGGGGGTTCTGTAACGTTTACCTGAGGGAAGCAGTTGATATTCTGAGTGAAGGACGAGTATAGCATCAGAGCAGATCTTTTTATGCTAGTTGGACTAGGGTCTGTTCAAAGATCAGTTACCTGGAGAGAGAGGAAGGAAAGCCTACTATTTTTGAAAAGTGCTTGTGATGCACAGGAGTTGTGAGTTTAACTAAACTGACAGGTTTCCATAGAAAGATGTTATGCCATATCTGATCATGCTTTCAATGGTAGCATGATAGTGTGCAGAAAAGCCCCTTTAGTAAAGTACATGGGGTTATCGAGTATTGTTTGTTGAATATATGTTTTACATGATAGTGTGTTTAGTTCAGTCATTAGATCGTATCAGTGGTACTGGGTCCTAGTGCGTTCGCGCGATGCAGTAGTCTCCGTTCCCGTTTGATTCACTCAGTGACCAAGATGTAGCTCCAATTAGCGCCGGTCAGCTGGCCGAGCTGTAGACGAAATTACAAGGTGAGGTGATGTTTTTGATGATACAGTGACCGGCCGTTGTGAACTGTCTTTTCACATGTTCGTAGTTTTGTCTTTCGTATCCCGCATGGACGGTTTTGTGCTGACTTGATTGTTGTTCACCGTTAATTCTCATGGAATCTGAGACAACCAGGGTAAACTTTACCTTGGCTTTTCGAACCTTCAGGTTGTGCCTTCAAACCCCTTCTTTTGTCTGGCTTATGACAGGCTTGTGACTTCCGTTTTGATTCAATCATATTTGGAACTTGAATTTGTGTTGATAGAGAGGTGGAAATTAAGCGAGAAAAAGGTTTCTGTGGGTGAGTGTGTGTGTGTGTGTGTGCTGGATCACTTTCTCAGTGATAGTCATGACTGAGATGCCACGTACGAGTAATTACCGCAGACATGTTCAGTAACCCAACCTGCTAGCGCTCTCATTTGTGTGGCCACAGAATCGCTCGACGACATTTGATCTCTTCACGCACTACAGACGTTACAATAGAACAGTAGTAATGTTTGTACTAACACCAAATGCTCTGACTGAGTTGCCAGAGACAGTAGATATGCTTCTCAGTGGGCCCCGGAGCACACAGCTTCAACATGTACGTTCCAACCGGTTGAGTTGGCTGTCAGTGTCGCCAAATACTCGTTTGACCCAACTTGTTCGATGGTTTGATCACTAATAACCACCGGCAAGTGCATGTAATCTGATTTGGGATCAGTATAATTTCTTTAGTTGTTTTGGGTGTTTAGTTCAAGGAAGTTGTTAGTGCACCATTCTGGGAATCGATTCACCTGGAGAAGTGTGTGTCAATCATCAGTGTCAGTCACTATGGGCAAACAGTTGACTGAGGATTGCAGAATCGTCTGCAGATTTGACAATCAAGTTTCCAGAGGCTGTGGATGTACGGTCGTTTGTGTAAAATGTGTAAAGCAATGGAAAACTGACGCATCCCTGGGGAACACCTGTGTTTGCCGTCACTGAAGGAGAGGGAATGGGTTCGGTTGACTCGAAGCCGAACAAGTTGTGATCTGCCAGTCAGAAAATAATGGTACCATTTAATGCTAAAAAGGTTGACCCTGATTGCTTTTGCTTTCTCCAGTAAAACAGGGGGCTAAATGGTGTTAAATGCTGAGCTAAAACCAACAAAGAGCACAAGCTGTGCATATGCTTTTGGCTGTTCAAAGTGTTTGAGAACGAGATGTACAAGAGTGTTGACAGCATCATCTGTACCACGTTTATCCTTGTACGTGAACTGGAATTGATCTAGTACATCTTTAACATAATAACTACAAGCAATTCAGTTCACAAGGAGCTAAACAAAAAGACCTACATTACACACACATACACATGCACGCACACCACTGAGCTAGAAAGACATGTGCTTGCACACACACGCACACACACACACACACACACACACACACACACACACACACACACACACACACACACACACACACACACACACACATACACACACACACACACACACACACACACACACACACACACACACACACACACACACACACGCACACACACATACACACACACACACACACACACACACACACACACACACACACACACACACACACACACACACACACACACACACACACACACACACACACACACACAGCATATCAGAAGTATATTTTTAACAGATGGGTCTTAAGAGCAGTTACTATAAAAAAAAAAAAAAAAAATATTTTTAAAGCTGGTCTGAGCAAGAAATCTTTAAAAATGGCCAGATCTCCACAAACCTATGGGGTAACCCTTGCAAACTTGTACAATGGGTTGAGTAAATACACACAAATAAGAAACTTATATCACTTGTAAGTGTCAGTGTCAATCTGTTTGTAAAGTCAGACTGAAAGTATAACTTTTTTTCTTTTTTTAAAATTGTATCTTTTAACCTGTTTATGCTTTTTTTGTCTTTCTTTTTTTACAACCAAACTTAAGCTGAAGTTTACAGAGAAAAGACTGGGTTGCTTCATTCAATTTCAAGGTCACAGCAGAGGTTCAGCATTTTAATCAATTTTTTTTTCTTCTTCTTTCTGGTTTGTCTTGTGAAGTACTACGCCTTTTGTCACCAAACTAGGAATATGCATCATCAGGAGCTGTAAGTGTCAGTGTCAATCTGAGCTAGAAAGTGTCAGGCTCAAAACTGATTTGCTACTGCAAGGGTCAAGCTTGATCACAGCAAGAACATAAAAAAAGTATGTTTCTGTTATATCTTCATAAGTGCTTATCCTTTTGCTAGTAGATCTGGCTTGGTGATACATCATACTAGCCAAAGTGTCCAAACCGGGGGATTGGATTGATATGTTTAAAGTCACGGTAAAGGTTAAAATTTTCAGTGAAATTTGTCTGTATAATAACTTCTGAACTACTGAAACCTTTGAAACAAAACTCTGAATAGTGATGCATCATCATGAACTGGAGTGTCATTCGGAGCAGAAATAGTAAGCTACACAAAGATAATGCATGCAGCGATTTGGGATGAAACGGAAGTCAACTGGCACCACCAAGTGGCTGCATTGTACAGAATAGCGTCCACACAGTTAGACGTGGTGGCACTGCTGTGCTGTGCTGTCTTATTGTTGGGCACTTGGAGGATTGTCAGTTGCAGTCTTTGGTCTTGGGGTTGTCTGTCAATGTCCGTCTTCATTCCACACTGAAAGAGAAGTTCAAGCCTCCATCAGCAAAGCGCAATCGAAAATGCTCAAACTCACTGCTCAAACTTTCTTCATACTCAGATCTAGATTACCAAAGTATGGTCAGATGTTTTGCACACTACTTAGTTTCAGCAGTCTTTGACCTTGCAGCTGTGTGTAATTTTGTTTTGTTGTTAACAATCTGGATAAGAGTGAGTCTGATGTTTGACAATATCAATAATGTAGCATGTGGAGGGCCTGAATCTTAGTTGATGGAAAAAGTGATTACGTTCAAACTGCAAAATCAGGAGTTTAAAATCTTTGTGCATAAGACATCACTTCTTGATTGTTTTAAAAACCTTGGAAAAATTGTCAGGATCAAGTTCAGCACTTCACATGTACCCATTCTAACCCGTTATATATATATAATTTGTGTGTGTGTGTGTGTGTGTGTGTGTGTGTGTGTGTGTGTGTGTGTGTGTGTGTGTGTGTGTGTGTGTGTGTGTGTGTGTGTGTGTGTGTGTGTGTGTGTGTGTTGTTTTATAATACATGGACGATATTGTTTAACAGACGCTGAATATGGTTTTGTTTGGAAAATTGTGTACATCCATTTGTCCACTGAGCTCAGTGGTTGATTCCTAGTTAATACTGAATTTAACTTACCGAAACTTGAGATTTTTTTTTTTTTAATGACCAAACAAGTAGAAGCAGAATCTATGAAAGGTGTCATGTAACGTGCATACTCTCTCTCTCTCTCTCTCTCTCTCTCTCTCTCTCTCTCTCTCTCTCTCTTACAACTTATTCTGACAGAATGGTTGATCATGCCAGCGTTTCCTAGTAGACCATGGGCCAGCCTATACACACCCCCCCCCCCCCCCCGGCGGGGGGGATTTTACCACATGGTAATTTCTGGGTACTTTGACCATCAAAGTACACAGTTCAGGTTGTCTGCAAGTGAGGTGTTGCTGTTTGTGTCTGTGGTGCTGGTTCTAATCAATGCACTATACGGAATTCCAAATTGCGATGACCTTGTCTCTTAGCGACTCATTTATTATGACAGAAAAGGCCATTTCCATATATTGTTTTATTGTTTGAACAGTTTAATATGTTGTAGCTTTCCGTTTCTCTTTGTCTTAAACGTGTCCTTGTTACTGGGCACTGCGGACGCAGAAATATTAAGGTACCCTCTGTTAAAACCCAGAGCTGACGAATGTTTTCCCTTAAAAGCACGGAGTATGTCAGAATATAGCCAAGAATGCTTAGTCAGTGCCATAATTTTTCCAAATCCTCTCCATACTTTTCAACTGCGCTAGTCTTGGCTGAAGCGAATTCCCGCGTTAGCCTGCGAAATAAAATAGGTCACACTGCTCATGGTCAATTGATTTAAGCTGGTTCTCATGCTGAGTGCCTGCAGAATATAATAGGCACCAAAACGTATGTTACTGTGCCTCAAAAAGGTGATTTAAACGTACTTGTGATCTGATCAATTGTTCTTTATTTTGTACTGAATGCGTTACAGGGAATCTGTCTGGAAGTATATTTTGCAGTTGTAGATAGTGATATGTGCTAATTATTTACTGTTTTGGCTGGGATGTTTGCTATTGATTGTGTTCTGTGTATAACAGTGAGCTAGCCTTTTGCTCGTAAGAAACTGTGGTTGTGATTTGTGCGAAGTGACCTTGGGCATACAAATCGAAGAACAAAATAACTTAAACATGTGCAATGGTGGACGAAATATATGAGTATATATCGAATTTGCATGGGAATCACACATTATGCTACTTTATGAATGACTGCAGATTTATCTTGAAACAAAAGAACCCGTCGGAAGGGAGTGATGTAAGATCCTCCAAAAAGCGAGAACATCCAATCCATCAGCAACCACAACGCTAACTGTTGCCCAGAGACAGATGTCTTTTCTTGTGAAAAGACTTGAATACAAGGAAACAACATGTTGAAAACATTAGGCAAAAACAGCTGAGGATTCTGCCAAAGAAGCAACCGAAAGAAAACGAGATCAGCGCATCCTTTTGAAGGTGCAAGATACTGACTTGGCTGCTCGAGAAGCACATTACCATGCCACCTGTCGGAGAGATTACACTTGAGAGGATGACAACCACCAAGAAACCACCAAAGACATTGAAGAGCAAGCTTCCAACAAGACCATATAAACATTATTTTCAGTATATCGTTCAGTATGTTACGGGCAGAATCGTTTAGAGATAAAGAGATTACCATGTTAAGGAAAAATTATGAAACTGGAACATTACATACAGCTTCTCTGTAGAGGTAAATAAGTGATAGATGTCAACAAAATGTGTCAACACACCTCATCCTTGTTGAACAGTCACAATGCCACCATGCAGAGAGGCATTGATAATGCACATCGAAAGAGCCAGCTTTCAAGCACTCTTGATATTCCGCAGTTAAGGCAACTAAAACCATTCCTCGAGCAGATGGCCATGGTTTGCATACTGTGAATGGAAAAGTGGGAGGTAAACTGGGCAGACTGCTTCTTCATGCCGCAAGACCTGGATCCAGGTGGAGCAGACCCAAAAAGAAGATGAATATCAAGAATAAACAGAGCTTGGGAATCTTGATGGCTTCAGGTTTGAGGCTGACATATATGTCTAAGCTGGACATGCATTCACTGTCACTGTAAGGGACATTCAGGTTTGGCAACCTTCTATGGCGCCGGATTTGGTACCTGTCAGATTACAATTTCAGAAAGTCAATAATGATTTGTCAAATTATTGACAGTGTGGACAATCACTTTGGTGAATATTTTTGACATTTCCTAGCTGTTCGTCGGTATTCTTGGCATAATAGCAAAGACCCTGCTGATTGCAAGCTGATACATGAAACTGTCCAGCAGTTGCATGCTGATTGCATGCTGAATTAAGCCAAACCAGAGATGCGATCCGGTGGCATCAGGCTCCTGAACCTAAACTGTTTTTCTGAGACATAGCAAAGGCAAAACTGTTAAGTTTTACATACATCGGGCATGTTTCTTGCCTATCTTCCATGGGGTATAGAGTACTGTGAAACTGATTTCAGGTTAAATGGAGGTAGACCAGTGAATAAGCCAGCACCTGCAACGGGTTTGAGGAAGTAGTTTACTGAGGTTTGAACATATGTGCATTTTTGTAAAAGGTTGCTTAACTTTTGAACTTGAGTATATTCTATTCCATGACGTCATCCATTTTAAACATTCTCTGTGACTCTCTTAGTCGCCTTGATACATTTGGTGGTAAATGAAGCACTTTTTTTCCTCAATATTTTTACACGAGCATTGTACAAAATTATGCAACGTGACATTTTTTCTTTTTTAATCTTCGTTAATCCCACACGAGTAATTCAGGCCACCATGCCTGGGTAAGACAACAGCAGCCGCAAGAGCAGTGCTACCCACTGATACCAGCATGTGCAGTATTTTTGTGTGTCCAAAGAATGGTATAGCTGCCTGTTGTTTGGGATTTGTAGGGGACACGCCCATTTTAATACATGCCATTAAGCTGCTATGTACCATCTCAGATAATCCCTAAAAGCAGAGTAGTTCATCTTGCAGACAAGCAGATATTGAAAAGACACATACTGAGCTATCCAAAAATCCCCGCGGGGGAGGGGGGGCGGGGGGGAGGGGGTCGATACCTGGCCCATGGACTATAGCTTTACTTATGTGTTATTGTGCACAAGGGCAGCATCAAAGGGACTACAGGTTTGGAATGCATAGGTGCTACTTGTGTGCTTATACTGAATTTGTAAGTCTGACTTGAGTGTAATGTTACTTTTAAGATGCATTTTATAGAGTGTATTGACCTATGACAATATTTGAGCAGTTTGAGGTGACCCTCCGGGTTGACAGGACTTTAAACTTCAGTTACAGTTTTCAACCCTCACAAGTTTGAAGTATTTTTGGTCCAGTTACAACATGAGCTCAGTTGCAATAGTTAAACTTTCTTGTTGGTATTCATTTTTGTTTTGTTGTTTTTTGTCTATTTTTTGAAAGAGGTATAGGATGGATTTACATTTGAAACTTGGTTGTCGGTTAATCATTTATGTTACCATCCCCCCCCCCACCCCCCCCCCACATTGTCTGTTGACTAATAAATTATTCATCCGTTTATTTATTTAGTGTGCTTACGGCTTTCTGTACTGTCTGTGTCTGTACTCATTTATTTGCCAAATGTTTCTTAATTTTTCCACAGTTTCCATTGAATTGATGAATTCGTGTCACAGAATACACCACACCGGAATCCATGCTGCCTTTTCATTTGTACATTTACTCCTTGTGTTGGTTATCTGTTTTGATACTCTCTTTCTCTTGCCTATCTGACTGTTAGTATTACTGACTCTTTTGGGATCTCTTTCCCTACATCCAGTCTTCAGCTTATCCACTCTTTCTGTTTCCTCTTGGAATTTGCACACACATGCATCAAGCTTGACTCATTACATAACTGACTCATAATGTTGTTAGGGCCTCCCCGCCCCCCCCCCCTCCCCCCCCCCCCCCCCCCCCCAAAAGTGACACCTTTAAGTGTTTACACAGATCTAAACAGATCAGAAATGACTTGCTTTCTTCCAGAGACACTACACTACAGGGACTGCCAACTCGCTGCGAGCCTAAACGGTGTGGCCGCGCGAGCGGGTTACAACCAAGCAGGCAAGCGAAACTTCCGGTCTGTGCCGTGCAGTGAGGGTTTCATACATCTACACCGTCATTCCATCTATAATTTTATTCTTTAACATTCCGATTACATTCACCGGATAGTCGGCCGCTACGGTGTGTGTGTGTGTGTGTGTGTGTGTGTGTGTGTGTGTGTGTGTGTGTGTGTGTGTGTGTGTGTGTGTGAGACAGCGTGCGTGCGTGCGTGTCGCGTGCGTGCGTGAGTGCGTGCGTGCGCGCGCGCGCGCGCGCGTGTGTGTGTGTGTGTGTGTGTGTGTGTGGGGGGGGGGGGGGGGGGGCTTGCTTGTTTAGTGCACGCAAATAATGTATAAATCACTAAATTATAAAAAAACAAAAACACGATCAGCTAATCAGCCTCTCATAGTCTGCTCCTTTTACGTATTTGCAGTTGTTTTTAGAACGCCGGCAGTCAATTCTTTTTCATAATTTTCCTCACCCAACATAGACTGCATTGCAGGATGCCGATTTCCAAAATTTCTTCAATCAGAAAACCAAACGAGTCAAAAAAGTTGGAACATTTGAAAAGGTCTGTCATGTACTGTTCTGTGTGTGTGTGTGTGTGTGTGTGTGTGTGTGTGTGTGTGTATGTGTGTGTGTGTGTGTGTGTGTGTGTGTGTGTGTGTTTGTGTGTCGGTGTGCTCTCTCTCTCTCTCTCTCTCTCTCTCTCTCTCTCTCTCTCTCTCTCTCTCTCTCTCTCTCTCTCTCTTTTTTTTTTTTTTAATTATAATTTTATTTCACTGCATGGTAAAAAGTTAGTTTGTAAGCTGGACCGTTTTTTTCCGAATGGCTTTTTTTTTTTTTTAATCATTAATACGTGTACACGCTGGCATAATGAGTTAAACCCGCATGCGGACAAAAAATAAATATATATATAAAATTACAAAAAACTTTTACATTCGGTTATGATAGCTATATAATCATTATTATAATGGGTGGACGTTGATGCGCGAAAAAACAAACAAACAAACCAGGTAGAGTTTCTGACGGGAGATCGGTAACTGATGTCGCTCAGTTTTTATCGTTGATTTGTCCGCATTAAAATAAATAAATAAATAAATAGATATAATATAAAACAACAATGCTGGAATGAAAAGGAGAACCCTAAAGACAAAAACTCCTGTCTTCCTCTCACTTATTTTTCAAACCATGAGACAAGTCTGGTGTATCTACTGAACAAGAACTGAACAGGAGTCAAGCTGCGTAAGCTACTATTAGACAAACAAAAACAAAACAAAAAAAGCTCAGAATAATCAGAAGATATTATATAGCAGATACCTTCAAAATTGAACGGGCATTGTGGTAGGTATGATCTAAGCGTAAAAGCACTTTAAAATCGAAACAATCTCAGCCCTTCCCGCCGACTTTAGCTACAGAAAGTTACGGTTACGCGCTGACCGGAAGAGTGGAGCGCCTGTCCGCCAACCACCCGCCCGTTGCGCCACTCCATTTACAGGCTTATCGTGACACGGCTCGCTCACTTGGCTATCCCCTTGCTGTAGTATCTCTGCTTTCTTCGGATCAACACAGACTTCTCATCGCCCTGAAACAGGCCCACCACATTAATCCATATGACTGTATGAAATTAATCATGTGAAATAAACAGGACCCGCAAGAACAAAACAGAAAACTAGTTGACTGGCCAGTGGGAGGCGCGTGACACAAAAGTGTCTACAGTCGTCGCCTCTACTGCATCCTTGGAGAGAGAATTCCAGTCCCTGATGGAACCGTCTCTGTACTGTGTTCTGGTGGTGATGAGGCTAAGCTGTTGACAGTGGGTGCAGCGCTGGCGGGAGGTGGGGGTGGAGTGGGACTAGTTTGGTCTTGATGATGGAGCACTGGACTAGTCCATTGCAGGTTTTGTACACCACCCCTAGGCGTGAGGTCTTCCTGCGTTCCAGCATGCGATGTACACTAGAAGTGTTGTAGTAACGGTTCAGCACGAATCGGGCAGCTCGTCTCTGGACAGCCTCCAGCTTGTCTGCGCTCTTCTGGGCGTATGGGTCCCATACCGATGAAGCATATTCAAGTACAGGTCTGGCAAAGGCCTTGTATGCTCTTTCCTTCATGGCGCTGGAGCTAATCTTCAGATTGCGCCACAGAAAACCAAGCGTCCTGTTAGCCTTGTTTACCACGTTGTTGTGGTTGTCCCAGTCCATATTTTGCTGTATGGTGATGCCAGAGTACTTGACGCTGGAAACGGAGTCAAGGGTGTGGCCGCGCAGCTCGCATGAGCAGTCGAGAGGACTCTTACTCCTGGTGATTGGCAGGAACACACATTTGGCAGGGTGGAATCACATGTTCCGGCTCTCCTCCCATTCCACAAGGCGATGGCTGTCTTGTTGAGGCTGGATCTAGTCTATGCCACTGTATACCCCACTGTATACTGCAGTGTCATCTGCAAGGAACCTGGACAGAGCCGCCAGTTTTTCTGGCTAGTCATTAATGTAGGCGAGGAAGAGACGGGGGCCAAGAACAGGCCCCTGAGGTACACCTGATCTGACTCTGAGGAACAGGAACCGTCGACTACAATTGCTTGGTGCCGATCGCTGAGGAAGTTGGCAATCCATGTGATGGTGGAGCCGTGATGCCGTAGCACTGGAGCTTATAGACAAGCAAGCTGTGATTCACCCGGTCGAACACCTTAGCAAAATCCAGGATTATGATGTCGGTCTGCCTTCCACCCTCCAGACTGGTCGTCAGTTCTTCTACAAACTCCAGGAGTTGGATTTCACATGAACATCCCCTGCGAAAGCCATGCTGATTGTCACTGGGGATGCAGTGGGTCTCAAAGTGCTGCATGATGGAGCTGACCACGATGTGCTGTATGAGCTTGCATACATGTAAGGGAGACTGGCCTGTAGTTAACAGGGTTGTACTGCTCGCCTTTCTTGAATATGGGTGTAAGGTATGCGTCCCTCTAGTCTGTTGGAACAATGTCTGTTGACAGCGACGACTGGGAGATAATCGTCAGAGCTGGCGCTAGCTCCTCTGAAAGTTCTCTCAACACTCGGGGGCTAATGCCGTCCTCCTGCTTTGTATGGGTTGAGATCCTCCATAAGCATCTTCACTCTTTGCTCTGATATCTTGATATCATCAGTTGCGAGTATGCCTCTGTCACCCATTCCAGTCTTCAGCTCAGACTCTTCTGCTGTGTACTGTCTGCCATCTCCGAAGACTGACTGAAACTGTTCGTTTAACAGACTGAAACTGTCCGTTTAACAGTTCCGCCTGTGCCTTGTGGTCAGAGGTTAGGTGACCATCCTTCTTGAGGGGGGCAACGCCTGTGTCTGATGGCTTCTGATGTTTAATACATGACCAAAATCATTTGTTCTTGCCTGCTTGGTCTGGTGTGTCCTCTCCAGTAAAGACGGTGTTGAGGTAGTTCCAATAGCTTCGGCGTAGTTGTCGCTGGACGGTGCGTCTTAAGTTCTTGACTTCTGTCCTCAGGTCCTCAGAGCCGGTTTTCTTCATCTTGCGGTAAGTTCTGTCACGCCTGTTGATGAGCTTCCTGATGCTTGGGGTAACCCAGGGCTGGCAAGGTTTTGGTCGTGCTGTCTTGTGAGGGATGAACTTGACCACTGCAAGAAGAGAGTCTCTGAAGGTTCCTCTGTAGTAGCCACGCCGTCCATGCGCTGGAGGTCAGCACTCCGTTCTATGGCTACTGTTCTCAGGCTGTCCCAGTCCGTTTTGTTGTACAAGGGAATCTGGCGCTGGGTCTGCTTCTTCCTACGGGCACTGGTGCTGATCTCACAGTACCGAATGCTGAGGTCAGAGATGCCTGGCACAACTTCCAGCTGGGGACAGTTCGTTAGAAATAGATCCAGCGTGTTCTCCTCCATAGTCGGTTCTTTGACCAGTTGCTCCAGACCGTTGTCGTAGACCATGCTGAGAAAGTCATGGTGCAGGCGGGGTGATGAGGACCTTGGTTTCAGGGTCATAGTGTTCCAGTCCCAACCAGGGAGGCTGAAGTCCCCTGCGATAAGTAGGTGCGCATTTGGGAGTCTTGACACCCTCTGGATAAACCCAGTCTGATCAGGCTGGGTTCAACAATAACAATATACTTTATTCATCCCAGCGGGAAATTAAAGCTGTCGTTCGATCGCACAACAAAGAACATATCTCAATAATTATAAGTCATGAAACACACGCACATACACACTCTTAGACATACGCCCCCTTTCTCTCAATCTGCATGCACTAATAGGAATGATCTAATGCTAATACCTAGCAAACCCAAAATTACCTGGAATAATGCTTTCTCTGTCAAACCAAAACGTAAAAACTCTCCAACTGAATAAAAACCATTAGGTTCACACATCCCCAACCCTCCCTTAGAAAGTTATCATCCTCAACAGATGTTTTGACGCATGCGCACACTCAGTTAATGACTGGTATAATTTTCATTAAAAACTGACAGAGCCGAGGGTAAAAACGAAGCTTTATAACGGTTTGTATTTGTACTCGGAAGTAAAAATCTTTCACTCCTGTTGCTATCAAAGTAGTGTCTCATTGGGTGTATAGGGTCGTTTAATATTTGCATTAGTTTTCTGTACAGTCTCTTTTTCTGTAAAGTCTTAAAACTGTCCAGAGCCTTTCCCACAAAGGCTGCTCTTCTTTTTTTTTTACAATCTTGTCCAACCTCCTTCTATCTAATTTTGAAATATTCCCACCCCAACAGACAGAATCAAACATAATAATACTACATATTACAGTATTATAAAAAGTTACTAGCATATATCTGAATTTACTCCAAATGATCTCAGCTTTCTCATGCAATGCATTCTCGAGTTCATTTTTTTTTTCAGCACAGAACTGATGTTCTCTTTCCAGTTCAGTTTACTATCAAAACCACACCCAAGAACTTACATGTATCTACTCTCTCCACTGCTTCTCCTTTAATGTAGACTGGTTTGGTGCATCTTTGATTCTTCCTAAAATCAGTGCACACGTCTTTGGTTTTGGAAACATTCAAATACAAGTAATTTTTACCACACCAGTTCTCAAAGTTTTCAGTCTGCATCTTCATCATTACTAATTTTCCCAACCAGTTCTGTACCATCTGCAGTTTTTTACTAGAGGACATGACTCATCAGTGCTTCTACAGTCAGCTGTATACAGCGGAAACAAAAAGGGTGCTAAAAGTGTACTTTGAGGTGCACCCGTGTTTGTGCTAATAGCAGATGACAGTATTCCATTTAGCCTTACAGTTTACATACTGGTCTACTTGTAAGATAGTCAAAGATCCATGAAATAACGGATGACGGTAGTTTCATTTTTAAAAGTTTTTGAACAAGTATATGTGGCAACAACATTCGTCAGCAGCAGACATAAAGTGGACATCCTCGAACGGTATGAAAATATAGTCCGTACCATTTGAAAACAGTATACCGTTTTGGGCAATCGCAGAATCTCTCCTAACTTGGACTCTAAAATAAGTAAATTACATTAGAGTATCTCCTAACTTGGACTCCAATATAATCTACTTATAGCCCTGTCGCTACGCTTTTTTCTGTATACGGAAAGAAGGAGACAGGGCTATAAGTAGATTACATTTGAGTAAAACTAAAAATGTGCGAGTTTAATGAATAATAAATTAGTAGTTCGTTCAGTATGTAAGTTTTGTATTTTCAGTAACTGTTCTTTGAGTTATAAACTGAATATACCATATGTGTCAAGTTATTCTGTACTGTGCCGATGTGATTAATGTTCAACCACGTTATAATTTCTGCCGAATGAGATAATAAAGTAATGTTGAATCTTGATTATGTGGCGGCCACAACACTGAGTGTGCGTGTGTGTGGCGTGTCACAGCAGTGTGTGTGTGTGTGTGTGTGTGTGTGTGTGTGTGTGTGTGTGTGTGTGTGTGTGTGTGTGTGTGTGTGTGTGTGTGTCTGTGTGTCTGTGCGTCTGTCTGTCAGTGTGAGTGAGTGCGCGCGTGCGTGTGACCGTGTGGGTGGCTGGGTGTGGGTATGCGTGTGACCCCTGTTATCCGTGCGTTTATGAGTGTGACGGTAAATAGCACACACCATCAAAAACAAACAAACAAACAAAAAACAACAAAAAACGACCTGGACTTCCACGATTGTTAGTGTTCACAGTAAAACACGCATGACACGCATACGCACCACAAAGCGCCTCCCCTTTTACCACGGAGCAAACGCATGTTTCTCTTGCGATGTTTAAAACAATACGTGAAATGCGCATTTCAAATATCCGTGTAAGAACTGATTGCACGCCTGCATACACAAAGACGGAATGAATGAAAACCATGAAGAATAGACCTCAACCGACAATGGTACATAAAGACATTTTCCTTGGCATGGGTCACTGTCCGTATCATAAGTATTGTCAAGATGCCCGGTCGACCAAAGGGGACACGTGGGAGTTACAGACAGGCAGTTCCCATTCCTCAAATAGCAGGTACTTCAATAGCGTCATTTCAAAATCCATTTAATTTTTTTAGAGTGATGGATCTGCCAGCGGATGAATTTATTCAATGGCTGATGAAGGAAGGACTTATTTCGGAGCAGATGCAGTGTCCCGCATGTTTATCTACTTGCACACTTCAGAAAAGACAAAAACATATTGATCAGGTCTGCTGGCGTTGCTGTACAGCAAAGGCGCATGAAATTTCAGTTCGAAAGTATTCCTTTTTTGAACGAGCACACTTCACAATACAAGATATCATGTTGTTTATCAAACAGTACTTTGATGGTGTCACACTACTAGAGGCTACCAGACAGGCAGAAATTTGCTATCAAAAGTCGGGTGTAGACTGGGCTTCTTTCATTCGGGAACTTTTTAAGGAAGACTTGCACCGTAGCCTGCCGCATACCAGACTTTCAGGCGAAGTAGAAATGTACGAGAGTCTATTTGGCCGGAGAACCATATATCATCGCGGTCGGCCACAGGGGTCGAAGGTCTGGATATCTGGTCCTGATAGATCTGAAGAGGATTCCATTGGTGACGATAAATCTTATCCATTGTCTCAGCATCTTTTGTGTGTTGGGGTTCTCTGCTGACCTTTCTGCGCGCGCACAGACACACACACACATCAACTAACACCTGGTTTGGGCGTCACTATAAGGAGTTGTTTATTCCATACCCTACATTTAAACAGTCAGTCAATGGTAGTCAACATTTCAACCCCCCACGAATATAATTCCAAACAACACCTTTCCTCCCTACATATACACAGACTGAACAAGTGATATCATCAATTAACACACATTTGACACATAAACTCCTTGGAAAAACAAACGTCAAAGTGGTCCTTTCAACGTTTTCGCAGTCAGCAAATCGTTAACAGCAATGCATTAGAGCGCTGTATTACAAACACAACAGCAGAAGTTAAGAGCAAAGTTTACGATAGGAAAAAGGGGGTAGGTGGGCAATTTCGCTGACGCTGCGCAGAGTGCCAGAAATTCTCTCCCTGCCTGTCCCTTTACCCGTTTTCTCCGCCTCCTCATCTAAACAACCGGCCCTTATCGGCCCTCCCATCCCCTACTCGCCTCATAGTTCAGGAGCTGTGTGAGAGTCGAGGTGGACGTCCTGGGCTGTCCGTCCTAACGAGCCTTCTGGTTTCCGCTGACGTAAAGATTTATTGAACCGTGCTTCGGCATTGGTCACAACTTGTCCCTAATATGTCAACTGACATCTGAGAACATTAAGCATCACTTCATCATCACCTACTCGCCACTACACCTCTCCTTCCCCTCCCTCCATCCCGCTTCCTGTCCTCTGGACACCCCGGAACCTCAGTGCTCTCATGCCGCCTTCCCCCGCCTCCCTCCCCCCCCCCCCCCCACCAGCCGTGGTCACTTGGTGTTTAAAAGTTAACAGTGCATCTTCTATTTTAATTGTCTCTAATTATCCTTCAGACCCATTTGCCTTTCCTGAAGGGAAAAAGACCTGCTCGGTGTCTTTATAGTTAAATTCAGCCTGAATAATTGCTGCTGCAACAAATGAAAAGCAGATCTAGTCTTGTGGGGGGCAGGGGGGCGGGGTGGGGGGGGGGGAGAGGAAAAAAACACCTAAAATAAGCAGTCTGCTTCACTCATATCAACTAAACGTTTAACTGTGTGGTTGGTCGTATGGCATCTGGTCCTTCATGTTGCTGAGCTAGCCTAAATGTCCAACACTATTCTTTGTTTGACCATTCTGCCAGATCTGGTTGTGTATGACTCTGCCAGTGTCTCCTCTGCAGCCAGACTTGGTGTTGGCGCTGCAGCATGATGAAGTTTCTGTGGCAGTCTGGGGCCTGGTCACACTCCGAGCATCGCTTTCCGGCACCTTCCTCTAAAGGAAGGCTGTCGTAAACCAGTACTTGGAGTTTGGGGCCTGGTGTATGGTTCATCTGGCTGAGCTGGAGTGGAGTCAGCAGTGCAGTGAGGGTCTTTCTCACCACACGGGCGTGGGGTGTGGGTGAAGTGGGAAGGGGGAGTGGTCGGGCGGTGAACAACCTCACCTCTGTTGGATTCGGGATTACTCGGTTTCGTCTGTAGTTTCTTCCATCACTCGTAGTCACGTCATATGTTCTGCTTCTGAGTCTCTGGGTGATTTTGTTCAGTGTTGCTGTGGTTGTTCTTTTTCAGTGAAGTCGATTAGGTATCTAGCCCCCCATCTAGTGTTTTGTGTACGTGTGTGATTTAGGTATCTAGCCCCCCATCTAGTGTTTTGTGTACGTGTGTGATTTAGGTATCTAGCCCCCATCTAGTGTTTTGTGTATGTGTGTGATTTTGTTGTTGCTCTTTTTCAGCGAAGTCGATTAGGTATCTAGCTCCCCCACCCCCCCACCCCCCCATGCAGGTTTTTAGCTCTAGACTCCCCTTCTGTGTGCAGGCTTTCCGCGTCCCCTGTGTAGGTTTTCCTTTGTTCAGGTCCTTCCCGCCACTGTAAGTTTTTTCCTTTGTTCAGGTCTTTCCCCGCCCTTTTTGTGCAGGCGTGTCATTTCCTTTGTCTGACAGGCGTGTCTCTTCCTTTGTTTGCAGACTTCCCGCGCTTTCTGCGCAGGGTTATCTCTCCCTTTTCTGTGCAGGTTCCCCTCAGTGGGTAGTCTCCCCTCCCTTCTGCGTGCAGGTCCCTCTTTAAACCCCTCTCTGTGTGCAGGTTCCCCCTCAGTGGGTACTTGCCCCTTTCTCTCCTGTGTGCAGGTCTTCCGCCCCCTGTCACCCCCCTCTGAGTGCAGCATCCCCCTCAGAGGGTACCCTCTCAGTCGGTTCCGTGTGCAGGTCCCCCTCTCTGTGCAGTTCTACCCACCCATTTCTGCGCAGGATCCCCCTCCAACTCCAAGCCCTGGTTTACGACATCCTTCCTTCAACCACTGCCGTATTCAGTAGGGTCCAGAAAACTGTCAGCTAACGAGCAGTATTTTGTTGGTGCTGAAACACAAGTAAGTTTGTTACAAACAACTCAAATGATATCATGTCAAACGTTTTTTTTATATAACTGACCATGCTGCTTACGCCAGCTCAAATAAAACCAAACTCGTTTGAATCGAGACGGAACTCTTTTGTTTTACCCGGGTGGATGCGTCTCGTGTTTACGTGCGTGCTTTGGCGCTAGGTTGCTTCTACAGTCATATTAGTACCCGAACCTTTCGGAGAGCGTTGACCGCGTCGCTGGACAGCTGCGCGGAGATAAAGAGTTCCCCTTCAGTGGCGTAACTAAATCTGGCAGAGTTTGGAGGAGGGTTCCGGAAAACGGTGCTCGGAGTGTGGATCCCCCTCTGTGGGTAGTTCCTCCTCTGACTCCTCTGTGCAGGTCCCTCTCTCTGTACAGGTCTTCTAACCCCCCCCCCCCCCCGCCCCCCGTGTGCAGGATCCCCTTCAGAGGGTAGTTCCCCCTCTCAGCCGATTCTGTGTGCAGGTTGCTTCTCTCTCTCTGTGAGCAGGTCCCTCTCTCTGTGCAGGTATATCTACCCCCCTTTTGTGCAGGATCCCGTGACAGGGTTCCAGGCGAGATCAAAAGATCAAGAGTTCTTAGAGGAGGGAGGTGGAGCTGGACCCTCACTTTTGCCCAGAAGAGATCTTGAGTAGGGAGGTGGAGCTGGGCTGAGCAAGTTGGACGTCTTTTGCTTCGAGTTGTCCAAGTTGTTCGTCAACAGCGGTGCAACGGACATTGTCTTAGTGACTCTGTCCAGCACAGCAGTTGAAAGAGCAATTGCGCAGTGCACAAGTCGCTGGGCAATGGCGAGGGGACACCGCCTTAACACTTCCATTGTTCTGGCGGCTGTCTACGGTCTCTCCGGTCTTTTTCGGGCGGTTTCCGCGGTCGAGCCAATCACTCTCTCGTCCTCTTCCCACTCTGTCCCCGTCCCTAATAGGCCATCTCGCCTCCGTGGACGTTAAGCAACATGAAAGCAGGATCCCCCTCTGTGGGTAGTTCCTTCTCTCCCTCTGTGCAGGTCCCTCTCTCTGTGCAGGTCCCTCTCTCTGTGCAGGTCTATCTACCCCCCTCTTTGTGCAGGATCCCCCTCTGTGGGTAGTTCCCGCTCACTCTTACCTGTGCAGGTCCCTCTCTCTCTTTCTACCCCCCTTTTTGTGCAGGTTCCCCCGTAGAGGGTACCACCCCCCTCTTGTGTGCAGGTATCTCTCTCTCCCAACTCTGTGCAGGTTCCCCCCCCCCCACCCACCCCCGTGGATAGTGCCCCCTCTGTAGTTTGTGTGCAGCCTCCCCTGCTGTTCTGTTTGGGAGCAGGTCGGTAATGGCGGATCAGTAGGCTGATCTCTTACATAAGCTCTAAGTAGATTCGCTTCTTTGGCGGAATGGAGGAGGGGTAGTGCCCGCCGAGATCCCGCCCGGTCCGGGAGGTGATATCGAGAAAGGCGGGCCAGTTGACACTGGCAAGAAGCAGGGGCCTGGCCCCCTCAAGTCTACCCCTCCCTCCCCCGGGGATTCCTCCGGGTCGGAGAGTGGGGACTACCTTTTCAGAGGCAAGAGAAGCGACAGCGGGAGCTCCGGGGCGGAGGGAGTTGCCTCCCAAACTCCGCTCAAAATTTCCAGAATCGGGGAGGGAGGTATGACTGACGCTTCGGCGCCGTCGTCCGCCCCAGCCAGTCCGACCAAGTCCATGACGTCCGAGACTGCGATCTCGGTCGCCACTCCACGGTCTGCTGCCCAAGTAGACAAAGGGGAGGTGGGGTTGCCCCCTCCTCCTGCCAAGAAGGACAAGGCGAACGCGCTTGCCGCTCCCAAGGAGGCGCAGAAAGGCCGGAAGGCCACCAACGAACTAAGGAACGGCACTCAGGATGGCTATCGCAGGAGGCCGTCACAACTGGGCTCTAGGGCTCCCGCTTTTGTTGACCACCCGGTCGTGATCCACGATCTCGGTGGCGGAACGGCCTGCTTCGGCAAGCTGGGCCCCTGGTACCGTAGGGCCAATGCAATTGGAGCCGTCAGCTCCATAAGGCCCTCCCGCCCGGGAAGTGGTTGACTGGGTGCTCAACGGAGGACCAGCATATCAAGCTTGCACGACTGGAAGCACTCCCTGGCGGCGTCCCCATCGGTGCCAGAATCACACGTCCTGTGGTTGAGGGAGTTGTAGGACCCATCCCCATAGGGGGCGAGGAACTGCGGCTTGTAAAGAAGGATCGATGGGGACGGGGATAGCTCAGTGGTTAGAGCGCCTGACTCGTGACTGAAAGGTCCCGGGTTCAAATCCCTGTAGGAGCGGCGGGAGAATTTTCTTCTCCAGGGTCTCCAGTGTCGACTTTCTGTGCTGACTCTAATTTCGGTATCCGTTCCACCCCCGTGTTACCACAGTAGCACGTAAAAGATCCCGGTCATTCTGTCAAAAGTGCAGGTGGCAGGTTACAGCTAAACACGCATACACCTTACGTATGTGGCTTTGCATGAAGTGACATGGTGCATGGTTGTATGGTGTACACAGAACTTGCGCCGAGATGGCTGCAGTTTCATGTGGCACCAGCCATGCCAGCGCTTAAGTACACCACTTCGGTGGATATTAAAAAAAGAAAAGAAGAAAAAAGAAAAGAAAAGAAAAAGCGCTATAAAAAGCTAGTCACTCATGCAGAACCACAGGCGAGCGCAGTGAGTCTGCTCAAGAGAGCGGAGAATAGCGCTATATAAGTGATCATCAATCAATCAATCTTGAGTCTGGGAGCCACCGGGTAGCCGGAGTCACCAGACTCAACAATAGAAAGAACGAGCCCTCCATCAGCCTCGAGGCAACCGAGTTGCCGGAAGAGGTCTGGCTGGGCGCCACGCCGTACTGTGTACAGGCGTATGCCGCGCCTGTGCAACGGTGCACCAAGTGTCAGACGCTTGGGCACACCAAGCAACAGTACCGGTCCCGACTCAGCCGCTGCTCCAGATGCGGCAAAAGTACCCACACGCATGACAGCTGCGATTCAAAGGAGTGTCATGTGTCAACTGCAACGGCCACCGAGTGACTCGAAGGGTATTACTACCCGCCGATCTGCGGCCCAGTCAGCCCGAGGTCAGGAAGCGGCCCCCCGCTGTCGTACGCCAGTGTGACGGCGGGGCGTGTCGGCGGGATCAGCCAAGGAACGGGTCGTGGCCCTATCCTTAGAATCGCAAAGAAGACGGACCCTAAGCCGGCATCGGTGTCTGCCCCAGGGGCAAAGAAAGATAGGACCACTCAAGCGGTAGCTGACCTGTTCGCTAGACTAGCGGACGTCACAGGAGCACAGCGTGAGACCGATTAGTCCGCTGCCAGAGGCCGGCACAGAAACAGCACCCACGAGGCCACCGGGTTGCAGCAGGACCCTCGGCACTGATGCCGTGAAGGAAGTGCTGCACAGCCCCAAGGCCAAGCGCAGGAGGGTGCACAAGAAGGCGGAAAAGCCGGCCTGAAGACCGCTTCCCTCCCCTCCAGTTCCAGCTGCTCCTGGAGCAGCGCAAGACCAAGATCCTGGAGTCTCAGTCCCTCGACGTCTCTCTGTGGAAGCTGATGATCAGTCTTCTGCAGACGAGACTGACAGGGGACCGTGCCCCCCTCCTCAAGAACCTGACGGCGCTCATCAACGAGCTCACCGGTCAGGGTCTGACGGGCCTGGCCCGCTCAGGCGGGAAGGCCACTCGTTGACCGACGGATTGTTCTCTCTTAATCTGTTTCTCTCTTAATCAAACCCTTTTCAACTTCAAATTCAGTCTGAAGATCATGCAGTGTAACTGCCGTGCAGTAAACAGCAATGCAGCTCAGCTGATTCAACACGTGGACTATGAAATTCTGTCTCTGCAGTCACTACACTGTCGGCCGAGTGACTTGCCCAGACTCGAAGGGTATTACTACCCGCCGATCTGCGGCCCAGTCAGCCCGACCGGCAGAGTGATGGTCTGCATTTACATTAAACTCAGTGTCCAAGCCAGTGAAGTAGCCGAGACCTCGGGCCCTCCCAGCGGATACTCTTGTGCCGTTCGGGTCCGAGTGAAAGGCCTGGCTGACTTCACTGTGGTCAACTGCTACAGCCCCGCTAAGTGCACCACTTTCCAGTGGCTGAGCGAGGTGGGGGGTGGTAGCAGGTGCTTGGTCACGGGTGATTTCAGTGTCCGGGACAGCAGTTGGGAAAAGGGCCTCGAGTACTCCAGCCCGACGCTAACCGGCCAGATCAACGATAGTAACTTCATCGTGCTGAACGACGGGTCGTTTACAAGGATACCGGATCGGTCGGATCAAGGCCAGACGGCCACTGACCTGACCTTCGCTTCTGCGGATACTGCTGACGGGGTGGGCTGGGAGGTGGGAGAGGACTCACTCTCCTCTGACCACCTGCCCATCGTCATCAATATGTACTGTACAGCTGAGGTTTCTGCAGTAAAAGCGGTACCTCATTCTTTTCTCTTTGTCCGGCTCCGGTATCCAAATATAACTACGACAAGGCGAACTGGGACCTGTTTCAGAGTATGCTGGGGTACAAGGATATCAACATAGGCCAGGCTGTCATCGAGGAGGTCAACAGTCAGATAATCTCCTCCATTTTGGCAGCGGCAAAGGTAGCTATCCCCACCTCCAGCAGTGGTGCTCCACGCCCGAACAGCAACCCCAGGTGGAACAAGGACTGCGAGGAGGCAGTCAAAGAGAAAAGAATGAGGTACCGCTTTTATTGCAGAAACCAGTACGCGTAGACGCACGAGGAAATGAAAGCAGCCAACCGAAACTGCAACAGAACTCTTGCTCAGGCCAAGAAGCACCACTGGATGTCTTTTGCAGATTCCGTTTCGATCGACAGACGGGACCTGGGTGCAGTGTGGAGGAAGATCAAAAAGATGAAAGGGCAAGTCGTTGCACCCGAGTATGACTTACGGCAGGGTAACAGCGACCACGGACCAGGCCAAGGCGGATGCGTTCGCCGAAGCCTTCGGACATGCGCCAACGCCGTCGTGAAATGGAGGCCGACTACTCTGACCCAGAGCCGGACGACAGTCTGACGGTTAACTCCCCTCTGACCCTCGCCGAACTCAAACGAGCCCTGTAGGCTATCAAAAAAGTCAAGGTGTCCACCGGCGTGGACACAGTGTCGTACCACATGTTGAAGGAGGTGCCTGAGTCTTTTCTGAAGACTGTGCTGGGCTTCTTCCAGAGGTGCTGGGAGGGAGGCGCAGTCCCCTCGGGGTGGAAATACGCCGTAGTCGTTCCCATCCACAAGCACGGCAAACCCAGGAAGGAGCTCGGCAGCTACCGGCCCATCTCCCTCACTTCCCATCTGGGAAAGGTGTTCGAGAGGGTGGTCAAACACCGTCTCGAATACTTCTGCGAGTCGAAAAAAGTATTTCCTGCATGTCAGGCCGGCTTTCGACGGGGGCGGGGTGTCACGGACCATCTGGTAAAGCTGGGAGAACACATCGGGAGGGCGTAAGGGAAGAGGAAGGTCCTCCTGTCTTGCTTTTTCGACGTTTCTCAAGCTTACGACCAGGTCTGGACTACACCAAGACGTTTCTTTTCGGGCGCTCGATGCAGGTCCGGTGGAAAGAGGCCAGGTCCGCTGTGAAAACGGTGAGTATGGGTGTCCCACAGGGTTCTGTCATTGCGCCGCTACTCTTCAACATCATGGTGGACCATGATGTTGAAGAGTCGTCAACGTCGTCACGGCAATGACTGGGAAGGTGGTCATAACCATGTACGCTGATGACTTGGCTATATGGTTGGACACACACATCCGGCGTCTGTTCCTGGAGAAGAGCACCGCAGTCAAGAGGTTCATGAAATTGTTTCAGCTGGCGGGGGACGGGGTGGTACGGTTTACCTTGTCCATCCCCAAAACTGTACTCATCCCGTTCCACACCAACAATCTCCTCAACAGGAATCTACATGTCAGGATCAATGATGACTGTATCTTCGCTTCCAAGAAAGTCAAGTACCTGGGCGTGAGTTTCAGTCGCCAAAGGGAGGACCAATTTAGAAGGTGGACAACAACGCAAGGAACGCTTCTCGCGCCCTCAGCGTCATCAAGACCCTCAGCGCGCATCCCTGGGCCAACTCCCCAAAGATCCTCGTCAGTCTGGTGCGGAGCCTGGTGTGCTCGCGACTGACCTACGGCCTGGAGGCCATGCCGCACATCACCGACACGGGCCTGGCCCATCTCACCTGGATTGAGGTACACGGACTGCGGACAGCCCTCGGGCTACCGCGGTCTGCGCCCCACAGTCTGGTGGGAAGCGGGTGTGCTGCCGCTGGGGCAGAAATTCTGGGGCAGCGCATCCAGCTTAGTGCAGCCAAGTACAAGTTCCGCTGTCAGACAGTGACCAACTCAACAGTGCATGAAGTAGAACAGTCCTTTCGAGGCCCAGCCCAGGGGCGGCTCTGCTCATCCATCTGCGATTCAATCCGTGACCTGGTTCGAGGAGCGGGGGTGGATGGGGCCCGGGTGGCTGTGAGGCCCATTCACCCCTACCCTCCCTGGTTGTTGGAGAGAGCGAACGTCCAGGTGGGCATGGGGAACCTGAAAAAGGAGGAGAACCCGTTTGTGGCGCAGTTCTTAGCCAACGAGTTCCTGGAAAGGAACTACAAGAACTTCTTAGAGATCTACACCGATGGGTCAGTGTTGGATGACGGCGCGGCAGGTGCCGCATTTGTTGTGCCCGAGTTCAACAACATAACCCACTTGTTCTCTCTACCAGCAGTGTCAGTCTACACGGCTGAGCTGGTGGCCATTCTGATGGCACTACAACATATGAATGCCATTCGTACCCCGCCATCAGCTATAGTCATCTGTAGCGACTCCAAGGCCGCACTCTCCTCCATCGGGTCCGACTCTGCCAACGCACGGGAGGATCTGGTGAGCGGGATCGTGACCACGACACACCAGCTGATCACCCGCGCTACGGAGGTACGCTTCCAGTGGGTGCCAGCACACGTCAGTCTCTCCGGCAACGAGAAGGCTGACAGGGCAGCGAAGAGAGGGGCCAAGGGAACCGAGTCCGTGGCAGTCAACCTCGACCTCGGCCTGGCCGATATTTATTCCAGGCTAACTGTGCAGGTGTGGAGACAGTGGGGGGAGGAGTTTCGCACCCAGGCACTAGCCAGAGACTGGGCCGATCGGACCTCCCCCTGCAGGGACGGAATTTTCTTTCCTGGAGTGCCAACACACCTTGCACGCATCATGCACCGGATATACATGGACTGGTGGAGGGTCATGTTCGTGCCCACACCCTATGTAGCGATGAGCTAGTATCATATTACCATGTATTATTCAAGTGTAAAAACTGTACAGAGCAGGTTAAACCCCTGACTGATAAACTCATTAGCCTGGGACTCCCCCTGTGCATCCAAAGCCTGGCAGTGCGTCACCAGCGAGAGGGCTGGAGCCTTCTCCGTGCCGCCGCCAAACTGATCTACAGCTGTACCATGGCAGCCTGCCTGTAGAATGAGGAACACCCCGTGACGTCCGTATTGCGTCACCCGCCGCTCCCCCGTGACCTGCCGGGGTCCATCCCCGGGGATGGGGGAAGCGAAGGGTGACCCCCATTGACGACAGGGCTCGGTGGAGGAAGCGCTGCATTCAGCTCCCTGAACACCGCTAACCCACCGCCGTGCCTGACAAGCGTGATCAACGCTCCAGTGCCTTACTCCTCTCTGTTTAATGCTAACAAACCCCATAATGTTACTAACCTATGTAAGATTACTATGCGACTTTTGCATAGTATGAATATCCAAATGCCTATGTTTTTTTAAAGCCACGAGACGTTTTGTCTCCTTTGAACTGTAAATAGATGTCTGTAATCCAAACAATGGATTTTAACAGTAGCAGGCGCGTCGTTGTCGTCCAGAACATGTCATGCATGTTGAAACTGGAATGGCGACCGACTGCGTCACTCCTCGGCTGCGTGGCTGGGGAGCAGAATGTCTCAACCATAACCAGCTTTTTAAGGTTTCTTCCTTTAACAAAAGCTGAACGGATTAACAATTTTTAATGCATGTTGCCCTCATTACATGCCCATTTACAGCTGTGAGCAGGTGGTCGTCGTTTTTTATCCGCAGTAAAATGCACCCCCAACGACAAAATGTTTTTTGTTTTTTTTTATCCAGCAGTAGGCGCCTTGCTGCCCCCCGGACATGATAACACGTACTGAAGCTGAAGCGACTCCCCCCCCCCCCCCCCCCCCCCATTCGTCTTTACTTTTAAGAGTTTCTTACAGTTTGTCCCTAATATGTCAACCCGACATCCGAGGACATGAAGCCCCACATCATCATTATCTCTGGGTGACGGTGGCCTCTTTCCACTCACAGGTGTTTTCGATGGGTTGCATCCTGACTTCGTCTCCCACCTGTAGAGGTTTCAAGTCTTTTCTGTCGATGTGGCGTTCGGCGACATCGGATCGTTTGTTCTCCATGCGTTGTTTCTCACATTCTATGTGTTCCATGGCTGCAGGCAGGTAGTGATCTTCCTTGGCGTCGTGGTCTTCATCATGTTCTTCGCTACCTTTACAGCAGCTCCGTTTGCTTTGCTGTTCCCAGGAGCTGGTTTAACAGAGCGGTTATAACGCCGTTTACTTCGTCCTAAGCGATGGTTATAAACTATAACAGCGCAAAGTGATATTTTTGCGGCCAATGAAGCGGACATCTTAATCACGGTCATAGTTTATAACCACCACCCCCAACCCCCACGCGTAAGCTGCTCTGCGCTGGCGTTAGCTTGCCGTTGGATACAAAATCAGCTGTTTGATAAGAGATTCATCATAGTTCAGGAGCTGTGTGAGAGTTGAGGTGGCCGTCCTGGGCTGTCCGTCCTAACAAGCCTTCTGGTTTCCGTGGACGTAAAGAATTACTGAACCGTGCTTCGGCATTGGCCACAACTTGTCCCTAATATGTCAACTGACATCTGAGGACATTAAGCATCAACTCAACATCATCAGAGATTCATGATGGCCGCCAAAAGTACGGTTCGGTACACGTGCACAATCCGACTCGTAAGAGATCGTAGATTTGGTGACTGAATAAAACCACTGGACGTGTACGATGATCTAGTAATCCTCCAGTTTCAGCGTTTTTTTGTTGTTGTTTTTAGACGCCGTGAGGTCCTTGAGGCGATCGATCGCAGTGGGTCGGAGGGCTTTCCGCTAGCATAGTTTATAACCGTGTTCATTAAACCGGCTCCAGGACTGGACGTCTCGTGAAAAAATCCCCAGTTCTTTGCGAAGGATTTAAAGTGTTGTGAAGAGTACTGTGGTCCATTGTCACTCACGACGACATCTGGAATTTCACGACGAGCAAAATGGGATTTAATTTTGGTCACTACCGCTTCTGATGTTGTTTCTGGGAGGCAGTCAACCTCGCAGAACTGGCTGAAATGGTCAACTGTGACCAGATAGTTAATTCGGCCTTTGTGAAAATGTCTGTGCCAACTTTCTTCCCCACCCCCCGGACGGTTTGGCACTTCATGCATGTTCAGAGGCTCTGGAGACTGCTTGGTACCATGAGATGCACAGATGTCACAAGATTCAATGTACTGTCTTATCTTAGACGACATCCTTGGCCAGAAGATCAGTTATTTGGCTCGGCGAAGACATGAGTTGATGCCTGAATGTCCAGCATGGACTTTGTCTTTTCGCATGGATGTCGGAATGACCATTCGCTCTTCTCTGAGGACGATGCCGTGCTGTACTGTGAGTTCATCTCTGTAATCAAAGTACGGGGTGATGCAGAGCGGGACTTCTTGTTGGGCCATCCTTTGATGATGGTGTCCATGAGTTGCATTAGTGTGTAACCTGCTGCTGTCGCCTGTTTGATTTCACTCAGTCGCCGAGGTCTGAACGGTGACAGGGCAAGAGAGTTGACGTTCTCAAACTCTGTGTCTTGTGGTTGTGTAGTGGTTGGAGCTCGTGAGAGGGCATCGACAACAGGAATTTGGACACCTGGCCTGTAACTGATGGCATAATTGTAGGCTTGTGCCCAAAGAAGCATGGACTGAAGGCGCTTGGGGGCTTTTGACAGGGGCTTCCTTACGATAGAGACTAGAGGTTTGTGGTCAGTGATCACATGGACCTGGCGTCCATATGTGTAGTGATGGAACCCATGCACGGCAGCCAGCATCTCCTTTTCAATCTGGGCGTAGTTCCTTTCAGTGCTCGAAAGGGTGCGGCTTGCGAACGCCACTGGTCTGTCTTCCTATGTCAGAACACTGCCCAGCCCGTAGTCGCTTGCATCGTTCACTATTGTGAGTTCTTTCTTCGGCCGGGTCGTAGAAGGCAAGTACGGGGCTGTTGATGATCATTTTTTTTTCACTGTCTGGAATGCGTGTTCTTGTGAGACAGTCCATGTCCATGGAACATCCTTCTTGAACAGGTTCTGGAGAGGGTGAATGGCCTCTGTGAGGTGTGACAGGTATCGTGACAAATAATTCATCATACCCAGGAAACGTCGAAGCTCCTCAAGACTCTGTGGGACTGGGTAGTCTTTGATAGGCTCTATCTTTTGTGGGTCTGTCTTGAGCCCTTCCTTTGTGATCTTGTGCCCCATGAACGTGATGTTTTCTGAACGTAAGACGAATTTCTCTTTGTTCAGCTTGACGTTTTTCTCTCTGCGCCGACCAAAGAAAGCGTTGAGATGTTTGTCGTGGTCTTCAAGTGTTTTTCCATGTATAATCACGTCATCGGCAACGCAGACGACACCTGCTAGACCACCAAAAACTTCCAGCAGCTTCTTCTGAAAGATCTCCGATGAGATTGAGGTGCCAAACCATATGTAGCGACCGAAGCACGTCTGGAATGTCGTCAGAAGATTTCGTCAAGCTGAACATGCCATAATCCAGATGGTAGATCTGCTTTGGAGAAGACAGTAGACTGTCCCAGTTCATGAAGAACATCCTCCGGCATTGGTAGTGTATAGTGTTCTCGCTTGAGTGCCTTGTTTAGCTCAGGTGGGTCAATGCAGCTCCGGAGTCCGTCTTGTTTTTTCTTTGCGATGACGATCTGGCTGACCCATGGTGTAGGTTCATCCACACGAGTGATGACTCCCTTTTCAACCAATCTCCCAGGTTCTGTTTTCAGTTCTGGGCGTACAGACATGGGGATCCTTCTGTTTGCCATGACAACTGGTTTGACACTGGGATCAACCTCGAGATGCTGAACGCCAGGGAGTGTTCCGAGCGAGTCGTCAAAACTATCGGCATAGTTGTCTTTCACACTGCTGAAGGTTAACTGGGCAATGCGGTCAAAGTTTGAAGTGCACACGTTGATCAGGTTCATTTGTTCAGGTGCCTTCAAGCTAAGAAGGGGCGTAAAGTTCTCTCTAAAGACGATAAAATCCAGTGTGTACTCCTTTCCGTTCTTTGGAATCAACACTGTTTCGACTTTCCAAGAGGTGAAAGCCGGGTGTGCTTCGCATCTTTAGAACTTTGTCAGCTGGTTCAATCTGTTCAGCAAGCCGTGCAGGAAGCATGTTGACCGACGATCCGCGGTGTCAGTCTGAGAAGATGACCTCCTTGCCACCAGCAAACATGCGGCATTTTAATTCTCTCCCTCCTGAGCCAACAGTATGCAGTCATTCTTCATCTGATGATGAGGTATCGTCAGCCACTTGATGCACTCGCAGGCGGCTGGCTTTTGAGTCTGTCGCCATATTAGCGCTGGAACCAGCAGAAGTACATTTCCGTTGAAAATCAGTGATTCTTTCCGCTACATTTCAGGCACGTTTTCCCGTAGGCAGGGCAGTCATCTTTGCGAAACCTGTGATGGTTCCACAAAACTTGCACTCTTTGGCCTCCTGTCGTTCCGTTTACCGGCGTCGGCCTACTTTGTGCACAACGTTGGGGCGAATTAGTTTGTTTTGACATGTGGCATTTTCAGCAGCTCGACAAATGTCCACACACCTCTCAAGGCTCAGATCTCTGACCTTCAATAGTTCTGTTCAGTTGACGGTGTGTTTGTATCTCTGATACCCAAAACGATTCGATCTCGAATCATCGAATCCGCACATCCTGCGCAGCAAGAGCATGACTTACTCAGCCCTTTAATCTCAGAGCAGAGTCTCTCAAATGACTCTTCTTATTGACATCTCTGGTGAAAAATGAAACGTTCTGGCGTAAGTCACATTCACTTATACCACAGCAAATTCCTCGAATTTCTGCACAATGTCTTCAACTGTCTGAGCATTTTCCTCCCCATCAAAGTAAAACCCATTATAACTTTTTAGATTCAGGTTCAGATTCTTTATTCACCAAGTTTCACAACAAGGAAAGTGTCTCGAAGGCAGTATGCATACAAACATAAGCAAACAACAACACTGACATACATCAACTAGCATAGTTAAAGGTATACACCCATCTGCACCAACAAAACAACACCCAAACGCACATACACACACATGCGCGCACAAGTACAAACACACGCATGCACGAGTGCGCACGCACGCCCACGTGCGCGCGCGCGCACACACACACACACACACACACGCTATACGTATGAGTAATGTTCCAATGTAAAATATAGTCCTAAGACTAAGATAGGCAAAGTAAAGGTTCAACACACACACACACACACACACACACACACACACACACACACACACACACACACACACACACACACACACACACACACACACACACACACACAACCACACACACACACACACACACACACACACACACACACACACACACACACACACACACATTTATAAGGAACATTCCATTTCATAATATAAAGTCCTACTTTCAAGTAAGAGTTCAATAATAGCAAGAAACACGCGCGCGCGCGCGCACGCACACACACACACACACACACACACACACACACACACACACACACACACACACACACACACACACACACACACACACACACACACACACACATACTCACTCACTCACTCATGCACCTGAACGCGTGCCCCACCCCTCCCCCTTCCGCACATACACACTTGTAGATAATGTTAAAATTATACAATAATAAAAAGAATAAAAATAAATAAAAAGTCCTACAAGTAAGTTAAAAACTAATCAAAGTTTAACAAACACATTCACACGCATGCTCCTACACCACACACATGTGCGCACGCTCGACCATGTGCACATGCATATATTATACACAAATGCAAACTCACCTTCTCTCTCTCAATGAATGTGCCAGAGCAACGCGCACTGGAAATAAATAATAGCAAATTATAAAATAAGATATGGTCAAATGAAAGACTGAGCACAGTTTGGTTCTTTGGCTGTCGCTAACACACTGATCACTTGCTAAAAGAGCGTATTGCTTGAGGGTAAAATCTGTTCTGAAATCTAGAGGTTCTAGCCCTCATGGCCCTGTATCTGCATCCAGAGAGAAGGGGCTGGACGAGGTGGTTGGCTGGATGCGATGTGTCCTGGACTATGGCCATCACTTTGCGGTCTGATCGCAGGGAGTGAATGGAGGCAATTGGTTTCTTGTCACTGCCTATAATCTTAGAGGCCTTTCGGACTATCCTCTCTAGTTGATTTTTGTTTTTCTGACACGCGCTGCTGTACCAGACAGTGATAGAAAATGTCAGAACGCTCCCAATTGCAGCGCGGTAGAAATGAATCAGTATGGAATGACTGACTTTGAATTTCTTTAGCTATCTCAGGAAGAAAAGTCGCTGGTGGGCTTTCTTGATTCTCGTCCCATTTTAGGTCTGAGGAGATGGTTGTGCCAACAAATTTGAATGATTTTACTTCTTCGATTACCTCGCCAGCGATAGCGAGTATTTTTTTTCCTAAAATCAAACTCCATTTCTTTCGTTTTGGACACTTTAACTCCAAGTCATTTTCAGAGCACCAGCCAGCCATCCTCTCAACTCCACCCCGGTAGGCTGACTCATCAGAGTTGTGGATCAGACCCTCCAGTGTAGTGTCATCTGAAAACTTAATCATGACTATAGAGGGCTCTGATGACACGCTGTCATTTGTGAACAGCGAGAATAGCAAAGGTGAAAGCACACACCCCTGAGGGGCACCGACGTTGATGGTGTTCTCCTTGCCGATTCTCACTGACTGTGGCCTGACCTGGAGGAAGTCCAGAATCCACATGCACAGAGACCTCTTGATGCCCATGTGGATCAGTTTGTTAAACAGCTTCCATAGGATGATCGTGTTGAACGCTGAACTGAAATCCAGGAACAGCACCCTGGCATATGTGCCGGAAGTCTCGAGGTGCTGCAGAATGTGATGCAGGGCAAGCGCGACAGCATCATCGACGGATCTGTTGGCCCGGTAGGCTGGTGCGGGTCCAGCTGATGATCAGTGGCTACCTTGACTGAGGGACCCGAGAACCAGGCGCTCGAACACTTTCACGACCACGGAGGTCAGAGCGACTGGTCGGTAGTCATTTAGGCTTGCTATGCTGGGCTTCTTGGGAACCGGCACTATGGTGGAGGTCTTGAAGCATCGCGGGACAAAGCCTAACCAGAATCATTAATAAACATAACATGGCTCCCCAAAATAAACACAAACGGTTAAGGGACAGCGACCAGGACACGGACACGGATTATGAGAATGAAAGTTTCCTTAATACAAGTGCTAACTGGCCAAGATTTCTGGTGGTGGAGTCGGCGAATGTCGACCTCCCACTTAGTAAATTGTTAACATTCGCCATCCGAAAAGGATTCCAGGCAATAGCCGGAACCCTTAAAAGCATCAAAAGATTGAGTGATGACCCATCTGGTGGAATGTGCTAGGAAACCGCTGGCGATGGGTCTTCTTAAGACCACTCAGTTCACCGCCCGTGCGTGTTTCAATCCAAAAGGCACTGAACTCCTCTCGGGGAATAATCAGGTGTTGGGACCTCGCTGACATGTCGGAGGTTTCGGATCCGGGATGAACTGAAGGATCAGGGTGTGGTTGGGGTTAACCGAGTGACACTGAAGAAGGAGGGGAAGGTGATCCCCACCAACACTCTCTTCTTGACGTTCGATTCTCCAGAACTCCCGAAAGAGATCACGGTCGGCTATTTAAAGGTGAAGGTGGCCTTGTAACACAAGGAAGGAAAACACTGTTTTAAACAGATTACATATTGGTCACTCCTATTTTGACACATTCATTTATTCTGAGAAAAGAAGAAGCTCCTGTTTGTGTAGCGTGTAATACTGCACTTACAATTAAACATATTTTGATTGAGTGCGCCGACTTGTTGGAAACCAGGAAAAAACATTTCAATTAGAAGTCTTTGTATTCACTCTTTCGGAATGTGAGTCCTGAAATCATTTTTGACTTCTTGCGTGAGATTGGTGTGTTTTATAAAATATGAAGCGTGTTATGGCAGTAATGGTTGTGTCAAGTATTTTTAAAGAATTGTTAAAAAAAAGAAAAAGAAAGTCGTAGAAAGTTTTACACTTCCCTTTATAAATGTATTTGACAAAATATGAAGCATGTTAAGGTAATGTTTGTGTGAAATATTTTTAAAAGAGTTGTACACAATTTTTACACAGAACGTTTTACAATTTCCTTTATAAATAATCAGGAGATAAACCTAAATTTGTTGTTAGCCCCTGATATAACCCTTTGTGGTTGACTGGGCTCAAAGCACCAACTAATTAATTCCGGATTATCTCCCCTGTTATTTCCAGAAATCGTCTATTGTTTGCTAGCTGTTTCGAAGTGATGTCTTAGTGATATTGAATTGAAATCTAGGCTGTAGTTAAAAAAACTATACCAGAGATCATAACTTTCCCATAACACTTGAAGTCGCTGCAGCTACAACGAGTTAAGAGGTTATTAACATAGCTGAAATAGCATGCGGTTGATTGAAATGAATTTCAATGGTCATAGTAAAAACTATGCCAGAATTCACAACATTTTGAAAATGCTGCAGTTAGAGTGTTCAGATGGTTATCACACATTTTACGGTTGTGTTAGGTATTTTGTTTGATTCAAATCTAGATTATAGTAAAATTTATATTACAATTTACAATTTTAGAATTGCAAAAGCGAGAGCACACCCAGTATGGAACTGAATAGATTTAACATGGATATCCCACTTACGGATAGTTTTATATGGTAGTATCACACACACACGCACGCACGCACGCACGCACGCACGCACGCACGCACGCACGCACACACACACACACACACACACACACACATATAGTATGTGGTAGAGAATTTATTATTGATTGATTGTGTTATCTAATTATGTCAGCGTCGGGACAACTTTGCATGTTTAGCGGGATGTATGTAGTGGTATGATAGCATGTGCCTGTGGTATGTGTGAATGGTCAGTTGAATTGTTAATGTGTGTGCAGGCGGTTCTTGGATAAGTGAATGGTCAGTGGATGGAATGAATGTGATTGTGTTGCATGGGCTCCGTGCCGCAACACACATTGAAAACTGAACTGTTCCAGTATACTATGATAGAAGTGTGTGAGACTGAGAGGGAGACAAGAGAGAGAAAACGGGAATAAAGAGTGTCCACTTAGAAGACTGCATTCGGCTTTGGCTGGCGTGAATGGATGGAAAGGACACAAACAATAAGCGACCAACAGTGCACTTTCCAACAACATTACAAACATTATGAGCCTTTGCTGTGACCTTGAACCTGAACTGAGCAAACCAGTCTTCACCCACCCACCCCCAGAAAAACAACAACAGATTGTGACTTTTTACAATGTACTGCCATATGAAGCGTGATTGCAAAAATATCAGCAATTCAGTTAGTTAGTTCTTGGATTTTAACATCCCATCAACCGCATAGGGTCACCTCAGGACAAATCACGCATTCAATTTTTTGTATGATAGTTGTCCACAAGTCACTAAATCATGTTTGTCAAATTCACTATTACAATGTTAGAAACCAACCATCTATCAATTGATGCACAATATCACACGTTTTTGTACCTGTTTATATTCCACAGGCACTCTTTACCTTAGTTTCTGCATCCATAATACCCCACTGCAGGATCAGCAATTCAGGAATTATTATGGAAACAGTCATACTTTGGTATGAGCCCTGTGACTTTGACCTTGATCCCAAAACACCATCCTGACAAACATTTAGTGAATTGATGGACCTTGAACACAAAAATCCAGTTTATTTTGATTTTGAAAAGGCCTTCAAGACTGTGATAATATGCATCAAATCAGCAGTCCAGAAGACAGTAGAGAAAGTTGTGTCTTTTATATAAACCTTCACTGTGGCTTTGAACTTGAACAAATCAACTTAATTTCTTTGCATATCACTCTGGCTCCTGGTAGTGCATTACCATACCAAGTTTGGATAGGAAAGGCTGAGCATTTCAGAAAATATTCACAGTTTTATGACCATACTAACCCACTTGAACACTAAATGTAGGTCAAGGTTACTTAAAGAAATTAAAAAAATTAGTATGTGAATTTAGATATCAGTGGGGCCACGTATGCTTCCACACTAAGTTTCATAATTTTCTCTGTACTGGAAGGTAAATGCTTTGGTCTCTGAGGCTGAACGAGTAGCTATAACAAATGAAAACACCCTGCTGCTCTTGATAGTGTGTGTGTGTGTGTGTGTGTGTGTGTGTGTGTGTGTGTGTGTGTGTGTGTGTGTGTGTGTGTGTGTGTGTGTGTGTGTGTGTGTGTGTGTGTGTGCGCGCGCGCACGTGCATTGCAGATTAATGTAATGTATAAATACACAGAAATGATTTGCAGTCATTGCATTTACCTGATTTTTTATTATTTTTTCTGCTTCAAATATTTTTTTTTTTTATAAATTGTATTAGTAGGACTGTGCTCTAGATGTGCATAGACTATTGTGTTTAGGTTAATATCTTGTGAACGCTAATGGTGTTGATGAACACAATATACATTATTATTTGTTTTTGTTTTTCTTATTCTCTCAAATCTTATTTTTCTCCACCCCATATATAATGCCAGTTTGAGCATCCGCATGTTTGGTTCTAAATCACCATAAACACTGACAAACTTTGCAAATAATTACATTTGTCTTGGAGGGTGAGGGGTCATTCATTTGGTTATGAGTATGTATAATAATTAACTGCTTTTAATTATGGTCACTATATTGCATCAATTGGTGCTAATTGCATCACTTGGTCAGTGGTTCACATGCGTAGGGAGAATACTGCACCCGACAGCCAAACCGCACACACTGGTTGATGACAACCTTTCTCCAACCACTGCCATAATTGGTTATAATAATAATAAATTTTATTTATATTGTGCCTGTCCCAGTTCTGCAAAAAGTTATGCCATAGTTTAGACACTATAAAAAGCACACACGCCTCCTCCCTCCTTCCGGGGGGCGGGGATAGCTCAGTGGTTAGAGCGCCGGACTCGTGATTGAAAGGTCGCGGGTTCGAATCCCTGCTGGAACGGCGGAAGAATTTTCTTCTCCAGGGTCGACTTTCTGTGCTGACTCTTATTTCAGTATCCGTTCCACCCCTGTGTTACCACAGTAGCACGTAAAAAATCCCGGTCATTCTGCCAAAGGTGCAGGTGGCAGGTTACAGCTAAACACGCAATCACCTTACGTATGTGGCTTTTATTGAACCGTGCTTCGGCATTGGTCACAACTTGTCCCTAATCTGTCAAATGACATCTGAGGACATTAAGCATCAACTCATCATCATCTCCCTCCTTCCATTCCCCCCCCCACCACTCACTCACATCTTAAGATTTTTCAGTAAATAGTGCCCTCTCGCCACCTTTTTTCTGCTGTAATAATTTGTATTATATGTTTTCTGCTGTGATAATTTGTATTATGGATTTTCTTTTTTGACTTTAAAAAAAGAAGAAGAAAAAAAGTGTTGTTTATTATGGTCACTTTGATGCTTTTAATGCTGCTTTGACATTTGTTTTAGATTTTAAAAAAGTAAAAAAGACTTGTGAGCATTTAGCTGAACTGCCCTGTGAGGGTCATTATGATTAAAGTAACTTGACTTTTGGTTGTCAGTTGCCAAATTTACAGATTAAGTCTCAGCTAGCTGTGCAGTCATTTCTGTCCACTTGGATATTTTGTAGGGGAATAGGAATTACAAATTTTAAAGTCTGGCTATCACATACTGTAGTTTTTTTTAAGTTTTTTTTTTTTTTTTTTAACCATCTTTTACATTTACTGCTCTAGTTTTTGACTGATCTGCTTTTTATTGTTGTTTGTTTCTGATGATTTGGTCTTGCTGTAGTGACTGTAAGATCTGGCACTGCTGACACTTTACGATTTTTCAATGCTTGTGAAGAGGCAACTCTTGTGGTACTGGTAGCCTGCAAGCAGCTTGAGGCCAGTAAGCTGTTTCTGCATGAAAGGCCATGCAGGTTTGCTATTGGCCTGGCTCCATTTCCTTGTTCTGATTTAAACTTCTAAATGGAGTGCCTTTATTTTACTGGTTAGAAAAGGCCTGTTCCATGTATCCACGATTAAAGAGGTTCACCTTTTCCGCTTCATATTATGTGAAAAGGCCAAGCTGCACAATAGTCTGTGATTAGCTTTGGTTCAACTTTTCCATAAATAATTCTCTTAGTGTACTCCATCTGCTGCTGTTAGCTGATTTGGGGGATAATATAAAGTTTTTTAGTTTTTTGTTCACTGATAAAATTCACAAATGTACAAACCAGACTGAGAAATTATAACAAGAAGCACTGTTTTTCATTACGCTCTGGACTGCCTTTTCTCCTTATTCGTTGCTTAGTCTTTTGTACATGGAAGGGTTTTGTGCTTATTAGTGTTAATTCTTAGATGTAAGGACAAAACAATAAATAAAATCTGCATAGCCAAATTGGCTTTCCAAACCCTTGCACCTTATAACCTCATTGATGTTGACATATTTATGACATAAAGAGTATTTGGAACTTTCATTCTCTGCTTTGAATTTGTGTTGAAAGAGAGGTGGAAGCTGAGTGAGAAAAAGTATATATATGCAACAATTCTATGAGTGAGTGAGTGTGTGAATGTGTGTATGCTGGATCACTTTCTGACAGTCATATGAGATGCCACGTGCGAGTAATTACTGCTGACATGTGTCTGTGTCATAATAAATAAGCATTCTTTTAAACCTTTTATGTGTTTGGATCCAACCTGCTAATATTCTCAGTTGTGCAGCCACAGAATTGCTTGACATTATTTTGATCTTTTTACACACTGGAAACCATGAAACAGCATGTGAACCACATGACAACAAGGCAAATCCCATTTGCCTCTCATTTGGGCAACCTCAATCAGCAATTGCAACCCCAACTGGCTGCCGAACATGACAATGTTATTCCAACTAAAAACATGGTCAGTCTTTTGATTTGCCTTATTCTTTCCAAGTATGAAGTAGCTAGTCTGCAAGAGAACAACACTTGATTGGAGAGCCGCTATCCATGTATCATTGTATGATATAGATCAGTGATTATTTAGCAACACATTGTGTAAGTATAGTATTAATCTCAGTGTATATTCCCAGTTTGGGAGTTTTTAGTTAAACTTAAAGTATTTTTTTATTAATTAAAAAAGAAAACTCAGTTACAAGTATACCATATGATATATGATGATGATGATGATTGCTTTTATATAGCGCTATTCTCCACTCTCGAGCAGACTCACTGCGCTCACATGTGATTCTACATGAGTGACTAGCTTATTTTATAGCGCGTGGTGTACTTACAGCGCTGGCATGGCTGGTGCCACATGAATCTGCTGCCGTCTCGGCGCGTTCTGTGTACACCATACAACCATGCACCATGTCACTTCATGCAAAGCCACATACATAAGGTGTATGAGTGTTTAGCTGCAACCTGCCACCTGCACTTTTGGCAGGATGACCGGGATCTTTTACATGCTACTGCAGTAACACAGGGGTGGAACGGATACCGAAATAAGAGTCAGCACAGAAAGTTGACCCTGGAGAAGAAAATTCTCCCGCCGCTCCCGCAGGGATTCGAACCTGCGACCTTTCGATCACGAGTCCGTCGCTGTAACCACTGAGCTATCTCCACCCCCCAAGGAGTTATGTTTATGTCAGTTGTAATGTACAAGAGTTTAGAGCTAGTAAAAGTAACTATGTAAAGCGCCTATGCTTAGTGGTTCCTTTAGTGTTTAGACCATTATGTCCTTATTTGGTAAAGGCTTCAAGACAAAGGTACGCGTTTCCCTGCTGTGAGGGCACTTGGCATTCCACCCCCAAGCAGACAGCTTCCTTCCTTCTCTGTACATTTTACCACGGCATTATTTAGTAGAATACAGTAGTAAAAACATGATGTCCGCAGTTCTTTTATTATGTTGTACGTTTAACTAACAATAGAAAGAACATAACATCAATACCATATTATATATAATCATAATTTTACAGTTCATAAGGTAGGCTTTGCCTTTGGCCTGCTATGTATATAATATATATATATATGTTTTGTTAGGTCTTTGAAAGTTTAATCATCCCTCACACTCAGGGCAATTCAGCTTAATAATAATAATGGATACTTAGAGCGCACTAACCCACACAAGCCCTAAACGCTTACGCATTCTTTAAATGCACATATTTTCAAAATTCAATGCATACAACATGAACGTGCATGCACACACACACACACACACACACACACACACACACACACACAAACACACACACACACACACACTCACACACACAATTGTGCCCTGTTGGCAATGGGACTGAAGAGAAAGGTCTTTAAGGAAGATCATGGAAGACTCCTAATTATTATTTTTTAAATGTAGAAGGAACATCAGAGCAGCGTCAAAAGCATTTAAACTGATAATAACACACAGTTATACTGGAATCAGAAGGGGAAAAAAGAAGAAAAAAAGTCGAAAAATAAAATCCGTAATTAGATAATACAAATTATAACACTAACAGTAACTGCAGAAAACAAAGCCCTCTAGCCAACCTCCCCGGACACCCAGCACACATACACACCCACATCCATACACCCAACATAGCACATGCACACACCACTGGCACGGCACCACACAATCCTAATCAGACCAGCTACAATCCTGAACTGACCGTACAGGATGGTTACTATAATTTGGTGTCAAAATCTTGATGCCTCCACCTGCTTACACTGACATGAATAAATCGAGGAAAAAAGTTAAAAAAAAAAAAAAAAAAAAGTCTCCGACTCGGATATTTAGCTAAATAGTATAACGAGCTAAACGGGGAGCAGCCGTTCGCTGCGAAGGATGTTCGCCAGCTGTGATGACGTCATACTCAAAACATCCTGAAAAATGGCGTCTTGGCTGCAAGTGCGAGTGGAACTGCCCTGAGATGGAGAAATGTGAGTGAACTTTTTGCATTTAGGCTAGATATTGTGAAAACCAGTTATATCAAAAGGTTGGAAACATGGGGAATAGGTGAACTGCCGACACGTTTTACGAAGTGAACTGATGCTTTGCGTACGTGTTTTGCTGTTGACTTCGCTGTAGATGCCCTACATTCATGAGTAGCTCTGCCAACATCACTGTAGATCCCTTCTTTCACTGACAGTGTCTGTCCGTCTGTGTACCAGGGCGATAGGAGACACCTACAGTAGTGAACCGTCACTCAAGTTCATTTGTTTCTTTTAGTTTTACATCATCACAAACAACCGAAAGTCCATATAATTTTTTCCACGTCACATTAAACAGAGATCCGAAATACGGCGGGGAGGGGTGGGGGGTGGGGAGGGGCATGCATTGTCGCGCATTGACCTGAAGGTATTAGGAATGCAGGCTGCTGTTGCCTCTGGTGGCAGCTCCTTACAATTCTTTAATGGCTCTGGGGAATAATGACAATTCTGGTGAGCTGTGTTCAGCATAAGAAACTTGAGAAGGTCTTAGCAGAAGTCTGCTTGATGCACTCCACCTTTGAGTTCAACAAAGGGGACATGATGATAAGAGATGTCAAAGCAGATCATGACAAGAGACACAGATTTTTTCTCAGTCAAAGATCTCAGAGATTAATGAGAGAAGAGGTGTGATTTTCCCATGTCAAGGATTAGGAAAGACAATGAAAGCATACTCTCAGTCTCACTCTGGATAATGGAATTCCAGATCATAATTGACATAATGTAATATTACTACTGCAATATTGCATTTTAATTTTAAAACTTTGTATGGGATAAAGAAACATGTAAAAAAAAACGAAAGAAAGAAAAAAATGCTTTTGTATTGCCTCCTAGTCCTAGTCCTAATGACTACTGCCCTCTAAATGCTGTTTTTGCATTCCAGTGAGCATCTGCCACCAATCTGAGTCTCTCGCTCTCTCTCTCACACACAGCTCTCTCTCTCTCTCTCTCTCTCTCTCTCTCTCTCTCTCTCTCTCTCTCTCTCTCTCTCTCTCTCTCTCACACACACACACACATATCACACATCATGGAATTAAATACTGTCAGCTGAAGCCCCTTTTGCTCATCACAAAATTTAATTGATATGGAGCTGTAAGTGTAATGTCAGAATCAGTTTTAGCATTATCAGCTGTCACAGTGTCAGTGTCTGTCATAACACTTAACAGCAAGTTTCTGTTTTCTTTTGTTGAACCTGCTTTTGCATGCGCATGCATGCACACTCACACACACACACACACACACACACACACACACACACACACACACACACACACACACACACACACACACAAACACATATAAAAAGAAAAAAGAAAAAATGAAGTATACTATAGTATAAAATAACTTTTTGTTGTTTAGAGTACAGCTGGCACTGCCGCTATTTCCATTTATTCCACTCCCACTCTTGCTGTCTCAGTCTCACAGTCTTAATACAGAACAATCTTCAAAAACAAAAAGGTTCAAACGAACGCTTATTTTGACATGGACACACAGTATGCACATTTTCAGGAAAATCCCCTTTGTCAAACCACAGAATGACACTTTAAACAACAGATACATGGTTAAAAACTATGAAAAATGAGAGAGATTTTTGTTTTTTTAATCTTGTTTTGGTTGAGTTTTTGTTGCTTGTTCAGTGCTTGGAAGATTGTTGGCATGACAGTGATGTGTAATAGGCGTGATGTAATGAATATTATGTGATGTAAAATTGAAATGGAACAGAAGGGGGGAGAGAGAGAGTGAGTGAGAGAGAGAGAGTGTGCTGAGCTTTGGAATACGGATTCAGGTCATCAGGAGAAGAATTTTTTTTTTTTTTTTTTTTTTGGATCCAACCTTGGAAAAGGAAGAAGGCTTCCAATTCCAAACATCCCAGGGGGTGAATGGGAAAACCAGAGTACCTGGGGAAAAAACCCCGCAAACCCTCTGATATTAATCTTGATGAGGGTTTTACTGCCATCAAAGCTCAGGAAAACAAAAAAACAGGAAGGAGAGAGATAGACAGACAGACAGACAGAGAGATGCATACATATGCTCTCACACAATCGTACATGCATATATCATATACAGGTACTAATGCAGTACTGTGGTAGGTTACAGTAAAGGCATCAGAAGTAGTGGTAGGAAAAAAGAAAAAAAAAACACACACGCCATATTCAACAGTATATTTACAGCCATGTAAATTGTAAGGTTGAAATAGACACTAGCCAAGTGACAGCCAAGTGACAGAACAAGCAGAATGTTTTCTTTGTCCGGATTCCCTGACTGGAAAATGTGAGGAATAGATTATATAGATGTGAGCAAGTGCTCTTTGTATATGTTTTTACATCAGTCATTTTTACACTGGTTATTAGATCCATGCAATTTCATTTACTGTACTATTAGTAACCTGGGAACTGGAGCAGACAATGCTTTTGTTTTGAAGTGCGGCATGTGGCGTAACGCCACATGGCCTTCACACAGCCGACTGGCGATAGCCGCCAGTGCGCACCATTTTCAAATCTGTTTTCTCCCTTAATATTTTGACTGCTTGTTTGTTTACCTACTCTTTGTTCACCTAGTCCTTTTTTATGCACTAAGCAATGTGTAATATAATTTGGCATCTTAGCATGTTTATTTAATGTTTATTTAGACGCAGGATCGAGCTTAATCAGTAGCCGATGCCTTTCTAGGTCCATTGTTTTTATAGCCGTTGTCTGCATGGCACGCTTTGTTTAGTACTAGTGAATAGTAGTGAAATGTTGTTTTGATTCGATTAAAGTAATTCTGTGTCAATCAATGCATTGTCGTATAGTATTTTGCTTAGCTGACTTCATGTTTAGTGTTTATTTTGGGTTGAAATTAACTTATTAAGTATTGTGTACTGTAGAAGCTAAGTTGTATTCATAGACTCACTATCAGCGCTGCTGTGACTAAGATAATGCGCCCCAGGCAAAAGTTCGCACCAATTGTTTTGGTGTTAGTCATTGGGTGCGTCTAGCTTCTCTTACAGAGCATTGTATTATAGTTGTTATGTACCATTTTAACCATGGGAGTGTGCTCTTTATTCCAATGTAAGTTTTATTGACATTTATATTTTGTACATTGTGTTAGTTGTGATTTAGCTGTACAAATCTGGTTATAGACAGGCGCAAGCCACGCTTCCCACTCTTGTTATAAATAGAATTAGTCATGTGTGTACATTTTGTTTATACGGTTTAAAAGGTTGTAACTGTAGCTTTTATTTGATGTTTTTCATGTTTTAATTGGTTTAGTTATTGTAGAGGAAACTGTATTTGTACGGGCCAAGGAACATGTCCAAGTGGAGAGCATAACGCATGTTTCGGTGTGACATAAAAGTATCATTATGTAATATTTAGAACAAGAACCTTATTATTTCATAGAAAGGTTTTGAATAACAAATATTAGGAGTAACTAAGTGCAGTTTTTAAGAGGGTTCATCCACTTGAGAGTAGAACAGCCTACCTGCAAAATTGTGACACTGAAACATGTGTGAATGGAAAGAAAAGTTTTTCCTTCAAGATCAAACAAACGCCATGGATCATGAACAAGTATTTATTCTTGTTAGTTTTTGATGCTGTGGACATATTCCAATGTAATATTGGAACACTTCCTCAACTTTGGATGTTCTTTGAATTGTAATGCATATTTAGTGTGGCATGTAATGCATGTTTCACATGACATTCAATAATCACTCAGGTTGGAAACTGTTAAAAACATGTAGAAAATGTATTTTTTCAGAGTATTTGTACACATTACATGTATGTAAGCATTTGTTTTGAGTTTGACAAGTTTTTTTTTTAGTTTGACAAGTTTTGCTTATGTGAAAAAGAAAAAAAGGTGGAAAAAAGAAAGAAGAAGTGATGAGCAGTACTAGTAATGTTTACATGAATTGACTGAAACTTAACATGAAAATGTAATCAATCATCTGTTCTCATGCAAAACAATGACAACTTCAAGCCACTTTTATTCTGTAAAAAAAAAAGAGAAAAAAAAGCTGCATTTGACACCAGTCTGTAGTGGCTTAGTTTTGCAAGCTGATCAGCAGGCACCCAAGGGATGTCATCAGTTGCAGGGAACAAGAAGATGCTCTGATTTTCACACAGGAACTTTATCTGCACTTCTCCAGATGAAGCCTTGTAGTCTAGAACCTAGATTTAACAGAGCCAACAAGTGAAATCACAGCACAAGTTGCAGTCCACAACCCATCACATTCAGAGACAGCAATCAAAGTTGGACTTGGTGGAAATGGAAAAACACGATGTAGTAAACTAGTACATATATAGTTAATAGTATGCTGCCTCAGACCCCTGTCTTTTTCATGAATGCTAATGTACCCCCACCCCACCCCCACCCCAGGAACCAAACAAAAACAAAACAAAAAACATGAATAAGAAAAAACAAAAACAAAAAAACAACACAAGTAGTAGTACAGTTCTACTCAGTATATTGATAATATTATGTTGAATTCTTTCTAGCTTAAATTAGTAAAGTTTACTAAAAATGAACAGAACAAAAACCAAAAAAACTCTGCAAACACACCATGTCACTACTAAAACAGGACAGAAGAAACAACAATAAAAATTCCAAACAAAAACTCTGCAAGGGCACCATGTCGCGTTAAGTTAGTATTGTTTCTAGACTGATAGAAGATGGCAAATTTAAATCAAAAGAATCTGAAAGTTACATCATCATTTATACTATAGCACAATCTCAGTTTCACACAGAAATCAAAACTAAGTAGGGAAGATTTGTTCAACGCACATTCTGCAACACGATGATACAATGCACGTTTTGTGTGACAGAATCAACTTCCGTCCGGTTCCATGTCACCAGAAACGAATGTTATGTTTTGACCAATTCTTCTCTCCTTGTTCATGGACTGAGAAATGATTTGAAATGACTGCAACCGTTACTAAACATGTTTGTTTTTGATCCTACTTATGCCCACTTTTTGGTAATTGTGGTTCCTAACCATGAAATAATGATTCGGCAAGAAACATATGTTTCATGTGACGAAACAAAGATGAGTCTGCAAGAGGGTGCATCGAACACATTGAACGCTGTATTTATAAATAAAGAGTGCTACTGTATAAAATACTAGTCTGAAATGATCAAATAACTTATAACTGCTTGGAATTTCACCTACCTGCGTCATTGGTAGCCTCCAAATTGGGTGAAACCATGTGCTAGCAGACAATGATGACAGCCCAGCGACGCACTTTTCTCCTGCATCAGAGCTTGACACGCAGTGGTAAAAGTGCCCATTCACAAATTCCATGCTTATTACATGTCACGACGTCATCAATGTGTGTAGATGCCCATGGTACGTTTGAAACTCATGGTTAGAAGATTTTTTTCTTTGTTGTATTTGTTTCGCAAATTTTTGTTGTTGCCATAATGGACGTTTCACCCGTGATGCAAAATTTTCATTGCACTTTAAATGCATTTTAGGAAATGATACAGCAACTTTGGTGTTCAGATCTCGACATGAATAGTGCTTTGTTATTTATAGCAACAGTGTTTTCCCCGGTTCGCATCGTTGATCTTGTGCAAGTTGGAAGTGAATGTGTGTTTCATGACGTGACGGGTCATGAAACATGCGTTATGCTCACTTTCAACCATCATTGTTGTACACAGACATACTCAGCAGTCATGAAATTAGCTTTCTGGTGCTTTTGCATGTTGCAACTTTGCAAACAAATTAGATATGTCTGAATATTTTCATCTGGCATGAAGTAGCTTGTTTTTGGCTGCAATTTTTGCGTGACATGGGAGTATATTTTGCTAATAAAAATTGAACAAAACATTTTTTTCCCACCGTATTGCTCTCATTGCTTCTTGGGTGCATAACAAAGGGAATTTTTTCCATTCGGTATGAAAAAAGGAACTGGTTTACAGAAAAACTGTTGTAAAGTGAGTGACTACCAGTTAGGACCAGCACTGAAGAAGAACCCGTATGCACTCCACTCCATTCCCCAGTGTTGCCTTTGAAACGGTTCCAATGTTTGTCTGATTGACAGTGGCCCTCTCTCATCCATTCAAGGAAGATCATCTAGCATTTACTCTTTCCATGCCTCTCTCTTCCAGGCAGTTGGTGGTGTGATGCCTTGGCTTTGTGCCCGCAGTTAGTGTCTGAAGCTCCTCAACACTTAGACCTTCTGAGAAGCAAGCCACTTGTGAGGGTTGCTTTGTCCACCAGTCTATCTGTTTGGTCTTTTCCCTTCACTCTGGCGTGTCCTGGGCAGTACAACCACAAGAATTTTTGAAGGTGGTTGATCATTGACACATTCCAGTCTGGGCTTCCCATTCCACTTTTAACTTTTTGTAGCAAAGTCATTGAATCTGCGAATATTATGGCATGTGTGGCCTGGCGGTCACCTCTTGTGAAGCTGGAGGTTGAGACTGTATAGGCTGCACTGTCTTCATGGATGATAGTGGTGGTGGTCCTCTATCAACATGACCTTGCCACACCCACAGACAGTCTCTCTCGGCAATACCAATGTTGGGGTTTCTGGAACCATCTACAACTTTGGCTTCATCTTTTGATAGCAGTCAATCAAAGCATGTAAGGCTGCATATATTGAAATCAGATGCATAAGTTCCATTTGCCAATATCTCACTGAAGACGCAACCAAGACATTAGTTAACTCATGAATGCATCCTATCCAGATTAGACTACTGCAATTACCTACTGACAGGTTATCCACAGATTGTTATCAAACCACTCCAACAAGTACAGAACTCTGCAGCCAAACGCATCCTTAAATCTTGTAGAGCAGAACACAATAAACCTCTTCTTAAGCAACTGCGCTGGCTCCCCATAGAACAGAGAATTAAATACAAAACAGCTTGCCTTTGCTGTCAAATCATTACTGGACTCTGGCACTGCCCCTCATTACTTGGCTAAATGTGTCCAGATCTACGTCCCTTTGAGGTCTCTGCACTCTTCTTTGGATTATAGAACCTTTCACATCCCCTTCTTTGAAAGAAAACGGCATGGAGGTCGTGCCATTTGCTTGTCTGCTGTCCAAATCTGGAATTCTCTTACTGTTGCTCTCCCTCACAGCCTTTCCCTCCCTGCCTTCAAAACTAGCCTTTAAACTTACCTCTTCAAACAGTATTTTGACAAGTAATAGCTTTTCTGCTGCACAAATCTGGAACTCTCTCTCTCTTGCTCTTTATCACAGCCCTTTTCTTCAAATTAGTCTTTACCCCCCCCCCCCCATGTCCTTCTCAGCTGTGTGTGCGTGTGAGCTGGAGTGCATGTGCCCTTTATTGGCATTGTGTGCATGCAATCCTGTGTATGTGTGTGTGTGTGTGTGTGTGTGTGTGTGTGTGTGTGTGTGTGTGTGTGTGTGTGTGTGTGTGTTTGCCATGTTTTGTATGAAAATGTTTGTTAATTTTTATGCTTGTATACCATTTGTTTGTATAATTATGGGTATTTGTTCATTGTATGTTTTTCCTTAAGTTGTAGAGTGCTTTGAGGTTCCAAAAGCACTCTATAAGTTTCCTATTATTACTATGATTATTAGTCATACCTTGACACATTTGACACCTTGCTGGATATTGAAGCCCCACCGTGACTGGTCTTTGGTGACTGAGCCATCAGTGTACACTTTGAGGTCTTGCAGTTTGCTGTTTTCTTGAACAAGAAGCTTGATCTCTGACTGTTTTGTCTGCTGGCCATTCTCAACAGTGCTTTCCAAAGTTTTGGTTATAATAGTGTGGTTCCTAGTCTGGTTCCTTCCCATTGGTGGTTATTTGGTATTCAGACATGCTTTTGTTAAGCCTCTTGTCTGCTCTTGACCACAGCAACCATAAGAACTTCTCTCCAGTCTCAAATCTTTCATTCCTGTCCAAAGTCATTGAGAAAGTAGTTCTGTGGCAGCTTTTTGCCTACTTGAATTCTTATGACCTCTTCTGCCTTCCCAGTCTGCTTACTGTCCATGTTACAGCACTGAGATGGCTGTAGACTGATAACATTCTGCTTGCTCTGGATAGTGGTGATGTGTCTGTCTTAACCCTTCTTGATCTGTCTTCTGCTTTTAATATTGTGGACCACTGTATTCTCTTTCACAGACTTCAGTCTCTCTATGTCATTTCTGGCACTGATCTTTCATGGTTTGAGTCTTAGGTAAAGCCTGTTCTAAATTGGGCGAATGTTTGTTTGCGAACCTGGTTGGAAGTATTCGGCAAACCTAGTACTTAATTGGGTGAACTTTTCTTCCCAAACCTAGTTAGAAGTATTCATCGAAGCTGTATTTGGGGTCCAAAAAAGCTTCACTCAGCATGTTCTGGGAACATTCACCCTATTCGACGAACATTGCCTCTGGTTGGCTGAGAACAGAGCTCTCCTGTGGATGAAGAAAAAATACAAATAAAAATGGATGACGGTGTTGCTAGGTTCTTCACCCGCTTCAGAGGGAATTTGTTTATTTGTTGACTTGTGGGAGGTGCAGCCTTGTCTCAGAGACCCAGAATGAGATAGTTGAATTACCCAGCGAGGGATGATTAAAGTATATTGACTTTAGCCTACATTTTTGATCATGCTGTCTGCTGTGTGTCTGCTGCAAGTTCGGGCCGAAGCTTGCATCTCTTTTACAAGCCAGTTGAGAATGAAATAAAGTTTGGACTGTCTGAACCATGTTCGGTGAACTAAAAGTTCAATTAAGAAATGAATCATAGTTCGTTGAACTGTCCAAAGTATGTTTGGCAAACAAACATTTGCCCAGTTAAGAACAGGCTTTAGACTGGTAGGACTCAAACTCTCACCATCAGTGGCCAGAGTTTAAAGTAAAAGTCCAAGGTTTTTAAGTATGCAAAATGACCATCGAAATGACTGACAAATGAGTCACTAGTTTCAGATTTAATGAAGTATAAAAAAAAAGGGGGTTAATTGGGGTTTTAATTTATTTTATGTAGGCTTCCCCAGAAGTGACGTCAGTCTGGGGAGTCAGTGCGGTTGCCATCTTAGATTCTTCAGTAAACTGTGTATGCATGTGGTCGACAAAAAAGTTAACTACTGTGTTGTTGCGAACTGTAACAATTAGCAGACGACCCCAGGTATAACAATGCACGAGCTTCCACGCAATCGACCCACAGTGAGGCGAAAGTGGATTAAATTTATACAATTCAAACGAGCTGACTTTCTTGCTGCGCTGCATCACGCCCATTTGTGTAGCGAGCACTTCAGTGAGTGCAATTTCGCAAACCCCATGGAATGCCACATGGGGTTTGCTTCGAAGCTGACATGATGTTCCGGTACTCTTTCAAAATCCTGCCTGATAGGCTCAAACTGATATGGCTGTATCCTTGTAGGTCTCTCGGGCAAAGTATCAGTTTCGTCTTCGGAGCTCGAGTTGGCCATTTTGCAGCGACTCCCCCGAGTGACGTAGTAGGCATATGGTCATATGATTTGGGTGTCATGCCTTTTTTTCATGCATTTATAACCCTCAGATCACTGTTTCACCTACATCATCATTTGAGCTTTAATGGAAATTATGTCAAAATTCACCCCTAACCTTGGACTTGTCTGTTAAGACCTGCAGACGTTTTCTACAGTATCCCCCAGGGCTCGGGTCTTGGTCCCATGCTCTTCATTCTCTGCTCTGCACCTCTCTGCTCTTTGATTGAAACTCATTCTGTCTCCAACCAGTCTTTTGGTGATGACACACAGCTACTTTAGTCCTGTCCTTCTGATCAAATACATGCCACTCTTTTTGACCATGCATACATGCATCTCTGACATGAAGACCTGGATGACACAAAACAAACTGAAACTGAATGACAACATGACACAGGCTCTCCTCATGTAGTTAGAATAATATTTAAAAAAATCCTGATGCTAGTCTGCTTCTCATCATGTTGGCACTGCCAACATTCCATTCTTGCCCTGTGCTCGCAGCTTTAGTTTGTTTTTTTAAATTTCAGATAACGTGACTCTTGTTTGTGCCTTTGTTTTCTCCAAGTTAGACTATTGTAATTCTCTTCTATATGGTTGCCCACTTTACCTTCTCTGTAGACTACGCAAATTTCAGAACTCTGCAGTGAAACTAGTTTTCAAAGTAAGCAAACATGATTATTTGCAACCTCTCCTGCAACTTTGTGCAAGCTCTTCATTGGTTACAAACTAGTCAAAGCTAGAATAGACTAAAAACTGTCAACTGTCACAACTTCTTAACTCATCTCCTGCCTATTTCTTTTTGCCTTCTCATGGTGTACACCCCTTCTAGGCAGCTTGGTTCTTTGCAGATGCACCAATACTTTGTATTCCCCATGATGGAACAAAAACCTTTGGCCAGCGCTGTTTCTCTTACTGTGCTTTGGAAGCAGTGGATTCTCTCCATATTGACATCCATCACATTCAGTCTTCTCAATCTCATGCCTTTAAAACTGTGTTAAAAACCCACAATGCCTCAAGTGATATCAGATTGTGCCTTCTTACTTGCCTCCCACCCCCACCCCCCATTGCATTCCTTCTGTGCGCCTGTGTATGTGTGTGTGTATGTGTGTGTGTGTGTGCGTGTGGTGTGCAAGGGATGCAGTATTATGACTATATAATTGATTATTTTTGAGGTTTTAATGCATTATAATTTATAGTTGATATATGGCAGTGAGATATGGCGCTACAGAAATGACCGCTGTTAATGTTATTATTATTAGTCTCCCTCTTCCCCCACCTCCTTGGATCTCTGAGTCCCTACTAGTACTACTGCACTAGTACCTCTCTGGAGACAACTCACTAGCAGTAGTAGATTTTAAACAGATGAAGCTTTAGAGCAGTTTTTATTTTTAAATGCATTATTATTTTTCATAGATTTGCTTGATTTTATTTTAATGAAAATCACAAAACAGGGATGTACTAGTCTTCTTTCACCAAATGGAGAATATTGTTTAGTTGAAACAGTATATTTATGAAGAAGTGTTAATTCTCTCTCTCTCTGTGCAGGGCATGGGGACTGTAAGGAGCAGGCCAAGATGTCGTGGTGGCAGTTTACAGGATGCTGGGGCTGTGATGAAAGAAAAGCACAAACCTGTTTCGCCAGCTGACCATGATAAAATCAAAAGCAGCAGTGACCACAGTCAACAAATTAGTGATACACAGATGGTTCTGACAACACAAACCCATGAGGCAGAAGGCAAATATAAAAATAAGGAAGGCTTTTTGTGTGCTTTATGCCCACAAGTTTCCAGCAGGAGCTTGTGTGATAAATGTTTTTCCATGGCTAATAGTCAGTCATCTAAAATGGCACCACGGTCACTTCTGTGCTATGGGAGCACACACAATCCAGTGTGTAGTTGTCAAGATAGATCTTACAGAAGTCCTTTATCTACAAAAAGTGTTGAAGACAAAGTGCTGTACCAGCACCTGAATCTTGACAACCATCCGGCTGTAACATGCCTTCAGAATGAACAAAACCTGCGGCTGGAAGGAATGGAGCAGCGCATGAATAAAATCAGGAAGAATGCTCAACAGGAAGCTGAAAGACGTAAATTTGCTCACTTATTTCGGGCACGAACAGATGACAGTTTGCAAACAGAAAGACTCCTGAAAGAAGCTAGTGTTGCTCTTGAGCTATTGAAACAGGAAAAAGAACAAAAAAAGTCATGTAAACAAAGAGATCTGTCAAGCTCTGTGGATTCAAACACTGTTGTGGACAAACATTTGGTGCCTAGTTTTACTGACCTCCATGACAGTGACAAAGGAGACATCATTCCTGTCCATATTGTGTTGGATGAGCAGAAAAGCCCTAATAGGATAAACCAAGAGAAGCAGTTCAGTTCAGAGGTTGAAAAACCCTTGATGTGGCTCCTCCAGCCTGTGGAGCCATTTCATTTGAGTAAGTTCTGGCTATGGTTTCAGATTTAGCTCTTTGTCAAAATTACTTTTGAATGCATGAAAAAAGGTGGGTTTAAATATTATAATTTATATATGTGAAAATTAGTGTTGCATGCCATCTGACTGACCAGATGGCCTTGTGATGGCTGTCTGATCATTGGAAAAGGTTTATTGTTACCATTTTCTTGTACAACTTATATTGGGTAAATGTCAGACCTTGCACAATGGTATGAATGGGTAAAGCTAAATCAGCATTAGTATTATTGAACACTAGACCTGTGTGTTTTCAGCTCTGTGCTGCTATCTTCCTCTGCCTCTAGTCTCTGTTATCCTGTGTATGTGTGTGTGTGTGTGTGTGTGTGTGTGTGTGTGTGTGTGTGTGTGTGTGTGTGTGTGTGTGTTGTGTGTGTGTGTGTGTGTGTGTTGTTTGATAGGCGATAATTATAGGCTACAATATTTAAGATTCTGTTTGTTTGAAATGTATGTTAGTGTTTTTTTTGTCATAAGATGTTTGTACAGCACAGTGAGTTTAACTCTGGTTAAAGAACAGCACTTTATAAGAATTATTTATTATTTTTGTCAGTTTAAGTTGGGTGTAACTTATGTGGTGTACTGGACAGTCCAGGCAGGGTTGTTAACTGTTATACCTGTATCAGTGTATGTATATGTGTTTCTGGACCTGATTCCAACATCCTTATGTTTGAGTGTTCTGATGAGGTGGTTCCTTTGCTCACGACCATTGTAAACCAGTCCTTGTTACCTGGCATTTTTCCTTCCTATATGAAATCAGCCATTGATGTACCCCTCTTGAAAAAAAGCTCACTTAACCTAAACATTAGCCTTGTTTCAAATCAGTCTTTTGTGTCCAAACTCATCAAGAAAAATTTTCTTGACCAACTTTGTCTTTGGCACACCTCCCAGTCAGCTTCTGAACCAAAACACAGTACTGTGACAGCTCTTCTTTGTGTTTCAGTGACCTCCCGGCTGCTTCAGATTCTGGCTCTGTCTCCATTCTGACTCTGCTGCTTATCAATCATAACTTGAAAGCACTTTCGTGTACTCAGCCTCTTTCCGATCTAATCAGTTGTCATTCTGTCTCTCATCACATTTTTGTGGATGATTTTGAACAGTGAACTGTGCAAATTTGATTCTTCTTCTGGAGCTTTCACTCTCTTATTTACACCTGCATTTTGAATGTGAATAGTTTAGAATATACTTAACTGATGACAAGATAGAGATTCTTCTGATAGGTGCACCTGTTCCATTTTAAAATGAGCTCCAGGCACTGTCTATGGTCATCACAAATTTGCTCATGATTACTCAGCTTTACCAGTCTTCAGCTCTGTCTGGCTTTCATATGCTGATCATTGATGTTGAGCAGTGTGTTGACTCTATTGGGGGATGGATGACTGGAAATAGGCAAATGATTACTCAACTTCTCTGGGGGGAAGGGTGGTTGGGAGAATGAGGAAAGCAAATAGTAGTGTGATCGTGTTGGTGTGTGTGTGTGTGTGTGTGTGTGTGTGTGTGTGTGTGTGTGTGTGTGTGTGTGTGTGTGTGAACATAATACATGTATATGCAGGGGAAAGTGAAGGATACAGTGAGCTATACAATGCATTATTAAATTAGCTTGTGTACTGTTCTAATGTTTCATGCATAGTGCTTTGAACTTCACACATGCATCATAGAGAGATTTGGTGCATTAGAAATGCATTTATTATTATTATGTGTGGGTCAGAATGGCATCCCATTTTTCAGCGTAGCTCATAATCTTTGTGTAATTTTCAACATCCTGCTAGCACAGAAGGAATAGATGAATATGCTCTGTTAACTGGCTTACCTGGAGATCAGGTGGATTGGTTCATTCTAACAGTCTTTCTTTTGAAGCCACCAAAACTCTTGTTTGCTCTCTTGTTCTCTCTAGGCTTGATTATTGTAATGTTCTTCATGTTGGCTCTCCTCCTGTTTTCCCTAATAAAATTCAAAGAGTAGTCAGCTGCTCAGCCTGCCTCATCTGCAAAGCTAAAAAACTCTTCCCACATCACTTTTTTACTCTTTGGTCTCTATCAGCTTTTGATCAGCAGATGGATTTAATACAAAATAGCTCTCACCTGCTTCCACATTGTCTCTGGTACAGCTGTTCCATACCTCTCTGAGTTGTTTTATCTCCACTCTCCTTCTCCTTCTCTTTGCTCAGGCTCACATATTCAGATTGTTGTTGTTGTTGATAGATTCTCCACTCTCGAGCAGACTCACTGCACTCACATGTAATTCTGCATGAGTGACTAGCTGATTATAGCACGTTTTTGAATAGCCACCGCAGTGGTGTACTTACAGCGCTGTTTGACTGTTACATTGTCTATGTTCGGAGTATGGGCTGGAAATCCCCAGAGAAAAGATCCATTCAGTACACTGGACCTGTCATCCAGAACTCCATTTCACTCGGTCAGGTGTTTCTCTTCACTCTTTACTGTTAAATGAAAACTGGAAAAACATCTTCTCTTCTGCATACTGACTTGTTACTTTTTTTTTTTTTTACCAGCCCATCACTAGTAATGCATGTGTTTGTAGTGTGTGTGTGTGGATATGTGCATGCCTGCATTTGTGTGTGTGCATATGTGCACATCTACGTGTGTGTGAGGGTGGGGGGTATGCATGCATGCATGTATCTGTTTGTATGTATGCATCTGCTCATCTGTATGTATATATTTAAAAGAATATCAGTATCTGCACCATATGTGAGCACATAATAATAGTAATATTCCAGATTGAAATGTAGAAAAACAACAAAAAGGAAGTTATTGATTGTTGAGGCATTATATTTTGGTCTGGAAGACCTTATGTCCTATGCCCTCATAATGAGCCTATTGAGTGCATCAGAATCTTCCCCCCCCCCCCCCCCCCCCCCCCCCGCCTCCAATTATTTGTGCACAAACTAAACAGACAGCAGCAGGGTTATCACAAATGTGATCCTTGTAAAGACCATTGTTATTTTAGTTGCCTGGGTCAGACAGTGTTTTGCTACCCAAGTAGCTCATTACTGTCATTAGGGACCACTGGGGTGTAATGGGGAAAAGATATCAGCCCAATACTAATGAAAGAAAACCACTTAGTGGAGCATCAGCATGTGAAAATACCCTTGGCTGATGCACCCAAGAAGCTCAAAATGAACACACACACACACACACACACACACACACACACACACACACACACACACACACATGTGCATGTGGATGCATGGGTCATTTTAAAGAATTTGCATCAGATCAATGTGTAAACTTTCAAGGATTTATTTAGTCAATACAAAAGATTTTTAGTGTAAATAATATGTATTTTATAACCATTTGTGAGTTTCTAAAGTATACACTGGTATTCAGTTACTGCTCCCAGCGAAAGAAATGTTTTCACATACATTGGTTTAAGTGGAGAAATTTGTCAGTGCTGTTACCAAAATTCAGATGTACACTACATAAGAACGGCTTCATCTAAATGAAAATGCTTTGTACAGTGTGGAAAAGCAATCAACCTTTTTTATCAGGTAAAGAAAAGTTGTTGTTTTGAGAAAATGAGTCAGATGTTGCCTTTTTCTAACTTTTATAGACTATACTTTTAGTAATACATCAACCTTTTTCGTAGTGTAAATGATTAACTGTAAACAAGTGGACTGTTTGGGAACCAAAAATATTGTTTACAAAATCTCTTTGCTTCAAGCCTTGAATCAAGGATGATAACTAAAACTAGTAAAAGCTTTTCTGTATATGCACGTGCACACACAGGCACACGCACGCTGGCACACACGCACACATGTACACACATACACACACACACATGCACACACTCAATTGGCACACAACACCTTGTATGAAAGAATGAATACACTGTATTTGATAGATGTTTTTCATGACCATGTGAACCAGTAAGTAATGTACTATATGTGTGTCTTACATGAGTCAAAAGACAAAATATTTGAAATTTAATATAATTGTTGCTGATTGTTAATAGCAAAACACACAGAACTACACACACATGCTCACACACAGACATGTGCATGACTTACAAATGCACATAGTCAGACACATACGTGTACATATGCACCTGTAAGCACAAACATGTACATAAGTACTACCTGTATGCACAAACATACACACCTGTGAACACATACACATTGACAGGCACACACACACACACACACACACACACACACACACACACACACACACACACACACACACACACACACACTCAATTGGCACACACATGTGTACACGCGCGCGCACACGCACACACACACACACACACACGCACACAATGGGTGGATGTAACATGATTTAGAATAGGAACAAATGCTTCAAGAAAAGAAGTAGGAATGAATGTGAAAGCTGACCTTATTGTAGAGGCTTGATGCATGTTCTGCAAATAAATGCCTGACAGTGACATACTTGGCAAATTTTAAAAAAGAAGAAAAAAAGAACTAAAATCACAGCAATATCTGCCTGATGTCTGAGTGATGATCAGCCTTGTGTTGGGACTTCATTCTCAACAGATTGAATGGGAAAATCTGCTGAGTCAGTTACCCTTTGGACATTCAGACAAAATGACCTCGTTATGCCTTGAATCTTTGTTGCTTATGCCATATGTAACATGCTAGCTGACCATACTGACAGTTGATAGTACAAACAACATGCCTTTGCCCAAAGACAAAGTAAGTGCTGGGCTCTGTGGCAAATGGCCTATTGTTACAACGCAATCACAGGTTCTGCTCCCTCTTATCTTTCTGAGCTGCTACACCTTTACAATCCTTCCTGCTCTCTCTGCTCTTCATCAGACACACGCATTGTCAAAATTCAATGCTTCAACCGCAAAACCCATGGCTTTCACACTTTCTCACACTTTGGCCCCCATGTCTGGAACAATCTCTCCCAAGTCATCAGGCATTCTGCTATTCTCTCTTCCTTCAAAAGTCAACTCAAGACATTTCTCTTCTCAGAATATTTCAGTTAAACCACATTGTCCTTCACTCCCATCAGTCTGGACAGTGTGTGTGTGTGTGTGTGTGTGTGAGTGTGTGTGTGTGTGTGTGTGTGTGTGTGTATGTGTGTGCATGTGTGTATGTGTGTGTGCATCTTTTGCTTAATTATGCTTGAACACTTGTCGATATATACATTATTTTTTTTGGATAACATTTTCCATCTCGATGTACATTATGTGTGTATGCTTGTTCAGCGCTTTGAGCCACAGGGTAGGTGCTTTACAAACTTCCATTATTATTATTGTTCAGACCAAAAAAGTCCAGATCTGTATGACACAATGTGTTGTAATTAAAGGCTTGAAGCAGTCTCTCTCCCAGTCCCTATCTCTCTGACACTGGTGTGTGAAGTCAGTTGTCAGATCAGGGCCAATTTGACAGCTGCCAGGCCAGGTTTGGTGACACTGAACAAGGTCAGTGGTAGGTCACTGCCTGTATCAGTTTCCAGCAGCATATCTAATTTCCCCTGGCCATGGTTCATTTGTTATTTGCATGTGGGATAATGTCAAAGGCATGCAGAAAACTCTGAGTCTGACTTTTTGTAGTCATGATGATAGTTTTGAACCAGTTCCTTCCACTGGCTCTGAGCCAGTTGACAATAGGCCACCTACTCAAGAAGGTGAACAAACCAGCCAGGAATCTGTGAGTACCAGCGAAAGGCTGAGATCTAACCAGGCACCACTGAAAAATGTTCAGATTGCTATGGAGGATACCCAATCTAAAGCTTGGGCTTGCGCATAATTCTGCAGTAGGCGTGAAAGGCTGAATTTCAACTAAATAAGTGCAAGGTTGTGCTTTAAACAAATGCTGTTAGTGTGTATAGTATGTTTGGTTGTATGCATTTTGTTTAAAATAGTGCATTTGCTGTATGCAAGTTCTAAAAAAGTGTTTGTGACCCCTGGCAGTATCAAAGGGGCTAGATATGCCAGGTAGGCTATTCAGGTCTTTGTTGCTGTGTTCATATGACAGATATCGAGTGTTGATTCTTCTTATGGCATAGTTTGATCATCCTGAAATTACCATAAGTGGTTAGCAGGATGTTAAAATCCCATTGCTAACTACTGAACTGCTGACCTTTTTGCAATCAAACTTAGTTTGATGGTGTGTCATTGTAATGATAATAATGAAATATTTTTAAGTGTGAACATCTAACATAAAAATAGAACTCAGCATGCTGTACACATTTTTAAAATTTAATCTGCGTCCTTGTTCAGACACCACAAGTGGAAAACTACAATAACAAGACATCAAGCAATTCAGACCACAAGAAGCTAAATGGGCAAGATGTATATTACACGTACATTAATACATGCACACACACTTGCACGCATGCACACACACACAGTCTGCAGTCTGAGCATACTACGCTCCATTATGGCGTTCCCCAGGGTTCTGTACTGGGCCCTGTGCTTTTCATACTCTACACCCAACCTCTCTTTAACCTAGTAAGCAAGCACACAGTCAATAACCATGTGTTCGCTGATGACAACCAACTTTACAAGATTAGTACACTAGACGCAATTCACCAGTCGATAGAAACTCTCCAGAACTGCACTACAGATGTCAAGTCTTGGATGACTGCAAACAAACTTCAACTGAATGACAACAAAACTGAAGCCATGATCATACTTTCAGATAGAATGTCTGTCCACAGTCCTTTGCAGTCTGTCATTCACATCGGAGACGCCGATGTCCCATTTGTGTCGTCTGTTAAAAACCATGGTGTAACCCTGGACTCGAATCTCAGCATGTCTCAACACATAAACAACACGTGTAAAGCCGCATACATACAAATCAGGCATATAAGTTCCATACGACACCTTCTCACCACTGAAGCAACCCAAACCTTTGTATGCTCTCTTGTCCTCTCTCGCTTAGACTACTGTAACTCTTCGCTTTCAGGTTACCCTCAGTACTTGCTAGACAAACTTCAAAAAGTTCAGAATGCAGCAGCAAGGCTTGTGTGTAAAGCTAAGAAATCTGACCACATCCATCCTGTTCTTGAAACTCTGCATTGGCTACCAGTAACACATCGCATTCAATACAAAATTTCAACTATCTGCTTCAATTCCATTTCTGGAACAGCCCCTCAGTATCTGTCCGATCTCCTTCAACCTTATACTCCAGCAAGACAATTATGATCTGCATCTGACACACGAACCTTTGTCACCCTCTGTGTAAACACAAAAACATTTGGTGAAAGATCTTTTTCTTATGCTGGCCCATCTGTCTGGAACAATTTGGCTCAAACACCTTGCCACTCTGATTCTACCTCCTCTTTCAAAGCTGCTCTGAAGACGCACCTGTTTAATAATTATTTCTAAACTGTTTTTCACAGCCCTGCCTATCCCCTCATCTGACACTGTGTGTGTGTATGTGTGCGCGCGTGTGTGTGTGTGTGTGCGTGCGTGCATACCTGTGTGTGTGTGTGTGGTTAGTGTTATTGTAAAGCGCCCTGTGCTACCACCTAGTGTGGTAGACGGGCGCCCTAGAAATCCTCTTTATTGTTATTATTATTACATCTTTCAACTGAAATAAGAACAAGTTGATGGTGGGAGCTGGGATTAAACACATTTCTAGCAGTAATTGGGTTTAAACAGCTGGGTCTTCAGAATGATTTTAATGCATTGGTTAATAATAATAATATACATTTATCATGTGCTCATCAACGCCCTGAGCGCTCACATGATACATGTTAACCTAAGTACAGTATTCTATACACATGTAGAGCACCTACCAAAACAAATTCTATAAGGTTTTGTATGGAAACACGCACGCATGCATGCACACACACGCTCACATGCACACACACATGCACACAGTGACTGTAGCAGAAACTGGGTATTGATATTAGTTGGGGTGGAAATACTGTGAAAAGAGGATGGTTTTCAGTTTGGCTTTAAAAGATCACAGGGTTGACTGATTGTGTGCAATTTCGTAAGGTTACTAGTCCCTTTGTATGTTGTGTGTATATATATATGGGTTTTGTTTTAAAACAATATATATCTATATGGGTTTTGTTTTAAGACAATATATATATGTTTGTATTATCTTGTGAGTTTTTAGTCACAGTAAAAAAAACAGGGGAAGAAAAAAAATTCAGAATAAATTTAGTTTACTATGAGTGAGGTTGTTTGTAAGTGGATTCAACTGTATTATTAATTTATTATTACTGTTATGATGTTGGTCAAAATTCGTGATGGGACAGTTGATAAATTGTTTTATTAATTAGTGTCTGGGCAAGTCTAAAACTTTAACTTTGCTATTTTCTCAGACACCATAAATGTGCTAAAACTTTAGACCTATTCATATAACTTTCATTGACTGGTGACATTTCATGGTCACAGCATTGTCAAACTGTTAATGGAAAAAGCTCTGAAGGGTTAAGTTGAAATTTTGTATGATTGCTAGTTATTTTGTCTAAATCATAAATATATACTGCTACTGTTGAAAAACCCATTTTACTTTAGCATGTATTCAAGGGAGACAAATAGTGTTTCCTAATTTGACTCCCCCACCCCCTCCAATTTCTGTTTTTGTTTATTGGTTTCTTGTTTTGGGTTTTTTGTTTCAAGACAATAGTTTGTTCTTCAGACGGTCAGGACTGTTTAAAGCAAGGTCTTCCAAACTGTGCTTGGGATCTACATAATTATTTTAATGACGTTTGAGACCTTGACCTTGTCTCAAAGGTCAATTTAAAAATAAAAATAAATGTGCCTAGTGTTACTCAGATATTGTACAATTACTAGTATATACATGTGCTTTATACATTAAAAAGCTCAGGCTTTTGTGACTTTGGTATGTAAGGAAGGTAATCAGGTTACTTCTTTTTCTGGTTTTGGTAGCTTGTCCCATTAATGGGAACATCTTGTGTATATATGTTGCAGGTGGACTGATCCTTTGGTTGGTGCTGCCTTTTTTGCTTCCAGTCCTGCTCCTTCTTCATCTTGTGCAACATTTATCCCCTCGCTCTGACATTCAGAATCAGAGTCACAAGAAAAATTAGATTGTTTCCCTAACCCATTAAGCTTTACATATTAAGCTTTTGTGTGTGTGTGTTTAGAGAGAGAGGGGAGGGTACTGGGTCCTGTGCTTATCATACTCTGCACCCAATCTCTCTTTAACCTAGTAAGCAAGCATGCAGTCTATCACCATGCTTTTGCTGCTGACAACCAACTCTACAAAAATTAGTACACTAGATGCACTTCACCAGTTGATAGAAACTCTCCAGAACTGTATTACAGATGTCAGGTCTTGGATGACCGCTAACAAACTTCAACTAAGTGACAACAAAATTGAAGCCATGATCATATTTTCAAATAGAATGTCTGTCCACAGTCCTTTGCCATCTGTCATTCACATCGGAGATGCCGATGTCCCATTTGTGTTGTCTTTTAAAAACCTTGGTATAACCCTGGACTCGAATCTCAGCAAGTCTCAACACATAAGCAACATGGGTAAAGCTGCAGACATACAAATCAGGCATAAAGTTCCGTTCTCACCACTCAAGCAACCCAAACCCTTGAATGCTCTCTTGTCCTCTCTTGCTTAGACTACTGTAACTCTTTGCTTTCAGGTTGCCCTCAGTACTTACTAGACAAACTTCAAATAGTTCAGAATGCAGCAGCAAGGCTTGTGTGTAAAGCTAAGAAATCTGACCACATCCATCCTGTTCTTGAAACGCTGCATTGACTACCAGTAACACATCGCATTCAATACAAAATTTCAACTATCTGCTTCAATTCCATCTCTGGAACAGCCCCTCAGTATCTGTCTGATCTCCTTCAACCTTATACTCCAGCAAGACAATTACAATCTGCAGCTGACACATGAACCTTTGTCACCCCCCATGTAAACACAAAGACATTTGGTGAAAGATCTTTTTCTTATGCTGGCCCATCTGTCTGGAACAGTTTGCCTCAAACACTCTGCCACTGTGATTCTACCTCCTCTTTCAGAGCTGCTCTGAAGATGCACCTGTTTAATAATTATTTCTAAACTGTTTTTCACAGCCCTGCCCGTCCCCTTGTCCGATGCTGTGTGTGTGTGGTTAGTGTTATTGTAAAGCGCCCTGTGCTGCCACCTTGTGTAGTAGATGGGCACTCTAGAAATCCTCTTTATTATTATGATTTAGCTGCACTGGAGAGTAACTCTCTTTTTGATGAACTAGATCCAGTATGTGGTGACCATGTGTTTTACAACTAGTGGATAAAAAGTACCCTTTATAAGCTGTTCACACACTTAAGATTAACTTAAGGGCGTGACAACTAATATTTACATGAACAATATGGGCACCATTATGATTGCAACTGCATTTTCTTCTTACTGTTTATTCACTTGATTTGTTTAACTTTAAGTTTTTTATTCTAATTAAGTGAGTGAAACTGTATATTTAATTATGTTTTTATGTACTTGTTATTTGTCAGAGGCAGACAACTGAATTTCTTTTTTAATGATTAATAAAGTATTATTGTTTTGTATTGTAAAAGGAGGTTTTAAGAAAAGAATAATTATTGTGAAGTTTTTTTGTATTGAATTTTTTTTTGGTTCATTGTCAACATTTTGTTCTTGTTTTTGATTTTTTTTCAAGAAAACTTAAATTTCTATGGGTGTTATTGTTGTTTTTATTTTTACTATAGATACTTTTAAAAAAAGAAGAAAAAGGAAGAACCAAAAACAAAAAGAGAACCAGGTACTTTATGAATGATAGCAAATAATGTGTCAGTTAATACTTGGTAAAAGGTACTCATTTTTTTTCTCTGATATATGGAAGAGGTGGTAGACATAGTTTTCACCTTTTAAGTTTATTGGGTTTAAAAAATATATATATTGGGGAATCATGGTGTCTCTCTGTCTAGTCAATATTGTCAACACCAAATTTTGTCTTGCGATACATTAGTGTGACACAGGGTGTTGCGCAAACATATTGCAATGTTGCCTTCAAGGTGAAGGTCACAATTACAGTGAATATGTAAATATAACTAATGGCACCACATTGTTTGAGCTATTGAACTTTTTGCAACCAAACTATGTGTGATGTTTGCATTATCATAATCATGTTGGAGTAGTATGAGGAAAGTGTAGATTGCACTCTTCATGGTCAAAATTACAATGAGGGTTTGGTTTCTCAAAATGAAAAAACATCTGAGAAAAAAATCCATATCTACTATAAGTGCATAATCTGTTCAGTATCATTTGAAATGCTTGACCATTTGGAACCAAACTATTTCTTGTAGTGCATTATCAGAACTGGAATGTCATGCAAAAAGCTTGATTTGCCACCTTTAGGGTCTTCTTCTTCCATATAGTGACCAACTTCAACAGTTGCTGAAGGCTGACATTTTCAGAGCATGCTGAGTTATTGTGATGCTTCTGTAAGAACTTGGATGTGAACTACAGGATCTTTATCTGTCTGTGTGATCTTTTTGTAAGCGTATACACGGGGGACCTTGCTTTATAGGTCTCATCCAAAGGACTCTTGTACAGTCTGCACAGAATTTAACTCCAGAGAAATCTCAGGGCCTAGCAAACCCCAGCATGTAATGGTCACCCATTCATTTGGTGACCATGCTCGATCATGTGTAACGTTGGTTTTCAAGAGTGAATACTTGCTCTGCAACACAAACTCACCTGTCACACTGATGGTTCAACTCCTTACAAAATGACTGCACAATTTTTCAGACTAAATTTATACCATGGCGCATCATAATGAGCCCTAATGTCTTGTATAAAGATTAGGTTGGTACCTTAGGGACAAAGAGTTCAATCTCTCACTTAGTGAGCATCTCTCTCTGTCTCTGTATGAAAACTTGTTTGAATGTCTTCTCTTCTAGCAAATTGTTGGGGCCTGTGCCAGGCCAGCCTGCAGTGTGTGTGTGGGATGGGGTGGGGGTGGGGGGACCTTAAACAGAATTTGATTGGGAGAAGAAAAGAAAAGGGAGAGAGAGAAGAAAGGCATGCTCCCTTCATATGTTTATGTTTGAGAAGATAGTTGCATTTCTTCTCTCTCTGGGAGGTACTTATTGGGTTCATCAGTGCCTCCCAGAGTTGAATCATATTTTTGCTTCTCCAAAACAGAAAGAGAGATTATATATATAAAAACAAATCTTATCCTTGTGAGGCCCATTGTATTTTTGGTTGCCTAGGTCAGACACATGTTTCACTACTTGAGTAGCTCATCAGTGACCACCAGCACATAACAGCAAGAGGATATCAGCCCAGTACTAACAAATGAAAACCACTGATTATATGTATTAGGGTCAAAGCACAGAAAAACATCAAACAGTAACTGATTTGTTGAGGTATCATATTTAGGTCTGTTGTGGTATCATATTTAGGTCTGGAAGACCTCAAACAGAGTAAGATCCAAAGAAAAGAAGAAGAAGAAAAAAAGAAAAAAAAAGAGCGAGAAGAAAATCCTGTTGGTTGTATCAGTCCCTCCTAGAGTGGAGTCAGAGTTTTGCTCCCCCAAAGCTAAACAGAGAGCAGAGGAGTTATCAGATATTTGATCCCTGATGAGGACCATAATAACGTTGGGTGCCTAGGTCAGATAGTGTTTTGGTACAGGAGTAACTTCTCAGTGACCACTGGCACATAACATTGAGAGGGTTATCAGCCCAATGTTAATGACATAACAGTCATATATACAGGATACAGTGAGCCTTATTTTGTTTGTAAGACAAATTTGTCTTTGTACAGGTACAGAATAGTAAAAATAAAATAGTTACACCACACCAACAATGAATAATTATCCAATATTTTTCTCAACTTAATTGAACAGTTTAGATGCCCTTCACATACTCCCTAAATCTCCTGTCCTCCCCGCCCTGCCCCCCCCCCCCCCACCCCCCCCCAAGCACACACCATCACTCACGCACACATGCGTGCACGCACACACACACACACACCCCTACAGCCACACCAGTAAAAACTTGTGTTCCTCTCACCATTGCTGTGAGCTCTTCACAAAGTTCAGATGATGAATGGCTGTGGGTCAGATAGCTGCATTTTAATGCCTGGTCAACCATGATGGTTATATAAGGGCAGAATGGCTTAGGGGACGAAGCTTGACCGAAAAAGAAAACACATTATACGTGAGCCCATTCTTGTCACATTGAAGCAATACATATTGATGTACTATGGCAATGGTGTAGTTTTCATGGGTTATGCTCACCTAAACGTTCCTTATACACAGCTATGACTGTACATAACGGTGCTGGGCTTCTCTACAAGATATGGCTGAAGAGATTTCAATACTGACTAATGTATATCTCAAAATACAGTTTGGAAAAGGGTTTGACTTCTATGAATGTGTAGGTCTTGATGCGTGAGCTGTCCATGGCAGACAATTTTAACATTGTGATTTTATAACTATGTAAATGAAATTGGTGTCATACTCTGCCTGTACTTGCTGAGTGTATCCCAGACATACCATTTTGAGTTTCCTTGACTTTATTTCAGGGTCTTAGCAGCATGAAGTAGTTATAACTGAATGCTTATATCTCAGTAATAATAACAATAATAGGGAACTTACAGAGCACTTTTGGAAACTCAAAGTGCTTTACAATTGAACTTAAAGAAAAACATACAATGCGTAAATATACAAGATATGTTCTTCAGTCTTGTTGGATCATGTTCACTTGGTATGTTCTCATCAAATCATGTTCCCTCAGTATGTCCTCATTGGATCATATTCACTCAGCATGTCTTCACTGGATCATATTTACTCTGTCTCAGCACACCCTCATCTGATCATGTCTACTCACTATCAAGGGTTGAGTGCTAGAACTGTGTAGCTTGGTTTCTACACATTTTGAGAGATTGTAAATTGAAAGTTTAAAGAATTGTAGCATGCATGTTTTTCATACAGATTCATTCAAGCTTCACACTCATATGCATACATGAATGCTGGCTTTGTCAAAACATTATTCTGTGTGTGTGTGTGTGTGTGTGTGTGTGTGTGTGTGTGTGTGTGTGTGTGTGTGTGTTAGCTCAATTGTTCAATATATGAACATTCCAAAGAGAGTTTGACTTAGTAACTTCTAGCTGGGCAGTAATTGCCTCAACTACACACATTGTATATTGGAAGCTAGAACACCATACCTTGACCAACAGGCCAGCATTGCAGAAAGGCCTCTTTAAATTCAATTGATGGAGACTAAAAGTCTAAAAGTTTGTAAATTTAAATGCAGACTTTTAGTAGGAGATGATTTTGCCTCAGTAGCAACAATGATGAGTAAGAACTAAGTATGTTGAATTAAGCACTTTCAGCACACAGTGCCACTGATTATGCCTAAGGCATTATATATCTGCATAAAGTGCTTGTCTTGAGATAGGAAGTTTTTGCAACCTTCTGTACTGTTGTTTAGGACAGTTTTGCATGTTAGGAACTTAGTAACTAGACAGGCACACTTCTGGCATGAACTACTTTTGCTCTGCCTGGACAAATAAGCAATCAAGAACTGAGTAACTCCTCATCACAAGCATAAAATATGCTGAAATAAAACAAGGTGGTGGTGGTTGGGGGTGAAAAACGATCACTTTATGCAATGCACATCTCAGCATATACACATCAGTAAGCATTAGTATTTATTTTACAGAGAGGTTACATCTGTGAGAATGTTACATGAAACAGATTACAGAAAGTTACTCACATTTGCTGATGGAATTGTCTTTCCACAAACCCAAAGCCAATGATCGAAGCAACATGTAATCCTTGCAGTGATTTTACACCATACAACCATAATCTTTCATTATCACGTTGTCAGTCTTGTGTTTAGTAGAGTCATCTCTGAGGCATTTACATTTGCTGCAGTTCAGACATACATGAAGAAAGTAGATTTGGAAAGAATGAATACTGCAAAAAAATGATGTTCATGCTCCCCTCCCCCCCCCCCCCCCCCCACAAGTACTTAAGACAGATAATACTTTATGTAAATTGTTTTGGCAGGACTGTGCTCTACATGTGTATAGAATATTATATTTAGGTTAATATGTATCATGTGAGCGCTCAGGGCATTAATGAGCGCATGATAAATGCACACTTTTTAATTTTATTATTATTACTATAAGAGGCAGATATGACAATGTGCCTGGCCTGTGTTCTAGTCTGTCTCATCACCACTGTTGCTGAAATCAGGCTCCTTCAGGTGGTCTTGTTTACCTGCATCTGTAGGCAAGGTGTGGTAAAAGGCATGGTGCTCATCAGGACTCATCCCGGATCTGCAGAGAAACAAAAGGGCATCCTTCTTTGCTTTTGACACAGGCAGTTTGCTTTTGTAGCAATGAGAAAGGGCTGTTGACAGCGAGGGTCTGAGGGGATGCTGATTTAGGCAGAGCACAAGGTCGTACTGAAGTCGTACTTAAAGTTCATGATGTCCTCCTGGCCCTTGTAAAATTGAATAGCTCACAGTCTGAGCCCATCGACACATTGGCCTTCTTTGTGGACAGCCTGTAGGTCAGGTGTGATGATATATTGTCAGTGGATCTTTCTTTGCTAATTCTTTATCCGTGTTTTCTTGTCTCTTGTCTTGTTCTTCATGTTGGTGTGCTCCCAGTATGAAATTTTTTCCTGGTCAGTCTCAGTTCATTGCTTTTGTTTTTCTGAGTGCATCATACAAGATAAACACTTGTCTTTTGGGGTTTATGAAATGATGAATTTGGAAGCAAATATGTCCCTGTATTTTTTTCATGAAACATATTTCACCTAAAGAGCCAGAGTTTGCATTTTGATGATCTGTTCCTACTTGTGACGTGGGCACCATATCTAAAACAGGACTCTGTTGATCGCTAGTGAAGATTCTGACAATCTTTAGATCCAGACTGCCAGACACTGTTGTCCTACTCTTCTCATACTTCACCTTCCTTAGCAATGGCCTTTGAAGCTTCAACTGAAAACAAAAGTGTTGAAATTAATCTAAAGGATTTCAGGTGCTATAGATAGAAAGGGAAGTACTCACACATGCACCCCCCCCCCCCCTCCCCAGTAAGAACGCATGCACATGCACACATGATAGAGGCATACAAACATAATAATTGGCTCATGTACCCCCCCCCCCCCCCCCCACACACACACACATACCATCAGTCCATGCGCACACAAACACGAACATACTAGTTCACATTGACACATACACTGTACCAGCTTGCACACAACACACATGCACTACCACTGACAACAATGTGTGAAGAACAACAAAGAACATTAAATGCTATATTTACCTTTGATGTCCTGTAGAAAACTGTTGTCTGTGAAGTTCCTGCCTCTCCTAAAATGCAATAAGAGAAGAGGATGGTGCATTTCAAACAAAGTCTTGCCTGCAGTGACCATGACCAAATGAAGCTTTTTCCCATGGCATTTCCAGAGACTACCAATTGTAGATGCCTACATAAACACCCTAACAGGGACCATGACCAACAGGATGCAATGTCCAGATGCAGAGTTTTACAGGGACCATGACCAACAGGATGCATTGTCCAGATGCAGAGTTTTAGTGCCAGCAGCAACCCAATATTGTGGGAAACAGCCCCCATGCTAGAACTTCTCATGGAGAGTTAGGAAGTTCTACCACTGGACTTGGCCTTCAAATAGGGCTAAGCACATGTGGATAAACCCAGCATTGCTAAGTACCGAGTTATAGCATTGTAGCACCCAAATTAAGACATGCTGTTTACTCTTACAGATGCAAGCAACAAGCCTGTAACCTGAGGTACTGACTTTTAGCACCCTCACTGTGCAGTACTGACTTTTAGCACCCTCACTGTGCAGTACTGACTTTTAGCACCCTCACTGTGCAGTACTGACTTTTAGCACCCTCACTGTGCAGCATATATATACAACACATCTCTCACGACCTGGAAGAACTTAATATTTCAAGTAATGTTGTTTTTGACATTTTAGAAAGCTGTGAGATGCAGAGTTTAATTTTGTTAATTACTTGTTAAAAAAGAACATTTTACAAAACTGCAGTGTACAATGATAATGTGCATGCCACAATCGATCCATAAACATAAAAGCAAACCAAATTTTTGAGTTTTGAAGTTCTAGCAGTCAGTCCTCATCAGATCATGATCATTCAGCATGTCCTCATCAATTCATCATACCCCCAGCAACAAAGTTTTTTTTTTTTTTTTTTTTTTGGGGGGGGGGGGGGGGGGGGTAGGGGTACTGGAGTCTTATTTAATTGTCTGTGCTTTTTTCTGTGTGTCTGAGCTTTGTCCAGATCTGAACCACACAACCTTTTGTAACCAAACTTGGTAGGGTGGTGCATCATCATGAAGCAGAGTGTCATGCAGGGGAAATAAAATGGGTCGCTATCTTCAAGGTTAAGGTCACAGTGAGGATCAGAAAACTTATTATGTAGGCGTGTTAAAGATCATGTAGTCTATGTTCAGTGGATTATAATAATAATAATAAAGAGGATTTGTAGTGTGCCCATCTACTGCATGAGGTGGGAGTGCAGGGTGCTTTACAATAACAGTCACACACACACACACACACACACACACACACACACACACACACACACACACACACACACACACACACACACATGACCATGCATGCACACACACACACACACACACACACAAACATGTCAGACAGGGGATAGGCATGGCTGTGAAAAAGCGAGCATCAAAGTAACTTAAGGAAAAAGGAAAGTAATCCAGCATGCACTGAAAGTATCACAGTTTTTAGAGTTGATATTGGATACTATAGGGAAGAAAAATTAAAATGAAACTTTCTACTATATCTTCTGAACAAAATTACTCTTTTGCAACTAAACTTAGTTTGATGGTAGATGATCATAAGCCAAGGTGTCCAGTGAAAATATTGGATTGCTGTGCTCAAGGTCAAGATCACAGCATTCACATTTTTTGTATTTGTCTGGATCATATCTTCTGAACTATTGAAACTTTTGTAACTAAAGTTGTTGTGGTGATATATCATCATAAGCTGGAGTGGGGGGGGGGGGGGGGGGGGGGAGTTCCTTTCTTCAAAGGCAAGGTCACAGTGAGGGCTTATATATTCAAAATATGACTTTTTGGACTATATCTTCTGAACTAACAATTGGTGGTAGATCACCATAAGCCAAGGTGTGCTCACTGAAAATATTGGATGGCTGTGTTCAAAGTCAAGGTGACGGCAAAGGTTAAAAGTTTTGAATAATGTTTGTCTGGATTGTATCTTCTGAACCAATGACTTGTTTGTAACCAAACTTGTTGTGGTGATACATAACCATAAACTGGGGTGTGATGTGGAAGAAAAAAAATAGTTTGCTTCTTGTGCCCTCATGGTGATGGCTCATAAAATTGAAATAAGACTATTTCAGTTATATCTTCTGAATTAATGATATTTTTGCTACCTAAATGTCCAATGAAAATCTTCTATACTACTGAACCTTTTGTAACTAAACTTTGTATGGTCATAATGATCAAGATCCAAGGTGTTGTGCAAAGAAATTGGGTTGCTATCTTCAGGGTCAAAGTAATAGGGTGATGCAGAATATGACCGTTTACTACCAGACTTTGTTTGGTGGTCCCCTGAAGGGAGGCTGGGGATGACTGATGCCTCTCCCTTGTTTGGAATCTCAGGGCTATCATTTGATTCCTCTTTCCTATCTCTTCTCTCTTTTTTCTGCCTAGTGAGGCTAGTCCTCTTACTCTTTCTGTTTTGAATTGTTTTGCTAATAGTCTATTTTCCTGACATTTCCCCCAAAAATTCTGAAACCTTTTTCATTAAGAGTAGGCTTTTTTGTATGGCTCTTGTTGAGGATCTTGAAGATGATAGTTAATTGGTGGTATGTGCAGCTTGCTGCTGTATGGCACTGGTATTTGCCATTATGTGTTTATGTAATGTTTTTTGTTGTTGTTGTTTTTTGTTTTGTTTCTGTCAGTTCCTTTTTATTTTATTTTATTTATTCTGGTATTAAGAAATTAGATGGAACGGTGTATGGTACCAGTATGTCCTAGCTTTTAACATGAGTACTATTGAAGGGATTAACTCTTTAAAAAGTTGTGTTTGATGTTTGTGTGTGTACGTTTTGTTATATGTTTGTGTAGGGATTGGTTTTGTGGACTGACTTGAGGAAGGATTTATGCATATATATACAGGAGGTTTTGAGGTGTGTTTGCTTGTGACTGAGTTTGATTGTTCTGAGGTAACCAGTGCCACTAACAAGACCTTAAAATCCAGTTATGTAGTAAATTTGTTCGGCAGTACATCCTCATAAGCCGTAGTGCCATGTGGACAGATTGCTTTGCTGTGTCAAGGTCACAGTGAAGGTTAAAAACTTCATTGACTGTTTGTCTGGCCGGTATCTTCTGAACCATTTAACCTTTTGTAGCCAAATTTAGTGTGATACAACAGTGAGCAACCTTTGTGTTGTAAAAAGATTGTTTTGTTATCATCAACACCAAGGTCACAGTGAGGACTCATCAAAATATAATCATTTCTGCTATGTCTTGAGAGCTTCTGACCCTTTTGCAACCAAACAGGGTTTGATGGGGCATCATCATAAGCTGGTGTATTTTGTGGCAAAAACAACATTGTAGTGTTCAAGAACATGGTGACAGTGATGGCTCAAAACTTGATTGAATGTTTGTCAGTCCTGTATTTTCTGTACTACTGATTTTTGCAAACAAACTGGGTGTGTGGATACACTGTTAATAATAATCAGACCTGATACAAGAAAAGTGGGTTTGTATATGTAGCATAATGACAATAACAGTGACTTTCAATATCTAGGCATAACTGGGGTATTTTGTCACGTATGGTGACAGACATTGTGTTGACTTGGTTTGTCCTCATCATATTCACTTGGAATACTGTCATCAGATCATGTTCACTCAGTATGCTCTCATCAGATTATGTTCACTCAGTATGTCCTCATCAGATCATCTTCACTGTGTATATATTCATAAGATCACAATCACTCTGTAATTATGTCCTCAATAGATCATGTTCACTTAGCATGACCTCAGCAGATCATGTTCGTTCAGTATGCCCTTATTGGATCAGGGTCATTTGGTATGCTGTCAGTGGATCATGTTCACTTGGTATGCTGTCACTGGATCATGTTCACCTGGTATGCTATCATTTGATCATGTTCACATGGTATGTCACGGAATAATGTTCACACAGTATACTTTCATCAGATCATGTCCATGCAGTATTTCCTGATTGTATCATATTCACTCAGTGTGTTCTCATCGGATCATGTTTACTTGGTATGCTCTCATCAGATCATGTTCACTTGGAGTCCTCATTAGATTATGTTCACTTGGTATGTCCTCATCAGCTTTGTATGTTGCTGATTACATGGTCTTGATCACACAGTCCTCATTAGATTATGTACACTTAGTGTGTCCTCATGAAATCATGTTCAAGATTTGTATGATTGCTAAATACATGGACTTGATCACACATAGATCTACAATAATGTCTTTGTTTACTACACCCAAATGGCCCGCATCGGATCATGTCCAAACTATGCATGGTTGCCAAATACATAGACTTGATCACCCATACAATATTTTCTTTGTTTACTATCTCCAACAACTCCCTACCAAATTCACCCCTTAACTGTCACAGCCACTCCTTTCCTGATACACTTACCGCCTGGTAATGAATAATAATAATTATTTAATCCTTCCACCAACGTTCTATGCGTTTTAAAAGTGTCAGCATTTTGAAGAAAAAATGCCCCCCCCCCCCCCCCCCCCCCTCTTTATTAGAGCAGTTGCTATAATTCTGTTATAACTTATAATCGTTATGTTTTTGTTGTTGGTAATGGTGTGTGTGGGTTTTTCTTTATTGAGCATTGGATGTGAAAACAAAGGAATTACAGGAGGCAGCTCACCCAAAAGTCCTGTCACAAGTGCTGTCAGTTGGTTTTAACAAATGGTCAACAGCTATACTAACATAAAGCTTAAAGTTGGCCCCACTCTCTCTCTCTCTCTCTCTCTCTCTCTCTCTCTCTCTCTCTCTCTCTCTCTCACACACACACACACACACACACACACACACACACACACACACACACACACACACACACACACAGAGATACACATGCACCCTGACTGTGCACACACAAATATGAACACACACCAGCACATGCAAACACAAACACATACGCATACATGATTAATTAATACATGAGCTGTGTGAAAGTTGAGGTGGCCGTCCTGGACCCCCTGTCCTTAATAGTGCCTGTGGTCTCTGTGGAAGTAAAGCAGTATTGAACTCAAATGAACCCACCCCCTTTTTCATGCAACGGGAATTTGAATAGGTCCATATCTAAGAATTCAGTGTTGGTAGTGGGTATATAGCCTCCCCTGGCTTGAATCGCCTCAAAGCGACTGTTTGGAATGTCTAGAGCTCAGGAGCTGTGTGAAAGTCGAGGTGGCCGTGCAGTTCTCTGTAGGCCTAAAGCAACTCAACTGGAACGCGGCGCACAGCCGCCTCAGCTTCTTCTGGTCCATGTTCCACCTTTCTTGGACAGCAAGGGAGAGCTCAGTTAGGCTGTTTGGAGCTGGTTGTCGCGCATTAACAGGGCTCTTAAGCGTGTCCCAAGCATGCCCAGCTATCGGGTTTAGATGTGGAGAACGAGTTGGCCAGTTTTCATTGATGGTGTTGTTGGCCTGTTTGTAGGCTGTGACGATGGTTCGTGGTGTTATCCACAAGATGAAGTTCTCGGCTGGGCAAGCTTGCCGGAAGAGCAAGATGACATCACGCAGAATTTCATCTCAGTACTTGGTGGCGGTTATGCTATACCTTCGATTACCTCCAAGCCGATCTTTTGGTGGTAAGTGATGCCTGCCCCCATCGTGGTGGATCTACCCAAGTAGTGACTATTCTTCTTCTTTCATATAGTGTCCAACTTCACCATTTATGAAGACTGACACTTTCAGTGTGTGCTGGTTTTTTTTTTTTTTTTTTTTTTATAATCCACCGAACTCTGACATGGACTACAGCATCTTAAGCGTGCGTATGATATCTTTTTGCATGCGTATACACATGGGGGATCTCGGTTTGTAGTCTCATCCAAAGGACTTTTGTAGAGTCTTCACAGAATTTGACTCTGGAGAAATCTCACGGCAGGCGCAAAGTCTAGCGCATAACGGTCACAGATTCAGTTTTGTGACCACGCACAATCGTGCTTAACTTTGGTGGATGAGTACTCATGCTCTACGCCACTGACTGTCACTGTACTCGCACAGTGGGCTTCTTGTCGGGAGTGGCGAATTCCTACCGAGCCATCATCTGAGTACAGATGAAATCCCTTCTATGCACACGAGACAGAAGTGTTATCTTCCAGTCCACATGGTCCCTGGAATAAATTATTGCAGACCAGCCTGGCTCAGCCATGTTGCTCAGTCAGTTCCGGCTTTTTCCGTGGATGCCGCAAAGGCAGGTTTGCAGCGTTCAAACCTTGACAACATCCTGTAAATGACGACTTGGGGGTCGTCTCTGATTTGCTGCTCCACCTTAACACTATGCCTTCTGCAATGATGCATGTTCAGTCACACGTCTTCTTGGAAGATCTTTTTATGTTTCCAATCGCTTTGCACTTGGCGACAAGATATCTGATGTCACCTTTGGTCTTTGTTGACCAAAGCGAGCAGCAATAGCTGAAAAAGACTGCCCTGTCTCTGCAGCTCCCACTATCTGCCACCTCATCGCGTCATTGACTCATTCTTCGTCTTGCCATGTATGACTTGTTGAGTAAGCAGCAGCACACTGATGACATGAAACTTGTTTTCCAAAGCTAACCTTTGTAAGTCCTTGAGCTTTACTCACACGTTTGCGTGTGGATACCGTGAACACTCACAGCACAGTCTGCGGACGAACTATTCACGATTCATAAAATTATGTACAAGCCATGGAGCTGCCTAATTATGCATTATTAGCGCATATATAATCAGCGCATTGTTTCGTAAAAGGTTGCTTATTCTCCCTTTTTCCGATGCAGTGCATGCTCTTCGTCGATATCTAGCTGCCTGTAACTGAGATTTTCAAGAGTACGGCTAACGTGCTTATATCCACTTGCAAGTGAAGACATTCACTCCGGTTTGCTCTCCAGATGGAAAGGTAGAAGAAGAGAACCCAACGTAAACCCACAGTCGTGCTCACAGTCCCTTGTATTTCAAACTGTGAGAGCAAATCAATCAATATTTTATTTTATGTCTGTTCACAGCGAGGTGATATTAGATTTTAAAAAAATATATATAAAAAATTAAATATTATTTATACTAATTTCCCCACAGGACTATGAACAATCGATTTGACAATATTAGTGATAACATCAGTATTATACAAAATATCTCTTACATTGTTGTAAGCATTTAAGTCATATCCATTTTTCTGAAATAACTGTGGTAATAGGACATTTAAGCAGTATGGGTTTAACAGATAAGGTATTTTTACAAACGCATGTCACATTCTGTGGATATTTAGTGTTCCATGAATTTAAACGCAACTTGTATATTACTTTTGCTAAATATCTTGAAGAAGAAGGTATCGCAGATTTACTTTTTTCAGTTTGTTTATATACAGTCTTCTTAAGTAGTGGATTAATCTCATGAGATGAGAGTAGTAGGTTATTGAATGATATCTCAGACATGTTTTTCATTGCACCTTGTTTAGCTAATTTGTCTGATATTTCATTCCAATAAAGACCACAGTGAGACGGTACCCAGCAAAACTCAATGCCAATACCCTTGTACATGATACAATATATTAAATACTTCATAAAATATATCCCCTCTCATTTTACAGTTCCAGTTTTTCAATGCACAGAGAACTGATTTTGATTCAACACAGATCACAAAATTATATATTGCTAACTGAATATTGCATATGAATGTAGTTTAATGCCATTAATATTCCATACAACTGAGATGTAAATATGGAAAAACCCTTCCCTAAGTAAAAAGATTTTTGCACTTTTAAATCGGGATTAACGAATCCTGCTCCACTGTCTAATGAGTCCAAAACGGACCCATTAGTAAAAATCTTGATATGTTTTTGATATTTATTATTTAGATGTTCTCTTACTTGTATAGCTAAAATGTTTGTAGATTCACTTTTCTTCAAATCAGTATAATCATATAAAATTTGGCATTTATGTGTTCCCACTGTGGCATTTGAGGTGATGTTGGGAGAACTGGAATTTATTTAATATCTCTGTTACATTCGTTAATCAAATCGTTTATATAATTTTTGACTTGCTGAATCGATTATGTGTTTTGAGCACTTTTGGGATAGTCTTTATTTGAATCTATAAATATTTCTTCTGTTACCGCAAGACTTCTGATAACAGTTTGAAATCGCCAGTTTACGTTGTTCGGAGAGAGGTATCATTCCTGCTTCTCCGTAAGATTTGCTGGTATTTGTATGCACCAATGACTAATTTAATTGCTTTGCTATCGATGTTTTGCAGTTTCTTTAGGATCGTGTTTGATGCGGAAAAATATACTTCCTGACCATAAATCAATTTCGATCTGACTAAAGATATTGATAAATGTAATAACGTTTTTGTGTCCTGACTCCAAGACTATGTACTATTTTTTTTAAATGTGTAGCCTCCAGTTCAGTTTAGTAGTTATATACACACCTAAAAACTTTGTATTCTGTTTGTAATTTAATAACTGACCATCTAGTTCTATTTGAGGTAAGCTGTGAGAGCTCTCGACTTCAGTGGAAGGTTGCTTATTTGTAGTTGGTTTGTAGTTTGTAGTTCAACAGCAAACGAAGTCGAACTTTTTTTCTTCTTCTGATACTGGGGAAGAAAGGTTTGGGGCATTGCCAGACATGAATGTGCAACTGCATTTATTGCAAAATCGACACAGACCAACTCAGCTGCACAGTAGTATTCTTTGTTTTTGTCGTATTTTAACAAATGTGTGCATTTCCGCCTTGTATGTCTCTCTGTGTGAAATACTCATCGATTTGCATAATACTGATTTAGTTGGGCAGACAACACTTTACTATTCATGTTTTATTAGTTTATTCGAGAGTGTGTGTGTGGTTTTTGTTGTTATTGTTGTTGCTGTTTTTAACATCTGTATAAATAGTGTTATATTTGTGTGTATATTAAAGAAGAAGAAAAACCTGTATAACTAATGTTATACTGACTGAGATTTGTGTGTGAGAGAATCGCCAACATTTTGTGGTGAAAAGTTTCGTGATTGCGAATCAGTCAAAGCAGTTTATGTCGAAATTTACAGTTCGTCCCGAGGCGACACTATGTGGCAAACTCGTACCCTCTCTGACACTCATCTTCCATGGCATCATTTAAATCGGCCATCAAGACCCGTCTTTTTTCCTATGGTCTCTTGATGCCTTGTCTTTGTGTGGTGTGTGTGTGTGTGTGTGTGTGTGTGTGTGTGTGTGTGTGTGTGTGTGTGTGTGTGTGTGTGTGCATGCGGTTGTGTGAAAAGGAAAAGGAAGTGTGTGTGTGTGTGTGTGTGTGTGTGTGTGTGTGTGTGTGTGTGTGTGTGTGTTGGAAGTGATGAGAAAGGTGTTTAATGAAGTGTTGTAGTGTGGTTATGTAATTAGTAGGGTTCGTTTCGCTTTAGGTTGTGTTTTCATAGTTTGTTGATCTTACCGTTTTTGTGTTGTGCACTTTGGGCTCACGTTAGGTGTAAGCACATTACAAATACTCTTTTACATTACAAGCTCTGGTTTGCGACATCCTTCCTCTAACTACTACCATAATTGAAACTCCGAAAACTGTTGAACTCCTTTTGTAAATTGTCACTCCTTGCCCCGTCACTTTGGTCCTTCCTCCGACAAGAAGATATTTTATTTTTCTTTAATTTGGTTGCTCCACTTCCTACTTGCACTGCCCACAGGAGTTAGAAGTAAAGTAGAAAGTCGCTTCCTAATTGAATGTGCCTGAGGTTTAGAAGTAAAGTAGAAAGTCACTTCCTAATTGAATGTGCCTAATTCAGAGTGGAAACACACAAAGGTTGCTTTTTTGTGTGCTTCTCTCTCTCTCCCCCCCCCCCCCCCCCCCCCTTCTTTCCAGAACGCTGGCTGTTATCTTTGCTTGACATGTTTGCTGTTTTGATCAAAAGGGGGTGTAGCATTTTGATTGTACCAAAATATCAGTTATATATTCGCAAAGCAAAAAAAGGTCAAGACATTATCATTTGTATTTATAATTCAGTGGTTTCATAGAATTTTTCTAAAAAGAACCAAACTTTTTGCGGAAAAAAGACGTGATTTACTGTTCGACAGACGTCACACGGAATAGGACACCAGACAACCAGGTATGGCATCTCCCACCTAGCATGCGAGTAAATGTATATAAAATCCACCAACATCTCTAGAAAGAGAAAAACCTTTGGTAGCAGAGGAGACCACAGTTTTAACTTCCCCAGGAAAAGGAGGGGGAACTAAGAAAAATGAAATTGAATGAACTGTGAAGGTTGAAATTAGGCCGGTAGAATTCACGACAGTATGTTAAGCATAGAAGACTATAAAAAGGGTTAGCAACAAAAGGAATCAATATGACAGACGTCATGCACATAGCAAGAGACTAATCAACAGAGGCTGGAATCGCCTATGATAACTGTCGCATGCATGTAGCAAATGTAAGGTATATAAAATCCCCCAAAGGTACACCCATCTCTTAAAAGAGTTTGATAAAGCTGGGTTCTCAGCAGATGGGATCTACATTTCTGCATCCGCAGTACACACACACACACAAACACACACACACACACACACACACACACACACACACACACACACACACACACACACACACACACACACACTCAGAGTTACTGGTATTGAAATTCCACTGAAAAAGACAACCTAGAGGGGACGAATCTTGGGGGTGGGAGGGGGGTGGTGTCAGGCAGCATGAAAACGTTAACAAAGAAAATGAAACAATATCTGCATAACCAAACTATAGGAACACAGGCAACTTGCGTTATATCTGTAACACCGTGTTCGTACGCAAAAATAGACGCAAGGTCATAAACCAGTGCTTGGAGTTTGCTGGACATGTTGATGCCTGTATTCAGCATGTCTTTAGCTTAATATTAATCTAAGAACATGGACGCAGGAAGGTGTGCGCGCATTGGGTCTCGCATATATATATATATATGTCTCAAAATGAGGAATATGGTGCTTTAAAACTCGTTAAAATATACAAATACTGTAACCCCAGGAGGATGCTTGAATGACGATATAGTGGCAGGCTATGGGACATGCAGGGGTATCACAATCTGGTCCCTGCAATTAGCTCAGTGATACTTGGCCATTTCTCGCTCTTTTAGACTTGTCAGCAGCCTTCGATACAATAGACCATAGCATATTACTCCAACGACGTCACCATGATGTTGGAATACAAGGCACGACTTTAAAATGGTTTTTATCATACCCCACAGACCACACTCTGTCAGTATCCACTGCCACACCTCCCATCTTATTTGGTGTTCTGCAAGGATCAGTCCTTGGGCGTGTAGTAGTCTTTGTTTTATACACAGCTTCTCTTTCCACCGTCACTGAAATGCACTCTGTTCTTCACCACTCATACGCCGATGACTCTGAACTCCAGAAATCTTCAGCTCCTCATCAAACCCCAGATCTCCTCCTCCCCATGCAGAAGTGTACTGATGGCGTCAAAATCTGGATCAAAGTGAACAAATTTAAACTCAACGACGACAAGGCGGTGACCGAAGCAATGATTATATACTGTGGTAGAAAGTCTAAGTCTCTATCGTCCTCCTTCCCAGACTCTATGACTGTGACTCTATGCCCCCAAGACACACCTGTTCAATAACTATTTCTTTTTTTTTCTTTTTTCTTTTTTAACAGCCGCTGTGTCTAGAGATCATTCCACATGAGAGAAAAAATTTATGTGCTCTTTCCCTGCATAAGGCGGACGTTTGTTGACTGAGACGTTCGCGGCAGCTATGTTAGGTCTACTGGGTGTCGCCGGAGTGAAGATATTTTCAATCAACCGCAATACTAAACAAATAACTACCATGGGGTGGGACTCTGTGTGTTCTGTTTGAGTACAAAGGAAAGGGGGTGGAGTGACGTGAATTAAAGTTGCACACACTGCACAAGTTGCACAAGAAACTGCGGGAAGTTCGGTGGTCGCCGCAGAAACTGGTCAGCATGTTTGCCAATATAATCCGCACGGCTTTGTTTCTTACCATTTTATTTACTTTATTTCGGACATAATTCTTTCAGTATCCTGTTTTTAAAAACTGGGGTGGGGGTGTATATTTAAAGAGGATTCACAAGAAAATCACCCAGTCTATGTGCTATCATTACTGTTTTTACAGACATGCGGCCTAACCCTATCAGAAGTGTGCCTTACATTTATTTTTTTATTGTAAATATAAGGTTGGAATGAGACAGTGGTGTTGATGACATTTGCCTTCCACTGACAAAGCACACATTTACTTATTTATTCTGTCTAAAAAGCCTGGAGTAGTTAAAAATATAGCTTTTCATATTAAACCCACTGCAACTATGTGGCTTGAGTCTTATCTTTTGGCTTCTCACTTCATTTTTTCATTCAGACTATCAAAATTTCTTCAAACTTAAAGGGACTGGCTCACGCAGGTTTGGAAAAAAAAAAGAAAAAAAAAAAAGGCATGAATTTTTGTTTTGATGGACGATTTTTCTGTAGCATTAATTTCTGCTTTGGCCCTTTTGAAATACCGCAATTTAGGAATAACTGTAGTGGTATAAAAATAGCCTGATTTGGGATCTCCCCACGGGTGCAGCTATTTCACGGAATGCATATTAAATCATTACATTTTGTTGTTTTACACACGTTTTAGTAGACAGCCTACAAACAATTAACAATGGCGTTGTCTCAGGCACGTAATCTGCTCAGGCCTAATAATTTGTCGGGAGACTTAATTGATGATTTTATAAATAATTTTATATCTTTTGAATAAAGCTAATCGTGCAATGTGTACTTGACTATGTGGATGAGACCGGTAGCTGCCGTTTGGTTAAACAAAATTTTATTCATTCAACATAGTCATAAGCTCAACAAATAAGTATATGCTTATTTGAGTGTTACCTATATATAAAATAATAATCATACAGACATTTACGATGGCAAGATGGCAAATTGTTGTCAAAACGTCAGAGGCAACAAAACAAACAAAAGACCAAAATGACAACAAAAAACAAACAAAACAAAACAACAACAAAACGGGCGGAGGGGGCGGGGGTTGAAAAACAAATAACTAAACGAATGGTCTAGTGATGTTGTCATAATTATTGATCTGAGAGAGAGAGGGAGAGGATTAAAGCGTGTACTTCTTCGCTTGTATCCTAGACAAATTTTGGCAGACTTTTAGATTTACAAGCGGTCGGTTTGGCGCAAAAAATCGTGGACTATAGCAAATATTTTCTTATTAGTTTCTAAATGTAGCTGGTCGTTTCCAAACAGAAGTGTATTGATATTTCTTTCGTTCTCATCTAGTTTATTAATGGTTTTATTTCTAATACTATTATAAAGGGGACAATGTAGTGGGAAATGCTCCGATGTTTCTGCAGTATATCCGCATGAACACATAGGGTCTTGTCAAAGGTGGCGTCTGAATAAGTCATAATTTAAATCGCTAATAGCAAGTCGGAGTCTACAGTGCTTAACTTGTTCCTTTCTAGTACCAAAAAAATAATATATAGGAATCATAGTGTCATTCGTTGACAAATATTTTTTCAGCAGGCTAATTGAAGGATTTGTTTGTATAATTTGAGGTAATGTGTTCCACAGTTGGGTAGTTGACGGAATGAATGAATTTGCGTACAGTTCTGTTTTATGAGCGGGAATGACTCTTTCATGTGGTCGTCTTCGATGATACGGGTTTGTTGTTGAAAGTAGAGGTGGTACTAAGTTCGATAGGTATCCGGGGCACTGGTGATTAATCATTTTGTGAAACATTAACAGCTTGTGACGTTTTCGTCTTTCTTTTAGAGTGCAAAATCCAGATTCTTTATATAACTTTTCGTGGCTTGTTCCTCTGACAGCTCCTAAAATAATTCTTATAGCTTATAGCTTACAAATGCAAGTTTTCGTGCATTTTTGAAAGTGTTCCAGAACAATTATCCCAAACAATGTCGGCGTAGTCAAACTGTGGTAACATAAAAGATTTGTACATAGTATCCAAGGCTTTTCGGCACAGCTTGTACGCTTAAAGGAACGTAAACATGAAATAAGAAGGGTTACTTCTCTAATAATACTGTTTATATGTTTTTCCCATTTGCAGTTACTTTGAAAAGTCAGACCTAAGTGTTTGTGACAATATTTCCAAATGACAGTGAGTAAACTGGAAGGTTGTCTTTCTTAAATGTTAGCAATTCAGTTTTTTCTTCATTAAAACTAACTTTCCATCGTTTCGCCCAGCTGTTAATTTCTTCCAAGTCAGAATTTAAAATTGCTGCTCTTCTGTCGGGGTCTTTCAATGCAAGTGACACACTTGTGTCATCCGCAAAAAGTTTTATAACAGATTCAATATTTTTGGTTATGTCGTTTATGTATATGAGAAATAACAAGGGGCCTAACACAGACCCCTGTGGAACTCCAGAAGGTACTGTTTTGTATTCAGACTTTTGACCTTTTATAACAACGGCTTGTTTGCGATTTTGTAAATAGTTTTGAAACCATAATGCCAAATTGCCTCTTATACCAACTGCTTCTATTTTTTTAAATAATCCCTTGTGCCACACTCGATCGAAGGCTTAGGAAATGTCGAGAGAAAAAAATGGATTGTGTAGTTATTCCTTGATCGAATGATGTACATAGGTCATGATATATTGATGTATATAGCTGCCGTTTACTAATAATGCTCGGCGATGGACAGGGGTGCAAGGAGTTGGGAAACAAAAAAAATTCTCAGCGTATTGATCCGATGCTATTAGAGAAATATTTCAGACATGAAAGATAGAAGTCTTTTCACGTGCTCATGCGAAGGGAGGAAAAAGACTTAAAGGGCCCCTGAACACTGATTTTAAGTCGTAAATATCACTTACTTTGTACTATATAAATAAAGTTTAACATACACGCTGTTCGTTTGATAGATTGACATTTTCCTGAGGTACGTAAAAGTATTGATTTGAATGAAAACAAACACGACGCTTCGAGCATCTGCGTCGTCTGCAGCTGAAAATCCCGTTTTCGGTCACGTGACCTCCGTGACGTCACAACAAGACAACTGACCGGCATGGCTCAGTAACGACTTGAACAAAATTGAATCGAAAGTGGTCTGGCAAATCAGTTTTAAAGCATGCTGAGCGAGTGTGCTGCAGTTGGTTGCTGTGAAAAGTTGACAAAGCAGTTTTCTTTCCATGCTTTTCCTTTAAAAAGTTTTTTTTTTTTTTTTTTTTCTTCTAAAATGAAGCCAGAAAACGTCAGTGGCAAATGGCAATGAATCGATGGGACCTAGCCACAAATAAGTGGGAACCAAAACACCACGGTGTGCTCTACTCAAAGCATTTAAAAAAAATAAAAAAATGCTTCACAGATCGCACCCTGCTGAGCATTCAGTTTGGGCTCAAATACATGTCCACAGGGTAACCGACTTGGAAAGATTTCCAGTTCGAATCTCCAAGGATGAAGCTCCGACGCCATTGCCAGTAGCTGGGCCTTTGTTTATTTCCCCCTTGTCATTCCATCTTTCTCGAGCCTTGTTAGGTGCGTAGCGTTTCGGTCTTTTTCGTTGTGTTTACTCTAGCTTTCGCAACAGGCTAGACCTCATCAGGGAGCCTGCCTTTTATTGGGTGTTTCATTTTATTTTCCCAAATTATCCGTGTTTGTTTCATCATACGTAAAGATGAAAAAGTTTTGTTCGTTCTAGTTCAATAGACTAGCGATTTCGTGGCCTCCCTGGGTTATGGTTTGGGGTTGGGTCGGTCCTTGCCATTGACTGTTTTTTTCTCTCTTTCAGCTCCTTTTGTTTCTCGGGTTATAGCGTTCATTTACGATGTACGACTGAGTGAGGGGGGTAATCTCGTGAGCGTCTGCTGCCCCGCAATGTTGTTGTCACTGCTAAGTGGGTTGTATCGTGTACACGGATTACGTGTATCCAGCCTTTGTCACGTTGCTCGCTGACATTTCCTGCCTCCTCTTTCTTTTCAGAAAGTGTTTGTTTGTTGTTGTTGTCGTTGTTTTGTTTTCCCTCTCTTCTCTTCCACCATACGTCTTTCGTTTTTATCTCTGGCTTATTGGCCAATTCGTAACCGCTGTTAGCTTGCCTGATTAGGGCAGCCATTTTGAATTTCTCTTTTCGTCTGCATTTGTTTACATCATAGTCCCGATGCTGTGTCATCGGTAGTCCTGATTAGCGATTTGCTTTATCAGTCTGCAGGCACTGTGTTTCTAGATGGAGCCGGACCGGCGGGTTAGTGAGGAGTTACTATTATGGTTAGTTTGGCTTTCCATCTGTTTGTCGTTGGCACAGTCAGTTATTTTTGCTTCTGTGCTGTTATGTCAAGTCAAGAACTTCTTTATTCCTTCACAGGAAAATGTGCCACACATAAAGCCACAAAGACAGTGTACATAGGTAAAAGATTAACACTTAAGAAGTACGCAACAACACGTAGTATCGCACACATTACAATATACAATAAACGCAAAGCATAACCACCACTATTCTCATGACACTTCAGTCTTCGTCACTTGAAACTCTCCCAGTCGATGCCAAAAATGATATCCGCAACTGGCTCGTACTGGAATGGCCATATTCCAGTTGCCATTTCCAACTTTTCAGGCAAATTTATCCGGAGTTTTGTGCACTGAAACTGTAGAAGCAACAGTGCCAATGACGTCACGATTAGGCCTGTGACTTTACGGCTCCAAGTAAACTCTCGGCCAAAACACGTACGATCACGCGGCTGCAGCGGTTATTTCCTTTGCCCATTCTGCAGTGACATACTGATTGGTCTTGTTTTGCGATTCATAAGCATCAGTTTAAGATACTTGAAAAACTTGATATGAAACTGAGGCATGGGACATATACCTGTATTTACGGTGTGAAAATATTTAGTCGGTGGAATATACCAAAGAAGAGATCTAAGGCTAAAATCGGTCAAAATCAGTGTTCAGGGGCCCTTTAAACGTTAGAAGTAGTTTCGCGCTTTTATTGGTCGTTTTCCGAGTGACGACGATGCAAGCATGGCAGTGAAAGGGTTAGACGTATGGTTCCGGTAGACTACTCCTATCAATCAAAAAAGAAGTGTCAGCAACCTTTTCTTTTACTTGTCCAGTAACAGCTTTGCCAGTTTCGTATCGCAGATGTCTAACCTTGTGCACAGCTCTCTCCACCCCTCCACCTGGTCACCCAGGTCTACCACTGATCCGCAACCTGTATCTGCGTTGTCGGTCTCAAGATTATCAGTCGGGCTAAACGTTCTTTTTATTTCTGTCCTCCGAAGATAAATGGTAGTAACTCCAAATTATTTCTGCTTTTGATTGCATAATCTTGGAGAAAGAAAAAAAACGAGAAAAACAACAACAAAACCCCCACAAAAACAAAACAAAAAAACGGAAAAGGACACAAACACCACTGTTTCATTCTCAGTTCTTCGTTGCTTTCGTTCAGTGGGCTATTTGCTCCATATAATAGCATGTGAAAGAATGTATTTATTATCTATTAACACAAAAGAAGGCGGCACACAAAACAAAAACGCCCGTCCCGTCCCGTGTTCTCTTGTTGTGTACATATTCCTAGTCATTCTTTTCAGTTTTCAGTTTCAGTAATAGAAGATTTCCGGAAATAATAGTTGGTAAGAGTGAAGTCCCTTGAGGTAGGACATTTCAGAATGGAGGCAGCATCTCAGAAGAGGCGGTCTGCCACACTTTACGACTTTCAGGCATGGACCTATTACAATTTATACTAGACTACCAGCTGTGCGCTATGCGCAAGAAACTGTGACTTGTTTTCGCGCACTACGGTCTTTCTGGTGGGGCCATGTTCGGTGTGTCCGTTTGAAATGGCGGCCTGACTGAATCGACTGCGAGCGTTCATTATTTACACCGTGTTCTTGTTTAAGTAAATTAAGAAGAAGAAATGTAAAGCAAAATCATCGGTAGCCTCTGCTGCATTGTCGGTAGCGCTTCGTGGCTTACCAAAAGCAGATGCGGGCAGAGGATCGAATACAGAACCAGGAATAATGAAGCCGGTTGCTCCATTCCATCACTCGCATCGGATTGCGGATAGCAGTCGACAATCGTCTCCAGATGTTTTACGGTAAGTTTGATGTGTGATAATTTCTCGTATCAACTGATGATTAATTTATACAGGTCTGTGTTGTGTGTCAGCATGAAGCGACCTGTCCATATTTTTGACATCAGGAGCGTAGTATAAAAATCAAAAACACTACATCGTGTTTACACTTACGCACTTTAGCGGTGTGTGTGTACTGTTAATAAATACAACATTCACAGAATTTGTTCAGATTTAGAGGTGGTGAAGTGTTAGCGGAGAATAATAACTTGAACTATTGCGAAGTAACCCTGAAATAGACCTAGAAATATTGATCTAGATCTAAGTTGTAAGTAAGCAGAATACTGGATCTAAGCAGACCAAAACAAACATCATGAGGCCTGATTGTTGTCCCTACCAGTACCACAAATATAATTTTTTTCAAACTACTTTGTGGCTGTGAGTTTTGAACATCTATAGCGGTATAGGTGTAACCATGCTGGTTTGGTTTTAACTGTGTGTGTGGGGGGGGAGGGGGGGGGGGATGTGTGCTTGTGATATTATTACTGATTTATCATGCCCATCTCCATGCGTAACATACTGTATTAGTCTTTGCATTGGTCTGGTGGTCACATCTGATTCATATATATATAATATGTAATAGGCTATACACTTTCTTCATCTGTGTCAGACTCACTCAGAGTCTGTTGTTCACTCACAGAAGCGTGTTGCATCTGCTTTTTGGTAGACTCAGTGTTGCAGGGCATTAGCTCATACCCAGATCAGTTCTGCATCTGTATATTATATAGTATAGTTGTATCATCAGAGATCAGTGGAACATAAAAAGTTGGTGATGAGTATAGCCTAGGAATGCTGTACTTACATTAACCTGATTAAACTACAGTGCTGTGCTCATGACACCACAGACTTGATAAAACTAAAAGCTGAGGGGCTGAACATGCATTTCTGTGTTCTTGTGAATTTCAACCATCAACAATAAGCTGGAAAACTTACTGTAGTGTTTTTCCCCCATCTCTCCTTTATTTGAATTCCTGTTGGTGGGACTCTTCTTGTGATACCTCTTGGTGGTGTCCCCTGGTCACTGTGGTAATTTGGATCATTTTCTTCTTTCCCATTCCTTTTGCTAAGTAGTTCCCTCTGGTAAGTCTGGTCAATGTTAAAATATATATATATATGTAACCGAGTGTATTGTATACATGCTCCGGGCCATACCCTTTAACCTTTTCTTTCCGGTCCTTTTCCTTTTTGATTGGGTGGAGTTTTTATGGCCCAATTATCTAAGGTGTTAAAAGTTGTGTGCTGGGCCAGCAGCGTCCCTTTTCCCCCAGTGTCCCTGCAGAGGCAGGTTGTTTGTTTAACTGTTGCGGCCGGTGTTCATGTGTTTTCATCAGGGGAGAGCCTGTAAGTAGTTATTTTTCTATGGCTTGTTGTTCTGTTGTTTCTATTGATGTAAATAATGTATGTTTATAATGTTATCATGTTCACAACGTGCCTTGATTTTGGTTCTTGAATACATGGGTAATTTCGGCGTCAGATTGCCACCTGGTTGCAGCCGCTGTGGCCGCGTCAGAGAACCTTGTTTGTGCGTTCGAATGTTAAGCCTTTATGCCACAGGATGACCGGTATTTCCAAAATGTATGCAGCTAACCAGGAGTTAGCTGATATATGTAGCTAGTATGTTATGTTGCCATTGCTGGATGTTCAGTTTGAGTGATGCTTTGCCGATGCAAAGTTATCCCTCTAAAGTATGGGTACTTTGTCAGTGCGTATAAACTATAACTTCTTTGTTTGGTTTCCTACCGATCTATGTTTCTACATGAAATCCGTGGTATATTATGGCTAACACTTGGAAGATGTTGACTTCATAGTTGTTAGAATGTTCATTTTACTAGTTGAATATGGTTTAGTGCATAGGGGTGATTGTATAAACTGTGAGACATGTTATTTCTGTTTTGATCCGGCTTTTGTATGGCCGAGTCTTGGGCACGCAGACTTTCACTCTTCTTAGCTTGTAAACCCTTTCCGGGTCTTTGTGCGTGTACCTGAACTGGCCGGTGATGCGCGTCAGTGGTGGCAATTAGGTCTTTGTTTCTGTTCACTAATCGAGCAGCTAGATCAGCAGCTTGTATTCTTGATGCGCTACCCGCGTCAGTAAGACGCTTGACGTTGTTCACAGCCGGATATGCTCTGCTAGTCAGTAACAGTAACATGCTGTAACGCTTTAAGTAACTTGACGAGGCTGGAGCCGGTCAGTTTATGACTGACTTCCTCCCGCTTACGGCATGGTCCCAAATGCCACCCGTGTCATTATCCATCTTGTTGTGTGCTTAAGTGGAACTGCTGTAACGATTATCTCACGCTTCCTGTTTAGTTAAGAATGAGCTTGGTAATCCGCATTCTTCACTGTTATTTTATTGTATACTATTATACTGAGAGTTCATCAGTTAATTGACTGGCCGTCTCTTGTATACTCACCGTGACTCTGGGAGATACGGGTTTTAAATGTAAGTCAAGCACACGATTTATGTGCTTGATTATTAATCATTTTGTCCTGTATTATACTAAGTAACCCACAGGTAAACTACATGGTTACTGTATTTATTAGATTTGTAATTGCTGTTGTTTAGACTTTACACATTTGCTTTCATGTTCTAAATGTTTTGTTTGCTTGTGTCTTTTCTAAAACAGACACTGTTTCCTGGTTGGTTGGTGTACAAATAAAAGTTATGTTATAGCAACCTCTGACTTGTGACTCTTCATCCATGCTTCCAACCTGCTTTCCCTCAATTCCCCATCCCCACTCCCCTACATATATATATATATATATACACGTAATGATTTTTTTAGCAGTAGTACTAGTACTAATATTCTGTAATCATTATTATTTTTAATCGGTATTTAGTATACATGTACACCTGTTACTTGTGTGTTAGAGCTGGTCAATGTTTATATATATATATGCATAATGCTTTGTTTAGCAGTACTAGTACTACAGTAGTAGTAGTACTAATACTCTGTTACTATTTTTAATATGTAGTAATGTAATATGTGCATCTGTTACTTGTGTTGGATCCCCTTCCCTCTTAATACTGCCCACCCTTAACTGCATTTCAACCCATTTGTATGTGTGGCAGATTTTGTGCCAGCTCCTGCTTCTCTCCAGTCCAGCTGGGCTTCATACCCAACAGACTGAACCAGAAAACTGAAGTCAGTTATCCTGTGGGCACCCAAACGACAGCGATATCATGTGCTACATCAAGACTACAAATTACTCATTGACTGTGTGTTGCTGATATACATAGCTCATGTAAACATCACATGTGAAACTGAAACTAGTGAAAGCAACTGAATCAGTGAAATATGAAATGAATCATGTAAACCTTGAATATTTCAATCGCTATTATAAAAATGTCGAGAAGAATGAAAATTTAAGAATTTGTGGAACTATTCATTGTATTATATCTTGCTTTGCTGCTATTTAAATGAAAGTTTGAAAAAGAAATAAAAACGGCAGAATTAATTTCTGAAAATTATATCTTGCTTTCTCTTGATTTGTTGATTGTATGTCAGTTGTAACCTGAACGGTTGTTTACCCATACAAATGCATTTTGTAACATATTCACAGCATACACTCATTTTGCACTGTCTCAGACTCAAAGAAGTATATCTTGCTGGTGGACAGGGTTATGTTCTCTGTTTGGGTTGAACATGCCTCAGCAATGTCTAAAAACAAAGTGGCCTGTTGTAGTGTTGACAGACAGAGTGAGTTTGTTTGAAATCTCAAGGAAGGTATACTCCAAGCTTTAAGCTGTATACCACATACATACTTATTTTTCATTACACATCCCATCCAAAAAGGAAATAAATTGGAAGGGGGTGGGGGGGGGGGGGGGGGGGATGTTGTGGCTAAGTATTGTTATTTTCACATACATAAAAAACCTAACTGTGCCTGGCTACTGTTGCGTTTAAAATGTGCCCTGTTATGTGACACCCTGGTGCAGCTGAAGTGTTTTGTTAACAACACATACATGATTTGCACTGTACAGCTGGTAGTGTAAACTAAACTGTTGACATGCCTTTTTAAAATAGTTTCATTATTGCATAAATTCAGTTGCCCCTGGCACATGGGGTTGCATGATTTGTTCCCATGGCTTTTGGAGTCGTGTTGACCACGTTAGACTGATCACTGCTGACTTGAGCAGAATTTTTCTGCATGCCACAACAACAAAAAGAAGATTTTCGTATCTTACATAATGTTTAAGTATACATTTCTTATTCCATCCTTGCACACAACAGCAAAAAGCAACTGAGCACATTGCATTGCTTGCTAATGGTCATTTAAATGACTTGAATGTTCATTATTGTGTGCAGAATTCCGACCGCTTCAAGTGATAAAAGATTGTTTTTTTTGTTTTTTAAATCACATCATCAATTTCTTAATAAAAAGAACAAAGATATTTTACTCTCATTCCTTTACCTACTCTTTTCAGTGTTTAATTATGCATTCATAAATTTATTTGTTCAATAATCCATGGTCCACAACTGTCAATGATTTAGCCTGTTGTCTTCTGTCAGGATGTGAACATGTTTTACTAAATACTGACATAATGATTGTTCAGTGTCATTGTGATCCATTTTACTTGTTAGAATTTGATTCAAGTTCTTTTCTCTGTGTTAAATAAATGCTAAACAGAGACCATGCATGCACCTGTCTCTTGAGTGTTCTCATTTGTATGCTTTCACTAGTCTACTGCTATGAACACTACTACTATGAACCCACCAAACTAAGATCAGTATTGCACATTCTGTCTACTCACCTAACTCTGTTCCACACCCACACCCACACACACATACACACACACACACACACACACACACACACACACACATGTATAATATATATAGGGATACTTAAATTACTTTTCAGAGTTTTATGCGCACACAGACACACACATGTAAATCTAAATAACATCCACACACACACACACACACACGCTCACACTTTTGTACATTAGCTGCATACTGGGTGTCACTTTGGAGAGATCAACTGAAATATTTGTATAAGTTAACTTTCAAAGTATCAAACACCATTTAACACTGATAGTGATACGACCACCAGTGGCAGTGAGTGTTTTCAATTTTTTTCGTCCTGACTGGGCATATAAAAAAAGGGGGGAAAAGAAGGAAAAGAGCTGGTAATGAGGCGGTCTAAAACTCCTTTGACATTTTAAACGCCATTTTGGGCTACAAATATGAGAATCGCTCTAATAGGCGTCATATCTAGCGAATGAAGACAATATTTGCAACAAAAGTGACTGATTCAGTCTGCAAATAGGCGAGTCCTCAGTACACGATCGATTGTTTTGCCGACATCAGCACTCGCGAAGCATGCAAAGTTACTTATAAGCTAGATCTAGACGAAATATTATCTGCGGAAAGGTGCACACGCTCACCGAAGGGCACAAATGTGATGAAGCTCACTCTTTGTTGAAAATGTTCGGTTTATTCGCTTCGTATGACCCTATTTGGATCATTCTGATGATATTTGTGACCTAAAATGGCGTGGCATTTCATATCAAGATCTAGATGGCGTATAAAATGTTCCTGGAATTTCCGACCGCCTCCTCGGATAGTACTTTTATTTGCCGACACTTTTGTTTGATTAAACACGCAACACGTGTAAAGACTGAACTAAAAACAAAAACGGAAACTGCTACGCAACACCATCTGTCACTCTGTGCTGATCGGGCTAGCCGCGGCCAGCCGGCTAATCATGTGACGCCGAGTGAACTCCATACAGACTAAGAAGGGGGGGGGGGGGGGGGGGGGGCGGGGGGAGTCCTGCATTTGATACATTGACGATCCGTACCACACATCATGAAAATAGTATGGATGTGCTTACTTTGGTGTAGATGTAAGTCCACTTGGTGATTTTGCCCACATTAAACTGGATCTGGGGTCACCTGCAAGCTTTAAGTTTAATCCAGCGAATGCATTTCTGAAGCCCTTGCTTTGGTTTGGTGAAGGGGACGAACCGGACACCTTCACACGACTCGCGATACCTATTGTCCGAGTTGCAAGTACCCCATGCGCAATGTTTCACAGGCATTTTTTCTTCTTTTACAAGTATCTTGCCATCTTTCCCGCGGTTTCAATGTACCCCCAACAAAAGCGGGCCTACTCTGCGCTACACCCGCAAGCACTAACCGAGTGCAGTCCCCTGGATTTCCGAAGATCGTCTGTTACTTCTAGAGCCATTGTTTCCTTGGACCCTTCCTTCTCCTGTCTATAATCTTGCGTCGTAATGACGTCAAAATGATCTTAGATGTTCTTTCGAACATTTAAGGGTGGCCTGGGGGAAATTCGTCCAAACAGGTACGCTTGATTCACATGCACACTTCGAGACACGATTTTGTCACACTGGCTCAACCAACACAAGCTCGTTGTGGTTTGTCGACACCTTTAACCAATCGCAGACTAGTGTACAACACAACGACCCGTGTGATCTCAAGAATATGAAAGAAAACATTATTTTTCTGAGGAATGAGTGAACAACAGATCTAGGCAAATGTACTCACCTATACGACGAAACACAAGGAAACAATGAAACACAAGCGCTTTCGACAGAAAACTGTTTTCGTCAGAAGATAGATAAAGAAGAAATCTAAGAAGACAGACAAGAAGAAGCTGATGTAAAAAAAAAAAAAATGAAAAAAATGTATACGTAGATGTTATCATTATTTGTTAACAATGTTATCAAAACGACGAAAATTAGGATTTTTAAGTGTACAGATCGTGGCAAACACAACTTCAAAACAAACAAGATCTGCCAATAGTATGTCGGTCCTTACTTTCCGTACAACCCACACTATGGTTTTGTTGCCAAGCGAATATCAAAAAACAAAACAAACAAAAAACCCACATAAATCTGAAACAGAATGACTGCTAGCGTTCTAAAACAAGATCCAAACACAAAAAGGTTCAAACGAACGCTGCAAAGCTGTTACTGGACACTAACATTTATTTTTTGATTGATAAGTCTACCGGAACCATATGTTTAAATATTCTACTAAGTACTTACCTGTTTGCGTAACGTGTTTCTGGCGTGCCACTGGCCGGTAGGTTTTTCTTTTCATTTCGTTATTATTAGAAAATGGTGTCTGAAATATTTTCTGTAGTTCACTGAGAAAACTTTGTCACCCATCGCCGAGCATTATTAGTAAACGGCAGCTACCGGTCTCATCCACTATAGTCAAGCACACGTTGCACGATTAGGAGATTTATTCAAAGAAAGATATACAAATTATTCATAAAATCATCAGTTAAGTCGCCCGACAAATTATTAGGCCTGAGCTGGGTTGCCACATAAACAGGTGCAGGTATGCACATGACCTTCCACCAGTCCATGCGTATACGGTGCATGATGCGTGCAACGTGTGTCGGCACCCCGGTGAAGAAGATCTGGTCCCTGCAGTGGGATGTGGCGGTCGGAGTCAGATCGGCCCACTCTCTGGCCAGTGCCTGGCTGCGGAAATCCCCCCCCCCCCCCCCCCCCCCGGCCTCCCGACCCCTACTGTCTCCACACCTGCACAGTTAACCTGGAATAAATGTCGGCTAAGCCGAGGTCGATGTTGACCGCAACAGTCTCGGTTCCCTTGGCCCCACTCTTCGCTGCCCTGTCAGCCTTCTCGTTGCCAGAGAGATGGTGATCAGCTGGTCGCGATCTCTCTCACCAGGTCCTCCCGTGCGTTAGCAGAGTCGGACCTGATGGAGGAGAGCGCGGCCTTGCAGTCGCTACAGATGACTATGGCTGACGGCGGAGTATGAATCTCGTTCTCATCCCCGACCTGGCCCGAGGAGCGGCGGTGAATGGGGCCCGGGTGGCGGAGAGGCACATTCACATCTACCATTCCTAGCTGATGGAGAGGCCGAACGTTCAAGTGGGCATGGGGAATCTAAGAAAGGGGGAGAACCCGCTTAAGGAACCAGCTTGAGCAAGAATCTCGTTCTCGTTTATATGTAGGTCCATTAGAATGGCCACCAGTTCGGCTGTGTAGATCGATACTGCGTGTAGAGAGAACGAGTGGGTCATGTTGTTAAACTCTGGATCAACAAAGGCGGCTCCTGCCGCGCCGTCATCCATCACTGACCCATCGGTGTAGATCTTCAAGACGTTCTTGTACTTTTCCAGGAACCCGTTAGCTAGGTACTGCACCTCAAGCGGGTTCTCCTCCTTTCTCAGATTCCCCATGCCCACTTGAACGTTCGGCCTCTCCATCAACTAGGGAGGGTAGAGGTGAATGGGCCTTTCCGCCACCCGGGCCCCATTCACCCCCGCTCCTGGAACCAGGTCGCGGACCAAATCACAGTTGGAAGAGCAGAACCGGGCTTGGGCAGGGCTCTTGAAGGACTCTTATATGTATTTCTTTCAGACTGGAGTTCGCCACTGTTTGACAGCGGAATTTGTACTTGGCTGCACTAAGCTGGATGTACTGCCACAACGGCAGCACACCCGCTTCTATATACACCAAAATGTGGGGCGCGGACCGCGTAGCCCAAGAGCCCGCGTGTCTCCCGTCCTGCTGGTGAGACGGACTAGGCCCGAGTCGGTGATGAGCGGCATGGCCGCGAGCGCACCAGGCTCCGTACCAGACTAACAGGATCTTGGGGGAGTTTGCCCTGGGTTGTGCGCTTAGGACCTTGATGACATTTAGGGCACAGGAAGCGCTCCTCGCGTTGTTGTCTGCTTGTAGATGGGTCTGCCCTTGACGGCTGAACATTACACCCAGGTATTTAACTTTGCTAGACACAAATATGCAGTCCTCGTTGATCTTGACATGTAGTTGCCTGTTGTAGCGTGTGTTTTTTGTGTGGAAAGGGATGAACACAGTTTTGGGGATGGGTAAACCCGTTGGGTCATGTTAAACTCTGGATCAACAAACCACCCCGTCCACCGCTTCCTTAAGTTCATCAGCGAATTGTTTTTACTATGCGGCTCTTCTCCTTGAACAGACGTCGGATGTACGTATCCTGCCATATAGCCAGTTAATGTCAATAATGATGTGGGTCTTAATGTCCTTAGATGTCGGGCCATGAGGGACAAATAATGACACCAATGCCATTCTCACGCATAGATAACAGTGCGGCGCGGGCCGCAAAAAATTACTAGAGATAGCTCTCAAATCGGCACTCTGGACAAAAAATGGCCCGCACGAATACAGTTTTATCAATAATAACAAAACCGACTAAATCATGACTGAAAAACATCAAATGAAAGCTGAAGTTACAATCTCTTAATCCATGAAAACAGAATGTACAGACATGACTTAATTAATTTGCAACTTGACAACAGTGGGAAGCGTGGCTTGCGCCGGTCTATCTGCAAATTCGCACAACTAAATCGCAGCTAACACAGTGTACAAAATAGCAATGTTAATAAAACTTACATCAAAATAAAGTGCACGCTCAGACGGTTAATATAGTACATAACAATTATAATGTTCCTCAAAGACTGGCAACGAATCAGCGTGAACTTTCGCCTAGCGCGCGTGATCTTATCGCAGCATCGCTGATATCAAGTAGTCTATTAATAAAACTTTGCCGGCTTCTACAGTACACAATAATTAAATTCGACCCAAAATACTAAATAAACATGAAGTCAGTTCAGCAAAATATTATAATACAAAGTGGCAGTGACCGACACAGAATTACTTTAATCGAGTCAAAACAACGATTACTACTAAACATAGAAGGCCGCGCCAACGTGAAAGCGACGGTTATAAAAGTAACTGTCAGCTAGTTATGGTAAGAGAGTTTGTGAGCCGGTTTGGTCGAGCGGTAAGGCGCTAAGCTGGTAAGCAGAGGGACCTCGGTTCGAATCCGCTTCGGCTCTCCTTTCTCTTCAAAAGTTGCGGTCTGTGGACACTATCTTGTGACTTTGTCCTTCACAGTTAGGAAACATTAAAATGGCTCTTATTGCTGCCCACCTTAATGCAGAAGTCATTCCAGTGGTGACAGTGTAGAGATAGGTATATAATCCCCGCCCCCCATACCCCCTTCCCCCCGTCCCTAATAAGTCTTATGGTTTTTGTGGACGTTAAGCACCACGTAAGAGAGTTTGTCCCTCATAATTATGTCAGCCCGACATCCGAGGACATCATCGGTAAGAGAGCGAGGCATCGGCCGGCTACTGATTCAGCTCGATCCTGCATCTAAATAAATAGCGCGTATACATTCTAAGATGCCAAATTCTATTACACATGGCTTGGTGCATAAAAAGGAGTTGGTAACAACAACAGGCGATCAAAATGTAATGGGGGAAAACATATTTGAATCGGGCGTACACCGGCTATTGCCGGTCAGCCGTGTGCGTGCACGCAGCGCTTCAAAACAAAAGCGTCGTCTGCTCTGGTTCCCGGTTTACTAGCAGTACAGTTAAATGAAATTGCGTGGATGATAACTGGGGCTGGATTAACGTGAAAACATGTACAAAGCACATAGGCCACATAATTTATATGATTATTGACTTTCAATTCTGATAGTTTGACCGAGTCAAACCCAATACCGTCAGGAACAAAAGCCACACCGAATGAGCATAAGCATAATTATTACAGTTATGACAATCACAAAGAGTTTAAACGTGACCTTGTCTAGGTAGATAAGAAAAACGAAGTGATGAATGTTTATTATGTCACACGTTACACCACTAGGATCCTTTATGGATCCACTAGTACACTTCAGATCTATTATGTGAGTGATTTGTAAGAAAAACGAATGCCAGTGCGTTGTTTAGCATGACGTCTGTAATCCATCTGATGATGATGAGTTGATGCTTAATGTCCTCAGATGTCATTTGACATATTAGGGACAAGTTGTGACCAATGCCGAAGCACGGTTCAATAAAATCCACATACGTAAGGTGTATGCGTGTTTAGCTGTAACCTGCCACCTGCACTTTTTGGCAGAATGACCGGGATTTTTTACGTGCTACTGTGGTAACACGGGGGTGGAACGGATACCGAAATAAGAGTCAGCACAGAAAGTCGACCCTGGAGAAGAAAATTCTCCCGCCGTTCCAGCAGGGATTCGAACCCGCGACCTTTCAATCACGAGTCCGGTGCTCTAACCACTGAGCTATCCCCGCCCCCAATCCATCTGAAACAGAACAAGGCCCTTTATCTGCCTCAAGACGAGTACGAGTGGGTACTCATACTCGTCATCCCCGAAGGAGTAGGGGTAGGCGGGAAACGCATCTTCACAGATATCTCAGCACAAGTATGAATATCCTTCACCACCTTCACCTGTCTCAGGGCAACTATTGCCCACCGCTGTCTGAGGATGAGTGTGACACGGAGTGGTCTTGTCGGCAGTGCACATCCCACTGGACGTTTGGGTCGTACGAGATGGAATGTTGTTGCTGTTCTTTCTGTTGCCATTATGTGTAGTTCTGTTGCAGTTAGCGACGTACATAAATTTGAATATTTTGTATCTACGCTGTGAATATGCGCGTGGAAGGCGTTTGTGTGTGTGTGTGTGTGTGTGTGTGTGTGTGTGTGTGTGTGTGTGTGTGTGTGTGTGTGTGTGTGCATTATGAATTATCGTTTATTCAGCCTTATTTTTAACTTGGCTGTGGTTGGTGATGGGTAGTGTACTGGTGGCTGATGTTGACCTTGGCAGCTATAATGGAACCCAGAACCCCTCCATGCTGTGTCGACCACTCGGAAACATCACCTTCCTGCCCAAAATGTCACTGTAAATTTTTCTGCTTTGTTTGGCAAACAAAAGACAGAGAGAGAGAGAGAGAGAGAGAGAGAGAGAGAGAGAGAGAGAGAGAGGGGGGGAGGGGGCAGCTTGCACTCCTTAAACTAGCTTTATCACAACGATGTGTCTGGGATGCATATTTTGTCTTGCACAGCAGTTAAAGTATCACCGTCAAGTGCAGAAAAACAATGTCTTGAATACTGAATCCAACTGCAACCGATTGGTGGCACGCGCACACACACGCACACACATGCTTAAACAAGCACGCACATGCAACCAAAATAAACAGACATGGCTGCATTCACGTGAAATTTTACTGGCCACGGCGCACCACTGACTCAATCAGCTACCTCTGCGTGTGGAGAATCTCAGCCCAGGGCGGAAGGACGAGCCACCTCCTCCGAATGAAGGCCTACCGAAAGGTGATATGGGCGAGAAAGCGGAGGAAGGCGACGATCGCCCCAGAAAAGGATTCCTCATCAAGCTCATCACATTGAAATTGGAGCCACTGCCCAGAAAAAGGGAGGAACTACCTGGGAAGCCAAGCCTGCTGTTAAAACCTCCAAAACTATTCGAAGAAAACGAGTTGAAATTGTTGCTGGACCGTTGACTGGCTGTGTTGCCGAAGGACGGTCTACGGCCGAAGCTGGCGAAAGGGCTGGTGTTTGAAAATGCGCTGAAAGGGCTGAAACTGTTTCCCACTCTATTGCTGCCAGGGAACGCAGCAGCGGCAAAAGGGCCACGGACTGGGCCTAGATTGTTCACACTGCCACCCAAGAAAGGACGACTAGACGGTCCGGTAGAGGTAGAGGCAAATGATCCGCCTTGCAAACCGTTTAGTCCACCACCAGCGGAACTAAAAGGACCGGGAAATGCGCCAGGGAATGCTGAGTTCCCAATAGGATTCCGCGAGGACAAAGGATTAATACCCGACGCACTCCTTCCAAACTGATTGTTACTGAAAGGATGTCTTGTAAACCCATTTGCTTTTCCAAACTGACTGCGATTAAAGTTTTCAAGTGTGTTGGGTCTTCCAAAAGGTATGTTTCCATCAGAAGTAGGGTTACTGAATCCGAAAGGTGTATTTCCATCTTGAAAAGAGTTTGATCCGAAAGGTGTGAAGCCATTTTGGTTGGCGTTGTTGTTTCCAAAATGTACCCCTCCGCCTGGAATGGAATTGCTGACATCAAAAGGAAAATTCTGACCCTGACTATTAACACCAGGAATGGCCCTGGTGGGTAGGCTACCATTACCTGCAGCGGCTCCAAAACTGAAACCTGGTTGAAAGCGTGCCGGTGTGGAACTAGACAAATCATTTGGTGCAACTCCAAAATTTCCGAAAAACTGCGGATTTCCGAAAGGCAACCTGGACTGTTGATTTCCTCCAAAAGGGGAACTACCTGGCTGTTTATTTCCAAAAGATGGTATACCCGACTGCTGATTTCCGAAAGATGGTACGCCTGACTGCTGATTTTGGAAAGGTGGTGTGCCTGACTGTTGATTTCCAAAAGAAGGTATACCTGACTGCCGATTTCCTCCGAAAGGTGAACTGCCTGGCTGTTGATTTCTGAAAGGTGGTATATTTGACTGTTGATTTCCGAAAAACGGTGTACCTGACTGCTGATTTCCGAATAGTGGGACACCTGACTGCTGATTTCCTCCGAAAGGAGAACCGCCTGTCTGTTGATTTCCGAAAAACGGTGTGCCTGACTGCTGATTTCCGAATAGTGGGACACTTGACTGCTGATTTCCTCCGAAAGGCAAACTGCCTGTCTGTTGATTTCCGAAAAATGGTGTGCCTGACTGCTGATTTCCGAAAGGTGGTATGCCTGACTGCGGATTTCTTCCGAAAGGAGAACCGCCAGGCTGTTGATTTCTGAACAGTGGCTGAACTGAAGGCTGATTTCTACTAAACGACGGTCTCGTGCTGCCATCAAAGACGGAAGATTGAGAGCGTGTTCCAAGGTTGGACTGCTGCTGCAGAAAGCTATTGGGTGATGTTGAGAAAGTATTGCTTCTGTCAGGATTTTGTGGGGAACTTGTTTTGGGGCTGGGGCCTTGTAGGACAATGGGCTCCACAGTCTGTAAGTTTCTGACTAGCGTGTCAGCCTCCTTGAAGAGAGCCCGATGTGCTGTGTCGTCTTGTAGCGGCAGGTCAGCACTGGAATTGGAAAAAGAGCGATTCAAAGTAGATGGTGTGCTGCCATCTTTAGAGCCACCAGCTACGTTGTTGCCACTGATGCGAGCGAACATGCTGCCATCGGAAACGGCAGACGGTGTGTTGGGACCAGAAGTAGGAGAGGCGTTGGCATCAGAAACGGTAGGTGACGCACTGCCGGCATTAGAATCACCAAGTGGCGTGTTGTCACCATTAGAAGCAACTAATAATGTTTTGTTACTACCAGAACCAGCAGATGTCTTGCTACCTTTAAAACCGGCAGATGATATGCGGTCACCAGCGGAGGCTGACACGTTCAACAGCTTTTTTCTGAAAACAAAACAAAACAAAACGCATTAAATCGAATATCCATTGCTCAATTGATTGTCAACAACAGAGCAATAAAAAGCAGTACAGCAATGACAAGTTAGTACTTGGGTTTTTGCTGTCAACCACACAGGGGCATCTCAGGACCGCTATCAATACGTGGCCCTAGACGAAAATAGAGAATTAATAGTAGATAGGATAGACTACATATAAAAGGCATTGCGTGAGAGAGAGAGAGAGAGAGAGAGAGAGAGAGAGAGAGAGAGAGAGAGAGAGAGAGAGAGAGAGAGAACAGACAGACAGACAGACAGACAGAGACAGAGAACAATTAAAACAAAACAGATAGACCATTAAAACTTGTGCAGAGACTAACCAGTTATTCAATGCGGCATTAAATGAAACATGACAGATCGAAGACAGCGGCCCCCCCCCCCCCCCCCCCCCCAACACACACACTATATGGTGGTGTTTATGTGCCTTGTATTTACTCGCATGCCAGGTGAGAGTATTACCGTAAGCGACTCGGTCTTTTTGCACGTGTGTGCGCGTGTTTGTGTAATGTCTTTCGAGGGCTAATTAACTCCCTTGACACTCGGAATGCGTCTAATTTCAAGAGTCTGAGAATTGCAGACAAAAGGCCGGAGCGATGTTTAACCGTTTTGGTCTGAAGGTGTTGAATGCAAAGGGGAGCTGGATGGAGAGCACACACGGAGGAAATCAGACAAACAGGGGCTATATATATATCAAGAAAGGGGAGCGACAAAGTGTGGACAACTTGTAGTCAATGCGTGCTTAGTTAGGCAGCCAGTCCAGAGTTCTGACTGAGAAGGAGTAAAACGTGATCTCGTTTATGAGCTTTGAGAACGAGTCGTGCAATGTAGTTTCTCAAGTTGTTTAGGACAGCCTGAAAGGAGCGAGTTGCAGTAGATTAGAGTCAGAGGAGGAGCGGCGGACTAGGAACAAGCGGACTAGAAAAGGCAAAGCCGTAGATTTTTTGATTTTTTCTTGTTATCGAGTCAGCAGAATGAAGATGCAAACTGAACTGTTGTTAAATGCATTCCAAAGGGTAAGAAGAGAGAGAGAGAGAGAGAGAGAGAGAGAGAGAGAGAGAGAGAGAGAGAGAGAGAGAGAGAGAGAGAGAGAGTATGTGTGTTCTTAAAGGGCCCAGAAAGGCAGTTTTCGTTTGCAATGGAACGTTGAAAATCGACCCAATTATGAAAGTCTAGTGCATAACATGACCTTTAAATCTAATAAAATGTCACTGCCATGAAAGAAAGTATGTTTACGACGGAAGAAATGCATGCCGATCAGGCGGAATTCCATCTGCTTGTTTTAATCTCGAAATACGCGCGAGATCCGTGACGTAGGTCTCTGACGTCACAAACAGACCACTGAGGCGAATGGCGAATGAGGCGCGTTTTCACCAGCAGTCGGTCCACAACGAAAACGACACGCGAATGTGCGGCCGTGGGATGGGCAGAGCTGCAGACCAAGAGGTCGTTTTCCTTTCACATCTTCCCGAAAGATAGCAGTCGAAGGAAGCTTCATCCTTGGAGATTCGAACTGGAAATTGTTCCAAGTCGATTACCCTGTGGACACCCACACAGACATGAACTTTTTACTAAAGGGTATCGGTCACGCATCGCCCGGCTTTCGCTAGGTAGATCCTTGGTATATGGAAGGAACGGTCTCTTCGGATGAAACCTCCGTCCTTGGCAATTCTACAAGGAATATATCCAGACCGATCAAAGGACTCAGAAATACATTTTGACACCCAGTGCAAAGATTAAAATTAAAAAAGGGGACAAACTTTTTTTCACAAGAAACCCTCCAGAAAAAGAAAGGGAAATCAACAAAAGAGGCAAATCCTCAGCAAGAATGAACCCGTAATAAATGCAGAAGAAGAAGAAGGGAGAGAAAGAAAACAAACAAAACACAAATGGACACGGTAAACACGGAGAAAAGACAGGAAAAACAGGAGGTATTGAAGTACCAACAAATACCCCTGCCTTGACTAAGAAACAAAACAAAAGCGAGGCACAAAATAAATGAAAACAACCGAGAGAAAAGTAAAAGCCGAAAGGTAAACAGAAACTCGGCTGGCCTGTGCACCAACGAATAGTACAGGGCTTAGGGAAAAATAGCGCACTCGCCGCTATTTTTCCCTAAGCCCTGTACTATTCGTTGGTACACGGGGCCGCGCCGAAGCCACGGCACCATTCGGTCGACATCGCAGTTTGTCCCTAATATGCTCTTTAGCATCTGAGGACATTAAGAAAGAAAGAAGGCCTACAGCAGAAAAGGCCGTGTTAGAAAGAAACTGCACACAAATGCCTGTGACAAGAAAAGAAAAAAAGAAAAAAAAAAAAAAAAGAAAAAAAAAAGGAAGAAGAAAGAACAGACCACAAATACCTACGGCAAAGAAAGAAAGACCAAACCAGAAATGTTGATGGCAAACGAAAAATGGCTGCCCTAATCAGGCAAGCAAACAGCTGACACCAAATGAAACAAACAAAACAGCTGAAACCACCTCAAAAACGCAAACGGTGGCCTACCTGCAAACATAAGGTGGAAAAAACACCACCAAATCACAACACTCTAATAGACTACTGTCTGCAACAAATGAGTGAACTACATTTGTTGCAGCCATAAGAGCACAGAGCAAAATTAACTGTGCCGATAAACAGATGGAAAGCCAAACTAACCATAACTAACATTAATCTTAACTAACCCGGCTTCCATCTAGAAAAATAAAGGCTGCAGACTGATAAAACAAATCGCTAATCAGGACTACCGATGACAAAGCATCGGGATGTAAACAAATGCAGACGAAAAGAGAAATGCAAAATGGCTGCCCTAATCAGGCAAGCTAACAAGTGGGTACGAAATGGCCAATAAGCCAGAGATAAAAAAGAAAGAAAGAACGCATGGTGGAAAAGAGAGAAAAACAAAGCAGCAACACTATCTGAAAAGAAAGAGGAGGCAAGAAATGTCAGCGAGCAACGAGACAAAGGCTGGATACACGTAATCCGTGTACACGATACAATCCATTCAGCCGACAACAACACGGCAGGACAACAGACGCTCATGAACTACCCCACACAAAGAAAGAATGAGCGGTTCGTTAAACATCGAGATTACCCCCCTCACTCGTACATCGTAAATGAACGATATAACTCGAGAAACAAAAGGGCAAGCCAAGAGAAAAAAACAGTGAATGGCAAGAACCGGCAACTAGCCCAACCCCAAACCCAGGCAGGCCTCGAAATCGCTAGTCTATTGAACTAGAACGAACAAACATTTTTCATCGTTACATTATGATGAAACAAACAAGGTTAAACTGGGAAAATAAAATAAAACACCCAATAAAAGGCAGGCTCCCTGATGAGGTCTAGCCTGTAGTGAAAGCTAGAGTAAACACAACGAAAAAGACCGAAACGCCACGCACCTAACAAGGCTCGAGAAAGATGAAATAACAAGGGGGAAATAAACAAAGGCCCAACTACTGAAAATGAGTTTAATCCCTATATGTTGTTTTGAAATCCTCTTTATATTATTTGAACTGGACATTTTTCCAAGTCGGTTGCCCTGTGGACACTCACACAGACCCGACTTCCACGTTTGGTTGTTTGCCTGTTTGTGACGTCACTACCCGACCGTTGACCTTTAGCTTAGAATAGCTCTCGCGGAATCTCGCATTCAAAATGGCGCTGGTTTTGAAACGTTCAGTTGACCGTATTTTCCGACCTTTTTGCCAAAATAAACGCATTACAACCTAGTCTAGGCCTGAAAAAGTTTTTAATAAGTGAGTAATAGACCGTTTCTACTCTTTGAACGTTAGTACGGACCTATATGTTGTTTTGAAACGATTTGCAGCGATTTTGTGGCCCTTTAACTGGGCGAATATTTGTTCGCCGAATATACTTCGGACAGTTCGACGAACTATGATTCGTTTCTTAATCGAACTTTTAGTTCGCCGAACATGGTTCGGACAGTTCGACGAACTTTACTTCTTTCTCAACTGGCTTGTATACAGAGTTACAAATAATGATAACAGAAAAAAAGAATCACACACACACACTGACACACACACACACACACACACACACACACACACACACACACACACACACACACACACACACACACATAGAGTAATTATGGCAAAATCAACTTCACTTAACACACACACCAGCGCCGGCGCACGTACACAATCGCATTGACTATCATCCCTGGGTAAAGAAATGGGTTTTCAGCGAAAGTCTGAAAGACTGAATGGAGTCCTTCTCCTTGATGCTCTCGGGGAGGACATTCCAGAGGGAGGGAGTGACATATCTGAAGGCTCTCTGGCCGTACCGCTTTGTCTTGGAATCCCTGGGCCCGGGAACATCAAGGAGAGATCTAGATGATCTCATTTGTCTGTTCCATTCACTGAGAGTCAACAGCTTGTTGATCATTTAGCATTATTCTGCTGACTGCTTGGGGTAATGAGCCTAGCTTTTTAACGCAGCGAAAAGAAGTGAGCCGGTTTGGCCTAGCGGCAAGGCCGCGTTAGGCTGGTACTGAAACGGAAGTGCGTCGAATCGATCCCGCTTCGGCTCTCACTTCTCTTCACAAAGGTTGTAGTCTGTAGATACTGTCTTGTGACTTTGTCCCTCACAATTAATGAAACATTAAAATGGCTCTCATCGCTGCCCATCCACTTAGTGCAGGAGTCATTCCGGTGGTGACAGCGTAGCGATAGGTATATAATCTCCCTCCTCCCCCACCTTCGCCCATCCCTATAAGTCTCATGGTGTCTGTGCACGTAAAGCACCATGGACGAAGAAGAAGCGAAAAGATGTTGGTGTGGAAGTTCCTCAATTAGCGATCGCCGCGGTATTGCGGCCGATAGATCCTGGCCTCTCCCTCCTTGCTGGACGGGGCATAGGGTGAGAGGGTCACTTTGTTCCAAGCACCACGGGTAACCCGCGCGCGGCCCCGACGCGTGGTGCGCTTCTAAGTGACCTCATAGATCTTTAGTCTTCTCTGGGGCCGTAACTATCAATCGGGCCTAAACCCGTAGGCCGGCCTAATCTCATGGCTATGTGCTGAAACTGGTCAAGCGTGGGTAGGCTAAGCGTCGGAGTCTTGCATGTAAAGTGTTCCTTTAAGCCCGTTCTTAACTGGGCGAATGTTTGTTCGCCCGAACATACTTCGGACACTTCGACGAACTATGATTCGTTTCTTAACTGAACTTTTACTTCGCCGAATATGGTTCGGACAGTCCAAACTTTACTTCATTCTCAGCTGGGTTGTAATGAGATGCAAGCTTCGGCCCGAACTTGCGGCAGACGCGCAGCAGACAGCATGATCGAAAATGTAGGCGTGTAAGCTCTTTTCCACAGGCACCCATGACAGAACGGACACAAAAATACATTCCTCGACTCCTGCATAGTTTTTACTAACGTGGCATTCCTGGCATTATACTTCTTGGTGATCGACGCGCAAGGTCCCCCCCCCCCCCCCCCCCCCCCAGTCTAAGGGAGACAATCCTTTTATACAGTCAACACGCTTATAATGTATTTTATGCATTCGGAAAAAGAACTTCAATTGATAGGCAAGTAACCAGTCAGCCATAACGGTTATATCAGGGCGACACTGCTGCAAAGAATAAATGTTTTTAACTATTATGCAATATATGTTTCATGTTAGGTCATACTGTATAATAATAGGTTCTTAATGTTTTAAGCTATTGTGCCAAATTTCACAGTTCGTCACATTACGTGGACTGAACCGCTACCATTGGATGGAGACTAAATGCTTGCATGTGTGGAAAGTTTGAGTATGAGATTGAACAATGTGTGGGTAACATATTTACTTGGGTTATTATTTTTCTTCGTGCATTTGCTAGCCTTACAATTTGTTTGTTTGTTTGTTGTTGTTGTTGTTGTTGTTGTTGTTGTTGTGTGTGTGTGTGTGTGTGTGTGTGTGTGTGTGTGTGTGTGTGTGTGTGTGTGTGTGTGTGTGTATTAATATCTGTCTATCTATATTGCAAATAAGGTCACACACTGCCGGTCTTTCTCGTGATCGATATTTTTGACACAGGCAATGCATGATCATTGTCATGACAGTATGGTATGGCTATTACCATCTTCAATGCAGAATACTCACACAGCGGGCCTATCATCATGGTAAGTATAGACTGTAGGGTACTCACACAGCCGGCCTATCATCATGGTCAGTATTGACTGTAGGGTACTCACACAGCGGGCCTTCCTTTTCCCTCCAGTGCTATTGTGCTGGCGGGCACGGGTTTAGCAGACGGGACTGAACCAAGCTGGCTTGTACCTGGCGCACTGCCAGCTGGGATCAGCTCTTCTGGTCTTGGTAGCCTCCTGTTACAACCATCAAGCAATTTAAGATAAGACTGTTTATTGTCCATGCTAAAACCATACATTAACCTCTAATTAACACACGCACGCACGCACGCACGCACGCACGCACGCACGCACGCACGCACGAACGAACGCACGCACACATACAACACCTACGTAATTTACGGAAAAGCAGCAATCACATCAGGGAATCCGGCATAAAATTCATTGTCACAAAAGGCTCATTAGATGCATACAGTAAACTTCACATTTCCAGGACACTCGTATATAGACACAGTTGCATATTTACCCCCCTCCCCCCCCCCCCCCCCATCCCACCTCCACACACAACATCCACCCCACGACACCCCCCCCCCCCTCCCGCTCCACTCCTGCGCGTCCAAACGCGCCCTCGAATCATTGCGTACGTGAATGGACCATACGTTGTATTATGAAGACAGTTAAAGACAACGACCTATTAAAACAGAAAGAAAAAAAGAAAAAAAGAAAAAAAAAAGTCATAAAACATGCCCATGATCATTATAAATGATGAGATATCTAAATAAACGTTTAGCTATTAGCTTAAAAACCTATGGTCAAAATATCCCAGTGTTGCAACCGACTCCACCCAGAAGCACCCCCACCCCCACCCCCCGCCCACACACACACACACACAGCAGCAGCAGCAGCGGCGGCAGTAAAACCCAGAAAATCCAGCAGGAAGCAACAATACGTTGTTTCACACACTAAGATGATCATTGTACAGTCTGATGACTGTGGGAAGAAAGGACTTATGGTATCTGCTAGTCCTTGTTTCCAAGGAGAGCAACCTTTCTGACACTCCTCTGACTAAAGTCTGGGCCTTGAGTTCATCGTTCTGGGAACGAGTTTCATCAGCCAAGACAGCCCATAACAGCCTGAGGACCTTCCGCTCATAGCGTGTCCTCTTTGGTGATCATTTCAGACAAAGACATGTCATCTGAAAACTTTATTTATAGTAGCCCCTCGGTGCAGCAGGGGCAATCCGATGTATCTGTACAGGCGACAGCACACAACCTTGTGGGGCACCAGTGTTCGACCGGATTTCATTAGACATAGGTGGATGGACTTTGAAATCCTCACGCGCTGTGGTCTGTTACTTAGGAAGGAGAAGATCCACGGAGTGACAGTTGAGTTGACATCCATCTCCATCAGCTTCTTGAACATCACACGCGGCTGGATGGTGTTGAATGCACTCGAGAAGTCCAGGAACAGCAGTCGTACATACTATTTCGGCTTCTCCAAGTGTCTGTACACATGATAAAACAGTGTCAGTATGGCATCCTCGGTGCTTCTGTTTGCGGAGTATCCAAACTGCATTGGGTCTTGCTTGAAGCGGGTAGCTGCGTGAAAGTCTACGTAGAATCAACCTGTCCATATACTTGAAGGGGACGGAAGTGAGGGCGACAGGGCGGAAGTCATTCTGTACTTTTGGGGAAGGTTTCTTTGGTACAGGGATGATTATAACTGTCTTCCAAAGAATAGGGAGGTGGTAAGTGTCCAAGGACTGTTGGAAAAGCCTCGTGAAGATTGGCTGAAGAACAGCACAAGTGACCTGGTCCAGACCGCTAGCACTGTGATGGTTAGTCTTTTTCTCTGAACTCTGAACCTCCTCTGTCCTAATCTCGACCTGCTCATCATTGTTTTCCCTCATACATTCCAATACAGTCCTTTGCTCTACAGAAAATCAGTCCGATCAAAGCGTGCATAGAACATGTTCACTTCACTGGTGAATTTCTGAGCATCATCGTCAAAGTGCTTTTTGCTTGGCTTGTACCCGGTCATCGTCTGCAAGTTTTTCCACAGCTGCCTCGAGTTGCTGCAACTGAAGTTTTCTTCAGTTACCTTCCTAAACTTCTTATTTTTTTCATCTATCCGTTGATCTTCCTCTGTAAAATCCTCACTCCTGCTGTATTCCCTGACTGATTTGTGCATCTCCTGTCTGCTTAGGGATGGCGGCAATTTCCGGCGCGATCCGGGGTTTGTTGTTTGGGTACACTTTTACCCCCTTGACAGGAACCAGCATGTCTGTGCAGAAGGTGATATATGAGGTCACTGCATCAATTGCCTCATCAAAGGTTGAGCTGACGTCAAAGAAAACATCCCAATCTGTGCAGTCGGAACAGCCGTTTAGAGCTTGAGCCGCGTCCACTGTCCACACCCTGACCTGTCACGTCACAGGCTTCCTGGTCTTCAGGCGCTGTCTGTAGGTGGGCAGCAGGTGCACTATGTTGTGCAGGGGCTTCCCCAGGCTCTGGGGAGGGAGTGCTCCTGTATGGGATGTTGCCATAGCACAGAGCGATGATGTGACGTTACAGGTGACGTACTGGCTGGGGAGGATCTTGCTGAGACGACACTACTGAAATCGCCCAGGACAAGTCGAACTGAGTCAGGACACACAGCTTCTTGTTTCTGCACGGTCTGGCGATTATCTCTGCAGCGACCTTTGTATCAGCTGTTGGCGGGATGTACACGACCCTGATGAAGCTCTGGTGAAACTCTCGAGGAAGACAGAATGGACAACAGACAGAATTTCATTTTTTTGGCAATAGTGCTGTTTAGTCGTCACATTTGTACATCATCGGTCATTTCCGTACAGAAAAACACCAACTCCCCATGGCTTGTTGGTGGCAGCAGTATATATGTCCCATCGCACAACACTAAGCCCAGAAATGGTGGGTCCGGGCCACGTCTCGCTCACAGAAATCACGTTTGCATCCCTAACCTCTTTCATGAATCGCGTACATGCTTAAGATTCTTCTTTTTTCTTCTTCCTTTTTTTTTTTATTTAAGGTCTTTTCACATAATCACGCTAACAATAGAAATGCACCAACGAAAATTTATGTTAAACAACAACAAACAAATTCGTCGGTCATATTACGCATAGACTGCACATTACCCAACATGAGGCTAGGTATGGAAAAATTGAAAACTTAAGCCTTCTTCTCTTGGGGCCCTCACCTCCCCGTTCCTCTCCTGCGGGGCAGGGCCAGTCTCAGGTATTCAAGATTCAAGATTATTATCTCATCAGAGAAATTAAAACGTGGCTGAACATTAACTACATCACAGCACACAACACATATTGTATATTTTAAAACTCAAAGAACAATTATTGAAAATACAAGTTATATAATAAACAAACTAGTAATTTACGTAATCTACACACACACACACACACACACACACACACACACACACACACACACACACACACACACACACACACACACACACTTCTGACGTTTGAACGGATTTATTTATTGACTGCAGAACAAAACTACTTGATTTCGGTACGCGAAATCGTCTGCCAGATGGAAGAAGCTCATAATATTTAGCAAGGACATGGCTGTTGTCATCCACAATCACCCTAGCCTTCCGTATTACACGACGTTCATACAACTGACTTAAGTGTTCTTGTCTTTCACCCACAACCTTGCCACACACATTCACCACTTTATTCAGGACATTTTGCTTTTCACATTCAAGCCTCCAAACCAGCATGGGAACGAAAATGTTAAACCTGATTTAATACATCATCCACCACCTTTACCTGTATTTGATCTGATCCGGGCTAGTTCAGTTCTGAAGTCCTAAGTGTCAAATCGGCAATAAAAGTCATTTTCTGTTTGAACTGCTGGCTTGGTGTTTTAAGACCCTTACATACGTCACGCATATTGCCAGTTTAAAACTGAAATTCGATTTTTCTTTGTACTGTTTCTTTGCTTCTCTGATTTCCTTTCTGAGTTTACTTTGAACACATTTCCGTTCAAAGTTGTCTTTAGCCTGAAAAGCAATCTTCTTTCGGTAAGTTTTTTTTTTTTTTTTTTTTTTTCTCCAAGGATTTTGACACCTACGGCTTGTTGTCTGGGTACATTTTTTCAATTTTCTTTGGAATTATCATATCTTCACAGAATGTTATATAATCAGATAGAACATCAGTGGCATCGTGAATATTATCACAAATCTGAAACATGTCCCAATCTGTACAATCAAAACAACTTTGCAGCTGCTCGACACTGTTTACATGACCAGACTTTTAGTAGTTTACATCTTTCTTAACAACTTGTTCTGTTTGTATCTTGGGCCTGTAAGCGGGAATGAGGTGAATGGTATTGTGGTCAGATGTTCCTAATGGTGGGAGAGATACAGATTTATAAATATCAAATTCAGAAATACTGCCGTAGCAAAGATCAAGTGTTTTGTTTGGTCAGGTTGGGCATGTAACATTGTTTAAAAGTTGGCAGACTGGATAGCAAGTTAAATGAATTGAAATCACCAAGTATGAAGTTGGGTGCTTCAGGGGAGATCATCTGCAGGGCGTGGACTGTGTCGGTGATTTCTGAAGCAGCGTGTACGGCATTTGTAGTGTAATGTATTAATATGTTCGTGAGACATTTAATATGCATAAGCCTCGATCTGAGTCATTCGTGAACTGACTAATAAGAGGAGACCTGGAAAACGGCTGCCTAACGAGAAACATCAACAAACATCGCTTATAAACTTGAGTCCGGTTTACCTTGTGTTCGACAACACTACAGCATTGGCAGAAGGTGGCACATACACAACAGTCAAAAATAGCTGTCCGAACTCACGGGCCAGGTATCTTGGCCTCAGTGACACCGACAACAGTTCCACGTCAGTTGTGCATCGCCGCTTTCTGACGGTCACACTGTCACTGCTTCTATCACACCACCGGTCATTCACGTTGAGGCACACCATTCCCCCTTGAGATTTCCCAGTCCCAATTTTGTCCCTGTAAGCTCGAATGGGAAGGCCAAAACCATCAATAGACATACTATCGTCGCTGACTGTGTCACGCAACCAAGTTTCAGAAAAACACAGCACACTACACGCATCCCTGAACTCTGTCATAAAACGTACATTTGCTTGAAGATTCATCAAAATTGTTATTGTGCCAGAAAACTAGACCCAGACACTTTAAATGCACTGCTGTGTGCAAACATAGACACTGACACACGCACACACACGGACGACACACGCACACACACTGACACATACGTGCACACACACACACACACACACACACACACACACACACACACACACACACTCACGCACGCTCGCTCGCTCGCTCACATACACACACATACACACGCACGCACGCACGCACGCGCACACACACACACGCACGCACGCATGCTCGCTCGCTCACACACACACACACACACGCACGCACGCACGCACGCACGCACGCACGCACGCACGCACGCACGCACGCACGCACGCACGCACGCACGCACGCACGCACGCACGCACACACACACACACACACACACACTGGCGCTTAACAGGGCATTTGACATATGGCACTTGAAAGACACAATGAGAATTGCCTCCATAGAAGAAACTGATACGTCTGACACTTCGCACTTGGCATGCTATACTTATTAGTTGGAAGATGCCACATCTGTCAACCGCAAGCTCTTATTTCCTTGTATCACCTGTACCACGACGGGTCTCACTGGAAAGAAAATTACTCCAGACGTGGGTCGTAGACACATACAAAAGATTATCGTATCACACACACACACACACACACACACACACACACACACACACACACACACACACACACACACACATGCACGCACGCACGAATGGATCGCCCGTTGGAAATAATGATAGAAGGGAGCGGGGTGCGAATTTTGTTTCTTCTCAGTCTCATCTTCACCCCTCCTCTCTGACCCCGTTTCTGCTTCTTACTTCTGTTTTTGTTTTTTTCGTTTTGTTTTGCTCTTTCCTATCACTGCTGCTGTCGGGAATCATTTTACAAGGGAATGCATCAAATCGGTAGGCGCTTGTGTCGACTCCTGACTGTAGCGAGTGGGGCTACCGTTACTTTGCTGGCCGCCATATTGAACATGCCCAGCGAACACTCCACACTCCAGCACAAGAAGAAATACCACTGTTACAGCTAATGTACACTTTCGAAAACTTCACAGACGTCATAACTAGATGACGCACAGTGCTAGGAACAGCTGGGACAACAGATCTCTTGAACCACGTACCCCCCCCCCCCCAAAAAAAATAAAAATAAAAAAAAAGAACAGAGAACAAAGCGTCGTCACTACTGTAGCGCCACACCGTGTCGGAGGACGCAGGCACACACTGACCAAGACTCACTAGTAGATCACGAGATCGATGGACAAACATGCCATTTTAGCAGTTAAAAAACAAAGCAAAAAACGAACCTAGTATTTTTCTGCGAGAAATACATCAAGGAAACTCTGTCTGGGCAGTTTTTGTGCAAAACGACGTCATTTAGATTTGTTTTTTCGATTACAATTACGCGACGCAAATGCGTCATGCAGCATTTTCCATTTTGCCGCCACTTTTCGATTTTGTTTGAGTTCAGCGTACACAGTGCGAGCGTATATTTGACGAAAATGAGTTCTGATGAGTCTTCAGTCAGCGAAATGCCATATGATAGTTCAGATGAGGAGGTCTGGGAGGAAGAGGAGGTGAGCGGAGACGATGACAGTGACGGCGGACCTGGATTTTTAGATCCAACTCGACGGCACTCCCTCCCTGGGATGTAAACTGTCCCTTCCCTTTCCCATCTGACCAAGGAGGGCATGATAAGACTAACTGCAGACCAGTTATATTATCAACACAGGGTCCCGCTTTGACCTTTGGGTGAGTTTTCTTTCACCAAAACCAAAGCCCGTCTTCTGGATTCGGCTGCAGCCATCTTTTCGGGTCGCTTGCCAGAGGGGCGGAGCTTACGGCTGGAAGCGGTGCGTTGTGGAGTGGTCTATTACGTGTGCAGACAATGGTCGCGACTGTGTCCCAAAATTTGTTTGTTGGTCATATATATTCTTAAATACTGATTGCAACAGTCCAAGGAAAATTTGTTGTTATTGATTAAATGTCTTCTACAAAACATTTTTTGGGGTCATTCCATTCAGTTAAAACAGAATCGGGACACATAATTATGCATGACGACCAAATAAGGTTAAAGGCCGATTGGCTAAAGAGTCCATAGGTCCGGCTCTCGTTTCACGTGCATGAGTCATCAATAGACTCCAAAATACCTATTTGTACCAACAATGCAACGCAAGGGACGTCGAAAACATGAAACCGATTGGACAACGCATGGCGATAGCCAACCGTCAACAGGCGTCAAAGTTCAGTTCGAACTACTGTCGAGTCGCGCACGATGTTCGATTCTGGCAGCCTATATGCATGGAAAAGTCGACGGGAATCTAGAACTTCACTGAAAGTGAAAAACGAAACGTTGTTTTAGCGGGTGAACGTTGGGCATAATTAGTTATGCTTACAACTAATAACCTAGTTAATGCAGACTGTTCTTGATGGAACACAGAATCATTACCATAATCTTTCCTGTCATGGTACGCACACACACAATCCATTGGTAAATGCATCCAGCTGATCAGAATACAAACACGTGCGCGCGCATACACAAACACACACACACACACACACACACACACACACACACACACACACACACACACACACACAGCATGGCACATCCCCTCACCTCCCACAAACACACGTTACCTGGCTTGATACTGTGTCTTCAAATATAGCAAGTGGGTCAACCATTTGCATCATAGAAAGGGCGTCATTTCGTCGAAATGTGCAAAGAATTGCCAGATTGTAACCGAGAGGTGTCAGTGACCCCTTCCCATTCGAGATGTCCCTGTTCCTCTCTTCGTCGTGTACATTGATTATGGTGCGTCTTGATCAGTTGATGCTTGAGTGATTCAAATTGCTTAAATAGTGTGGGGTCTCCTGTGTTAAGTGGGGTGGCGTCGGCACCTACAAGTGTTCGTTTTCTCCTCAATAATAGCCTCTGTCGGTAAAGGCAGCATCCAAGAGCCGTCAGGCTTTAAATTTTTTAATTCTATTTATATATGGCGTTTAGGCTGCGTAAACGTAGAAAATGAGTCTATAACTTTAAACGTGATTAGACCGGCCAAACAGTCCAATTCGTGCTTCATGCATGCCGTTTTTTCTTTTTTTCTTTTCTTTTTTTCTTCTTCTTTTCTTTCTCTCCCTCGATGTCCTCACAGTTCAGAAGAAAAACGCGATTGGAGGGCTGTTTGCCAATCATGCAAATGGACCAAGAAGTATATGTTTTCGGTATATCAATGTATAGTGTGTGTGTGTGTGTGTGTGTGTGTGTGTGTGTGTGTGTGTGTGTGTGTGTGTGTGTGTGTGTGTGTGGCAGATGGTCTTAAGCCAGTCCGACAGTGCTCGCGTACGTCCTTAGAAAAGCCTAAAGCCCGTTCTTAGTTGGGCGAACATTTGCTTCGCCGAACATAGTTCGGAGTATTCGTCGAACTTTACTTCGTTTTTTAACTGGTTTATAATGAGATGCAAGCTTCGGCCCGAACTTGCGGCAGAAGCGCAGCAGACAGCGTGATCCATAATGTAGGCTAAAGTCAAGTCAATATACTTTAATCATCCATCACAGGTTAATTCAACCAACTGTTATATCATATCAGCCAGAGACAAGGCTGCGCCTCCCACAAGTCAACAAATGAACAAATTCCCTCCGAAGCGAGTGAAGTATCTACCGATACCGTCATTTTTTGTCTTTCTTCCTCATCCACAGGAGAGCTCTCCGCTCTCAGCCAATCAGAGGCCAGGTTCGTCGAATAGGGCGAATATTCCCAGAACATGCTGAGCGAAACTTTTTGGACCCCGAATATATCTTCGTCACTGTTCGACGAATACCCCCAACTATATTCGCGAAGCAAAAGTTCGCCCAATTAAGAACCAACTATATTCGCCGAATACTCCCAACTATGTTCGCGAACAAATGTTCGCCCAATTAAGAACGGGCTTTATGTGTACACAAAACGGGTGGGCGGTGCTTTTCTTCCCCTTTTTCTTTCTTTCTTCATTGTCGAAAAGCAATGGTCATGATGATGATGGATAGCTAAATGCCTAATGTATATTTTTTATGATCACTTTTAGTTTTACCAGTTTTAGATTCGCTGAGGGTTTGTTTGCCAATGTGCCCATGTGTGTGTGTGTGTGTGTGTGTGTGTGTGTGTGTGTGTGTGTGTGTGTGTGTGTGCGCGCCCGCGCGCGTGTGTGTGTTGTACTCTTAATTTGTGCTTAAATTTGCACATTTTAAAATAAGCACAATGCATACATGCAATGCGTGTGTGTGTGTGTGTGTGTGTGTGTGTGTGTGTGTGCGTGCGTGCGTGCGTGCGTGCGTGCGTGCGTGCGTGCGTGCGTGCGTGTGTGTGTGAATACACTAGGCATACACTATTTATTATTTATGTTCGTTTATTTTGCTCGTGACCGTAATTAAAATTTCCTGTATTTACAGAGAACAAATAAACATTATTGACTGAAGCACTGGTTGGGTCTGTGCAATTCGAGGCGTGAGTTCGAACACATCATATGGAGGGGGTGGGGGGAGGGGGGCGTGAGGTGAGTGCCGGATTACATTAAAAACAGAAGAAAGACCATGTCGCGCATGACACCATGGAAATGAGCTTTTGTGGATGCACTAGAACTAGCAACAGAAGTCAGCAGGCCATCTTGAAATAATTTGTCTGAAATTCACAAACATTGCACAAAACTGGTAACAGGTTTCCATCCTGATTATACTTTGAACGTTTTTTTGTTTGTTTTTTTCTCTCTAAAAATTAGATGTTTTTCACATGGGAACAATTCAGGGTCAAAGGACGCCGACTATCACTGACGGGAGCTGCCACAACCACGAGAGTTTTGGCGAATTTGAATATTTTACAACAGCTGCCGATTGGTTGTTTTATGTCATCATTAATGACATGCAGCAAGAACAAAACGCTTGATCCTTTGTTTTTAAAAAAGCCAGAAATTTTTTCTACTTCAATCATCGCTTTGTGGTCTTGCTAAGCCATGATCATAGGCCAAATTTTCGCAATTTTCCAAGCATACCACAAAACACACTGCATCGCTGTATTTTTCACAAAAGGCAAGCTGTCAGTACCTCACAGGGTGCGTGGTGACCTTCCAAATATAAGTCAAAGTGTAAACGTAAAAGTGCCGAGGGGCATTCTTGTGATAAATTATTCGTATATGTTCTTTTACTCTTCTAAGTTCAATTTTACTGTCAAAACGAATAGAAACGGAAACCAAACCAGCGGTAGTCGTTCACATAAATGAATATGAGCACAGATTTTGTTACAAAGCTACTATTTCAGATGATTTCGATGTTCAGTTGCTTGAGCTCTACAAAAGTCCTTCGGATGAGGTACCCCTCATGTATCCGCATGCAAAAGGATCACATACGTACGTTAAAGATCCTGTATTCCATATCATAGTTCGGTGGATTGTTGAAATATCAAAATAAGCCAGCATGCACTAAAAGTGTCAGAATCTTCAGAGTGTCGAAGTTGGACACTATACGGATGAAGATGTGTCGTTGGGCTTCTTGCTGTTCGTCAGCAGGCTTACGGATATACCTCACAGAACAATGATATGAAATTCTTCCTCCTTCGCTTTCTGTAATAACGCTCTTAGCTAAGTGTGTTCTTTGTCTCGTGTCTGCACGTGTCAGTTAAAAAAACACAAGAAACGCCGATACGTTTGATGGTGAAAGCACTGGATATGGAACTAATTCCTTATAGTTCGCATTCAGATGCTCTGTGTTCGATTGGCGGTTTCACGAGAGCTCATTGTTGTTTTTAGACTTTCAAGGACTTTATACAGTTGAGCAGTTTGCAAATGTGTGCAGAATGTTGATATCGCGTGCATGTTGGCTGTAAATATACTGCTGTTTCGTAATTTCGTCGTAGTTTTCAATGATTGATGTGGGATATCCACGGGCGTGTGAAAAACTCAGACATCCTGCTACACTGCAGAAGAAAGTCTTCGTCAGAGCAGACTGAGCGTATAGAATGCTTGCTTTTGTCTTATGGTGATGAGATGAGTGGAAATGCAGGTAGGAGTGGGCATCAGTAGATTTGTAGAAAACAAATGTAGGGAACTGGCCATGTTTGATGTTGACTAGGAGGTCCAAGAATCCAACTAAAACAGGAGAGATCTTGTAGGTGAATCTGGTTGAAGGACGCAAGTTTTAGACAAAATGGATGAGATCTAGGAGAACAGACTCATACATCGACGAAGCTCCACAGCCATCCATGTACCTCTTGTACAGTTCTGGTACTGGGCCTGTAAAGGACTCCAATATGGGGTGTTCAAGGTGGCCCATGAACAGGCATACACAACTCAAATACAGCTGCGTTTTCGAACCTGAAAACACTAAACTGTTTTAAGAATCGGAGTCGAAAATTCCACTTCTCGGCATCCGCATTCCACCCCACTGGGAGAAATCCAAAATTAACCTAAACTTGATTGATGATGCTTCCTCTCCGGACATCACCTCTTGGACATTTTCAGCTTATACAGTCCGATATGATCTAACAAGATTTTTAAAAAAAGAAGAAGAAAAAGAAGAAGATACAACCAACCCGGAAACATACAAACAGTTCTGTTTACAGGCTTATCAACAGATGGTTCGAAAACAGAGGCAGGAGTCGCTCGGCGGCTGTCTCCACCAAACATCCTCTGAAAACTTTTACCTGTCGGCTTTTGGACGACAGCTCCATATATACAGCTGAACTGCGGGTTATTCTTTTTGCTCTCAAGCATGTTTATTGTTCTAGAGGGAGATCATTTGTAATATTATCTGACTCACTTTCATCTTTACAAGCTATTTTTAACCTGAAGTGTGACCACCCTACTTTGGTGCAGACTTTGGAACTTTATATAAATCTGAGCAGAGATGGGAAGAAAACTGTGTTTATCTTGATTCCCGGCCATGTGGGCATTGGAGGAAATTCGGCAGCAAATTCTGCTGCTAAGGATGCCCTTGTTGGCGACATCTCGGTTGAGCTCATCCCATTCTCAGACTTAAAATCACGTGCAAACAGATATATATTAGACCTGTGGCAGTCTGAGTGGGATGAGTTCCCGGGAAATAAATTACATAAAATATTGCCTGATTTAAAAGACTGTATTGCTTGTCCTCGGACAAACAGAAAAGAAGTGCCCGAATGCACATTGGCCATTATTTTATTACTCATTCCTTTTTATTGAAGGGTGAGGAACCGCCAATGTGCATCGGCGGATGTGATGAATTTTTAACTGTTGAACATATTTCACTTACTTGTTCAGATTTTATTGAAATAAGAGAGAGCCACTTGACAGTTCAATCACTGCGTGTGTTGTTTCAGGATATTTCACCTGAGAAGATTTTTACTTTTTGAAAGAATCAATATTTTTGGAAAAATTAAAACTGAGATTACTTTTGGTTATATTTGTGTCTTACCTTTTAGGTATGGTTTTTAAATTTCAGCAATTTGATCTCCATCACGACACAAGACATTCACGGATCCACTCGTCATTTTCAAAGTTCTATTAAGGTACTGTGTTTCAGCTCGCAATCATGTCGCCAGATCGCCACTCATATTCATGAAATGACCTAATGTTGATGTGTTGATGTTGACGGAAACGTGGCTGTATTGTCATGGTGACGAGGGCTACATCGTCGCTTTGACCCCAGCAGGTTACAACTGTTGTTCGTTCCCCGCGTTTGATCTAGAGGAGGTGGTATCGGCTTTGTCACGAGGACATCCCTTTCAACCTCCATATTATTCAAACCTCTTGATTACAGATCTTTCGAAGCAGTGGAGACGCGGCTTTCATTTGATCATGCTTCTGTTGTTAGCGTGTGTCTGTATTGACCGCCACCAAGTAAATGAAACAAACTGACCAACTCCGCCTGTCAACAATGACCTGCTTACAAGCAAAACCATAGCACAGAGACTGCCGCATTGCGTGTCCTTGGTGGTCTGCTTGGTAGCGCGGATAAGAGACTAGTTTCCCTAGTGGCTCTGCTTGATCTGAGTGCTGCTTTTGACACTCTGGACCATTCGATATTGCTGAAACTGCTTGAGACAACCTATGGTGTTAGGGGTACAGTCATCGACTGGTTTGTCTCCTACCAGGGTGAGTTTTCAGTCAGTCATTCTTGGTGGTGTTGTGTCCGCCTCCCGCCCTCCTGTGTACGGCGTGCCCCAGGGTTCCGTGTTAGGACCAGTCTTGTTTACTTTGTACTATCAGCCTCAGATGTGATTTCTGTCCATAATTGTGACTATCACAAGCACGCCAGTTATAATGAACTGTCCAAAAGGCCCCCACCCGATCAGTTCCTTTCTGCTCAATCCTGTATTCAGACATGTACTGATGATGTTCTGCTCTGGATGAATAGCAACAAGCTTAAGTTGAATACAGATAAAACTGAGGTTATGCCTGTTGGCTCTTCATCTCGTCTTGAGTCGGTCGACAGTGAGTGCGTAAACACTGGCGGAAACAGTGTTCCTTTCAAAACGGGACATGGGACATGTTACTGTATCTCTCTCTCTCTCTCTCTCTCTCTCTCTCTCTCTCTCTCTCTCTCTCTCTCTATATATATATATATATATATATATATATATATATATAGAGAGAGAGAGAGAGAGAGAGAGAGAGAGAGAGAGAGAGAGAGAGAGAGAGAGAGAGAGAGTTACTGTTTGATAGGCGATAATGGTAGACTACAATATTTAAGATTCTGTTTGTTTGAAATGTATGTCAATGTGGTTTTTGTCATATGATATTTGTACAGCGTAGTGAGTTTAACTCTGGTTAGAGAATAGCGCTTTATAAGAATTATTAATTATTATTATATTAGCCTCTGTAATCACACGGAATCCTCTCTGAGATCCATACGGATTCCGGAAAATGATACGATTATTGTGTTTGTTTTGAAACACTGGTTATTGATGCCGTTGTTAAAAAAGAACACCATGAGAATGAAGTGTACGATACTACGCCGCAACACGCATCCTGTCGGATCTCTGGCTCTTAGGCTTCAGGGGGCATTTTACCACTTTTCACCCAGACATTCCTATGTTACCGACTTTTCAGTTGACTAGGCGTAAAAAACAAGAAGCTCCCTCCTTCCTTCCGACTTTTCCAAGTCAGACGAGGCGGCAGCTTGTCAGAACTGCACCAATATGAGATGGTTGTTCCGGAAGGTAGCAGCCTGTTTCCTTCTCTATTTTGAAAATTAAAAACATTGCTAGTCGACGTTTCTTTGCTTGTTGACGACTGTGCCTTATGTGTCAAGGCTACTTGATAGGCAGGGTGGAAAGTGAAATGGAATTGAGTCTAAACATTGTCAAGACATTAATCAAGGAAAATGGATTCCAAATGTTTTAATTACCACAATTATAAGCATAGTTACCTGAGGTACTTGAATGGGTCGTCGATGTCGACAAGGTATCCCTTGTTATGCCTGAGCAGGAAGCTATCCTCAAAGGTGTCCAGAGCCTTGCCACCAGGGGGCGCTTTAGGGCCTAACAATTTACTCAACATAGACAGCAGGTTCATGGCACTGGAGCCTGCACACAGAACGAACGAGAAAATTTTAGGCACTTATTTGAAAGTGAGGTGGGCGAGAGTGGAGACTTTTTTTTTCCAAAGTGGCGTCACACCTTTTGTTACAAACCCGTAATACGATTTTTATATATTTTTTTTAGCTTCGTGTACCTATGGAATATATAATTGTAATTAGCCTTTAATTCTTTAATCCCATACGCATTTGCATGTAGGAATATTTATCTTTTTGGAGTGACGTAATGACTGAAAGTCGTCATACGCGCGACTGCGGAGAAGATAACGTTAACAGCCTTAAAACGTTAAAATTCTATTTCTCGTAGTTACCGGAACTACAGTATATATGAGACACGCATGCCCAGATCCGCCATATCGGGTATATTTCCGGCCAGCGTATCAAACCATATTCCAAGATCTCACACACACACACACAAAATCCTAAACCAGATGTCATCCTACAGGACGTATATAATCAAAAAGGTAGGACGTATATTATCAAAAAATGTACAATCTGATTTGCATTGATTGTCAAAACAAAAATCAACACGATTTTTCAGTCAGATTTAAAAAAAATAAAAAAATCATACTTAATACATGGACGAAAATGTCATAGAAGAAAACCTCTTGAGAAAGGAACCGATCTTTTCGACAAATATTCTCGACAGGAGGACCCGAAACCGGAAAGCGACACGGCATCAGAGACTTCTCGACACGATGAAGACGCCAAGAAGACTGAAAACATGTTCATTTCTCGACACGAGAAAACAACAAAGGAATGGGAGGGAAATGCGCCTCATCAAACGGCTCGCACGAAAGATGCAAGTTGAACAAACTGAGGAGCAGGAATTCATGGATGAAAATTGGATCAAATCCAACAGGAATATGACTCTGGAGACGAAACTGATAAAACCCAAACAGCAAACAATAGCAAACTCCCAACCCAAATAGCAAACTTTCTGACTGCTATGCGAATAGGGAAGCTAGCAGATGAAAAGCTGAAAGAGAAATGAAAGAAATACAAAAAGGGGTTGCCAACTGCAACATCACTGTTCCTAGTCCGAGAGGTAATTTGACCTACCCACCACCCTCGGTACTCAGCTAAACTAGTCTTAAACCGTTTCTTAGAGTGTGCCAAACACATTACAATTTACTTAACAAAAGACAAAACGAAAGAAAAGAAGACCCATTTGAATCAACGAGTCCGCAATTTCTTCTTCTCCTTCTTTGTATTAGGTAGCCACCTTCCAATGAGCAGAAAATTGCTCGGAGATTACGCTGCACTTTTTTTGGGGGGTGGGGGGGTGGGGGGGGGGGGGTCTGCAGAGTCCTATAAAGTGGTATAAGAAAAAGAAAGAAAGAACAAAAATGTAGACAGGAGAGAGAGTGCGGTGTATTAATTACTTTGGGGTATCCGGCTAGACCAATCCGGCTACCGTAGCGGTCCCCGGGGATCAACCCCGACCGGCACAGCTCCAGCCTTCACTTACCCACTTTTCGTTAATACTTGTTAGAAGGATTTGGTGTTTTTCGACATATCCCATGATGGTGCTGACTACCACGTGCTCAAGAAATTTGCAAGATATGCTGGTGAGGGAGAGGGGCCGGTAAGTTTAAGGGAGTTTATCCTCGCTCTCGCAGCGTGAATCTGTCGCCATACGGGACACCATTTTATCTATTCGGGGCGAAGTAAGATCGAAGCGACGGCCTTTTGAATGACCTGGCGTAAACATACGATCAGTCGAGCGCCAAGCGAGGGGCGAGTACCGTGTGGATTCTTCACGCAGTGTGCAACAAGATGGGAATCGCAAATTCTCACAAATGCAGTGCATGCCATTCAGGTAGCAAAAACTAGCCTATTTAGAGCAAGTTTTCTTCGTTCGTGCACTAATGTCAGTAAAACCAACTAATGATATGGAAACTTGTGGAAAGAGAGATTAGAATGAGAACGGGAAAAAAAAGTGGCCATTACTGAAAACACAGCATTAATGGGATTACACCAAGAACAGTTTACTTGCATCAGAACGTAACATTGTTAACCACTTGACTGTGATAACAAAGATGTGTCTCAGCAAATTCAGGTATGGTGAGGCATGCCAACTTGACTTCATCTTTGAAAAAGAGCTGCTCCTCAGGAAACATATGTTGCATCTTCGTTCCCCCCCCCCCCACCACCCCTCACACACAAACACAGGCGCGCGCACGACGCACGCACGCGCACACACACACACACACACACACACACACACACACACACACACGCACGCACGCACGCACGCACGCACGCACGCACGCACGCACGCACGCACGCACGCACGCACGCACGCACGCACGCACGCACGCACGCACGCACACACGCACTTGTATGCATAGACAACACTTCGTTTTTCTAGATTAAATACGAGATAAATCATGGTCAAGATAACTAAATATGCACAAATTGTGTTCATTAATTGAATAGGAAGCACATCTTAAAAAATCTATGAATGTTCGTGGACGCCCATCAATATTAAATCATAAAGTTATGATACTTTCCAATGTACATAAAGCTACGCTAATTTTCAATGTACGCACAAGACCATGTTGAAATGCATGCATACAGTGCTTGTGGAATACGCAATGCTCATCGATTCAAAAAGACACATGCACACCCTCAAGCACGTTTACACAGACATTACATTTAATGCAATCTTTATATTTCCGACAGAAGTGTAGACAGGCATAATAATTAAGATACGCCAATAATGTCGAGAATATAGCCCACTAGAGGGGTAATAGGGATATGAAACAACCACATTTAAATGTAACTATTATGTAAAGAAGTCTGAGCAAGTGAATGGAAAGTATATTATAATGGATGGATGCATGCTCTTCTGAATAAAAGCCTCACAATGATGTGAATGGCAAAATCAACAACAACAACAACAAAAACTATCCATCAACATCACCGACGCAAGAAGGATTGTTATAGGCTAACTGAAAATAAAATCAACAAAGCACTTAAAAAGAAAAATCTCATTCGGGTTGAAAGTTACAAAGCTAAGATCGCGCCGGCTGTATTAACCTCCAGGCAGGGTATACGAAACTATTTACATGATTGTTGTACGAGAACATTTAGTTCCGCATAAACGGTAAAATGGATAACGTGCTGCACAGAAAAATATAGACCTGACAGAAAGTGAAACAATTTAAAGCATATTTCAGTAAAGATGGTGGGAAATCCCCACAATCCATTCCATGAAACAAAGAAAGACGGTCTGCTTTAGCAGGCCGGATCTTGGACGGGTCAAAGGAGTCAGTCCTTCAAGTGAGCTACTTCACAGTCCCTGTCAAACCAAGGAATGGGTAAAGTACCCAAATAGATTTCGAAATCTGTACAAGACACTCCTGTTACACAAAGACAGGCAGACCGGGTGAGGCAATGTACTCAGCATGAATCAATTAGCACAGACCAGGCATACGCGGTTTTACTGTAAAGCACAGTAAAACAACAGTCCGTAAAACAGTGCTGATTTAAAACATACAAAATTGATCATATACTCCACCCCAAGACCATCCAGTCCTGTATATTGTGACTTTAAACAGAATCCATGAGTTGAGTATTTTTTACAATCAACAGATAGTTCAAACTGTGTAAATGTTAGCATGGTTAACAAGCTACAAACGAAAAAAAAAAAAAAAAAAAAAAAAAATCATTTCTTTCGGGTCACTCTCTTGCTCATTCAAATGAAGATGACGCTCAGAATCACTAACCATTACGCTGACTATGGACGGCCGCTGACTCGAGGTAGAAAATTGTGTCATGGCTATGTACAATCCAGACCCTGCACAAAAGATAGAACACACACACAAACACACACACACACACACACACACACACACACACACACACACACACACACACACACACACACAAACGTTAACCATTTACTCCATTTCCATTTGGGGCGATTACCTGAAGACTGTGCGTGGAAAGAAAGAGGCTTGAGGAAGGGGAACTAGAGAGAGAGAGAGAGAGAGAGAGAGAGAGAGAGAGAGAGAGAGAGAGAGAGAGAGAGAGAGAATTTCTTAACGGTTTCAGGTCATCTTCCCAAGGAGAGAACAATTTTAATATGCACACACTTTCACATTTGTACTACAATGTTGTTGCACACACACACACACACACACACACACACACACACACACACACACACACACACACACACACACACACACATATATATATATATCAACATCGATCAGACTTGTTATCCTCGCAACATTACCATACATGTGTTGGAGTCTGCTCCCCCCTTCCCCCCCCCCCCACCCCCGCACATATATCAATATATCAGCACCGATAAGAGACTTGTGATCCTTGCAACATTGCCATACAGGTGTTTGAGTCTGTTGAGAAGTATGGAGTAGTCAGTTGTGTTAAAGGTGGCCGAGAGATCCAAGAGTGTTGGTAGAGAACACTGCCAGAGTCGAGTACAAGGAGGATGTCATATGTTATTTCAATGAAGTTTCAGAAGGGCTGTTTCAGTGCCAAGGTGAGAGGAGTGATATGCGAACACAGACACATATGGATTCAGCAAGATATGCGAGAAGCTGCCGGAGAAAAATTTCTCTGCGAGTTGTTACAAGAAAGAGAGGTTGGAAACAGGGCGGATTTTTTTCTTTCTCAAATTATATGGGCAAAGTTCACCCACCAATCACCACAACCAGCCAATACAGCAGGTATTCACCCAACAGATCAACAGTTTGAAAACGACCCAATCTTCCCCGTGCTTGATTGAAGATAAAGGCGATTTTTTGTCACCTGAACTTGATATCATTGTAGTTTTGTGTTGGTCCTGTCCAGCGCAAGGTCACAGAAGTCCTGTTGTGCTGAGCGTGCGTGTGGAAGGCTGTGGTTCCCTCCACATCTGTGCCCGCATTGCAAACCGCCACCGTCACGTTGTCCATTTCTTCGAAGAAACCCACCACCGAACCCTCAGAATTGACGGCACTGACAGCAAAGCCGGTCAACCTGTACTGGCTCCCGGGTAGACTGCTGATAGTCACTGCATGTACAAAACAAAAAGCCCGTCAAAGAAGTGCTTCCATAGTATATTTTGCTTTTAATGTATAGCTCCATTTTTCACAGAGCATTCAATATCAAGAATTTATCAATTCTGAGAACACTGTTGCATTAGTACCTATGTACTAACCAGCAGTGGGTTACTGCGCACGCACAGATAAAGGTCTCTTCTGTTGAGAACTCAACTCTCAAATGTTCTCCCTTTAAAGGGACTGGCCCGCTCAGATTTGGCTAAAAATGATTAACTGTAATTGTCTAAAAAATAGATTGTGGATCTCCCCACGGGTGCAGCTATTTACGGAATGCGTATTACGTCATTACATTCTGTTGTTTTACACAGGCTGCTGAAGTGCATGTAAACAGGGTGTAGTGTTTAGTTTTTTACACTGGCCTCCTGATGTCAAATGTCCTGATTGACATATCGCTTCACGCTGACACACAACACAGAGCTGTCGATCTATCGAGCTATAAGTTTATACGAGAAATTTTGTTTTTTTGTTTCCTGGTGTCAAATGTCTTGATGGACATACGCTGACACAAACACAGAGCTGTATTAATTATGAGTTTACACAAGAAATTACCATCACCTCAAAATTTACTATATTTGAAGCAATCTTTTGGTGAAATGTCTGGAGAATATTGTCGACTGCTATCCCCCGATCCGATGCGAGTGATGGAATAGCGCAACCGGCTTCGCTATTCCTGGTTCTGTATTCGATCCTCTGCCCGCAGTGATCTTGTAAGCCATGAAGCGCTACCGACGATGCAGCATGATGATTTTTTTTGATTTTTTTTAACATTTCTTCTTCTTAATCAAGAACACGGTGTAAATAATGAACGCTCGCCGTCGATTCAGTCAGTCCGCCATTCCAAACTAACACACCACATGTGGCCCCACCAAAAAGACCGTAGCGCGCGGAAAAAGAAAAAAGAGTGTTTCTCATGCAATCATTTTTAATACTATCTGACTCTTTATCATCTTTAACAGCTATATTTAACTCAAAGTTTGACCACCCTATCTTGGGTCAGATTCTACAATTATATATGAATTTGTCCAAGGATGGGAAAGATATTGTCTTTATCTGGGTCCCAGGCCATGTGGGCATTAGAGTAAAATTCGGCTGCAGATTCGGCAGCTAAGGATGCCCTTGATGGCGACGTCTTGGTTCTATTTACAAAAAGAAGATCCACAGGACCCTGATACTGAGGTAATCCAACAGTTTCCTCTACCTGTGTGTGTGTGTGTGTGTGTGTGTGTGTGTGTGTGTGTGTGTGTGTGTGTGTGTGTGTGTGTGTGTGCTTGTGTGTGCGTGCGTGTGTGAAAATATATTTTTATTTTGTACATTGTATATACATTTTTTTCTGCCTGTTTTTGTGCGGCCCATTGTTTAAGGATTTGATTAAGGCTCATGCTCCACAGAAATGTCCATTATTATTATGAAACATTGGCAATGATTTAATACTTACAAAATGTGCAAATTATAGTTTTAGTCAGTCATATTCATAAAATAATTTAGTTTTAACGAAAACCACACACGACGAGGGAGAAAAACTGCAGTCAAATCTATCCAAACAACATAACATAAAGCAGATAAGTATCCTACATCTCATAACACATCTCTACATAACATCATTTAACTGTTGTTTAAAGTCTTTGTTGCTGTTGTTGTTGTTTTAGCTTAAAAATTCGCATACTGCGGTTTGTTGTAACAGATAGCTTCTTTTTTTCTTTGTTTAAAAACGAAGAAGTTTTGTTTGTTTTTAACCCTTTTATGTGTTTGGATAAAGCTGATAAAACAGTATTGTATGTGGTTGGGTGATGTATACACAAACCTGGCCACTGAAGGATAGAAGAACTATATGTGTGTGTTGTTGCTGTTGTTGTTGTGGCTGCTGCTGCTGTTGTTGATCGATTTTATATAGCGCACGTGATTCTCAATGAGTGACTGTAGCCTTTTACTGCGTGTTTTGAATATCTACCGAAGTGGTGTACTTACAGCTTTGTTTGGTTGTTATAAAAACATAGACTGGATGTCTAGCACATTTCATCGCTTGAACATCAGTTTGTGATATTGGATATCTGGCACATTTCATCGCTGGGTCAGTCAACCTGTGCTGACTCGATTCCCTGTGCTCAGCACGCGTCATCTTTCGACAAGAGGTCTCATGTGACGGCCAATGCAAATGATTGCGGAACTAGCCTTTACAGGTTCTGCGAAAAAAAGATTTAAAAAAGAAAAAAAGAAAGAAAAAAGAAAAGAAGAAAACTTTTAGTTATTTTAGTCATGATTTATCTGTTGCACCTTTTTTTTTTTTTTTTCAACTGCCGGCTAATTTCAGCAAAAAATTACCAATCATTATGAGCTAGAAATACACACCTTTTCTCATGGAGTTTTTATTTTATTTTTCTCTCTTTTTGTAGAACCCTGCACAACATCATCAAAAGTTCACTCCACATATACAAAAACAATCCGTGACAAAAAGTGATTGCAATCCTCTGTGACCTGTGCTCAAAACAGAACTTCTGGTATTCTATCCATGACGCCAGAGACACTTTCAAAATGAATCACGGGCAAAAGAGCGCACAACGCAGTAATCAGCTCGTGAAGCAATAGTTATGGTGTCCAAAAAAGTCACATTATAAAATCGATTTAAAAACAACAGCACTCTCAATCAAAAAAATCTGTACTGCAGATCATGTTCGTTTAACTTGCACACAAGAAGTTTAGCCTGCGAAGGAGAGTTTCTTTAATAAAAGAATTAAGAAGAACATGCTGGCCTTCGTACAAAAGTAAAATGACTGTTGCTTCTATTTGTTGACGATCCTGTCGAACTCCTGCGACCACCACTAGAAACAGTAAGATTTGTTTTTAAATTGCTGTACAGCATTTAGTACACACCTATAGGTCAACGCGCGTGCGCGCGCGTGTGTGTGTTTGTATGTGTGCGTGGGCTTACCGTTGATAACAGAGTCCCAGTAGACGTTGTCAGAAAGGTCGATACGAAACTTGTCATCGGTTGCGAGGCTGGCATGGCAGTATCCACCACAGCGCGTCATGTTCAGGTGAAACGGGGCCCGATGCAATGGCTGGCGACCACAGTACAAACGGCTCATGAGGACCTGTCCATTGACGATGGCTGCACCCGAACTGAAGGCACTAACGGAGCAAACAGTTAGGACAAGTAAGAACAGCCTCAGCTGCAGTTGGAACTGATTCATACTGATTCCAGTAGACTGGTGTATGACCAGATGGATACACCGTGCTGAAGTAACACTCT